>JAZGTH010000015.1:6978125-7671250 GCA_036877525.1 Chromobotia macracanthus | reverse complement strand
AGGGTTTTTAGTGAATACGTACAGTTCATCACGGTAGTTTTGACTTGTTTGCTAGGTTTTCCACTTCCCCATGGTTGCTGAACACAAACAGAAAAACACTATTAGAAACAAATCTGTGTTTTTATATATACAGTGTGCTGACAACTATCAAAAATCATCTTATTCTGCACAGTTATGATATGATAGAGTTCCTTATGCATTATAATTACAGTATGTCAGCTAACCCTTAACACAGAAGGTACAGAAGGCCGCCACCCAGATTTAGTCTTCTTGTTGTCAAGTGCTCTAGTCTTGACTCCCAGGTGCTTCATATAGAAGGCCACCGCTCCAAAGATGGAGTTACTGATCCAAAAAAGACAGAAATGATCATAGAGAAGGTTAAAGGATCAAAATGTTGCCTAGTATGTTGGCCAGCATCAATTCACTCTATGCATGCTAAATCATAAATCTATGAAACTTAATGTTCCTCAGGGGGGTGTGGATGGTTGGAGGGTTCAAGTACAATTTGAAGTTTCCCAAGTACAATAAAAAAGCTGAAGAGACAGAGAAGAGCGAGGGGGGGAGGTTCTGAAGACTGGAGGCGGAGCCGGTACATACACACATAGACTAAGTGGCACAGCTGTGCATGACAAAATGCTGCAACAGCTGCAAGTGTCCACCCAACAAGCCCTTCTCAAGAACACCATCCAACCTAAGCTTAGACTTACACTTAAGCTTTTATAATCAATGCATCCATTTTCTTTTTATGAATAAAATCAAACTTTGACTAGTTACTTATATTTACATGAAAATCCCCACTACAAATTATTTCAACTTGAAATAAGAAGAAAGTGACTTTTCTACTATATCTTAACAAAAGACATGACAAAACTACATTATTATTGCAAGATTACCCATTGAGAAAAGACATGCAAATCACTTGTTTAAAGTAAAACACAACTTACCTTTTGTCCTTGTCAGCAACAATTGAGGGACTGCAAAAAAAGAAATAAAACAATAATTACAGAAATATCAAAGAAAAGATGCAACCCAATGCTCGATTTAAGAACTCACCGTTTAAAGTTAAGTAACATTTTTTCTCTCTCGTTCTCGACCAATTTTTAATTCTGTTTTAGGACGATGGAATCTAAAGTGTTCTAGCTTTTCCTGATTTGAAATCACTTGTGTATTGTTTTGTTCAAAATTCGAACTAATGAACATATTCTGTCACTTGCAAACAAAAAAACAAAAAAAATCTAAAAAATGTTGTGCTGCATCAAATAGAATGCAGTCTTGAGTGACACCAAGCAAAAAATGCAAAGATAATTTTTACTGAAACAATCTCCTGCAGGATTAGATTTCTACTACCTTCTTAAACTGCAAAAACTATGATAGCACTCTCCTAAGGCACTGAGGCTGTTCTACAGCGATGTCTAAAAAGCAAACAAAGCATTCCGGCAGCAGAACTTGGTATTTAACTGTGTTTTTGTCTGATGCAACAAGCATGCAAGAACATGGAAATCTGATCCCTATGTTTTTCTATGAAAATACAAAAGGAGGAGTGTGAGAAGGAATCCCCAGCACCTGGCCAATCAAAAACCTCGATCCGCCTATCACGTTTTGACTGCAGCCAATGAGAGAAGCTGCAAGTGAGGTCACCGTGGTTAAACAGAGGGAGGAGAATGAATGAGAGCAAACACGTGTTAGAGTAAAAGGATACTGTCTAGGAAAACAGAGGATGATTGTCTGAGTGCACATGAACAATGAATGAATAGCACACATAAAGTGAAGACTATGCTGTGTCAAGTCTCTGAGGAAACATTAGATGTCTAATCATGTCGAAACAGACACTAAATCAGTGAGACAACATGGTTTACAATCAACTCTTTTGCCTCTGTATCTCTTTATAACATCACTTTACCAATGACAATTCGACTGTGGCCAGTGCTATTGCTTGTGACCGGTATGGTTTGTCTGTATGAACAACATATTATGCTCTTTTTTCCCCTCTCTGACCCCTGCCTCATCCCCCTTTCCATTTTCTCTTTGGCAGAGAGCCAGAGAGCGGAGACTTCCTGCCACCGTGGCACTTCAGACAGCATCCTCTCTTCACCACTTCCTCTGTTTCCCTCTCTCTTTCTTTGAAATTAGCAAGGCAGACGTGACGTATGTATTTTCAAAAGCAATGAAGGCTACACCAGTTCTCTCAGGCTGCTGTATTGCACCAGGGCAGGGCAGTCATACCAGCACCACATGCTACAGAACTTATATTTTTGTGAGCCTGGGTTGTAACTGAGTCGAATGTGATGGAGATAAATAGTCAGCTCAAAATAATTTCAACACACCCTTCTGTCTTTAATGACTGTACACAAAAGAAATTGGAGCAGAATGATTCATGAACCAATAACTCGTTGTAAGCTGGTTCTTTTAACAAATCACACTAAAGATTCAAATAGTCAAGAGTTATTGGTTTAAATCCCTCACTAAATTCATCAGAGCAATTACAGAACCTGATTTATTAAACAGCTCGACTCGAAATGAAGCACTTAAAACTTAATTCAGTGTCATTACTGACTGGTTGTTCATAGTTTCAGCTTTTATAATAAATGACTTTTTAATTTGAAGGAAAAAATTAAATGGACTCATAAACCATTTTAGAATATGGTTATGTCTGACCATTACATTAGATTAGTATTCAGGTAGCAGACATGCATGGTCCCCTTTACTATACAGCCAGGAAAAAGAGTCAGTTTCCCTGCAGTGTCTCACTGTGCAGAAATAACAAGCTGAATCGAGACTGTCAGTGTGTGTTCAGTTCAGACAGAAGGCTCAGCGGTCTCCTCCTGTCTCACTTCCTGCACAGGGGTCCTCACTTCCCGTGGGCTGTATAATATACATGCTTAGAAACCCACGTTTACCCTTTAATGTGAATCTACTGCACTCAGTGCCCCCCTGCCACTTAGGGCATCCAAGCTGCTTTGCTTAAAGGGACAGTTAAAGGGATAGTTCGCCTCAAAAGGAATCTTTTTCCACTTACTCACCCCCATGACATTCCAAACCTATATGACTTTTTTTTGCTATTGTGGAACACAAAATAACATATTTTAAGAAATGTCAGTGGTTTTGTGTCCATACATTGAAAGTCAATAGGTGCCACTGTTTGTTTTTCCAGGAAAGCAGCTTATTAATTCTATTATATATCTCCTTTTGCGTTCTATGAAAGTCAAATCATATACATACAAATTTTAAATATGCAGAGTGACTAAATGATGTAAAATATATTTTTTGGGTGACTCTCCCTTTAACAGTTCATCTTGTATGAAAGTACCCAAACCGCATTAAGTTCAAAAGCATAAAGACCCTAACCATCACAAAGAACCTTTTAGGAACCAAGAACGAAACTTCAATGGATACATCAGCTACTTCTCAGAGTTAATCTAACTGCATGTGAAGCACAACAGTGAGTGGAATGAATTCTGATAGGACTGTTATAGAATTCACTGCACAGGGTCAAACAGCACAGCAGCAAGAAGATACTGTGCAGTATGACACATTCAATAGCTATCACTTAGCAGCCAGTGAGTGAATATCGACAGAAGCTGAGGGGTTCTGATCTGCCATGAATGCAGATTTGACAATAGCTGTGTTCTGTCTAAGTAATTTCAGACTGCAAAGTGTTGGGATCAAACTGTCTTCTGCCCCACTGTGTTTTTCTCAGCAAGGAAACACACAGCAGATGGTCATAGTGGGTTTAGGGTTCAATTACAGGCTGGACAGTGTGTAGGGCTTCAAAGGTAAAGCGTTGCCCTTCTGTTGAGAATAATTGTATGTAATTCACTCATAGTGAAAACAGTCATCCCAATACTAGTATCTGTGTTTTGATGCTGTGCTCATGTCTTGGTATTGGTGGTACTTGTACAGACAACACCATTAAAGTACAACATGAGTTAACAACTTGAGAAATTGTAGGACAGTTCACTTTTTTGTAAGTATATGGAATTTGTTTCACAAGATACATGTTGAAGTTTAATAAGTATGTTGAAATCCCAATAGCAAAAAAAAATGAGCAGCAGTAATAGAATAATAGAACAGAGCTGCAAATAATAGAATAGTATGAGAGACACTGCTTACTTGGCCTCAACCATCCTTTCCAGCAATGATTCAGCTACAGCCTTCTCCTTCATCTCCATGGGGATGCGGTCAGTGGGGCGATGAGACTCCACATCATTCAACTCACGCTCGTTAGGAGTCATTCCCATCATCCTCTTCTGTCTAATGAAGAAAGGACAGGAAGAGCACTTGTCTTATATGAATAGGCACGTATTTCTATTACAACACTGTTTCAGTGTATTACATTAGTAACAAAATGAGACAAGGAATACAGATTAAAAGGGTCTTCACAATTCGTGTTCCTGTAGCTGGTAGAGCATTGCGTTAACAGTGCAAAGGTTGTGGGTTTGATTCTCAATGAACACGCACTGCATTCAAACTACAATCTATTTTATCAGTCTGTAAGACACTTTGGATAAAAGTGTCTGCCAAATGTGTAAATGTAAATCAAAATGTAAACAATTGGTTTCAGGGGTCTTAAAGCAGGAAGTTAATGGTAACTTCTGCTCCTCTGGTTGGTCACTGGCTCTCACCTGAAGTCCTCCAGCTGTCGCAGCACCTCTGAAGCCTGCAAGAGCTGAACCTCATAAATGCAACGCTTCTGTAGTTCTTCACTGATCATGTCTGGACGTGTGCGATCTGAAGAAGCACAGTGAGAGAGACAGTGAGAGACGGCAGAGTGCAGCTGGATTAAATGACAATACTACAATAATACAATGTCAATATCACATGCAGAGATTTGTCACACTGAATCTTGTGCAAGAGAGGAAGTTAATTAACGTGATCTAAACCCAGTGATCAGAGAAGGTGATGGTGAATGACTTACCCAGTTCAAAGGCTATGCTGTTTGGCACTGTTACTCTGAGAATCTGGAAAAGAAAAGAGTGTTTTTTTAAGCCCAACCTTACCGAAAAACAAATATTTTGTAATCATATATCATTCTGTTTTTTGTTCTACATTCTGAAGAATCTTTACGCAGCTCTTTTCCATACAGTTTTTATAGTGACCATATATGTCAAACTCAAAAGCTCCAAAAGGACTAAAAACTCCATAAAAGTAATGACCTTTTTTGGGAAACTATTCATTTAAAAGAGAATATATTTACACTATGTAATACAGTATACCTCCAGCAGAGGTCACAACAACACAAAAAGGCAGAGCTACCATACTACACTCCCTCCAGTTTCAAGCTCACTTTACCTGTCTACAGCCAAAATACCAACTCAGAAAATATGTGCACAGAGAAAAAGGGAAAGACTCAACACTAAAAAAATGAAAAAAGCAGTCATTCATCAGTGAGGTCATTCCCATGACCCAAACAGGAAGTCAGGGTCAGACAAACACTTCGCTACGAGACAGAAAGAGACTAAGTCTAAAAAGAATAAAGAACACAGACAAAAATGTCATATACAAGAAAAGGGGACAGACAGGAAGCAAGACTGAGGAAAAACAAAAAGACAAACATTTGGTACAGGAAATGGTGTCTAAAGAATAGAGATGGATGGGTGGTAAACAGGTGAGAAATAACCTGAGAAATTAAGAGAAAGAGGTAACTTTCTAAACATCCCCATAGGTAACATACTATCCACCTCTGTTTATCATATTAGATTATGTTAAGATAATAAAATGTTAAAATATAAATTATTTATATTAAAATAGTGGTCCACAAGAACCATTTATACATTTAAAAGCATTAAAAAGACTTTCTTCCCTAAGCACAACGAAAAGACCCACTACCACTTTTAAGATTTGATGATGTTATGATTGATGGACAGCAGATCACCCACTAAATGAAAAAAATACAGCTATAAAAATCTCCAGAACATTCCTTTAGGTGTTTAACAACAAAATACACCTTAACAGGGGGAAGAACTGAGAGGTGTGACAGAACAAAGAGCAAGACTTGTACAGTGAAAAATTAATTTGACAGCCAAGTGTCCAGAATGGTTCTCGCTCACATACCGCTCCTTTATCCAGGAAACTGTTGTAGAATTCCCCAAAGTGTTTCTTGGTGTCTTTGGTATTGAAGTTTCTGAAGACGTCAGCGTGAAGGTAGCACAGCTGAGACAGAGGAAAAGAAAGACGGAATTAGAAAACTTTAACAGGGCTGTTGGGATAGTGATACGTGCTACCTTAGCCTACATGTGGGTTTGATTGACTGGATGGAAAGGGAGCTGAGTGTGTGAAAATTCAGAGCGGAATTTTGGGAACAAATGTTGACCAATGAGAAAAGAGGGATGACAAACAAACAAACCAGTTTAAAACAAATGAACGCAACACAACACAAGTTCTGTTGGATGTGAAAACAAACACAAGAAAATATTAAAGGAACAGTCCACCTTCAAATTCTATCATCATCAAGTTGTAGATTTTGGAAGAACAAACAAAAGAGCATTAGAATAGTCTATATAACTTCTGCTATATTCTAGGATCTCTGAAGTCAAAGCTTTGTTGTTGTACAAAACAGAGCAGCCTGGACCTTTTTATAAATTCCTTTTGTGTTTCACAGGAAAATGACATAAGAGTGAAAAAACGACAGAATTGTGTTTTTTGGTGAACTATCCCTTTAATACAGCATGGGGCCAGAGGTTACACTGAACGTCTAAATCAATTAAGGTCATCTACACAGAAGCACAAACCAGCAAAAGATAAAGAACTTGGTTTTAGGAGACAGTACCTGGGGTATATCACATTGGCTGCATGCCAAATAAAAGGAGAGATACTCATGCTTTAGCATATAAAAAGGGCTTTATCCGAATACAGGTAAGCAAAGATACATGACAACCCCCCTAACACCCCCTAAACGCATACAAAACAGATACAAGTTCATAGCTGAACAGGAGGCAATAGAAGAAACTCACAGATCTCACACACTTGGGTAAACGCAAGCATGCACACTTGCATGTAAACAGAAACACATCCGGTCAGTTCTTACCACAGGAGCACAGTCAAACTGAAGCATGACATGATGAATGAAGACCAGCAGGTGGGTGGGTCGGGACTTCAACAGTTCAATACTGTTAAAGTGACTGCAGTGGTCATCCACCATCTGAGAAGGTAAAAGTGATCTAATTAAAAGAAAAGGTCTATCCAATGTGCAAAATAATCATAGCAATATCTAACTTGCTTGTATTTATATTTAACATACTCCACTTCTTTTTGACACTTTCACATTAACGCATTTGGTAGACGTTTTCATCCAAAGCAACTTCCATTGCATTAAAGCTATATATTCTATCCATATGCGTGTTCTGTTGGATTCTAACCCTTGAACCCATGTTGCACTGTTAATACAACGCTCCACCAGCTGAGCTACAGGATCATTCTCCTACACAATACATTCCCTCACATATATGTACACTGCACATCTGTACATAATTCATACATATATGTGTGTGTGTTTTTAGGGGAGCGCATCACTTACTGGTTGCTCATCATTCTCAAAGTCTTCATCCTCTGCTCCAATTATACTCATGGCTAGATTAGAACACTGAGCACCAGACAGCTCACGCTGCAGAGAGAGAGAGACAGCAAGAGAGAAAGACAAAAAGAGAGAGAGAAAAACATTTATTAATGTCTATGTCAAAAACACGTTTAATTAAGAGCGTAAAGTTTTGCTGAAGGAAGAAAGTATTGTAGCCATCAGACAGTTGAAAACAGCAGTACAATGGCTCATTTGAACACTATAAAGATTCCAAAGAAAAACCAAACGCAAATATTACATGCTATGTTCAATATTATCTGAAATTATATTGTGATCATTACTAAATAAAAGAGAAAATTAAGCCACCACAAATATTCTGACTTGAAGCTAAACTGAAACATTGATGCCTCACACAGCAGCACGGGGAGCCCAGAAGAACATTTAAACGTAGCGTATAAGAACATTCTGAAATTGTGTAACCACCTCAGCCGTGACTATATTCACAATATAACACCACCTGAAAATGTGGAAACACGTTTATTAAACTCAATAAGGATACAACTGTTTGTTAAATGAAAAATTATTAAATACCATCTTTTCATTAGACATCTTTTCATACAGTCCTTGACATGTAAACTTAAAACTTAAAATACAGTCCTTGACTGTAAATACTGCAGTAGTTCAGTGAAGAAGTCACAGCTGTGCTTTATCCTGAATAAACCACAACCAATCAGCATCGAGGGCCGAAACCATCCATTTTATAATATTCCATAAGCCTGACCAATGAATCTGGCCATTGGCTGTAATATAACAGTGTTCTACTGTTAGAGCTGCTGAGAACAAGTTTCCTCAGTCAGTGTTGTGCAACAATATTAACTCAGTGGAAAGAGACTCAAAATCCTTGTATAAGTCAAACTCCAGCGACTCTAAACACAAACACTGAATTATCCATTACAAACAAGCAGGCAATTGTGCTAAAACACTACAAACCCAAATCAAACACGGGATTTCTGTGCACAACCACTTTAAACTCAGATAAAATGTGTTTGTGTTTATTTAGCATGTAACATACTGAGTGATGTGCTGTTTATTTTGATAACCAGCAGTTTTTATGGTGCCGATATCCCTAAATAACCGAGCAAGAACATAGCCATACAAAATAACTGCTTCATCGTGATTGGTTGAAAGGATGTGTGCATGAAACTGAATGGATGTAGAGTAGTGTGCGTGTGTGTGGCTATATTTGATATGTGTTTATTGCTGACCTTGAGTCTGGCTAGGTCACATACATCAGCCATATATTAAGTTCAAAAACATATATGCACATACAGAGTGGAGTCTGCTAAATACTAGCATTCCGTTTTAACTAGATCCTAATTTTGTTTGGAGTCGGGGTTAATCTTTAACTTTCTTGGCCTAAACTCTGTATTTTGTGTTTACCTGGGAGTCCCACTTATAAAACCATGCAGTACGTTTCAACAATCTGTGTAGAGGTCACAAGCACAGCGTGAATCACACTTTCCTTCACAATGTTATACACCTTTGCGTCAAATACATTTAGCAAATACATTTAGCGTTTGCATCTCTCCTGACCGAATGAATTAACATGCGTTTTTGTCAGCATAAAATGGAGTTTTAGCTGGTTTGGTATTGTGGAAAACATCTTGGAAACTGTGATTACTCCATCTCTGTTAGCAAATCAGATGCAGTCCACTTGTAAGAACTTTAACGTCGAATGGAAACAAACAATACAAGCAGCCCCAGATGCCTTTACCCCGTTATGGGCGTCTTCATAATCCATGCTGTCGTATGTCAGGCCAATGCTGGTTAACCGAGCTCCTGCAAAGACACGACATCATGAATGAATGGAGCAATGTCCTTCATCAAATGAAGAAGCACAAACAAATGGAGAACATACAAAACATACTGCCAGGGGCAAGCAGGATGGGCCAGCAGATACAAGTATACAAAGATGAGAACAAGATCTTCAGAACAAGCCAATAAATCAATAACAGATAGACTGATGTGGAACTGAACCCAGATACGCTTTATCAATAAGGACGAGTTTGAATGAACAACAGTGGCTTTAGTCCTCCACAGTCAAAAGATCCATTGTTTGGTTTATTTGTTGTGCCCCTTTCTTTATTATCTTCAGCCTTTGGAATTGTGGATATGAGATCTTCAGTGCTGGAGAGAATCGGACAAGGTTTGTTTACTGGCCAGCATTCTACTGATGTTTTATTTCACTTGTTCTCCAATATCTAAAACAAAGGCTTCTTATGATCTAAGTATAGAGCTATTTCAATGAGAATCAATAGTGGCATTTGGCGAAGGGTTGAACCCAACTGCATAGAGCTATGCAGTAAAAATACACTCACTTGGGGACAACAAAGCAGATAGCAGAGAAATGACTGCATACCAGACAACCCTATGCAGCTGCTGGGACAATGGCCTTGTCCTCTGCACTGGAGCAAGTGTGATAGCAGAGGCCTAAAATAACTGCTAATGGAGCTGTGTTTGTGTTTGAGGTTTATCAGCTGCTTTCATCAGCACAGTCTCTGAGATCTTCAAAGCTCTCCAAAGAGCTGCGTCTACAGTGCAGGCAAGCATACAGAGGTAAAGAGAGAGAGAGAGAGCAAGAGAGAGCAAGAGAAAGAGAGGGAGGGAGGAAGTGGGTGTAATTTCCTCAGGAAATGATCAGAGGCATTTTTTGGTAACCTGTCTGTAAAAGTCAGAGACCACAGAGCAAAGGAAAACAGAAGAGAGACATACATGTCAAGTGTATGACATAATAAATAGTGAAGTGAAAATATTTATGGAGAAAGTGTGATACATTTAGTGATGATGTATTTGCTTTCTTTTATGATAGGATAGTAAAATTATTTTTTGATTTTAGAATCACATCAAATATAAGACTCAAAATCTAAACAAGACCTTCAAATAAAGTTTTAGGATTGTCCAAAATTCTAAAAAATAAATCTGAAAATGAAGGACTTTTATGCTACTAACCAAACAAGTAAATCTGCAACATTGACCAGCACATTTGTACAAAAGGTTTCTTGTTTCCATTAAACAAACCAGATGCTTAAACCATGCTGGAATAAACTGGATCATCAGGTTATGCCATGCCAGCATTAGTGAATGCTGACATTAAAGCAAAGAGGAGTGCACAAATGCCTAATATATAGCCTAATTTGTAAGAAAATTACTAAACAGATCCATATTACAGGTCCTCAACACCTGCATTTAAAAAAAAACTGAAGAAACTGAGGAGGAAAATGATCGGCAGACAGGCAGGCAGACAAAAAGATGAAAAACAACAAATGACATCAAGACAAAAAAAATAAAAGAACGGCGAGAAATGGTGAACATTAGAAACTGCCACAGAAAGTAGATTCATAACTCTGTTCTCATCATAATCATAGCTGAGGCCTACAAAATTCATGTACTTTTACCATTATTCAGAGGATGAAAATGAGCCCTTATGAGAATTACATGCTAAAATGCCATTTTGATAAATGACGATCAATAAGCCAGCATTAAACACAAGCTCTTTTAAATAAAGAGAGAGATAGTGACAGTGTTGGTATTCTGCTACACAAAGTCTGGAGATTTGACTGAGAATGAGAACACTGCTGCACTGGGGTGTTACAGGCAGGGTTAATGAGGTCTAACTCTATCTCTTCATAAACCATGAAATGACTGCTCTCTCTCTTTCTTTATTTCTCCTTGGACCGTGTGGTATTTCAATACTGCAGGAGATTAGAGATCTCTGAGCTTCTCTCAGAGGCAGCTGCTCCAAAACGAGCAGAGAAAGGGCGGCGTGCAGGCACATGGCTTCACTACTACAGACAAGAACAGATGTTAAGAGGTGTTAACCTCTCAGTAACACTTTCTCCTCCCATTGCTTTCATTCTCTATATCCATTCCATTATCTCCTACATTAGGGGTAGCCAACTGCAGGAGTTTACCTTCAACCATAATCAAACACCTGAACCAGCTAACAGGGAACGTTTTTAGGACATTGGCTCATGTTCTCTAAAAGTTCTCTCAAAGTTATCAAAACTGTTCTTGCAGTAACGTTTAATGTTATACATCATATCAAAAATGTTAGATTAAGTTGTTGTTGAAATAAGTTGTTACAGAATTTAAAAACATTCTTATATCAAACAGTAGCTTTAATACAACGTCTAAAAAACTGGATGTTTTGAATGTTCCTAACTTTTAAAATGTTCTTATTACGTTCTAAAATTGTTAGTGTCTTAAAATACCAATTCTTTAATATTTTGTACAGTAGCCAATACTTATAGTTTTTCAATCAGCCATATTTCAAGGACATCCATTACCAATCCATTTTCAAGCGATTTGTAATATCTGAGACATTCTCAGTATTAAAATCACCTAAATCAGCATGATGAAATCAAACAAATATGCTTCTCTTGAGACGGAAGGCCAAAAAAACATGTTGGATGAGGTTGGCAAAGCCTGTGAATTTTCCGACTGCCTCCCTACCTCAGTCCTATCTCTTTCCATCTTCATCTTATTTTCTTTCTTACACAGTCTTGTTTTAACACAAGAGGTTGTATGTTCATCCCAGAAACTTACACAAGCTTAGTTTGCTGGTTGGGTTGAACAAACAATTAAATACCAAAAAGATTCTTACAAATACCTGCCAAAGTTATCACCAGTATGATATAAAATGACTGTTCATTTAGCAGACGCTTTGGATAAAAGTGTCTGCTAAATGAATAAATGTAAATGTAAATGTTAAGGGGTCAAATGGCTGCATTAAAAAGTTTTGTTCCTGTAGAGCCCTGCATTAGCAGCACAATGGTTGTCGGTTCAATTCCCAGGGAACTATCACACTGATAAAGAATGTATATGCTTAACGCACTGTGAATAAAAGTGCCTGGCAAATTGTACATGTAAATCCATCACTAAAGTCAGAGTAGCAACTGTGTGAGCCTGTTGTGCATTAGCACATGCTTCAAATTGGAGAAAGGTGTCCACCTTACTGCCTGACAGGCTGATCAGCATTATATCTGAGTAAGAGTTCAGTTGGAGGGGGTTAACCTCTGTCCAATGGATGCAAATGCTGGTAAGCAGTGAGTCTACAGTTCGGGGCAGCAAAGGGGCATAGCTTGGTAGGAGAAGCCACGGCAGCCTGCATTCTCCCTCTAACTGTTTCCAAATGTGGGCTCTGGGTATGAGGAGTAATCAGCCTACTGCAAACACAGGGCCCTTTGACTACACACAAACCTGGCCTGTACAACTGCCCAACAGTCGTGCTTTACCACTGGCACACAGACAACGTGTATGAGTCAATGCGTGCATGTGTGTGTAAGAGTGAGTTGATGTCTGAATATGTGTCTGTGTTTGAGTGGGTACGCTGGATGTTTTGCGTACACGTGCCCATGCCTGTTCTGACATTGGGCATCTTTGAATGGAGCACAGTTTGTCCGTAACTTTACATCATGTTGCATTTGTGTCCAGTGGCTGAGAGATGGAGGGCAGGGAATGCCAGGAAGCTCCAGCACTGTTAACTACAGCCAGGAATAAACCCACCCTCGTCCAGCCTATCCGCCTGAAGCAGACTCCAGGAGCCAACCTTGTACTGTTAACAGTTATCAGATTACCCTGTCACTGCGCTGCACTGCTAAAACAAACATTTGAGAGATAACTGCATCTGTGTCCCCTGAAAATGTGCAAGATAAACATGAAAAAGACAGCAAAATTGAAATCCAGAAATTTGTTCAAAACAAGTGCCAATGGAGACAGGTGATCACTCCACACACCAGAGTTCAACTCCTGATCTGAAGACTGGCAGCATCACCGCATCAAATCATTTTTCTGCCCTCCGCCATCCTCGCTCACTTTTCTCTCCACTTTCCTGTCATGGCATCCATCATTCTGTCAGTTCATCACTCCACCCTGTGAGATCTGACTCAACCTGACTGCAATCCGCTTCTTTTCACCAGTTCCTGCCTTCATCACATCCCGCCGGCAGACATCTGAAGAAGGATTCTGGAATGCCACAACACTGTCTGCCATATGACCATACGTCAAAAATACAGTGATGGCAATAAATGATTCCACCTATGTTAACTATTCATTCTGCCTGGCTTGTAACGAGCTGTAATAAGTGGAAACATAGTGAAAAGTTGGTGTTATAAGTGACACAACATCTCTGTGCATCAA
Organism: Chromobotia macracanthus; assembly: GCA_036877525.1. NCBI lineage: Eukaryota > Metazoa > Chordata > Actinopteri > Cypriniformes > Botiidae > Chromobotia > Chromobotia macracanthus. Next base: position 7,657,539 of record JAZGTH010000015.1, on the reverse strand, counting down.
AATAATTTTCTTTGTTAACTTAAAGGCTGTTTATGCAGAAATTGTAATTTTGAAGTCATTTACACACTTTTTTCGGATATGGGAAACACAAGGGAAATTCATAAGAATGTTGACTGTGCTTTTATCCAAAACAATTAAAAGTAAATGGGGACTGAAGCTTTCAGGCACAAACATTCTACCTAATAATCTGTTTAACTTTATAAAAGAAAGTTAAACTGAGTTTAGGACTCATGCCTCTGTTTTATAAAAACGAACAGACAAAGCATTTACAGTAACACATTTATGGTTCTTACATATTATTATACTTATAAAGCCAAACAGGCAAGCATTCAGTGTGACGCTTGTTTTGTTGTTAAAGCAACTGCATTCATTCTGCAATAAAAGTTTGTTATTTAATTGTAATTTTTTTTTTAATTGTCTTTTTGAGGTAAAACATTTCCAGGTGGATGACTGTCTGGGAGCTTATGTATAAGGCTAAGTGCTAAGTCCACCCCCTCTCTCACTGTTTATAATAATCATGTCATCATTCAGTAGTAGCTCAGGGAGGCACTCTCAAACAAGTCCCTTCTCAGTATTCACTTTGCTTAATCTGATCTCCACTGTCTCTTCTTCCTTTCCATTTCACTTTTTGTACCAGTCTTTTCTCTCCGTATGATGACAAGCTTCATGCGCTCTCTTAAATGAACAGTTCACACAGAATTTTTAATTCTGTCATTATTTACATAACCCTCATATTGTTCCAAACCTGCATGACGATCTTTTTCAATAACACAAAATTCAAAGCATGTTAGTAACTGACAACCATTCACTTTTGTTTCAATAGAAGTATCAAAATTCTTCAGAATTTTCTTCATGTGCTTCACAATGGGAATTCAGACCTGGAACAACTTTAGTGTAAGTGAGTAATGACTGTTATGAACGAAACCTTCAAAACTCTGTTTTTGTCTTGATCACACATTGTAATTTGTCCCGTTCTGCAACTCACTGTTAGATATTTACATGCAGCTCACTTTAGGCTTTCGCCCTTATATTTTCCTCAAGCAACAACTATGTAAATCAAAGGTGCACCTGGCTGTATCTGTAAAAGGTAATGTGACAACACCCGCCTTTACATCAGAACACACAACATGATTTCACACAGTGAACACATCCACTGACCACTTTCATAAATAACCCTCCCACTAGTAAATGCACCACCACTATTACTCATGACTGCACATAAAAGTTCTTTGTTAATGAGTCTGGGAAAACCAACAGTTTCTGTTGCTTTAGCAAAATGTGCCAAAAACATCACATTACACGTTTACACTTCCCCAGCACACTGTGAGAGTTTTGTCATTGTATGGAAACACATAACATAAGAGTCACTCTGCTTTTCTATTTATCTCCTTTTCTGATGTCGACTGAAAAACGTGTTCTTACGGCTTATATACAGGCCTAGGGTCTTTTCAGTAGCTATTTGAAAATTCTTATCTTCAAAAAGACCGAATTAGCTCATTAATAACTTAATGCATTAAAAGATATGCAACACTCATGTTCTTCTGTTAATCACAACAAGCATCTACTGTATTGTGACGTTGTTTTCTCACCTGCTGCACAGAGATAAGAACTCATGCATGCGCAAAGTTTGAAAGTAATTCTCTGCAGGGATTTTACAAATTAAACATCTTGTTTTTCTCAGCAGACTTTTTAAAGAAAAAATTAAGAACAGTTTGCTGGTCCTTTGGTCTGACTTCACCCATAACATAAGGACCAAAGAGTAAGAACACAGAACATGCGACAGGTACTTTAACTTGCATATTTCACCACCCTTTACTGTTTCACATTGCTGTCTACCACTTTTATTAGAATTATTTTGCATGTGCCTCTGGCTATAATTCCTACCGTCTAATGAGTTGACTAAAACACATAGTCGCTTACAGTCTGGAGCAAAACAACACAGTGCATACAAGACTAACAGCGAGAAAAATAAACGTAAAGGAGGGACACAAAATGAAATTAAAAGAAACATTCCACATTCCTGAAAGAAAAGTCAGTAGCTGTCGATAGTCTGGACAAGATTGTACTTGTTTCTCTGTGTTTAAGAGTGTGTGAGAGAGAGGGAGAGAAAGGTAGAGACAGAGAAAGAGATGAGCGATGTCAGAATAGGAAGAGGAAGTGGTAAGGCCTCCTTTGCATCAGTTATTATCCAACTCAATGACAAATCTGGGAGCATAGCCTCCAACACTTGACACTGACTTATACCAATCTAAACAGAAAACGACTAGCTGATTACATTCAGAACATCACATACAGAGTAAATAGAGTAAAAAAAAAATCCAAATTTTTTTTGTGTTTTACATACCTTAAATATTATTGCACAGATGTAAGGATTCTAAATTAGCATGCATGCATGCTGCTTGCTTTGAGATCCTTAGTATACACAGGCTTGAACCTCACCGCTCATCTAACTGACTTATGTGACAAGCTAATCATTCCAGCTTTTCCACCGAACTGCTGTAATTAAGATTCTCTTTGTAAAGGGTTTTACCACTTAAAGCCATAAAGGCCTGAAGCTCTTTATTGTTGACCTAAACCTGTTCTTCACTTTGTGTAGTCTTCCTGTTTTTCTGTTACATTCTTCAGTATCGCAATACCACAAAACTGCTTCAAGTACAACAATGCTTTTGTTTGTGATTACTGTGTGTCAGTCTTACCACATTACAAAGTAATTTGAACAGTAATGACCTAAAAATGCTTTCCATTTATACCAGTTTCAAGTGAATACATACCATTTTCAAGGTGACATTATTTTTGGAATGCTGAGTCCAAACAAGCTTCAGCTTACTAATACAAAAGATGCAGATTTACTAAAAACTAATACAGATTTTGCCAAAATGAAACAGTGTTGAGAAAACAAGAATATTTACAAAGCTTATTTACAACAACAGTGGGAAATAAAGACAGACAGGCAGGTTAATGGATTACTGTAATTTCTCTTCAAATGCACCCAATGAATATGAACAAGACTCACTGCATAAAGGTTGATGCAATCTAATCCCAGGATTCCCTAAGAACTACATAAAGACTAACAATGTTTCTTAAGTGCTCCTTGCCCAAAAATGTAATGGCTTACAATGATTTCTGCACAACAAATTACATGGGAGCAAAACATAAAATGTAAACAATGGCTTTTACATGGCTCAGACCAAAACATTAATTTACTTTGACACACGCTTAAATAACAACAGCAAAAACACACAGCCGCATTAAAATGGAACTTTACATACTGACATTGGAAATGGCCAATAAATCATAATTCATAATACAAAACTGAGTTTTGTTTCACCTTCCAAGCCATAAATGTGTACTAAGAACTACAGTCGACATAAGCAGCTTATTATAAATGTATAAAGTCATGGTAACACTTTACAATAAGGTCTCATTCGTTACAATTAGTTAATGCATTAGCTAACATTAACTCACAATGAGCAACATATTTTTACAGCATTTATTATTATCTGTTAATGTTAATACAAATACAATTGTTGATTGTTCATTCATGTTAGTTCATTGTACATGAACTAATGCTAACAGATGTTTAAAACATATTTTATTTTTAGAAATGCATTAGTAAAGGTTGGAATTAACATTAGCTAAAATCAATAAATGCTGTATACGTATTGTTAATTGTTAGTTCATGTTAACCAAGGTAGTTAACAGTGATAAAAAAGGAACCTTATATAAGTGTTATCAAGATAACAAATTAGATAACTAATGTTAACCATGTTAAAAGAGGAAACTTATAGAAAAGTGTTATCAAGATAATAAATCGTGATAGCTAATGACGTTTAGCTGCTTATCAAAAACTAAAAGACAAACGAGAAGGCAAACGGTAATGTTTACATTGCTCTTGCATACGGTCCACATTTAATCTGAAATTGTTCATCTATCAAACGGCGATGGCGATTTTAATTGCTCATTCAGGGCATCTTAAGTACCCGAAATTCAGACACCATCGTAGCGGTGGGTTTGCTGAAAAATAAATGCGCCGAGCGGCCGAAATAACAGGAATGCTGGCAAAGGTTATATTGCAGCCAAACACAACATTCCTCTAGCTGAGCACAAAGTGGCAGGATCGTACTAATCAAGCATGCGAATCCCCTCCAATGACAAATCACATCATCCAGATAAAACAAAACAATACAATTACTCAAAATCCCAACCCATCTCCAACATTTGCTCCTGTAATCGACACGTTTAATCTGAAAACTTACCTTCTTAATAAGGGGATCGAAGTGTCAAGCGCCAGCGGAGGCTTCCTGTTCTAAAGTTGTCGTAGGTCGGTGGAAAAAAACATTGTACGCGGAAGTGGAGACGGATCAAGCGCGCCGTGTTTGACAACAGATACAAAAGCGGGGCTATAGCATTATTATACGACTGGTCAGTAGGTGCCGATCTGACCGGTAGACCAATTCAATGCTTCCCCAACGCTCTTCGCTAAAACGGGGTGTATCGTGAATCTGTAACTTTTCGCAGACCGCTGCCTCTTGCTGTATGAATTGCGACCACCAGAGGCCGAAAGATGTCCAAAAATATCGAGATCCCTTTCATTGCACGACCGTATAGTTCCGCGTAGTGTTACACTGAATTTGTTCCCCGCACTTTAATCGGCGAGCGGTTCGGATACGCGTTACTTGTAAATCCGTTCTTGGTGTTTTCCTAGTTTGCTTTGTATGGTGCATTAGTCCTATTTAAATATAAAATATACTGCACCTCATGCTTATGCAATATTATTATTGGCGTGTGCGCAGGAGGCCTCCAGTTGTTTTCATCATCGTGCATTTACGTTACTCTAATAGGGTCAATAAGAACGTCAAACATTTACAATGACCCTGAAGAAATCCCGCATATTAACCGTGTTTAGCTCACATAAAACTGATCAAATTAACAGGAAGTGTCGTGGTAGCACAGGTCAGAACAGACAGAAAAGCTCAATAAGTGGGATGTTTTATCACCAACAATAATACATAGAACTACAGAGAAAACTCTTACTCTCCAGAATAATGTTTATTGCTGTTGAAGATATAACTCTTTGTTAATTTTTTTTGTTCTGGTCATCCTTTCTGTTTTAAATCTCACAATAAAACAAAAAAGCTTTACTGTAAGGTAAATTGTTTTTTCTTGTCAATGTGTACACACAAATACACAAAGTCTATGTACAGCTGCAATCTCCTTTGGGGGGACCAGAGAGCAGACCAACCATCATATAACAACTCTTTATATCTAAAATCAGATAAGAATTTACCTAAGAACCAGAAGAATATTGTTGGCACTGGTTGATAAAATATGTACTTTTCCCTCTGTAGTAGAGGAATTGTCTGAAATTGCTAACCTGTTTATCCATGTGCATTTTTACTATTCATTGTCTTTACATTCAAATTGGATAATCATCCTTCAATATCAGCTGTAATAACTAGCAGAAGACCCTTGCATCTCAGTCCAGTAGGGTCATCTGCTCTGAATTATCTGGAGAATTGTTTTTATAGGGCACAGCTAGAGAAAGCAGATAAAACTTTGCACACTTCCCTGTCCAAACTGCACCCTTTTGAGCTTAGTCTCTGTCAATTTTAGGCCACTACACATATATACTTCTCAGTTTCCTTGTCTTATAGATCACTCTTCATTTAGGTACAGAGTAAAATAACACCAATACAACTATTCCATATCGTAACAGTAATTAAACAATGTACACAATAATAAAATATATACAATTGAATAAATACAAACTTTAAATATTCACTGACATGAGCAGTATTGACTGTACTTCATTTTCAGCCTTTTAAAGGTTTTGAATGTTTTAAAAAAGACATTTTAACATGGATTGGACATAGCCAAACATAAATAAATAAATAAATACATTTTAATTTATAAAAAGTTTCTTTTGAGAAACTGTAGGGCTTCAAGATATGTTTATGTATGTAGCCACAAGATGGCAATGTGTGACCATATATTTGTCTGAATCTCTTTAACTCAGCACAATTTAATACAAGTGCTTTATTGCAACACAACCGAATCAGCCTTAAAATTACTATCAGTGTTGCCATTATTGCATTCTGCATGTTACACTGTTCAGCTGAATACTGTATTGCAGAGCTTAGCATTAACAACTTTTGAAAGGGTCTTTGAAGTACACCAAGCAGTACAAACTGCCTCAGCAGGGCAAGAATGAAGTGCAATTCAAAAAGTCTGTAATAAAAGATATGCATATTCCTTTACTGTGCTGTATTGGCATAAAAGTAGCTCCTCATCACTGTTTGTATCTTAACAGAGAATTGTTTAGGTATTTAAACATTGTTATCTGAAAAAGCTGCTTTTGTGCTGCACAAACACTCTGAACGGTCCAGTCTCCAAATGACTGTTTGCTTTGAAAGTCCTAACTCAGATAATTTCACACACTGTGTGCTTCACAGAAATTTAAAGCTCTGATACTGGAAATGCGTGAGCAAGGAATGACTTTGGAGGAGTCCCCAGAACAGAGAAAGACAAAATGAAATGGGAATATACAGCATTATTTCACTAATGCAGGAATACACAGAGAGTGAAAGAGAGAACTTTCAAGACATCAAAACAAAATCACATAACAGAACATATTAACTGTGAGCATGTTTAAGTGTCTCTGTTTCCCTGTGCCGATCAACCATACTGAGTGAGGGAGAGAGGGGTGGAGGTAAGGATGAAGGTGGAGGAGTCAGGGGCACCATGCTTTTAAGGGGATGCGGAGACACAGGTGGAGGAAGAGAGGAAAGAGGGGGCAAGCCTCCCCCAAGACCCCCAGATTTGCCCTGTAGGAGGTGTGAGCGACCACCAAGCCCTGTTTCCTTTCCCAGAGAGAAGTCCGGCTCATTTTCATTCTCCGAGCTGCAATCACTCAGGTCTGTGATCTCCAGCTCAGAGTCAGACTCTGGATCCTGCTTCACGCTCTTTCTCTGCTCAGAAGGGCTCTGATGACCTCCTCCTCCGCCTCCAACACCACCCAAACCCAAGCCTAGGCCCAAGCCCAGGCCAAGACCCCCACCTGCTCCTGGAACACTGGGGTTGGTCTCTCCTCTTTCCCGGTCACCCATACCTATAACCCCATTCCCCAGCTCAGTCCGGCCAATTGGCACACTGCCTGGGTAAGGTGGAATGCAGAGTCTTTGGGGCTGACCACCCGCTGAGCCATTAGTTCCTCCAGTCGGCACACGTTCTGCCCCGGCTGTGTCTCCAGGGGCTAAGAGGGAAGAGAAGGGGTGTGGTAGCTGAGACAGGCTGGACTGCAGTGGGTTGGGATAGAAGTGTGAGGAGTAAAGGGAGCCTGGGGGCAATTTAGGGCAGTTGTTGAGAGAAAAAGCCCCTGGGAGGTATGGGTTGAAGCCCCAAGGGTAGTCAAAAGAGGTGTTTCGCGAATAAGGACCCAACAGGGATGGAGGTTTGGAGTAACATGGGGCCCCTGTGGGAGAAAATGACAAACAGAGAGGAAACCAGTGTTAATGCATAAGATCAGATATTAGGGTTCCTCTATAAAGAACACTAATTAAAAAACAGTGAATGCAGAAGGTTCTGAAACAAGAATTAAAGAGTGCATTCCAAAAACATAAATGAATGTCACAGAACTGCAATATTTCAGTTATCAAAAATATACATTCTACACAATGCTTGTTTTTACATAGAGGAATGAAATACAAATTATTATAATATATTAAATGTAAATGAGAGGTGAGATGTCTAATTTAGCACTCCTAATACTGTAGTTTTCACCTTGTTTCACTCCTCTTTTTTTTCCTCCCTATTTATTCCTCTTTTCATCTTCTCACCCTCTCTCTGTGTTATTTGCTATGCAGGGCTAATTTGACAGTGCTAGAGTATGTGTGTGTGTATGTAGGGCCAGGAGTAGCTGGCAGACACATGAATATTGAATCAGTCAGGCAGGCCTCACTTGTTTATGAAAACACAGTAATGGGCGCCCACAGGCCACAAACTGAAGCCTGCACCCTCAATTAGGGCCTTCCTGCTTGGGAAGGGATTAGGACAGGGGGTACACATGGGAGGCAGAAAGGCGTAAGGGGAGGAGGAGGGAAAAACAGGACCTCAGGACAAATAAAGTTGGAGGGGGTGGGGAGTCACATAGACATTCAGACATGCCCTCATGCATTCTTATACACTGATATTTCAAAGTACTTTTAGAGCATCCAAAGAAAAAACCAAAGGAATGTGCTCATACTGTACACACACACCTTTATAAAAGGTGGTGTAAAGTGGGTGCTTTTATTCAGAAGCATTTGCAGAATGCAAATAGGAGCGGACATTCTTAACTGCAAAACAATTTCATGGATATTTAATTTACTGACCAATGATTAAACGAAACACCCAGAGTGTACACTAATCACTTTTAAGAGTTTAGTACACTTACAACACTTAATTTTACTGGTCTGACTTGGAGTAGACAGAAAAACAAAGAGCCTTGCTTAATTAATATAATTCCACCTTCCTAATTTTCTCCAATTTCATTTATTAAGACTGTTCTTCTGTCTTATATGCAGTGTAATTTAAATATGTCTCACCTGAGCCAAGGAAAGGAAAAGCGTCCAGTCTCAGCTTGTCCCCATCAGGCCCTGAGGCCCCTGCACTACGTTCAAACAGAGAGGGCCCTCGACCCGATTCAGGCAAGCGAGGGAATAAAGACTGAAGGGCCTTGGAAAGATGAGAGGGGAAATGGTAGAGATGGTAGGGATCAGTAAGTAAAGCAGTGAAATGGGAAAGAAAAAGAGAGATTTGGTTTATAAATAAATTACATTTATTCATTTACATTTTTTAATGCATAAACAGTTTTCCATATTAAATACAATTAGCTTAATCATGATGGTTAATTGTAATTAACATTTCATTAATTTTTATTTACTCTTATTGAAATAATTAGTTTATGTCATTAGATATGTGATCTAGCTGGACTGAAGCAACCAAAAATTCACAGTGGGTGTAAATACACAATCATACACCATTACAAAAGATAAAAAGATTTTTAAAAAACTGTTCAAAGATTTTAAAAAATGGTATTATTCTTAAAGCTTCATAAAATTACAGTCCGACTGTGCCACAAAGAGTCTCGGTTACCCTTCAAATATGACTTTTGAGAGCATATTAGAAAAGGGTAGTTGAGGTTTAAATCCCAATATAGGAAACCTAGAAGTTGTCACAAAAGTCTTGGCAGATGAACGACATAAAGATTTTCTCTTATTAGCGACATGAGGTGATCAATAATTTCTGTCACTCTCCTGTATGAAGTGAGAAAGGCTGGACTGTACTTCCAAGCTATATAATCTCAATTGCTTAACATAACTGCATTCATTACACAAAAGTGATCTGACACTTTCCCTTTCATTTCCAACATTTCTTTTATTTTCAATCAATTCCAGTGAAGAACACGCCATCCAAGAGACAGATGAGAAAAGGGATAATGTCGTCTTTTGTTTTAAGGCCCCTTAACGCCCTCTGTGACATTCTCTCTACTTTCTTCTTCACCTTTGGCTTTCTCTTTATTTATATCTGTCTCCTTCAGTCTTCTCTATACTGAAGATGTGCAGCAGAAACCTTTCTCATAGAATGACTAGTGTAGATATGTTGCTTCTTGTATTTTGAAGTGAAATCAGTTCACATTTCGTTAGAATCACAAGGATACAGATTAACCTAGTTATTTTGACTCACTTTTGAAGTAAATTTACAACAAAGTATTTGTGCTAAAATAATTGTACATTTTTCTGTCAATATCTAATGCCTTGGATTTAACTGAGGATGAATTTAGACTTTGCATTTGACTAAATGTTTATTGATAAAACAAGTGTCTTTGTTTTCAAGCAAAACATAAATTTATACTTTGCCCCTTGGTATTCAACAATAACTGTTTCAGAAAAGATTTAAGATTGATTGAAGGCAAATAATGGCTACTAGAGCAATTACAGACAGTTAAAAGAAGTATTGAGAGTGACATAAAATATATACATTTCATCCTGGTTCATGTAGAATACTGATTGACTCTGCTCAATCAATACCCTGATCCCTCACATCTTTTATACAGTATGGATCAGAAATAACATCAATCATTAAACACTGACAATAGAGCAGATATATCACAGAGCACGTTTTTGTCTGTAAACATTCTTCTGTTTTACCAGCAGTGTAACTGCTTGTTGTTTTCTATTTATATTATGTTTTCATAGACAACTTGTGCCCACCCCATGCAGTGCATATATTACTTCCTACCTCAGGGGTGACGGGGCTGCAGTCCGGTGTGGCAGTCCCTCCATTAAAGTGGTTCTGGGCCAGCAGGAATGGAGAACTGGCCATATCCAACAGTGGATAATTCACCAGGACCACTTTACTGAAGTTGAACTTGTAGGTAAAGCGCTTGCCTTTGGTTTTGTGCAAAATGCGTTTATTGTAGTAATACCTGCAGTGTAGAGAAAGATATAAACAAATGAAAAATAAGCAGGAGGAAGAAGAGAGGGAAGAAATGAAAGAGACTATCAAAAATAAACTGCAAATGTTTATCCCACAAATCTTTAAATGTAAACATTTTTTTAAAAACAAGAAAACAATCACATCAAAACGTTGTTGGTAATGACCTTCTAAAAACCTCACTGGATAAATCAGCAAAAGCTGCCTGCACCTCCACTGAAACATTTTCCAGGGTCATGGCCCTCATTCAGGAATGCCAGCCGTGTCAGCTTCCTGTTCCACACGGCGATGAGCAAACCTGGCCGCTTAGATTTCCCTCAACATCACACAACAACAGCACCACTCTTGGTGTGAACCCGGTTGGAAATAAGAGAAAGATCATCTATCCAGTCTTTGCCACTGACCATCACACATTTGTGCTCAAAGATTTGAGGATGCTCACCTGCGCATGAAAGCGAGGCTCTTTAATCTCAGCACACTTTATGCTTGACTTCACTTTACCCAGTCCAACAGCCTACATGAGTACCCATAATACAATCTACTGGCACAATCATTTGTACGCTTTTACTTTATATGCCAATTGTGCCTCTTAATTGAGCAATTAAGCAAGGCTAATCAACGAGGCTAATTATGGCCTGTGCCTATTCATAACAATTAGTGACCAGCGACAGCATCTATTAAAGGGGGGGGTATCACAACAATAAAAGAGAAACAATGAGAAATGGAAAAGCGTAAAAGTTATTTGCACGAATAAGAAAAGCAGAAGCAGGGAGACTTCATACTTCAACTATTGTCAAAGTTCAAACCGTAAAAGTTTTATGTTATGCAGTTAGAATTTAAAAAGAAGATTTGATATAAGTTTGGTGAGGTAAGAATCAATTTTGTGCTTAATTTTATAATCCCTTTTGGCAAGTATTCTTTATATGAACCTCTTGGAAGGGAACATCCAGAATCCATTTAGATGTTCAAAGATTCCACAAATTGGACTGTATTGATGTTCTTTGGAAGGAAGGCAGCATTTTAAATATCCACATACTATCTGGCATGAAAGGTCCGAGGCATTAGCAGTGAATTACACAGGCTGTTATGTTGGGGAAAAAAATAAATGATGTTTTTCCCATTAGATGCAGGACTAGATAAACCCACATGCATAAAAGTAGCTGACAGACGCACTGTGTACTCAACCAAGCACATTATCTAGAATATACATATTGTATGACTTCAGAGAACAATAAAATGCAACGATTAAGCATTCACACAGAAAACAGCCCTTCTTGCATCTGATTATGAATATGAAACACACACACACATGTACTGTACCTCAGTGCTCGGCTGAGTTTGTCGTAGTTCATGTGAGGTTTACACTTCCGAAGGCCCCACAGCCTTGCCACCTCATCTGGGTCTTTGATCACAAATTCACCATAGTCTCCCTGCCAGGCAATCACCCCCTGGTATTCCTCCTTCTGCAACAGCTCCAGGATGAAGTGCCACAGCTGGATCTGCCTGGAGCCTGGGCTTGACTCCGGCTTATAGGCCCAGTCTGGGAAGGCAATGCCTGAGAAAAGGGAGGCAAGTAAGTGAAAGGATTTGGATAAGGCCTGTTGGTTTTGTTACTTGCTAAGAGCATTCCTGTCTAAATAACTGCTGAAGTGATAGAGAGACATTTTCAGCCTGGGGAAGAGTAAGCCTGTGTTATCAATTCAAAGATGGTATGGGTGAGAGATTTAAATGTGGTAGGGTTCATATGCACCTGTAACATTATTGGCAGGAATGTGTTTCAGGATGTTTAACACAAGCAAAAATCAATGATCAATTCAATATGTTGTTGTAATTGAATATTTGCAGTAGAGCCATGTTTCAAAGAGCAATGTACACTCTTTAAAATAAGGTTCTTCACAGCAATGCTATAGAAGAACCAAAAATGGTTCCCTGAAGAACCATTTAGTCAAAGGTTTTTTCTCCATTTCTTTCTTACCTTTTTATAGTCTAAAGAACCTACAATATAACCTTTTATGAAACAGAAGGTTCTTTATATTATAAAGGTTCTTCATGGAAACATTTAGCCAAAAATAGTTCTTCTATGATATTGTGAAGCACCTTTTTTTAAGAGTGTAACATCTAGCTCTACTGTCTTGTCATATAGAGTCATGATTGTAAAGTTGGACAGAATTATTCTCTCATTGCATCACATACATGTCTCAGATAACCCAGAGTCTTACCTGGTGTCCAGAGGGTTGGGACAGGTGGCGTGAGAAGCAAGTCACTAACACAGTTACAGTCCATACCTCCACTACACCTGCAACACATGAAAACCATTTGATGTCAGAGCACACAACATAAACGCAGCAGGGCTAAAGGCTAGAGCATAATACTTTGGCTCAACAAATTTGTGTCATGTGCTCACGGACCCACAATACACCAGTGTGTCAGAACACACTGTTCAAAACCAATGAGGGCATGTCATTCCAGTGGCCTCTGAAATCAATCAATGCCTTTTTTATTTGAAGGTTTTCTTTAAATATGATTGCCGAAGGCCGGCCCTTCAGCCATGCAGAAGATCACTGAGCATTTTTTCACAAAGAGCAACAATAAAAAGAGCCTGTCTGGAACAGAGCATCCATACATTGGTCCATACGGCATGTCATAGGTATTAAAACACAGCAAACATGTGAAAACAAGTTTAAAAATAATGGTATTCTCCTTATCTTCAAGTTCTATTTTATAACAAGTTAAGTTTTTAAAACAACATGAGCAGAGAAATGTCAATTCACTTCAGTTTCCATAATCTTATGTACTAAAACCAAATGGCATTTTTAACATGAAAAATTCCCAGGATAAAGGGAAACAAACAGGGCACAGTCTTTATACAAATAAATTCAAAGCAGAATATAAAAAAATCATTGAAGATTGTATCTGTTATCAGAACAACTGGGAGCTCAGTAAAGACCCATCTCTCCATGCAGCAATTCAGTATACATGGCTAGAGAAATTCAATCTCTCTTCAGCCATCACAATTTCATAAAGGTTGTTTTACAAAGCTCGGGTGGAAGAAAAAGCAGCCGGTACAAGAGTATCTTTAATGCTGGCCTCTCTCTCCCCTCTCCTCCCTCACTCTATTTAATTATGCTCTGTGAATTTTGGATCTTCCCCCCAGCATTTGAAATGGAACGTGAATTATTGAGGTGTGTTTGTATAAATTATTGTTGCTAACTCCAGGCACTTCTCTCTCTCACACACACATGCATACACACAAACACACACACACTCTTTGTTGCTTCTACTCTTTGGACTGTCCACTTCATCCCCCCGAATGCCCCCCACCACCTTTTGCACAAACTACATCTCATCTCACTCCTTCTTTCAGCATTCATCTTCCGTTAGTTCTTTACTAAAGTATCTAATCAAAAGACCAGTGCATATTAATTCAGTTTAGATAATTCAGGCCATTGTAAATAATGCAAAACTGTGGTCCAGTAGCTCAATGGGAAAGCATGGTGCTAGCACAACTAAAGTTTGATTCCCAAGGAATGCAGATATGTGTAGCTTTAATGCAATAGTACGTGCTTTGGATAAAAGCATCTGTGTAAATGTAACCTTGCTGCTCCTTTTGCCCATTTCAGATTTTTGTAGTTATCTTTATAAAGCGTATTCTTGCCCAAACAATGCTTTACTTTTGGGTACATTACAAGGCCATCAGCTTCATATACTGTATAGTATAAACCACTTTTACGGAACTAAATACAATAAAAATGCAGCTGCTGCAATGTGTATCGCACCTGTAAATGAAAGATCAGTACAAATTTATTTGCTTATCATTTTTCACCTTTTGTGAAATCTATATTTACTGCCAGTATATCTTTTCAAAGGAAACCTGGCCTTCCTACCTGCCCGTGCACCCAACTTCACTCGCTCTCTCTCCTGTATGTTTTGCTCCTGCTCAGTAATTTTCTGTTTGATTTCGGAGGTAATGCATTTTTTACAAATCAAAGAGGAAGCCAGGACGCCCCCCTCCTCCTCCTTTCGATCTCCTTCTTTCACCCTACTCTTCCCCTCCAGGCCAGTGAGGAGATAAAGGAGCCCCCATCATTTCCTTGTTAGTTTTGATTTGGGCAGCACAGGGCTTTCAAGTTCTCCCCATCACCCCCAGAAACATTATAACTAGCAGCCATGGGAATACATCTTCTCACAATCTTCTAGATATAAAGACACTGATTCAGGGTGTGCAAAACCACCACACACTCAGAAAACAAAAACCTCTGAAACAGATACACACACATGGACAGGGCAACACAAAGTAGCACAGTTGCCCGAGACATACTAGAGCACTCTTGAGACGAGTAAAACTTTTCTGTGACAGGTATAAGTCATCACATCAAAATAATAAACTATAGACAGACACTTGACAGTATAATCAGAATAGACAAATCTTAACATAAAAAATGATCATTTATTTAAAAGCATGATTACAGTTGTGCATTTATGTGTACATTTATTAGCATATCAGTGTTTATGGTTTGGTTTCATTAATTAATGTTTAATGTGTAATGCTGAGTTAATGGTTTAATATTAAGTAAATACATTTCAATAATTGAATAAATCTATATGTTTTGTTTGTCTTTATTCAATAGTGATTCAAAAAATTCCTGACTATTATGCTGAAAAAAAATATTTCTCATCTTATCACAAAAAACATTAATATAAAACACGGTTATTTCAAACATTACTGCATTTAAACAGGCATTGATTGCGTATTCATTATTAAGCAGGAAAGGCCTGGAGTTTTAACATGTTTACCCCTGTAGTTAATTACATTTAGTGAAAATCTGTTAATTGCACTTTAAAGTTATGAAAAAGAGGGCCGCTGGAAACAGGGTCATGTAGACCACAAAATAAAATAAAGGTAAGATACCTCAGAAGAAGCTGACTAAAGGGTGAAGAGGAGGAGAGAAAAACAGGGTAACAGATGTTGTTTCTAGCTGTGAAAAGTATATTGTAGATGCACAGCAAGGTTCTCTGCGAGAACCAGAGACAGTGAGGGAATGTAGTGAGTCTCGTCCCTCTCAGTTTTCTCTCCCAGGACATGAAACAAACCCTCCACATGTGTGTCATCATTCCGGTACGAGCTGCCATTGAAAAGGGACTTACTGGGAACTCTCTGCCCCACTGTTCCTTCCTCTTTCCTTCTTTTACATTCTCTCGATCTCTCGATTTCTCTTGACTCTACTCTGACAGTCTGCACAGCCTCAGGGTCAAAGATCAGAGGGACTGGCTTGTGTTTGTTATGAGAAGAGTGAGTGCAGAGAAAGACGGGTAAGAGGAGAGACAGTCAAGATGGAGAACTCAGGATAGGACTCGTCTAACAAACTGAGAACATTGAAGAGAGAGAAAAGTGACAGCTTCTATGTAAAGGGGGAGCAGATTTGGAG
The DNA here is from genome assembly GCA_036877525.1 of Chromobotia macracanthus. Lineage (NCBI taxonomy): Eukaryota > Metazoa > Chordata > Actinopteri > Cypriniformes > Botiidae > Chromobotia > Chromobotia macracanthus. Next base: position 7,641,640 of record JAZGTH010000015.1, on the reverse strand, counting down.
AAATGTAATATTTGCAAGTTATTAGCAAAATATAACAGATAAACATGAACACTTATTTAAACACCCAAAGTGGGTAGCAATTTAAGCAAATTATTTATCACTCCTCTAAATGATTTGCTCTGTTGATTACACAGGTGGTTTCTTGTAATATAATCTAACCAAATGTAAGTTTGTATTTCCTTTATGCCAGTCATAATAGCTTTGCCTGTCTAATAATTGTGCTATACTACTGGCCTCCACACTCTCCCACATTCTGTCTGCGCTATATCATTGTTTCAAACCAGCAGACACTAGCAAAGTTTCGACACGATGCCCAGTAATTGAGATAATAAGGTAGAAACCATGGAAGCAGAGTTTCAGAAGACAAGCTCATGGAGCTCAACAGAGAGAGAATAATAAAGCTGGGGAAACTTGGTAAAAAGGTTGAACAGAACTTGTTCAACTCTAAGCGGGGTGATAGAAGCGGGCATGCTATGGTATCAGTTTCTTATAGAACATCGGACTTAAGATACAAGGAAGAGAACGGAAAAAAGACGAAGAAAAAGTATCAATCGATAAGGGTTAAATTATTCATCGTCATTAATTATCGATCGCTCTCCGTTGCCGGCTCGACCGCCTCGCGCCAGAGTTGAAAGGAGGGAAAGCGCGCTTTATTAAAACCGGCTCGAGCCTCATTGTTTCATGTCCCGCGGCAAAGAAAAGCTCGAGCTCGGTTCTGCCCGCGCCAGTGGAAACATACACACACATCGCCCCCCCCCTCCCTTAAAGCTCTTTTCTCTACTCACTCGCTCCCTCCCGACGAGCTTTGGGGAGCCTCGTACGGTGTTCACGGGGCGGCTGTGTCTCGCGTGGATCGATGAGGGATCAATGGCTCTCGCTGACTAATAGCCAGAGAGCGCCTTTGATCTCGCGGCTGGGAGATCAAAACCTGAGCGCGAGTGAAGGGAGAAGGGAAGAGAAAAATGCGCGGGAGAGCGCGCGGACCCTAAACTTCACACGAACGCGCGCGCTCCTCTGTCTTCGTTAAATCTGCGGTCGCCTTGCGAGGTGACAGATCACGACCTGTTTTCGATCATGTGTGAAACATATTCGTTGCCTGTTTCGAACACGATTGTTTACTTTCCACGATTATTACTTTTAAATAGGTAGGAACGCATGCCTTTTAAATACAACTAAAATATTGATCGAAAAGCAGTGCATTATTTTAGCATATGAACACGATATTTTACTACAACTTTATATACCTATATAAAGATTGTTGCATAATTCTACACTGCGTTTTCCCCCTAGCACAGGGTGCACAAATGAGTTTTCATTCCTGCTCTGTTTACTATTGCTAATAGTTGACTATTATATATTGATAAATATATCCGAATGTATCGCATTGCTCATTTTGACACTTCAAGATTAAATAGATATCTACTGCTTCAAACTAATGTTTAAATTGACCATAAGGGAGCTCTTTGAGCTGTTTCTTGATGGCAAGGATGGGGAGAAAAGACTAAATAATAAAGGTATTTGAAGAAAGAGACAGAAGGAGAGTGAGAGAGAAAAGTGACGTGAAAAGGGGGGCAGACTGCTCAAGGTCTTGTGATCACAGCAATTGAAATGTGAAATTCAACACCTGACGAGTTCGTCATCAAAACATTTAAAAAGAAGAATCACCCAATTCTGGTGCATGAATAAATCATTTTGGCTAAATGTCGCACGCGTTCTTCATTATCGTTTAAAATATGGAATACGTCAGCTACTGTTCTAGAAACTAGAAGATACAGTCGACGCAAAAAATCTTTAAAAGCCATTGCTCCTCATTTCTGTCTGCTTTCTATCCCCCTCTCTCTTTATCCCGCCTCCCTCTGGTCAGTGAGTTACTCTCTCTATCGCTCTCACTTCCCGAATTAACCACTCAAGAAGTCACCACCGACTGAATCAATATCTCATACATAAACCCTGCTATAATCGCTCCCCATGCCTGTCTGTCTGGGCCCCTTGCCCCTCGTTACCTCCTCATTCTCTCTCTCACACATTTCCTCTGTCGGCTCTTTTTCTTTCCAATTGCTTCCTAACTTCCAAAAAACTGTATTCACTGTATTTGTTCTGTAAATGTGGGTCACAGTTTTCAAGATTTAGTATAGAGAAATGGTATTTGGGGGCTTTCTGTCTTGTGATTTCTTTTAACTTTGATGCACTTGACACTCGTGTGCATTCTGTTGTCTCTACACCAGGCGGTGCGTTGCACAGTTCTGACTCTTTGTATTAGCATTTAGGTTTCAGTGTTTTAATGAAAATCGTACCGGGGCTTGATTGTTCCCCCAGCATGTGCCCAAGTCTTTGAAAGGTAATAATGAACTCTGAAATGAAGGGGTTTAAAAAGGCAGCATACTCATGCGACAGTCAGAATAGCTAAAACTGTGCTGACAGTGGAAAGTCGATGCATTTTCACTATCTCCTACTTAGGATTGCAATACAAAGTTATTTTGAGCTTGAAGTGTCATTTGTGCCAAAGGAAATGCATATCTAAACTGGACTCCCCTCCCCTCCGGTCTCTTGCTGATCATCTCACATATTGAAAAATACGAAGACACACACACAAGCTCACACACAAATCACACAGAATCTGAAGATTACACACGAACAGACCCCTGCGCATATTCCCTCTTCTCCAGCCTCTCTTTCCCTCTGTCTCTGTTTCAAACTCTTTGATTCGATGGAGCGGTTTGATCTGTGCGAGAACGAGTTTTGTAAACACATTTTTGCGATCATATAGCCATGGGCAAGGGGAGAGTAAAGCGCGTATAAATGAGAGAGAGAGAGAGAGAGAGAGAGAGAGAGAGAGAGAGAGAGGGGGAGGGTATTGCAAAGGGTAAAGAGTGAAAGAGAGAGAGAGAGAGCGAAGTTTAATGAGAGGCTTAAGTGAAAAGGCACACGGGCGGATTCAAACTAACGTAGAAATGTGAGAAATGTGGAGAAATGAGGCTTCCCCATTACATAGGTTGACGAAATATAATGTAATAGTGGATGGCTGGCTCGCCTTTTAAACATGCATTTCTGGTGAAAAGCGGTGCGTATCTAAATCGACATTTCCCCGCGGAGAAAGAAAACAATTTTGTAAGAGAGACATAGCAATCACAAGTAAGGACAGACACAAACACATTACGGTGGGAGCAAATAAAGAGAAAACCGTGGTGAGAAACGAATTCGGTTCGAGCTAAACTAATAAATGTGCGCAGTCCTATTCTTTTCTCAGTTTCTTTTCTGCACCTCGGCGACGCGAGCTGCTAATTCGTTTAACTTCGATTGGTAGCGCAATAATAGTGCTAACCCGTCGCCTCCGTCTCCCGTATTGCAGAGACTTCAGATCAGATCTCATTGGAAAGGGAAGAAACTACGACTCCAAGTCATGGATGATGGCTATAATATATACAAAGTAATATAATTCGCGTAAATGATCCTAAACATCCAAACACTGAAAGCAATTTTAATGTATGTGAACAGCCAGGTTAATAAATCACGTCCTTTATTTTTTGTACTTCCAGAAGTTTTGAAACTCAAAAAAGTAGCGTACGCCCAATCAGAGCATCACTCATGTTGAATGAACGCTGTGCTGAAGTCGGTGAGTTCTTTAAATTAAACGTCATTATACATTTCTAGTGTAACTTTCTTCCTCGCTCACTCTGTATTTATTTGTTCAGACGATGAGGGTTTATCGCCTTTATGACCCATCTTTTCATTTTAGCAAGTAATTCATTTGTTTATTTACACTAACAAAAAATCCCATTTGCCTAACTCTCTTTAGCATTTGCAGTTACCAAAAAAAAAGATAGCTCTTCTTTTCTGGCCTAAAAGCGAATAGCTTTGAGCAGCGACTATGTCTCTGTTCTGCAGAGATGATGTGCGTGCGCGCGTGCGTGCGCGCGCTTACTTTTCTTCCTGTTCTGTCTGCTTCTGTCCAGGGAATTGTTTTCAACATTCACAAACACATCGCAAATACCCGCCGGCTTTACTGTATCGATTTCTAATTAGACAGCAGGATAATCGTTGGAGAGAGAGATGAGAAAGGGAAGAGGGATGGCAAGAATAAATAAACAAATAGGCCCGCGATTAACTGAATTAATAAGAGAAACACAAAATAAATAAAGCAATTGAAAATAATAGCTTTCCACTATACGATTTTGTTCGAAGTTGTTATAGTCTATATGCAATCAAAATTACTCAGCATAAACTTACGTAGAATGTAAAGTGCATCGTTAAGCTGTCTGGTCCAAAGGCACCGAACTAAAGCTAAAACGTAAACAAGTCTGTCCAAAGTACCGAGCCCAACCACGGAAATAATGCGAAATGCTGAACTTCGTATTGCAGAAGCGCTGAAAGTTTATTATGAAATATTTTTATATTTAATTTAGGAAAGAATGATGACTTTGGTAAGGCAAAGTTTCACAAATTGATAAAAACGTATAGGTTAATTAGATTAGCCCAAGACAAACGCATTTGATGTGATCATTTTAAATGGCTCTGTTTTACCACTTGTTGTGCCCCTTTCATTTGACCCACATAAGACTAGAATCAATGGCGGGCGCTGTAGTGAACTTTTAAGTAGATTTACATGTAGCTATAGGCCACAGAGAGACACTTCGTGCATTTAGATAGCTGCCATTGTGACTGCCAAATTGCATCTTGCAATATGCGATTGCCAATCTACAGAGAGTCTACTCGAAGATTTGTTTATTGTGTAAGTATAAGCTATTGCAGGGTCACGTGTCATTATGTGAAATCAATATCATTGTTAACAACATATAATCTCCTTATTGTCATTAGTTATGCTTGCAGGCCTAATATGTGATCATCTTTGCATGTGTAATTGTTTTAAATGCGTTTTTTGTTTATGGAAATAGTGTTCAATACTTTTGTTAAATGCTTTGATTTAATTTGTGAATTGTCCCTGTGCATCAGGTAGCCCCCAAAAAAGATCCAGTTACACGTGATACTAGAGACTTTTAAGATAAGTTTTTACTTACTATTTAGACAACGATGCTTCTGGGAAATATACAGGACACATAAAGTATACATAAATGTACATAATGTAATTAAAGCACTGCCCACGTGGGATGTTTTACTTAGTTTAGACAGTTTACTTAGGTCAAGAAACGCAGCCTTAGTATGCATAATTTGAAAAGCTCGACTTTTGTATAGGGTAGGATATACAGCCAGTTGGCCTATTATTAAACTTTTCTTTCAGGTCTAGGCAGTTCACAGCAGTGTCACGTTTATAATATAATACGAAAGAGACGCAGTTTTGTATTTATTAAAAGTCGGTGCCATAATTTAAAGCGCAAAATCGATATACAACGATTTCTACGTGGAAAGCTAAAGAAAGGGGAAAATGCCCTTTTCATCCTGCAATTTTTGAGCAGGCCTGCTTTTTTGTGTTAGTAACGTCGCTCCGAACCTCCCTTTACACAACTCAGCTCCGCGCGCTCTTCTCTCTCTCCTCCTCTTCCTCCTCCTCCTCCTCATCCGTCTCTGTCCCTCGTGCGTCACAGGGGTTAGTGCGGGGGCTCAGGTAGTTCATTTACTTTAATCAAGCTTTCATCATTCTCCGTATGCGCCTGTCACACCTTTACGCTGCACTTTCTCTCATCCTCTTTCTTTTCCACTCTTCCTTTTTCTTTATCGTAGCTGATAGTCTCAGAGATGCTGTCGCTCTCTCTTTCACTCTCCTTCTTGCTCTTTTCCGCACCCTCTCCTCAAACATATGCTAATAACTCGGGCGAATCCACACCTACTTAACCCGGCTTCTCCTTCTGGCGTTCTCTGTCATTATGATGGTGATAAAGTGTAGGATTACTCAGAGGTCTAAAACAGTGACTGCTCTGCCCCAAACTCAGTGCACACTATCAATCTTTCAGCTGCTTTGCAGGGTGCTGCTCAAGTCCTCTTGTTTTGGTCCCTGTCTTCTGCAGCTTTTACCTATGGCCCGTGACTTCAAAAAATCCGTTTTGTTATATCAAGTAAAGTTATATCAAAGTAAAAAAGGGGTTAAAGTTTTTTGTTGTTGTTATTCAAAATTGTGAAGAGCTGATGAATGCAGTGAACATATTGATTTATTCTCCCTCCTGTAACAGAGATCTGTTCATTTTCCACTTGTTTGAAGTTCACTGCACGTCTCATTACCAACAAGCAGGAATCTCTCAAAGTAACAAGGTTTACAGGCAGGTGTTCTTTCTGCATCTCACACCTACACAACCATTAAGTTATTATTTTTATTGCAAACAACAAGTATCATTATTAATAGAATACTATTGTTAAATATTTACGTTACATATATAATAACAAGCAAATACTAATATAAAATGTTATTCAATGTTTGTTTCATTACTGTTGTTGTTATAAATAATTGTAATAATTGTTATTTTGCAATACGAATTCCTGAATTCAGTTCAGTTCTAAAAATTCTACTAGGCTACAGCTAATTTTTCTCACCATTTTCTTTGCAAGCATATTGGTCATCGTAATTTAATCAGTATGTCAGTCATGATGTAATTTCAAAGCAATTCTCTACCAGCTCTTTGAAGACAAGTTCTATATTATATCAGGCGTGGCAGTGAGGTGTGTCTTTTGTGAGGTGTTCTGGACTATTCATAATGCAGAAACAATTTGGGAACTCTATATCTTGGTATAAAAAACAGGAAGGTTTCCCTAAATTGGGCAATTATAGGAGCAAATTAAAAGTAGGATATTTATAAATAGTTCCCCATGTTCAATTTAAAATCAGAATGGACTGAGTCCAGCAATTACACAGCAGGGGGCTACAAATCATTCTTCGCACTTTTAAGAGCTGTGTTTCGCAAAGGCATCATGAGCATAAGTTGATCGTAGAGACCACTGGTCACAATTGGGCAGTTAGCTTAAGATAACAGGCCATTTGTTTGACATCAAGAGTACAAATCCACGACCTGTGTAGACTCTGATGTTTACTTATTTTAAGTCATAACCTAGGATCAAAATCTGCGCTTGTGTAACCGGGCACTTGCAGTTTAGTAAGAACTTTACACCACTTGGTTTAAGGTATTTTCGAAATGTTGAAAACCTGTAGGTCCTACAAGAAGCAAGATCATATTTCACTTTTTCTACATAAACTGACACGTCTTTAACATGTCTCTATAACAAAGCATATGTACCCAACATGACTTACTATTTAGAAGCCACAGCATTCTTTACCATCTGCAGTATGTCAACAGTAGTGTTCTGCCCACTGCTCCGGGTGTGTTCTCACAGCTTGCAGTGTGTATTCAGTCCTCACCAGTGATGGGTTAAATGCAGAGGTCACATTGCGGGAATGGGTTACCATATCTGACAAATATGTCACTTTCATTACTGCAGTGGATCAGCTTCTAGGTATTCTAGGTTATGTTACATGAAATGGTTAGATCTTCTAATTTGAGCTTTGGGCCACTATAAACACAAAGGCAAGTTTATCAGCAGCTGTACTGAGGACTGAAAACTGCAATGCTCTTAAAAATCTTACTACGATTGTAAAGGCTAAGGGAGTCACTGTGGCACATATTATTACCCTCAATGTAGTCATATTTGCATATGAATTTACATTTTTGTGAAAATGTGCATATGAAATTTACATATACATTTACGCATTTGGCAGACGCTATAAGCGACTTACAGTGTGTTCAAGGTATACAGTTTTTAATCAATACATGTGCTCCTCTGGGAATCAAACCCACAACCTTTGCGTTGTCAACGCAATGCTCTACCAACTGGTAAATGTTTCAGCCCTCTACAGGAACATTTGAAGATACTGAGTTAATAAAGGAAAATAACATAGACTTTTGTGGTTAACACAAAAAAGGGCAATACATCAAGGTTGCAGGTGTAGTTTAACCAATAGAGGGGGCATGTAAAACGCCACTTAGTTTTGGTGACAAAATGCTTGTGAACCTCATTAAACCTACATATTTGGAAAGAAGTAACTAACCAAAATGAATCAAGCCCAAAACTTAAACTAAACTAAAAATAATACTTTAAGTTCAGTGCCTTTGAGCTTGTTAAATGGGATTAAAATATTATATAAAATTTAAGACATTGTGCTCTCAAATATTTGAACTGGGCAGCTGTCCATAAACACATAACTCTTAGTTAGCCTGCCTTTTGTTTTCAGTCAAACTCAGGACATTATTTCCACTCTTGTATCCCCCACTCCACCCACCCTCCACCAGCCAGCCCACCTCTGTGCATGTCAAATCGAATCTCCACCTCAGCGCCTACTACACCTGCTGTGTCCATGTATAATACGTCACACACAGAGTGAGTGTGTGATGACGGATTACTGAATTAGATGAATAACGACACCTGACACTTCTGTTACCTCTCCCTGAGCTGCCACAGCTAGATCCACCGCACCGGTAAACACAGAGCAGAGATGAGGAAATACAGAGAGAAATGAGCAGAGAGGAGGGGGGCGGTGGAGATGAATGGATACAGGGAATGGAGGTGTGTAAGCTTATATATAAAGAGAGATGGAAGGCAAACAAAAGACAGAGAGAAAATGAAACTCAACAAGTCAGGTAGATGGATGTAAGACGCCATTTTTGTTTGCAATCTGCTTTGTTTTGGAATACTTCAGAATATGACTGTTTTCAACACTAATAAAAGCAAAGGGAGAGGTCATTGACTGGAGTTTAGACAATGGTAGCATCAGAAGGACTTTGGTTTAATGTGGTGTTATTGTGTAGGCCCGTAGTGAGTGCACTCCAACCTTAGCCAATGCTGCCTTTGAAGTTGTTTAGGTATGAACAAAATCTACAAGCTGCAGATGCTAGTATTATTAATAATAATAGAGAAAATGAGGCTAAAAGTATATAAATATAATCAGATACTGATTCTACATCAATACACATAAAAAATTCCTTGGAACGGTTCATGTAGCTCAACTGGTAGAGCACGGCACTACATGTATTCAAACTGAATACACTGTAAGTCAATTTTATCCAAAATACCTATTAAACACATAATATGTAATGGCATAGGCATGCATAAGACCTTTGTGTGAAACGGCAACATTTATACAATCATGCATACAAACTTAACACAACTATGCTCTTCCATGGCTTAAAGAAGTTTAGGATAATAAAAAACCCACATAACCTTTCTAAGCATGTGTGCGTGAGTGAGAGAAAAAGTGGGGAGTCAGATAGAAATATTGACAAACCCTAGATATACACATAAGTCATTCAGTGTGGCCTGCCTGACTCTTGTATTTTATAGCTACACTCTGTACTGGCGGAACAAAATGACAGCTGAGTTCCTTCAACAGAAAATATGGAGCCTCTCTTGTTTTCTCGTTCTGTTCTCTATCTATCTCTCTTTATATTACTCTGTCACTTCACAATTTCATTCTCCCTGCGCCTCCCCAACTGTTTTTGCTTTTTTTCATGGTTGCCCTCTGTTCGCTTGCCATGCATGTTACTTTATGCTATTTATCTTTGTTGCATGATCAGAATCCCTGCGTGTTCATCCATCTCTCCTAACCTGAGTTCCTTTGCTCTCTGCCATTTCCCCTGTTTATTCTACAGGTTCCTTCTTAATACCATTTTTTTCAAAAGCTAAGAATATACATTCACCTTTTAAAGGTTCAAATCTCTTCATATATTTGAAGAGTTATAGAAATCTATATTAAAAGGGCAAAAGACAACAAACCAACATAACAAGAACTCTGTCTGAAAATAAATTTCACTTAAATGTTCTGTTAAATTTAGGGCCTCCTGGTTCTCTATTTTGAAAACCGAGAATCAACACTTAGTATTCACACTCATAGCTTTACGCCTTATTTTATTCACCTTCGTTTCTTTCGCTTGTTCCTCACCACTTCCTTCTTACACTCTCTATACATTCCAGCCACCTCTCCCACCTTCTTCCGCAGCCCGAGCACAGAGCCCCAAGTGTCGGAATCAATTAAGAGTGAGCGCCATCGCCCCTGTTCCTTCACGGAGGTAAATATTAAACTGCAAGCAACGGCGGGCAGAGAGAGAGAGAGAGGAAAGAGAAAGAGAAGGGGAGGGGAGGGGAGAGCGAGCCCTCCGTCCCTAATCCACCGCATCGATCAGCCGGGGATGAGGGTAATATATTATTTTGACAAGATACGATCCTCCGACGCGCACCGCTATCCCCGGCGATCGATTTCTTTTTCTCTCCTTTTTTTCTTTTTCTTTTTGCCTTCAGCAGTAGGGACACTGCATGTGCGCCTCTATTTTGTTGTTAGTCGCTCTGTGTGCAAGTGTGACTGGGCGAAACAGTATAAAGCCAACAACAGTTGAGGAAACGCCTGGAGAAAACTTCTCATCTTTAAAAAGCACAACAACTGCATCTCGACCAAACGTTGGGAGACATGACGTCTCAATAATGGCTTTACAGCATTTTCAAACATATATTTCATGGCGACAATCCCGTTTTCCTAATTGTCGACCAAAAAACCAAACAGTTTATAAAGGTTGGAATATCATCAAGTAAGGAAATAAAAGCCTTTCACTTTTGCTACAATAAATGACGATAAAAAAATGATACAAGAATTCTAATATTTACACCAAAGATTTCCATAAGGGAGTTACAGCTGAGTCAGTTGACCAATTGTAAAGTAAGTATCTGGCCCCTGTGGTCCCTTGTGCTCTTTTGCCTCCCCTCCATATCACTTTGTAAACTGTGTCTAAATGCTAAATTCCCAGATCAATTTTTTTCATTCAACCTCTCCCCGTCCCTTTGTGCCCAGTGCCCCCTGCCTCCACCTCTGAAGAGAATTGAAGTTCACTGTCTTTTCACACACACAGTCTGCAGTGAGCTTGCATGTGTGTGTTCATGACTGAACAGGCACACAGAGCTGTTCCTCTATACATACATGAAGGCAAGCAAAGAATAAATAATTTTCATTCAAAGATCTAACATTTCAGACACCTACACTAAGTGGGCCCCTTAGATTGTGATGTGCACAAACTATTTTGCCAGCTTGTGCGCTCAGACGCCATGCGCTCGTGTTCTATTTGGTCTAACTCATTCCCTTGCTCTCTCCCCCTGTATTTTGCCATTTTCTGCCACTTCACTTGCTGTGAGGGATCCAGTAATATAGTCACTGTCCCTCTGCAGCCCCCTGCTGTGTGTGCAAGTGACTTGGCCTGTAAGAAGAGGGGGGAGACGTGGGGTCAAGGTGAGCTCTAATACACTATTGATCCATCCCAATTGAAAACCTGATGGAAATTGTACCCCCCCCAAACCCCCCCTCCCCATCTGTGTATCTCTTGTCTCTCTTTTTCCTCTCCCTAGTGAACAACTTCTTCTGTGCTTCCTCCCTTTTTGCAAATGAGATCCTACCCAGAGGCTGTCTTTGTGGCATCTCTCTTATGTTGTCCCTGGACTTCTCCTTGTCTCCTTCTTTGCCCCCTTTTACATCTTTACACTTCTAACAGTTCCTTGTGTTTTTCGGGCTCTTTCTTTCTTGTGTCTTCTGTTTTTCTTTCTCTCTTCTTCTTCTTCTTCTTGTCTTTTAGATCTGTTGTGTATTGATTGGGGGCTGTGTGAGTGTATATGTATGTGTGTATCTGTGGTTTTCAGTTTTTGCATGCACTTGTCTGTGTGTGAATGCAAATATTCGAACAGTAAGTATGTATGTGACTGAGTAAATAAGTGCACACACAGACACACACACACACACACATAGTAGTGTGGCTGTATGGTCACTAGTGCAGTGTATTAAATGCCACTTTGGGTTTGGCCTCAGGGTTGCGCAGTGATCCCTCAGCAGGAAGAGCCAGTCGATAGCACTTCATCCTGGTCAACAATGAGAAACACTCCACAAAATCTATGTCAACACTTTTGTATTGTATAATACAAAGTGGAGGGTAAAGTGGAGAACAGGGCAGACTTTATCTGGCACATATAAAATATGCCTTACTATCTTTTTCTGTCTTTCTGTTTACAGGGCAACAAACAATACACATAACCCTGTAAACAGGAGGCTTGGAAAACACTGGAGTCTGACTCTGTCAGACACAAACCAACAAAAGTTTGAATGAGTTTTGTTGTTTACTTGAAATCTGATTGGTACCAGCCATGCTCTAAATGGATAGTTCACCCAAAAATAAAGATTCATTCATCACTTACATACTCTCTGGTTGCTATAAACAAATATGACTTCCTTCCATGTAACACAAAAGATGTTAAGCAGAACATTTCAACAACTGACTGCCTCATTCACCATTCACTTTCATTGCATGGAAAAAATATGCAATGCGTAAATAGTGACTGAAGATGTCAGCCCCTAAAATTCTGCCCTTGGTGTTCAAGGGAGGAAATATGGATTTAATAAACATGAGGCAACATGAGGGTGAGTAAATAATGACATGAGTAAAATGAGTTTTCATGGGTTTATGGGTTAATGGTTAACTATTCCTTTAATTATCCTGTTTTCCTATGATGACTGGTAAATTTATTGAAGAGAAACCAGGAATTTCCCATGAGTGTTTTAACACTCATGCAGCATGTCTCTAACTTGACCTTTCCCTGCGTGCATCATTATTTACTTCTGAGAACAGACTGCATGATAAAACTCTATGTGTATGCAAGAGCTTTCAGGTGTGATTTATGTTCTGTTGTGTATCTGTCAGTTGGTAGCACTATCTGTACCACAATCTCCCTGCAGACGCAGAAACATTACACATGCGGTGAGGCCCTGTGTCGACCTGTAGCCTGTGATACCCATCTGGAACATTAATGGCCGTAATGCACACTAAGGATAAAGAACAAGGCAGTGTTAGACAGAGGAGCTGAAGCAATAATCAAAATTTGGCCCATGTTCATTTCTATTTGTCAGCCTTTTGCTTATTCTCTGTATATGCCTTGGTCAAATATTCCCCTTTGTCAACTACTTCTTACTACTTCTTTATGTGCTACATAGCATCAAAGCACCCTTTGAAAGCACCCCCAGAGTGTGCTAAAGACATTTTAAAAACACCTCCAAATAAGCATAGTCACAGATGCATACAACTCATCTGCTATGTTGCGTACACTTATAAAAGAGGTGCTTCACAGTGCCATAGAAGGACCATTTTTGACTGTATGGTTCCATAAAGAACCTTTAACATCTGCAGAACCTCTCTGTTTCACAAAAGGTTCTTTGATTAGCTTCTTTGGGGAACCTAAAAATGGTTCCTTTATGGCATCGCTGTGAAGAACCTTTTAGGAACCTTTATTTTTAAGAGAGTTACCATCTAAAAAGTAATACCTTGCATATGTTCTAACATTCTGTATGTTCTAACCCGCTAAGCAACTAAAGTGTCTTATCAATTAAATGCCCTTCATTTTAATGTACATTTTCTGAGCATTTATCTCTTGTCATATCTCTCTCTCTCTCTCTCTCTCTCTCTCTCTTTCTCTCTCATTCAGAGAATTTTAGCTAAATTGCTTTGAAACCGGATTAATGACTGACCGGGGACATGTTGCTTTAATCTTCGCTCTTGTAAAGCAGCTCTGTGTCTTGGCTGTGCCTTCTCTGTTTCCTGTCCTCATCCATCCGCTCAAACCACTTTCTCTTCTCTCTCTTTCTCTCCCACACTTTCACTCACCATCACTCTCCTTGTCTCTCCATCTGCCCCGCACCTTTAGTGGTCTGTCTGACCATTTAAGTTTCTGCACTCAACCTGCTATTAATCTCCCATATGCTCTTCACTGATAAATTCTTATAGTATCTTTCACATTTAGTTTTTTGTGTGTCTCCCTTTTCATCTCTAGTTCTGTTCAAGTTGTGAGCTCAGTTACTCATAGTTCACACACACACTCATACCCTTCCAACTGTGTGTGTGTGTGTGTGTTCGGATGCTGTAGTCGTGATGCATGGCCAGTCGTGGAGTCATGTCGATGGGAGGCTGTCATTGCCTCCTAAGTGTTTTGGCAATACTAGGGATCTCCTGTCATGCCAGTGCAACTAATCTCAATTGAATTACATTGAGCTGGTATTGAGACAGGGAGAGAGAAGCCTATGTACTTGACTAAGCACCTCTTATAGCCAACAAGTGTGTGTGTGTGTGTGTTTGCCACAGTTTCAAACCTACACTCCTTTATACAACAAAATAGTAAATATGATTATTAAAATTTGTGATGGAAGGCTTTTTTCTTCTAATCCAAAAGTTTAGTATGTGTAACCCCTGAACTCTTTTACGTAACCTACAACATCTTGTCTATATCTTTTTGCAACTTTCTCCCGAACCCACTTTCTCTATCTCTCCTGCGGACATTTCTGTCTCCTCCTCTCCCCTTGCAGTTGGAGTCAGAATTAAGCAGTTATCTCAGAGGCCCTCTTTCACCCCTAAATGCTGTGGATGATAAGACTTGCTTGAATTTGTCAAATTAGGTGCCATCGATTAACTGACCTTTCCATGCTCTCGGGCTCCCAGGCACTCTCCACACTGCCAGCAAGCCAGATAGAGAGATAGATGGATATATATTGGTGTTATTATTGTGTACAAGTTTGTAGTTACCAGGTGTTTGGTGAAAGAGATAGAAGGAGAGAGAGAAAAGGGCAGAGCAGAAAATAGGAGAGTGAGAGAGACTCCTGTGCCTTTCAAAGTAATGTAAAGCATACATAAGTGATGCATGAATCTGTTTATAGTGTGCTTTAAAAAGGCACTCATCCTTATTTTGATCCTTTATTTTGAGCTCATTTTAATCATTAGGTTTTCTTAACCATCTGACTGTTGTTTCTGGCTATCTGAATTATTTGTTTAGAAAAAAAAGGACAGTAAAATGTGTATCTAGCTTGTTAAGCTGGTTTATTCGGCAGACTCTGCAGATTCAAGATTAAACTATTAGGTAAAATGCAGAAAAAACAGTCCAGCTGGATTTAAGTTTACTACAAATATTTTAGCATTTTTCTAGAATGGCTTTTTGCATAGTGTTGCTACTAATTGTTAGTTACATGTTAGAAAGTACTAACACGTGTTTTTTTACAGATGACATTATATTTTGGTGCTTGCACATGAAATAACAGATGAATTAAGCATGCTTATCAAAGCCTTGTTGAAACATCTTGTGATGCTTTCTTGCTACTGGCTACAGCGAAATCTACGAAGCAAAACAAGCTCGACACTCAAAAGACGCGAGTTTTACCTGCTATTCGAAATATCCGCAATTCCGTAAGTGTTTCTCGAGTTGTACTTACCGGCAATCCCAAGTGGCCTCGCCTCAGACGGAAACCAAGGGCCGGAGTCGGCACCGTGGCTGCTGGCCGTAGGATGGACCGAGATCTCGGGGATTTAACGCATCCAATTCGGAGAGCAAAAGTTGTGTCGCTCCGTGCAGTGTAACTGATGCGCTGTAATGGAAAAGAAACGATTGATAAATGATTTAATATGATGATATGATTATTTATAATGCATTCTTTCCTCTGCTTTTACTGTTTTTCTTATTATTTTATTCTAGCTTTCGTTCATGTAGATTACTGCAATTACATCGCAAACATGAGATTGACAAGTATAGCTGATTTACATTATAACATTAATCATTATAACGTTGATCATGTTTTTATGTGTATAAAAAAGTTTTTGTGCCCCTAAACAGAAGGATTTACATCCATTTTTTTAGCGACTAATATTTCTATAGCTCAAGATTGCGCAGGAAAATGTATTAAATGTGTGCAGCCTCCAGCCGTACTTTTAAGGATAAACTTTATTTTCAGAAGCTACAGATAAGAAAGGTCACAGACAAATCTCCGATAATGTGAAGAATTTAAACTATTTTAGACAAAAATGTGAATAAATTCGTTGTTACAATTACTAATAAAATGTAATTTTCTTAATATGCAATAAGACAATTAACATGCAGGCAATATTAACCGCCTTCAGTTCAAAAAAAGTCTAGATAGAAAGATAGAAAGGGACTCATTATGAAGTTTAACAAGAATAATGCTTTCGGTTACTTTGCATTAAAAAATAAATGTATTAATCCTACAGACTCGAAGAAATTTTTTTTGTTAAAGCAGCATTCAAAGTATCATTATTATTACTGCTTTTTTATGTATAAACCTTAATGGAGAATCAGAGGATAGTGCAACTTGGTATTTCTAAATTGTATGCCTATAAATAAATATACTTGACTATCTGTTTTTTTTTACTTTAACGAAACTTTTCGAGATATTTTTTAGCTGCCACTTCTTTGAAAAGGCTGAAGCTTGAGAAATAAAAAATGACAACCAATTATTTCACCATATAAAAGATAATAAAATAAATCACCGTTAAAAATAAAACAAATAACGAAAAAATACTTAAACACAAATAACAACTTGTTATGGTCTGTAATTATTTTAACAATGTTGTAAGGAGATACTTACTAGTACTTTTTATATTAATTATATTATATTATATTATATTATATTATATTATATTATATTATATCAATGACATTATTACTCCTATATATAATCATTTTCAGCTAGTTACTTCCATCTTCACCAGAGACTGTAACACAGAGTTCTGGTATAAACACAACTGGACAGGTGAGCAGTGTCGGTCTCAGGAACTAAGCAAAGCAGTGTTGGGGGAGAGAGAGGGGAGGAACTGAGTGATGTGGAGAGGAGAGATTTCCCCAAATGCCATTTAATGTCGGAAATATTTCCCACAAATATTGACAGAGAGATAGACGCAGGAGGGAGCCGCAAAGGAGCGGCTCACACGGGCATGTGATTGAATTAATGGATGTTCTGGATATTGTCCAAATTTGTGGACTGCCATCCTGCGGTTAATTACGCTGATTGAAATCAAATAAAGTGAAAACACGTACAGAATGCAGTGAACTCAGAAGATGCAATAGGTCCAATATGTCGAATAACTAAGACGGGAGTACTGTCTTAAATTTCTAAGACATTTACAAAAAAATCGAAAACAAAATCGCCGTTTCTCAATCTATTTATTTTCCCTTCGTTACATAATAAACAAAATAGCATCAATTATAACAATAATTACACATTAATAATAGTAATAATAATAATGAGTATTATTATTCTTATTTTTTATAACTAAAAACCTGTTTTCAAAAAAATATGAACCTGCATCATCAGGCTTTGAAAGCTGTTCTTTGAATTTAACATTTACGAAATCCTAAAATGACCAACGGATTGGTTAAAACAGAAAAATTAAGCATGATTAACACCCAAAGCTTAATTTTAATTAAAATGTGGGCCTAAACTATGCATTTACTATAAGGCTATAAGGATGACTGAAATGGTATATGACCCCTTCTGTGTAAACCCAAAACATTTAAACAGGTTTTTTTTAAAATACAAGTCCCTTTAACATAAGAATCAATATTCGTTTAAATAAAAAATAAATGAGTAATAATTTGTATATAGGTCAAATCCAGTGACTCTGGATTATTCTCTAAAACACTTGAGATGAACTTTCAAAACAAGCCGAGTCAGGGCTGTAAACTGCAAAAGAGCAAAAACAAAACACCAGCAACTTTGTAGTTCTAAGAACTTTAAGCACGAGATTCTCTTTTTTTCGTTTTTTAGTGAATAATTTAGTAACTCCAAAAAACTTTCGGTTGATTTATAAAAAATCCATAAGACAGTACATCTAAAATGATTAAAGCTAAATCTCTGTTTATTGATTTATAAACCCTCATCAAAAACACTATGTCACGAATAATTGATGAGATACAGAACAATAACATGAATATGTATCAAAAATTGACCGTGAGAGAAATTTTTAGTGCAACGTTGTGTTTTCACACGTTTTCACACAATTATCGGAATAACGAGTCAAAATGAAGGAATGTTTTTGACATAATGGGAAAATGTTAAGGCCATTCAGGCAAAATGCTACAAACTTTTTATGCTGAATAATTGTGCAGGTGTAAAGTCGTAGCCTGTTTTTAAGATCTTTAAACCTTCCAGCCCAAAATTTTTTCAACCACATATTTCATATTTCACAGTTGCATATTATTTTTGTTTCAATTCAAAGCACAAAGTAAACCAATACTAAGCATACTGGGACATACTGGGACTAAAATACTAAATGCACAAAACATATGCTGGTCTATACCTAAACTGATATTTTGTAGATTGTAGCAAATGTCCAAAAATATCTCAAATATCTAGAAATGTAACAAATCAGAATTTACATCTTCGCAACGGAAAATATAACAACAAATAAGGGTTTAAAGTAAATATTGCCCTTGCATCTGACCAGTCACTGACATGACAAGGATGAATGAAAGGAGCAGCACAAGTTACACGCACTTGTGGGAGTAAATTGAGCTTGGTCATTTGGCGGATCGAAGGGAAACACGTACAGCAGGCGCTTAGTCCACATTAAACTTCTCTATTTGCCGTGAGACTGACTGTTTAATTGACTGATTGATAGTGTGGCTTGTAGGTGAGGGCTCAACGAACAGCGTTAACAAATAGAGACACTTATAACAGCTAATCCGACGTGGCGCGGACCGCACGGCTTGAGAGGCTTTAAACTCGCTTTTACAAACTTACACATGCAAAGTGCACTACTTATGGTTTTAAATGACGTCTGGTGGCTGTTTTGTTCTTACTGACGTTTAAAGACTTGATAAATAAGAAGAAACAATAATAATGGTGCAGTAATAATAATGGAAGTGCGTGCACCAATAAAGTATGATACGCAGCTTCAAAAGCGACAGAAAGTATTTTGACCCAAGTTCTACAAATGTAACTTCGTGAAGTAATCTCGCCATTGTAAATAGCAATTAATAACACCATGCGGATGACATACCTCAGTCTTTTCTGGTCTTGTTTTCCACCTGTCCAAAACAGCAACTATCTAACCCGTGTGCGCTCTCACTCTCTTGGTGTGTGATCCGGGGCGCACGGAGCCGGGAACCGTGGAAGCACCTCTACACTAATAACCGCGACCGAGAGAACTGAATGAGAGGGAGGGAGGGCGCTGAGGAGCTAAGCATCTCTCGGTAAGTAGTTAATTAGTAAATCCCCATTCGCTGTGCCTCGGGTCGGTTTGTTTTCCCCGGTCGACAAGCCGAGAGGAAAGAGAATTTGAAGTAGGATTCGACCCGTTTCCGCTTCTCTGTCTTGTATATGGAGTGCGGGTGTATGTGTGTGTGTGTGTTGTCCTCCCTCCCTCCCTCCTTCTCGCCCTCTCATTCTTTTCGCCAGAAAAAGCCCCTTTACTCCCGTCCTAACATGCTTGCATACACAACTGCCTCTCCTGCGATTTTCCTGCCTTTGCCCATTGAGCGCATGGTTAAATATAAAATAAAACATCACATTCAGTCAAAAGTCATCACACTCCAATTACTGTCATTAGACGAATGTAATTGGCCTTTCTCTTTCTTGCTTGCTTGCTTTCTTTCTTTGCTGTCTGTCTGTCTGTCTGTCTTCTGCATGACCAAATTATAGGACAATGTGTCCGACAACTAACGCTTTGGATTTGGTGACTTGTACATCAATTCCACCCTAACACTGTAGCCTGCAGGTGTATGGAATGAAATACTATGTTAATTTTTCAGGACAAGTGCAGGAATTATGATATTACAATCCAAGAGCAAATACTAGTAGGTAACAATGGTTGCTTTAATCACAAACTAGAGTTTATCTCACTGGCAATTACCCTGACTCTGAATTTAAAAAGAGGTAAACATCCTTGGAGTCTTATTCTAGCCATTAACTATGCTTAAGAAACTTAAATGACTTAATTGATCCTTCATCCACTACTTAATAATCCATTAAGTAAACCTGTGAAACTCACTGGTGTGTGGAAAGAGGCATATAATGGGAGGAAAGACGGAGAGCCCGAGGGCAAGAATGAGAAAGATGGACTGAGTACCACAAGTTTACAAAAGTTCTGCCAGCCTCTGACAAGTGTACACAATACCCTCAAATACCTCTGTATCGCCCCCTAGTGAACACATTGACTACAGAGGGTCAAAAGTCCACTCTCACGTGGTCCAGATTTAAAAACTCAGAATAAAGACAGGTTTATTAAAGAATTAATTCTGATTCCATAGTGATAATGTACATTATATACAGCCGGTAAAATATTTATACAATTCGATTCACTCTATCATGCACATTTACATTCGCACAAACACACACAACCACACACACACATTTTATCTCATACACATAAGTAATATACTACATTGTTCTATGTATTACAAGCTCTGATGGCATTATTAATGTAAGGTGTGTGGTTTGTACTTATGTCAGTGACTGAGGTGAAAACCAATGGTGCATCTATTAGGTGGGAGGGGGAAGACTGACCTATCCCATTATCAGTGATTGAGGTTATTCCTATAGGTACAGCAGGATTTTTAAAGCTCACCTTCCACACTATGGATTTACTGTCTACTACCCTACTGTATTGTTTATTACCTTTTAATGCAGATCCAATTCACAACCATATTATATTGGCAAAGACGTAGTACTGTTTTGTATGATCATATATAATTTAGGTCTCTTTGGATTTAAAAAAATTTAGATATTGTTATATATTCAGATACAGATATTCAGATAAATAAAGCTGGTTTTGATGTTTTACATATGCTTGTGATGTTCCTTATTAGTGAAGTCGCTTTGGATAAATCGTCATCTATATAAATAAATGTGAATTTATATTTGTTAAACAATTAATGAGCCTGACAACAATGATGTTACACTCCCCTGTAAAAAAGAAACTGCTGAGTCGCGGTAGATTTATACCATGAAATACAGGTACAACAAACTGCAAAGAGAAGAGAATGAAAAGGGAGAAGCAAAGAAAGCCAGAGGCCTGTGTACATCCATACACATCAGTAGACACAAATGGATACAGAGAAAGAAACAAGGAAGAAGAAGGAACAACTAACAGAAAGCGAGACCGAAATAAAGCACAGGAAGAGTTGAATACAAACGCTGTAAAAGAACTAGAAAACAGAAGAGAGGATTGGGAAAATGGAGAGAAAAAGAAAGGAAAAGAGAGCAAAAAAGAGCTTGAGTCCCCAGTCTTAATCTGAGCAGGTCTGATCAATAGCCCATTTCCCATTGTTGCCAGAGCTCTTCGATCGCTACACCACCGAATTAACACACCCACTTTAATCTGAGGGGGAGACGGGCCCCATTGGTTGGGGGTGGGGTTTTTGTTAGGTGGTGGGGTTCAGAGTGGTCTGTTTGAGGGGCTGAAGGACTATGGGGGGCAGGGGTAGCAGCTGTGGAGGCATCCTCAAATGAAATCAAATCTAATTGTTATCACTGTTGGGCCTGGTGTTATTACTACCACTGTTTACAATTATCTCTAACTGCATCGCCTTTTCTAGGCCGCCTCACGCACCAGCAATAGAGTATGAGGTAAACTGGACATTTATAAGCAGTGTGAAAGAATTGGTATGGAGGTGATTATAATAATTGTTATCAATGAAAGCTCTAGCACTGGTAAAATAACAGCAGCCTAAACTATTCAATGTAAGATCAGTGCACATAGGTTTTGTGTCTTAAGCATCTAAAGTCACATTTAATCATTCTATATAAAGGCTCCTATGGTCACTATTGACTCTGAAATAAATCAAACGCTGAAAACAAAAGTTCAATTCATAATGTCAGAAAGATGATGAATAAATCTTGTTAATTAGTTAATCGTGCTAATTCTGACCTAAAATGTATCTTTTCAAGCCCTTGTACAAAAGTCTGAGCCAGTAATAAAATCGACACCAAAATCATGCTGGGATTACAATCAATTTCACACTTCCTAAATGTCAACGCAACACTCTTTCAATCAGCATTCTGTGATATTTGTTATAATACAAAGGCCTGAAGCAACATCCTACGTCTCCCATAAACTGTTGCCACTCTTTTGTAAGCACTCACAACTCAACACAACTTATTCAAGTCCAAGAGCACACCAGAGTCTGTTCTCTTTACTCCTCCATGTGGCTCTATTTCATATCCAAGTCATTTTCTCATTTGCTAAGGGATTTAATTGAGGGTAATTAGGCATGCTCCTCAAGTGGATAGAGCCACGTGTGGCTAACTTGGGTTAAATTAGCTTCAGTTCAGCAATGAAATATGGGGTTAAGTGGGAGAAAATTAAGGCAGGTGGGGTAGAGTGTAATGAAACGTGATGTTAGTTTGAATTCTACCATTAAAATAAAGCTTTGTATTGGTGAAATCAGAGCAAAATATTGTTAGCAAATGTAGCAGGTAATAGCAGACTGGTATAGAATGTCAGAGGGAGAAAACAAAAAATGTAAAACAAGCTACAATTAGGCAATTTGCCAAAGGTTAGTGTATGATATAAATAAACCAGCTAAATCAACATCAGCACAAAAAGTGATTATATTAACACATACCATAGACACACTTTTGAATGTTAAAGCCCCCATTACATTTTCTGTTATTTTTTCTAAAAATTAGCAATTTTGGGATTTTGCCTATTGTCTTGCTATGTTTTATAATGAGTGCTGTGCCTTATTGTACATAATACTGTAATGACTCTGCGCAAACTATGTGTTAAACCTAATAGCAGTATGGTGGCCTAATCTCCATATTAAGACATAAGCATACTGAGATATAAGCATTGTGAACTGCATAGTAGCATATCTTCCTCAAGCAGCTTTATTAGCCAAAGCATGTAATCTGTCTTGAGATCAGCTGTTCAATGCTGCTTAAACAAGCCTCCACCAAACAAGCACCAAATCAGACTATCACAGTTTGGATGCCACTGCTCAGGTCATACTTACAGCACCGGGCTGAATAAAATCAGTATTCTGCTTTTTGTTAACTCTTACTTAAACCCTCTGAAAGCCCATAAATGTCTCTCAGAGCCATAAAGTGAATGAGGAATGATGTAGTCAATGACTG
The DNA here is from genome assembly GCA_036877525.1 of Chromobotia macracanthus. NCBI lineage: Eukaryota > Metazoa > Chordata > Actinopteri > Cypriniformes > Botiidae > Chromobotia > Chromobotia macracanthus. The sequence goes on along the minus strand of JAZGTH010000015.1, from coordinate 7,618,773 downwards.
TAGTCCAGTTGGCTGTCATCACCACAATGAATGGAGGAGAAGGTCATATTCACGTAAAGTATTTAAGAGTGTTTTATCCTCACTGGAGCAGTAATGAGTCTGTTATACCCTCTATAAATTTTGGCTTATGACCTTAGCAGACATTGCTTGTGTCTGAGCAGGACACAGGGGAAAAAACTACATTTCCCATCATGCCTAAATAGAGTTTTGCATACAAAATAGGTAGATTTGCACATTGCCTCAAGATCTATCTATACCATTAGCTGTGTTGCCACATGGATCACATGGTACAACCTACTTTGTAGTTCTGTTTCATTATTGTACAGCAGTATTGCACAGCCAACTTTCCACATTACAAACATCTTAGCTGAAGGCCTGACTTCCTGACCCAGTGATCCAAGTATAAGAAAAAGCGTGAGGATTTTTAAATGATTTGAAATGAAATGAAAAAATGATTCTGGATACTATAAAAGTTTATGGCAAAGCGTATTCTTTATCCACTCAAGCTGAATGGCCTAATCTAGTATTTTAGTATCTGCTTAAAGAAAAAAATACACCACACACGTGAATCGAATAGGATAACAAACCGAAGTTTTCATTATCAATGTAGACAACTTTGTAAAAGGGCATATTGACTAGGTATCTTGTTTATATTGGAGTAAGTCACAGCTAAGGTTTGGACAGAGTTGTGATGAGTCTACAGTGACACTGCCATTTTAAACCATAAACATTTTAAACCTTAAACACAGACTTCAGACGTGAAAACAAAGGACATCGACCTACAAGCAAAATGAATCGTCACCAGCACATTAAAGCAACCGGGGCGCCAGTGCAGGTGTACCGTGCATCACCTTTCAATTCCCTTCCTTTCTCACCCTTTCCCACAGCGCCGTTAAGCAGCCTGCAGCTATAACACACCACGCTGTGTAATGTCACACGTTTTTCTAATCATTGTCTTGAAAAGTAAATGTCGTCTACAACGGGGCAAATTCACAAACACCCAAGGTGGTAGCATCCTGTCATGCGCTCTCATTTCTCCCATCACTCAGTTTCAAGGAAAAGTTTAGTTATACATGAACAATCTTTATTATAATGCGTTGTTTGGACTCATAGACACCGTATAAAAGTAGAGAGGTTTACTCACCTGCCGCTGCGCGTTCACATCGACTTAACACTTGGGTTTCCGGGGTCCCGTGGATAGTAATATCTGCAGCCCACAACAGCGACTGGAAACCACTGAAAAACAACTTGTGCATTAAGTTGTTTTTGTCTCTCCGATCTATCGTTCACCACAAAGCAAAATATACTGCGACAGTGTTGAAAGTAATGTCACGACGAGAGATTACGAAACAAAACACACTCTAAACAAAACTGAAGAGGATAAGAAAAGAAAACAACGAGTTTGCTTTAGGATCGCAAATTCGGCAGTAAAGAAAATGACGCCCACCCCATATGTTTCTGTAGTCCTCGCAAGCCCGACTGCAAAGTGCGAGATGTGCTGGGAAGAGTGAGCTCAAACCGAGCTACACATGACGAGCCGAGCGCTGGTGTACGAGGAGCAAGTGGAGCGCACCGGTGAACAGAGCAGAGAGGGTGAGACAGTGAACATGTCAGTGAGGACCAAGAAGACAGGTCAAAGGGTGATGAAGGAGGTAAAGAGTCTGGGCTATATTCCCTAAAACCAAACTGCAGTCTGTTTGGTTTGAGAGAGTTCGCTACCCTACGCCCGGTCTCGTGCTAAAGGGTCAGAAAATTGACCAGGGACTGAGCGCAAAAGGGGAGACCGCCTCAGAAAATATATGTAGACGGTGGGCAGATAGCGGATCGATCGGGCTATAATTTTGTCCGAAGTCGGAGAAAATAAAGTTCATGAAGGAATGAAATTTGAAAACATATGGCGAATCCCGTCGCCCTAAATAAGATTCGATCTCTCGGAATAGAGTGTAGATAATGTTTGCTTGGGTGTTTGATGGAAAATGACGGATTTTTCATTTTGGACAGGTGGGGGTAGATGGAGGTTGGGGTGAAGGAGGACTGGGCAGAGGGGTGAACTCAAGTCAGAGAACGTGTTGCCTGGTAGAATAGGTTGCAATACGCTTAGGGAAGAAAACTAAACTTTGTAGGTGAAAGATGTTTTTTTTAACGTTATTACCCCGTCCCCACTCTCTTTTGTACCACAAATGTCTAAATACCCCCACCCACATCTTCAGTTCTTTACGAGGGGTGAGGGAGAGAGAGGGAGAAAGAGAGAAAACAAGAATACCAAATAAATGAGAAATTTTCGTACAGGCACCGCTTCCGTACGTTCCATGCTAGCAATAACAATTAAATATCGACCGCTTTCCTCGGCCGGAGAGAACCTGAGATACTCAGAGACTGCCAAGTACCAAGACCCCGCTCACCCCTCCCTCTATTTCTCCATCTACCGCACACATATACTCTCTCCTCTTTTCCATCTCTTTCACCTCTCTTTTGAATGTAACCCGAATCTGTCCTTACAATCTACCTTAACTCCTCCAGCCATGTTTGTTCTTTAACATTCATATTCATCCTAAATTCGCCCTGAGATTATGCGGATTTGCATATTTGCATTTTTTATTTCTCTTAACCATAATGTTCCATAAACCATGGATTCAGTGCAATCTATTAGAATATACTAATATACATATATGGCAAATATTTTATAATGTGAATTGTTAACGACATTAAATCTACATACTTAGTGGACCTGCTTTTGATGAAGGGGTTCGTTCCACATGCAACATCTGCTCCAGTCCAGAGTTTGGCCACAGATCACAGACTTAATTGAATAATGGAGGACTGTAATAGGATAGAGTGGACATGCATGATCAATTGAAAGGTTTCCACTCTCTGTCTGTTGGTATAAGCTTTGAAACCTATTTGACTTAAGCGCCGCGACAACATTACAGTTATGAGACGTGCAATCGTGGGCCAAATGTCACTTTAGTCTATGAATCAAACTTATTTTAAAGCAGGTCTCTGAAGTGATGAGGAGTAGACTACAGTGAAACAGATAGGCATTAGTTATCCATTACATGCTCGGTACCTTAAAGCTTGGAGAAATATGCTGTGCTCTTTAACCGAAAAAGTCCTATAGGAGCAAATGTATAAATAACATGGATTGTCGTTGACAGTGAAATGGTCTTTCTGTGGTAGTTTGTGTGAGCAAGACGAGTGCCCTTAAAATAACTTTTCAGGCGCACAGCTCAACTATCAAAAGTTTCTCAATCAACGTCACCGCCTTTTCACTTTCCTTATATATGTTTTTTTCCGCCTCACAACTTCTTTGGCGAACTCAGACCATTCGATTTCTGTTTATTACCCTCCCGCTCACTCCTCTCGTTTGATCTTACCATTTTCACACCTGCGAGCTTCAACTCCAGCTATTAAACCCCGTTTTTCGCGAGTGGTCTCCAAGTGGCCTTTTTCTGCGCCAGCCTCAGCACAGAGACTATCTTCTTTCCTGTCGCGTTCTCTATCCCACCTCGTTTTCTCATCGTTTGTGTTTAATTAGTTACTGCATTCATTATTTACGCCCCAATAGTTACACTATTAACATACCTTGTCAGCCCCAACGCCAGATCGCCCTGTCAACTCTGGGGCTTTTTCCGTGAATGCTGAAAAGAAAACCCCTATATACGCCCTACATTTTTCTTTTACCCCATGCCTCTTTTTCACTCTGTTTCTCTCTTGCCCCCTACCTATTTCCCCTCAGCCATCTCTCCTCCGTCTATCTTTCTTTTTGCCCCCCTTCGCCCCATGCACTCTCTCTTTTTCTCAGTGCCTTGCAGTCGCCTCCGTCGGCTAGTCTCTCTCCCCGGCGTTGGAATTATGAAAAATGCGCCCATCGACAGAGCGCCTCAGCTTCGATTAGCCGAGATGGGACATGACAGGCCGCGATCAATACTTATACCGTCCTATAACGTGTCAACTAATGAATCAATCTCGGCTAAATTTTCCATTTTTCAAAAGCCGACGCGAGAGACTGGAATATCCTCTTTTGTAAAGATATTATTATCGATTTCGTCGGCAATTTGACATCGGGGGTAGTTAATTCCACTCTAGAATAAAATTGAAAACACTTGAGATTGAAGTGAGAGAGGTAGAGAGAGAGGGAGGGAGGGAGGCAAGGGCAGAACAGGGCGGGAGGGGGGAGAGACAGTTGTTGACTTGATAAAAGAGGATGGGAAGAGATGGAAGAAGGAAAAAAGGAAAGAAGAGATACAGGGGTGGTAAAGGTCTGAAAACAGTATGACTGACTATCTATCTATCTATCTATCTATCTATCTATCTATCTATCTATCTATCTATCTATCTATCTATCTATCTATAAGTTTGTCCATCATTACATCCATCCATCTGTCCAAAAAAGAAAATAATTCTGACAACTTTTATGCTTTTTATTTACATGTAAAAAACGTATATTGGACAATATAATAAGATTGCTTTAGTAAACCAAATTTCTCTAAAATTAAGGTTACCTGGAGAATATAACACTAGTTTATCTGGGTACTTGCTGGCCTATACTGGAAGGTACTATGGCAATGGCGTTAGAAGCAGACTGTTTAACTAAAAAAATTGAAAATTCAATGAGCAAAAGGTTAAAGGATCTACTCTGAATGTTGCAGAATATTATGATTATACTATGAAGTGTTGGTTTGAAAGTTTTGTATGAGGGACACTTTGAGACAATGTACCTGATGAATTGCAAATGACACCTGCCACAACATAAATATCTATAAAATAATCTAAAAGTTGATTTGAGTGTGAAAATGGTTCGTTTGGTAAACAGTTTTTTAAAATGTGGGTTAACGGCATTTGTGTGATGTATCCTGAAAGACAGAAGGAAGAGATAGAAAGAGATTGAGGGATTAAAAGACAGAGAGGAAAAGAGGGGGGACAGAGAGAAAGAGAGGGAATGAGAGGGGCAGTCAGCACGCGTGTCAGAGTGAAATATAGATGGAGGAGGCCAGTGTGTGTGGGGTTAGAAAGGTGCAGTGTAACTGTCGACAATCACAGCCTTATTTACCTGTCAAAAACACTATCATCCCACACAGCCCCAGCCAAGCAATTTCTGCTGTCGCTCCCACCCTCTTCTTTCTCTCTTTCTCTGCCTCCAATTACAAGCTAGAGGGCTATTTCTCTTCAGGACAAAAACACTGCCCGCCAGCCCTCCCTCTCTCTTCCGATCACCCTCTTTTTCTCTCCCTCTCTTGCCCCTACTCCCTTAGCCAACAGTTGCAGAGTGGAAATGAACAAGCTGTAAACACACACCACTTAGCACCGTGTGTGCGTGTGTGAGCGCATATCTGTCTGTGTGTGTACAAAGAGGTTTGTGGAAACTAGCACTGACTAAAACGACAAACCTAATTTCTGAATGATTGACAGCTTTAATAATATAGACCTCTGATCAGGCTCCTTGTTGTTTAAGCAAAAAACAGGGCTGTTTTTAAAACACTATCCCAAGGTATGTTGATATAATAAATGCACTGAGGGGATGTAGGGCCAGATCTGATCTTACTTTACACTTTTGAAAATAAATGCACTTAAATGGCTCTTTGTCAGGGTGCATGGTTTCAAGAACCTGTAACATCTATGTAACCTTCTCACTCCACTGGCACCTTTTGTCTTTTGTAGAATTTAGACACATTTAGAATTTTGTCTAAATTCATTAAAATATTATTCTTGTGCTTTCTGTTTATATTCTGACAGTATTTCCTCAAAGATGATTAATTATAGGCAGCAACAAGAAGTAAATGCGTTTACAGAAGTTAATGAGGTCAAGACTAAAACAGCTCTTGCTGGACTGAACACTGATAATGCTGCAGTCGAGGGTAAACTCAAAACCACTGAAAGCAACTAATTCTCAACTGTGCCAGTGGATGGTGACTGATAGAAGCCTGTGATTCTGCAGTGATTATGGGGATTGGCATATTTTGTCTAGTCAAAAGACAAACTAGTACTGAAAGACTGAAGATTCACACCGAAAAATTATTTCAAGTTTTAACTAATTTTTCCCTTTAAGTGCAATAGGCTCTCAGTCTCTCAGGCTCTCAGGCTTTTTAATCAAGCACTCAACATCATGTCTAATTTCTAATCTTAAATATCACAACCCACGTGGCCAACTGATCCAGGTTCAGCATTATAGTGTTTCTGTGAGTCTACTGACTGACAGAGAGTGATAGATAACAAAGGTGGCTGTTGCACAGTTTGGCTGATATGCTACATGGACTCACAGATACAAGGCAGAGACGATACATGGGTGGCATGTCTGTGTAGTAAACTGTCACTCAGTCACAGTTACGCACACGTATATTTCCACAACTGCTAGCATGCACATTCAGCTGTCTGTCTGATATCAGTTTAAGATGGTACTTCAGTTAAAGAGTACCTGACATGATACCGACAATAATGCTACACTTGTGTGCAATAGTAACACATGATATGAGAAAATCACAACCGTGAAAAACAATCAAAAAACCTTATGCTTTTAGCATTTACATTTAAATTAGAGCGCATTACTTATCAAACCTACTGAATAATGTCCTTATTTAAACAGTGTTATTTAAAATATTGATCTTTTTTTTACAAAGTTTTGTACAAATGTTGACATACACATGCAGCCCATGGTGTTCTTGCAATATAGCCCAGAATTTTTTTTGTTTGCTGATACAGGTGGAAATTCTGTGAAACAGAATATTAAATATTGCAAAATGTGTGAAACAGACGTAATACTCTAATAGATATAACAAAATTAGGCAAACTGTTTAAATAATAAACACGCAATGCACAGGAGATGTACAGAAAAGAATGCTTTCTTTTCAATTCTGCAGAAATCTCAGTTCTGCACACAGATGTGGGCCTATTCAAACAGAGAGATTTTATTTTTAATGTGCAAAAGCATACCAAGGCATCCATACAGTAGAATGCCTGTCCTTTCAGGTTGCGGCATATACCTCTATCTTTACTTTAAAAGGTTTTGTCTCATTAAAATCACTTGCACAGGATAAACACAAGCTCTTTTCCAAGTCACTGACTATGAACATTCCTGTGGAACTACATTTGTAAGAACAATTATGTTTTAACAATACGATTAATTCTACAAATGTAATCAGCCTGGATCTTTTACGTTCTTCTCCCTACAGCTCCACAACATTGCACACTATAAATAGCACTGGCTCTCTATCGCATGTAATGCGTTTTGATGCTTTTATTGCATTTTGCATTTTTTTCACTCCCTCCTCTCATTTTATTAAATGCATATTACTGAGTGAACTGCACCTTGCATTTTGGCAGTTTATAAATAACAATCATAATCATGCTGTTCCTGCCTAAACAAGAAAACAATTAAACTGATAAATGTTAGAAAAGCCAATAAATTAACAAACTAGCACAACATTTAGTGCAAAAATAAAGCATGTCGGGAGACAACAAACAGGTGCTGAATAAACAGGTTTGGCTATTCCATTAATTTTTTAAATGAATTAATTAAAAAAAAAATTATATAAAAAATATGTTACTGCACAAATCTTAATGCTACAGAAAGCAAAGACACTCATGGGAACGTGGTGCCTGGTGCCCTCTTCCTTACAAAGTGAAGTTCTCAAATAAATGTTGTACCATAACTGATGGAGAACTCAACTGGCCTGCACAGAAGCCAGACATGAACCCATCAAACACCTGTGGTATGAATTGAAATGCCGACTGCGAGTCAGACCCCCATCACCCAACATCAGTGCCTGACCTTACTGATGCCCTTGTGTCTGAATGGAAGCAAATTGCCTTCATCCATGTTCCAACATCTACTGGAAAGCCCTGTTATGGCAGACAGAATAGGGATTAATACTTTTTCCACATGCTTTTGAAATAAAATATCAATGCATAAATGAGGTCATGCATTCATTTTGGGCAATAAGGCCTGGTTCACTGTTTCAATTCATTCCAAAGGTGTTAAGCAGCAGTTTAGGTATGAGATTTTCACAAGCCAGGCATGTTCTTCTACAACGGATGTAGTAAACCAGTATGTTTTACTACATGTATGGACCTGTCTTGTGCATATGGGCATTGTTATTTTGGAACAGAGAAAGTCACTTTCCAGACTCTTAGAATCCTTTAGAATGTCATTGGTGTAGCATTGTTATTTGTTTTCAGTGGAATTACTAAAAAAAGCCAAATCTGTTCTTTAGAAGGGGATATCCACATAACTTTGGCAATATATTCGATTTGCTGACTTGCTTAGCTTTACTTAACACACCCCTTGTCAGCTGAGTGACAAATTAAGGGCTGCTAGTATGAAAGGTCAGATATGTGCACCAGTATCAACAAGTGACAGCTTATGAAACACAGTGTCAAAAATGAATAGAACTGATACAAATGGAAGGCTGGATAAAAGCAAAAACTCATTGAAAAGCTGGAGAATCAAAATTTACTGACCAGTGAAGTGGCAAAACTGAGACTTCTGGAGAGGAAAGCACCAGGGAGATTGCTTTGACAAATTCTGTGAGTTGCTCTGATGTGGAAACCATATCACGGCTACCAATCGCAAGATCTGCCACCATCTTCTGTTACTGAGCTGTCAACTTCTTTAACAGTGTGAATCCACTATGAGATTTATAAGAACAGATGTGTACCTGACAAAAAGCATTATGTGTGATAACAAATTATGATATCAACAGTAAGGAGGAACCTAACTTACTAAATAAATAGGACAACATGGGACAAACAAGATAATACAGCCCTAAATCATAGATGTTACCATTTACGTAGCTGCTTGATGTGATTTTCTATAGAAAATATAAGATTACAGGATGGTATAGCATAACTACAATACCTTACAGTAATATTATCTAAAACAGCACAGATAAACAGTGCACAGTGAAGCAAAACACAGAAAGGTGAATTCAAAATTAATAACCCTTTATATTTACACGGATATCTGAAGTTTATTGTGTATAAGTCTGAAAACAGACGTCTTAAGATAGAATAAGGCACACTTGGCCAATAGAGAATTCTGATTCTGGTTCTAACTAAAAATATCCTGTGGTCTTTGAAAATGGCAACCAGATTAAGGTAACAAACAGTAAAAATGTGATTTTAGGAAAGAAAAAACACAGCCTTTTGTAAATTACAGTGTTTATACGTTTTTGGACATCTGTGTGATATACCAGGTATTATTTCCAATAGGTGAAGATATTTGAGGAAGATAAGTTATTTCTGGTTTGGAAATATTCTGCTGAATGATACAAACAGTTTATAAACTGGCAGCTATCACTATGCATTCAGCATCACACTGCATCAAAGTTTTGGCAAAACAGCACTTTCTAGCAACTGAGTGTGCATCATTCTAAACATATATGTCAAACGTACTGCTCATATAATTAGGTATAAAACTTTTTAAGTGAAGAAAAACACTTTAAGGTGCACCTTGAAGTAAAAAAAAGAAAAGAGAAAGAGAGTAAAGAGAGTGAAAAGTCAGAGAGTAAGGAATTTAAGAAAAGAAGATGGGGAGGGAGCAAAAGAGAGTGATGGTGGATTGAGTGTGTGTAAATGTGCTGTGCTGTGGATTAGTACGGGGCGGCTCAGGCAGCTGAGCAGAACCAGCCAGCCCTCACAAACCAATCAGCCCTTCATTAGGCTAGGCGGGAGGGATCGATGCTCAGCCCACATCAATTAAACAGGCCCCAAACCATACACACTCTTTAACACACACAACTCTCCTGCACCTGTACATTCTTTTGCAATTGAAATGTGTACAGACTTTATATTATATTTAAGGTAAGTCTTTAACATACTTATCCGCCTAGGAAAACAGTCTTGGATGGGCAAAAAACATTTTATCACGACTAATTTTCAGTGATCTGACTGATGATGTAAAATTGTTTAGAAAACCAAAACCAATCATTTACAAGAAGAGCAAAAATTAACTGCACATTATAAACAGCATATCAAATAGAAGATTTAAATAAAGTAACTGCTGGGGATATTTTATTCATGTGTCAAACTGCAAAGAGTTTGAAGATGTATTTCTCTCAAACAATGGAGCAAGTCTCAGCACAAATGAACAACAAACTACTTTCTGATCCGGACTGATGTTTGGGCTAACAGTTGGCACACAAGTAGCAAAAAAAACTTCCACACAGGCAGACACATAAGGTCTTCATGTTACGCACAGAATGTCTTCTAGTGCACGCAGTCTATGGCCCGTTAAGGACTTTTATAGATCCTTAAGTTATGCAGAACATGAGCAAGAAACGTCATCAAACCCCTGCAGAAAACGCATGTGTCCTATCCGAAGTTCCTCTTGCCCACATAAACGCACACAGCATCGATAACACCCAATTACATCACACAGAAAGTCTTGAACACACAATTACACGCGCTGCAGACAACCTTTTATTAACACTCAATTACACAGCGCATACCTCACCAACGAAGCGCGCGCCACACCGTGACCGCCGGAGCGCGCACGGGTCGTTAGCCTTCACGCGCTCACAACCTATACACAATGCGTTTGCGCGTGCAAGAGAGAAAGAGAGAGAGAGAGAGAGAAAGAGAGAGAGAGAAAGAGAGAAATAAACGTGTCCGTGTTAGACGATTACCGGGCCGCGCTTCCTGCCCCGCCGTATCACCTGCGTTCAACCATCATTGACACGTCAGTCTGCGACAGCTAACGCGTTGTGACAGCGCTTAGATTATAATATCTGGCCCGTATTACTGAGCATTAGCGCTATTACGGCACCACCCTCTTGCTTAGCCCGATCAGGTGGCCATTTTTGAAATGGAGAAAAATAATGAAGTAACCAATAAAAATGCATGGTTGAGGAGCAAGCCTGAGTGGGAAACAAGAACAGTCATTAAGGTTACACTATAGCCAAGTACTGTAGCCTACTAAAACATCATCAGCATTGAAGCGGTTTTAAAATGGATGCTCTCTGAAATCAACGTTCCTTATGAAACATCCCAGTGGCAAACTCTGGATAAAAGTGACATCATTTGTTTCGGAAAGGCCAACATCAAACCTCTAAGCAGTAGGCCTAATGTATCCTGATTCTGTTAGATAGATGGTTAAGCTTTAGTGGAAAGTGATAAGCAAGTTCTATTAGGAGTAAAAGCACATCTGAATGAATTTATGTATTTTAAAGGATGTGCATAATTATACAGACTTGGGTGCAATTTTCCTAATACGTTCGCCTCAGAAATGATGAAGGGTTGAATCAACCCCCAAGAAGATGATTTACTGTTTGTACACCGACACGCTTGACTCAGTATTGCTTTTCAAAACCCTCATTTATTAAATAAAGTATATTCCTATATATCTAGGCCTTGTTGCTTTAATTAGGGAAATTAATAAGTAAGAATAAATTAATATTGCGCTGTCTAGCCCCAACAACTTCAATACTCGTGCATTTCAAGTGAGGATATATTTGGGGAGTGTAATTAACATTTAACGATTAATTATGATTACCGCGGATTTGCGGTAATGGCCTCTCTTTGCGCTCACAATAAAGCTCAATGTGTTTATTCACTCACGAGTCTGTATATTTATCTTTGTCTGTGGGTGTTATCATCTGAACCCCAATCTACATATCCAGCAGTGAGTGAGTGGGTTCACTTACATCTCCATTTGTGTTTGAGGCCTATTTGTTCTGCTCACTGTGGATGGTTGTTCTCTTTGTCTATTCATCAGCAGTCCATTAGTGGAGTGCCGTTTGAACGGCTTGGTGCACACAGACGTCATATGCTTAAAGAAGCATTAATTCTTTCTGGATGTCTCTGTTTGGAGTGTGACAGTGTGGGGTTGTTAGATATCTGTCTTGTCACCCCAGCAGGATTATATAGTGTGTATTGGAGGCATCCATCAATCGAGGAACCATGATATCCACAATCAAAAGCTTATGCCATGGGGCACTAGGGTTCTGTGGGTGCCAGTTGTCTCCAAGGCAACCATGACAGATTCTTGACAGGTGAAATGATGACATCATGACCATCTCCTTTGGCAAGATGTGGAGGGTACATCCAAGGTGAAAACTGCAGAAGAGGTAGTTGTTCAGTACCAAACTTAAAACCTCACTGGTCTGATATAGTGTCCATTTGACCAGAATACTGGCAACACCTGAAGATGGCTATAGTTACTTCTGAGACATTCATACAAAGAGGTTGGGCATTTTCCTCCCTTTCTCTGCCGCTCTCACTCACTCACAATGTTCATTGCCCAGAAAAATAATTTCTTGGTCATTTCAACCCTTTTGTGAGCTGCAATCAATTTCTCTTCTTTTCACGATGGTTTGAGAGTGTGCGCACAGAAGTTTGACCTTCTCTAAAAGATCTATCAATTCATCCATCCTGCAATCTGTCTATTTATGTTGTGATCGCTCGGCTTTCTCGTGTTCGTTGATGTGAGAGCATCCATAGGCTCATCTGGTCGTCAGTCTGTCATCTAGTGTGGCATTCTGCAATTATCCAGCTACAATATAAGAAAAAAGATCAGTGATGGCGGAAAAGGAAAAAGGAGGTTGTTATTTGGGCAAATGCATAGAATAGATTTCTTTACTGCATATAAAGTCACATATGAACTCCTCATTATGGTGTGTGAATGAAGAAAAACAAGATTCTACCTGAATTCTGCCTTACTTTAGTGTCTGAATTCTCTTGCACTTCTAAAAACATTCCATCTGTCCACCTAAAGCACTGTGAATATATAGTACAAACATTTTCTATGGTCATCATTCAACAATATTAAATATGGACAATAATACAAACAATATGAACATACCCATTAATAAAACAACATCAGGACAATAAAACAGAACAAAAAATTTATTAAAGAGAAGAGAAAATGCAAGACAGAAAGAGAATAAATTAACAAATAAATGACAAAAATGAATGACAAAAATGTGATTTCTGTAACATGGACATGGAACTGTTTAAAAAAAACAGTTAACAGTTAGTTAAAAACACACTATTAATTTCAATACATGGAGGTCTCTTCATCTTCTCAAGCGTCACTCTTGTCTTTCACTGCCTGGTCCTTCATTCCCCTCTTTCTCCTTCAATTATTCCCTATTCTTCCCTATAACACACACACACAGACACTGTCCCTTACAATCTCCCTCTTCCTTTTGCTTTACCTTTCCCTCACTCACAGGGCAATATTATATATTCCAGTCTGTTCTTTGCATTATTTGGGAAGTAGATGAAGCCATATCCCACCTCTTCCTCCCTCTCGCCTCTCGCCTTGTTGTTTAATGTTTCAATTTGGAGGAAGCAAACATTCAATCAGACAGATTAACTGTTTAATGCATGTCATCAGTCAAACTGTCTACAAGAGGGGGACCCTTTGCCCCCCCATCTACACACACACACATATACACCCCAACACCCGCACTCTGATGCTCTGCCCTTCTCACTCCCAGAATTCCTTTGGCCCATGCAAACACTGTCTATTCTAATATAAATACACACATTCAGTAAGCTACCAGACAGCATGGCGTAGACAAGCGTGGCTCCTTCTCAGCTATTCTTACATACATATAAATACAGGGACAAACCACTAGGCCAGATACTGTACCCTCAAATGCAGAGGGCACTGCAAACACAAGAGTAATACAGAGAATTAGGGAGGAAATGAAGGCTTGTAAGGAGGGGGAGTCTTGTTTATAAATGTAAGTCAACAAACACATAAGAATCGGTGACACGATTAAGAATGCAGTCACAATCAAGGTTTACTGAGAAACAAACATCAATTTATGCATAATAATTACACATAAATTCATTTTGATGTCAGGAGTACAGATCCAGACAACAGCAGGTCATACATGCAAACATATTTTAACAGTCTTTCTCACTTTTGCTCTCACTTACAGACTTGCACAGACATACACACACAGAGTACAGGCCAGTGGATAGGGAAATCAAAGTGACAGGGAGGCAGAAAGAGGAGGGAGAGAGAGAGATTAAAGGAAATGAAAAGAGTAAAAGAAAAAGAGAGAGAAGGAATGAGAGGTAGAGCATGGAGAAGGTGGAGTGGACTGTAAAACAGGCACAGAGTTGTGTACAATAGAAGTGACACATTGTTATAGATTACATATATACACTCATTGTTATATCTGCACACTTTGATATATATTAAAATTGTATATATATATATATGTATAGATGTATATCTCTGATGTATATTACGAATGTAACATGTATATATTATGTAATTTTATGTATTGTATTTTTAACCCTCCATAAACAGTCACAAGTCCAAATCTAAGAACAACCCTTTTCTATAGCTAAATATTATTTATGTATACAGAAAGTAACCTCCCTCTCTCTTTCTCTCTCCCCCTGTGTTCATTCTCATCCACCATGTATCTGTATTCCTCCACTTTCATGCTGTATGCTTGATGACCACAGCTCTCAGGGTGTCTAAACCAGGTAAGTATTGACAGAGAGCTCAAGTGACTCGCGGTCCAGCAGTCAATATGCAGACAGAGACAGGGTCCAAAGGTCAATGACAAAAGGAGACAGAAACAGGGCGAGAGAATGAGACATAGAGAATGGAGATTCTGCATTTTGTGTGATTACTGTTATTTCATACTAAACAGTTGCCCAGCTGAATGACTTGCCCCAAATTTGAATGGAAGATGTAGCCAAGATGATGATGCTTGAGAGGAAAATGGGCATTGAGGGTCAGAGGTGGAGTCAAAGGGCAGTAATCTTTCCTGGGTGTTTCATCAGACCCTTTTAAAGATGTTTTGAAATGCTCAATATTTCCAGAGTTATTAATAGGAAATAATATATGCAAGCTTGTTTTGCTTTTGTGAAACGGTTTTCATGATTAATACTCGCTCACATACAAATACATCAGCTAATAGAGACAAGTTACCTAGATAGTGTGCTTAGAGGAGGCATGCATTTACTCTGTATTGACACTGAGGGACCATCAGTGTGTATTAAATGGCAACAGTAAATGAACACCCCCCACTCCACCCTCTTTCTCTCTCTGTCCGTCTCTCCCATTCGCTCTCTATCGGCTATCAGTCTCTTTTCCTCTAATCATTTCCTTCCTTCTGGCCTTCTTTCTTTCTAATGCAATTACCTTTCATTCATCTCTTCCTCCTCTCTCATTCTCAGTCACTTCATCCTCTTCCTTATAATCTTACTCGTTGTTTGTATTACTTTCACCCTATGGGGTATTGGTTTCCTTTACTTACTCTGCAGTGATTCGGATTTGCTTCTTGTTTTGTGACAAGCACTGCTGCAGTGTGTGTGAATGCTACAGATCCTCTTCACACTCATTCTGAACTTGCAACACATACCCCTGAAAACACAAATGAGACAAGATTCTTAATCTATCAGATTGATTGTCTGTCTATCCATCCATCCATCCATCCATCTACACTTACCTCTTTTTAGACATTAACACCATAAAAAATTGCTCGTATTATTATTAATAAAAAGTTATTTAGCCTAAACTAGCTAAAGGTGTGTAAAACTTTCTGTCCAGATAATCATGGGGTAAATAGTGCCAAAAAGTTACAAAAATAAGGTGAACATCGTTTTAAAACGTGATTAACAAAAGAAAAAAGCGTTAAGACTCGAAATGTCAAAAGGAAGGATAAAGGCAATTTGGCAGTAAAGAAAAAAGGAACAGGAAACTAACGTGTCTTTTCTTGCCTTCTGTTCACTCTCAAGAAATGTGGGAGGGAGAATGAAAATAAATAAAGTGGTTCACATTCACAGTAACGACCTTACTGGCTGACAAACACCTTTCCCCTCAAAATTTGTTAATTCAGCTTCCTGCCCCGTGCGAATAACTGTGCCAGAAACAGATGGCTGCCGGAATTGTCCTCAAGCGAAGTTCTGAACGTGTTTGCCACGAATGTGGCTGATGAGCGGTGAGGGCAGAGTAGCACGACACGCGTTTCTGATGAAAACACGAAAACAAATGTGGCATGCGTGTAAT
Source organism: Chromobotia macracanthus (assembly GCA_036877525.1). NCBI lineage: Eukaryota > Metazoa > Chordata > Actinopteri > Cypriniformes > Botiidae > Chromobotia > Chromobotia macracanthus. Next base: position 7,602,800 of record JAZGTH010000015.1, on the reverse strand, counting down.
TCAGAAACTTTTATATAATATAACACATGTCGCCAGAACATTCAAATCTAAAGCACAAACGTGAGTGCTGTTGATGTTGAAATAGAAAAAATGTCGTCTTAAGGTAGCCTGCTCAGTCAAACCGCCAGATAACACGGGCAATCATTTTAAAGCAATGAAAAAGAAAAGCGAGATGTTTTGATTTAAGCGAGATAAAGTGAGAATTGCGCTGTCCGTGGTACTTAAATGACCGTGTTACGCCGGGCCCACTGGAAGCCACTAGCGCCTCTGATATTGAGATATTTGATTTTATTTGCAAACCTGTTCGAATTATTGACAAATTTGGACACATTTTTAAATAAATGTGTGTCGTGTCAAAGGTCGATCTTTGATGTGGGAGATGATATACAGGGCAGCGTTTGGCCCGGACACATCTCACGATTGAACAACAGAAATATTTGAGGCTTCATTTAGCACCCGGATTCAGGGGCATCCATTTCAATTAGCCCGTTGTAATCTCCAGCGCTTCGCGGTTCCGTGCGCTGCTTGTTCTACCATCATACCAACACTCGATACTTTGATCTGAGCTCTGAAACCCTGACGATCCGGTCCTTTGGTAAAAAGGGCTCATCGGACTGACCCTGCATGACCTTGACCACTGCACTATGGCCCTGGGTGTGGGTGACCATGCCCCGGACGGAGCGCCTTCCCCCGAGAGATCTCTTGATCGTTTCATCAGACGAACTCGCCTCCCACTCCCAAAAACATCAATAAGATAAAAAGATCATTTGCAAACACTGACAGTCCGCGCTCGTTGAGCATGAATTTCTTAACGCAATAATAATAGGAAAGTGTTCGCATAAGATGAAGGAAGACCCACGTCGACGTGGGGACGGACGGATAAACGGATGAGCGGATTTGACTGCTTGAATGACTAGATAATTGGGTAATATAAAGTTTGCATTTTAAAAGAAAGGGGGTGCTGAGTGGCTACGTTCGCTGTCACTCTGTCATTAATAACTGCGGGCAAATTAAGATGCTCCTAATTAAGATACTTGGTGCAATTGTTTTGCATGCTTTGAATAAAAATATGATGCACGAGTAACGATGATGTGCAGCTGGTGCAAGGGTTTCCATGATTTAGAGACCACACAGGTAAGACACATCGACACACCAAAACAACACAACTAACACAACACGCAAAGACTGCCGTCCCCCTTCACTCCCTCCTCCCGCACACCTCCACCGCTACCTCTCTTCACTCTCTCCACTGGAAAAACGGCAAGGAACCGCGACGCGAAGGGCCGCACATAGCTGATCAATATTCGATTTAGTTGCTAATTTAGGGCCTTTCTATAGCTGTCATCCCGTGATGTATGAGTCCTAACCCGAGGTCGCCGTGGAAAAGAAGAAGAAGGGGGGGGAAAGAAAAAAATATCAAACACCAGTCAACTTTTCACTTAACAATAGACCGACTTGAATATTATTTATGGGCGAAAGCGCCACTTTATGGGCTGGATTGCTCCTATCTGACCGAATGATGAAGCGGGCCTGTAAGTACACGACATACAAGCAGCCACACAAGAGGTGAAACGTGTAAGCACGACTACAGCATGCTGGATCGGATAAGAGGATGTGCAGGAAGGAGGAAATATTAATATCCAAAGACTGTAACTGTAGGTGACTTTTCCTGTTTTTAAGCCCACTGGAATGTATCTCAACATGGTGGGATTGGGGGTGATGGGTGGTCAGGAAGAAGGCATGTTCACTGCATGGACAAAATACGTAGGTGATTGTAAGCACGCAGGAACGTTTCCTTAAATATGTTACATACAATTAATGGCAAAGTCAGAAAATAAGACGTGTCAAAAATAGGTTACAGTACAATACAAAAGACATACAGCGACATCCGCACAAACTCTCATGCTAATGAGCTCTCTCTCTCTCTCTCTCACACACACACACACGCGCGCGCGCACAAACACACACGCACACGCACGCACGCACGCGCACACGCACACGCAAATATCTGCTTTATTTCGCCTCTTAATGTCTTCCCGATCGATCACTGTTCTCGGGATGTTATCAATAATTTGAAAGCTTGATTAACTTCAGCGTTTCCATAACAATTCTTCGAGCTCATACTCTGCAGAATTTTTAATTAACACTTGGTTAATTAGTTCGAGATGGTATAGGACTATGATGGTTATTTGTATGGGGGAGGGCGGAAATTAGCATAACATCTCTCCTGATAAATTGATATATTATCAGGAAAGAAATGTTGTAGGAATTCCTAAGCGGAACGAATCATAAACAGACATCAATCAAAGGCAAGTGCCTCAAGACAACGTGTAATTCTTTCGGAAAATTATATAATTATTTATGCAAACAGCTTTAATTTTATATGAGAAAACATACTGGAATGAGTTAGGAAAAAATGGTGCCTTACAACAGTAGAGTAAACGGAAACTCTAAACAAATGAAATAAGAACTGAGCATTTACAGCATCAAAAACGTTAGGAAACGACATTGTGTCATCTGTTTTTTGTTATGCATGCATGCACATTTTTTTACAGAGTAAGGACATAGCCAGTTACATAGCCATGCATTTATGTTTTACATCTTTAGGATAAAATTCATTATGTGCAAATGTGGCCATTATGTGCACACTTGCACAGCCAAGGTGTGAGGCTACCTTATTACTACATGATCAGTAGTATTGTCACTGTCACTGAATGTGAACTGTTATTAAAACTGTAGTCTCATGCTTCTTAATTACAATGTTCCTTACAATTACAAACCTCCACAAATGCCCTAATGACTATAGAAGTCCATTCTGAGTGATTGGGATGCCCAGTTAAATCAATGGCAGCTCTAGGTTTTGAAGCTGTGTACTTGAGTAGAATTTGTGGCTTGTTTTATCAATTAACTCCTATGTAAAGATTAGCAAAGGCTAATCCTTTTGGGATTAAGGGGCTTTAAATGACCAATACCATATGTTACCCTGGCAAATAATGAACTCCAGACTAATAAATGAAGCCATCAAGATTTTAATATGTCAAGAATTACTAATAATGTTTTTATGAAGAGCACTAGGCCAGTTATCTGACTTTTTCTCAGAGAAGTTTTATTTCCGAAAGTGACTTTCCAAATAGGCACAAACATTAATAAAAATACAGTTTTTTGTATATGTACAGTTCATTGAATATGTTGACCTTTTGTGACAACATGCCCCAATTCTAAAACAGTTTGTCACACTACATGGAAGTTGTCTCAATGGAACCTACCATTAATAAGCTTACTGTAGCCTTTGTATCTACATTTAAACAGTAAATATTTATGCAACACAGAACTGATGAAACAGCAAAATGTAAATGGTAACAAAGAAATATCAAATAAATGTTTTGGTCAACAATTTTTGCAAAATATAAATTGAACTGAAATTTGCCTCAACATTACATTTATAAACAAAAAAACAGAACTAAACACAGTTCAACATTTGCATTATAAACTATATTTATAGTTTATGTAGTAGTATATAGTAGACCTCTCTTTGTGACAACTAGCCAAAATCTCACCTTCAAAACAAAACATAATTTCCATTGAATGCTCTTGAATGCTTACCTTTTAATTTCAGAATCATTGAAGGTTATATATGAAATAAAGTTGTACGATAAGAAGCACTTAATCTGAGTGCATTAATATCATGTCTCCACATGACAGACAGAACCCATCTTCTGATTTGCATATAACATGCCTAGGCAACCAGCTGAGGCCTCTGGCTCATTTGTATAATGACTTGAATGGGGTTAATCCTTTAGTTACTTTTATCCGCATTAAAAAAATCCCACTGATCATATGGTATCAAACATGTCCAACACATTTCCTGAGTTGGATAAGCTTTATTATTGGATATGTTCATCAATTTAGTTAGCAATATACTTTTAGCCCATTAACTTGATCAAAAATCATATAATAAACTTGGTCAACTGAACAATATAAAAGAATGTAAAATCAACTTTCTAGTTCATGGTCTTGAAATATTAGTATTTACTAGTCTTTACACTAGACTAATATTAGTCTAATATTAGTCTAGTGTTTTTCCAAGTATTCATCAAATATTGTCTTGCTGGGATTTATCAGTGACAGTGTATTTTTAACTGGGTCAAAGTAATGTAAAGACGTTTAAAAACACATTTTAAAAAGGTATAATTCCCACATCTAACCCTAGAACAAAAACCTGACATAGACTGAAATAATTCTACACTCATAAAAAGACAAGTGAGGAGAAGAACGGAGAGATGACGACCTTGTGGGACAGTGGAGGCAAGGAGATCATTACAGTTTACAGTGATGATTACCAGGGTTGACTGACCTCTGAGTCCCGTCTTCCTCACTGACAGATGGATGACTGACAGCCAGACACTTGGTCAGTCAAAGAGAAACAGAAAAACAGACATTGACATAATAGTGAGAAACAGGAGCAAGATAATGGTAAAACAGAAGACAAACAAGAATGATAGGCAAAAACAGCAGACTTACAGTACCTAAGTTGTTAATGTGAAACTTCAATCAGACAATGGGGTATATGTCACAGGAAACTGTGACATATGAGTATACTGTGAATACTCATACCTGGATCCTAGATCAATGAGAAATGGGAGCGAGATGGGAGACTAAAGGGCTAACATGTCCCTCCAGACAGGTCTGAACTCTCTCTCCGTTGCTTCCTCCATGATTTTCTAACCTCTCTTTCCCCTCATTTCTAAGTTCTCCACAAACATGGTCCCCCTAAATTAGGTGGGCTCCTGAGACGTCTGAGGGAAGACGGGAACCCCAGAAAGCAGGTGAGAGAGTGAGTGCTTGCATGGGAGAGAGAACAGGAGAGAAGAGGGGATAAGGAGACTGAAGCGTTTCTAATTTGAATAAACCCATCGGCAGAGTAAAACTGGCAGCCAGCTTCCCCTCTGTGCACAGGAAAGCAAAGAAAAAGAAAAGGAGGCAGCACAGGAGGAAAGGAGAGGTAGATGAGGGATATAGAGATGTCTCCACCTGTATTTTGGGCTGGTGGAATGAGAAAGAGACGTTTCAGAAAGAGAGTTAGATGAGAGAGATTTGACCACAGTGAAACATTGAGATGGGATTTTCTATTGAACTGTTGAAAGCTAAGGGGGCAGGATGGGGGAACAAAAAGAAAAACAAACTATGTGATTTAAAAAGTACCAGACCCAAGCTTTTCCCTGTTGTTCAAGTCTTTCCATTTCACTTCTAATCTTTCTCATTCTCCCACACACAGTCAATAGGAGTGATTCTGTTTAAGACAATAACTCACTTACTATAGTTGAAATTTTGGAGGTTTATAAATAGCGTGAATATAAGTTCTGAACGTAATTGTTATGCTATTTATATACGTGTTTGTGTGTAAAACCTGCAGGGTGGGGAAGGCAAATAAAACGATGACCGTCCCCTGACAGAGGCTTGTGTGCGGGAGGCGAGAAACGCACATAAGTACGCTAGCATGCACAAAAAGCATGCGATAAGGAGGCAGAAAGTCTCTCCAACATCTACACACATATAAACGGAGTGACAGAGAGAGAGAGAGAGAGAGAGAGAGAGAGAGAAATACACACACAAGCACCGGTTCAGGCTTCAGCGGCGCTGAAGTGAAGCGGCGACGCCGGGAGAACCATAAATCTTCATATAGAGGCTGTTTTGATTAATGCAGCCGAGTCGAGCTAGGGGGCTGGACCTATCCCATTACGCCCTAATGGAAGATGGAGCGCCGCTGTCTCCACCACTAGGCCCCTGTCATTTGTTCCACTTTGCAGTCCATTTGGCCGAGAGACTACAAGCCACTCCATCAAAAATATTTTCAGAGTTAATTTCCGCCCGCTTAATTCGCCTTGATTCGGATTGCGTATCGAATGGCAGGATCGATTTTCGCCTGGCGTCTAAATTAAATAAAAGAGGGGGGTATGCTTTAAGACTGCGTTTTCTTTCTTTTCTCTTTTCCATTCTTTCTCTCCCCCTTTTCCAGCCACCCTTCGCTTGAAGTCTGTCTCATTTCCCTCCCTCCTTTGGCTGTTATGGATATTATAGGGAGCGGGTCATGACGGTGTAGTTACACACGATCCGAGATCGGAAAGACAATTGAAATGGGGTGATGTATAGATCTTTTCGAAACTGTAAACGAGATCATATTAAACGGGACAAAACAAAAAAAATGAGTGCATGAGCTGATGCAGGCATTCTTGTTCCGCTGTTTATATTCAATAATGTTTATATTTTATAACACACTGGAAGAAAAATGTTAATGTATACTATGATCGTTTGATTGCAATAATTGGTGGACAATGTAGATAAAATATAAACAGACCTATATTAGGGCCCAGGGTAAATATGGCACGTGTCGCGAGGACGTGGAAAAATAATAAAGAAAAAGTACTGAAAAGAAATGGAGAGCAAGGTAAAAAGCGCAGTGACAAATTGGCCGAATGTGTCGCGAATTCCCTTTTAGATTTAAAGCCGCATGTAGCCCATCGTCATATCTTTCCAGAGTAATTTATTTTCCCATTTCTCTCTGTTCCTCGGCCCCTCTCTCTGTGAATTTATCTGTTGGCCCCCGCGCGTGCTCGAGTCACGTGCGATTGAAGAGGGGGAAAGTCAATAAAAGTCTCCAGCGACAACTGTTTCCCCCCTTGGGCTCTTGCTCTTCATGCACTCTTTCTTTTCCTCTTTTATTTCTATTTGTTTATCTCTAGAAAACCCTTCTTCATTTTGTTTGCACGCTTGTGAACCACTTGATGAGAAAATAACATTTAATAACAAGGTATAAGAATAGTGATAATCATCTAAAATATCAGAACACCACTGACATTTCACAATATTCACAGTATATTCAACATAATTGTGCTACAACAATTGCCCTGTAACCAAAACCACCAAATCCCCTCACAGCTGGATCATTTAAACACAAGAAGTAGCCAAAATGTTGAATTACGTGGTACATCTTCTCCGACAAACTTTGACCATATCTAAGGGCTTGTCAGTGAAACATGAGGTGTTTCGAACCCCATGAAACTACAACAAGGTTTGACTTTGCAGCCTCCCCATGGAGACAAAGACGATGGTTAAGACAACCCCAGATGTGACCATATCGACTCGTTTCAGGCCACCAATATACTCTCTCTATTTAAGACCACACATCAGTTATTGTCTGATTCTTGAGAAAAATGCCCCAACCCAGAAAAATGAATACACAACATACACAGTCAACAGGCCTCTGGTAACATACACACTGTGTCAATATTAATCTCACTGACAGAAGATCGAAATATAGCAACTGTCACACATCATCTTTCCTCTCTCCTGTCTCTCTGTGGAGTGGGGGTTCAGACGGAGAAAGTGTGCAAGAGAAATAGTCAAAGAACCAAAAAAAGAAGAGAATGGCCGAGAGGTGATCCACCTTATAGATATAAAGAAAGGGAAAAAGGGACCCCATAAAACTACATATTTTTCATATTAGAAAATTAACAACGCAGAAAGAGCAGTGCTAAGAAATTAAAGGCAGAGAGTGAGAGCTAAAAGAGAATGAAGAAAAAGGAAGAAATTACGAGAAAAAAATGGAGGACACACGGTGAGGGAAAGAGATATAGAGGGCCCACCTGGGAACATTTTACGAGTATCCAATTGCTTTCATTGGGGCACCACTCTCTCTGTCAATTTCCTTATCGTGGCCTTGATTTAATTTATAGACCTGTTTGAAGCCTTTCAGCTCATACTGTAACATAGCAATGTGTATAAGTCAACAGAAACTCTACAGCTGAATCCAGAACAGCTCATCGTAGCATAGACACTAATCAAAGTTTCTTTGCTAATAAAGATAATTTTGAGAAATGCTTGCTAACTGCTATCACCAGTATCTGCTGTAGAAATCCACCCATGTTCAGAGGTTTAAAATATACTTTCAGGACCATTTGCCATTTTCAGTGTGTGTGGGGGGAAACTGCTAATGATTAAAATGATTAAACTATTTTTCAGTGTATGGGAATACAGAGGTCACACACTGGCCATAACAGAGAGTAAAGGGCAATGTACAAAATCCCTATTGGCAGACAATTGGCTTTAAGTTAGAAGCTATTAGTGCCAATTATGGGATATTAGTGCACCCTGGCCTAGTTCATTACAAGAGCCTTAGTATTCAGACCCTTTTTAAATGTGTTAATGTAAAGGATACTAGCAATATGATACAGACTGAAAATACCCTGTTCAACACCCACAAATTAGTTGATGACATCTGCAAATAATGTGTAATATTGTTTAGGCTCTGGTCCTATTGTATTGTACTGGATCTGTATTGTAAAGGAATAATCCAGCAATATAACAATGATGAATGTGTATCTGATTAGGCAATCCATTTTTACTTCAGCAGATATTAAATGCTTCTCTTTATTACAAATTATAGCTTTGATGTATAAAACACACAGTGGAGAAAGCATTCAGAACAAGAATCATCTTTACTAAAATGATCTTACGAAAACTGCATAAAATGAAAAGCATTTAAAAGCATCCCAAAATGACGCAGATTAAGTTGCAGATGCTATCAACAAAGTTCATACACTGGACTCTATTTCTGGATCTATTGTGTCTTGTATTAAAAGGCAAAGGATGTGAGGCTAAAGCTTAATACAGATTCATATAAGCAGCTTGAAAGTGGAATGTTATCGTTCCCATTTAGAAAGCATATGGTGTCATGAACAATCAGGTCCACCGAGTCAAATGAGTCTCTTTAAGACCCCAAAGCGATTCCATTGACTGAAAGTCCTTTCAATTGGTGCTCAGTTTAGTGTCCGATTAGAAAAACTACTAAATCACTTTGACATATCTTGTCTTAACTACGTAAATAAGATCATTGATGTCTTAAATTTTGTTACATGTAATTACTTATAACCAAAGCTTTAAAATTGCTATGAAATTCTTATTCATTGTGTCACCCTACACATATTTATAGCATTCTCTAATGCTGCCGACTCATTTTGAACAACAGAAGCACATGCCATAATCATGACAAACTGTTTTCTTTTACCTATTCAGCTTTAATTGGAGGGTTATCACAACACTGATGTGATATTATACTCACCCCATGTTATTCCAAACCTGCACAACTTGTCTACTCTATGAAACACAAAAGAGATACATATTAGGGACTGACAGCATCTACTTTCACTGTATATAAAAAAGAGCAATATCAACCTTCTTTAAAACTCATACAGGTTTAGAATAATATAAGAATGAGTGAATACAACAGTATTATCATTATTGGCTGAATTATGTGTTTAATTACAGCGCAGTCCAGGAGAGTCTAACTGAGTGCCAAGCATAATGATTTGGAAGTCAGCATCTTAAGCTCAGTCACCTTTGGTCTCTGTGGTCAGTACCTGTATTTAGCACCGAGGATTAAAGTCTTATCTGCTAGGGCAAAGTCGTCAGATCCACACTCACAGCCAGATTACAGGTTGTGATCCGTTAATAAGTTCATTCACTGCAGATCAAAATGAGATTTAGTTAACCCTCTTCATTACAGCAACCCCACGTAAAGCTTCAACCTATCTTTTCTGCCTCACTTTATTCTTTTTGCGTTAATGTGACAAAAATATTAGCACTTTCCTTTCCTTTTTAGCATTCTTTTTTCTAAATAATATGAGAAACAGTTTTATGAGTGTGCTTTTGGATTGTAAAACTGAAGTGTGTAATTTCCGCACCACTATCACCAAACAAAATAACAAATAATAACTGTTGTCAAAGAGGTTTTCCCAAATCCACCCCATCAGCTATTGACCAATCAAACATATAGTCCCGCCTCAAACTCAAGTATTTGTTTGAACCACCGTTGCTGTAGTCAGGATATTCAAATACAAAAGCAATGTTTTCACAGTGGCATAAATCCACAGTGTTTCCACTTTTCTAGGAACTCAAACTACAAGTAGATTACAGTGTTTATAGCAAATTAAACTGGGATAGAAAGTATTACATTGAAAGAATTACATTTTAAACTGTCAACTTATTGCTCTCCCCTCAGCAGTTTTTCAACAGGCCTATGACTCTGTGCTTATTCTTTTGATCCTAGTGTTTGACTCCTTCAAACACCACATCTGATTCTTTCTCCTCCTGCTTGCTCACTCCTGTTGCGCTTATTTCTGTCCTCCCCTCCTAACGTTTCTGTCTGTCATCCCCACGCTGTCTTCCTGCTAGCCAAAGCCACTTCACCCAAGCCTGTTATCCCTTTTCCCTCTCTCTCACTCTCCTTCCCTCCTGTGTGCTTTCCCCTGTGATAAATGAGGCTGTCTGTTGGGTGCAGTTCATATTTACTGAGTAGGGAGCGCACACTGTCAGTCTCGCTCACCCTCCACATCTCTATCCCTGTGCTAAATAGATACCCAGAGCCAAAGGTTAGGAGAGGGGCGGACTGAGGAGGACAAGAAAGAAGGAGAAAGAGCCCAGCAAGAGAAAAAGAGGCAGTTATGGATTGTAGATTTGAGGCAGCAGGGCTCCAGAAGCAAGGCTACAAGGAGCCGCACAACAGAGAAAAGGCCCAGCCTGCAATTGCACGCACAGTGATGCTAATCAAAAACGATAAGCTCCTCATTCTGAGTTTGACAGCACCGACCCTACTCACTTTCTGTGCTAACTGGCTTCCCTTAAGATCTCTGAAGCAAAACTCTCAGAATCTCCATCTTTTGTTTGCTCGCAGCTTTTCATGCCAAGAAACTACCATTACAAGAACAAACAAAAAACAAAATAATACACCAAAAATACACAGTTTCACCTACACAAACCGTCTCCAGCTCATGGCTTGTGTGTTATTCGTGGGGAGTGGAAAAGTGGTAATTTGACCCATATTGTAACCCTTTCATGAATGAGAGAAGTGGATTTGGGTTCAGCTGAGCCCAAAGGGACACAGATGCAGCTGTCCTAAAACCCCCCGAAGACTCTGCAAGCCGCTGGCTCTTCCCACACACTGACCTCTAAGGCCAACAAGCACCAAAACCACCGCAGCGAGACGACACTGTGACACCAGCACACCAAAGCCAACAGTGTGTTCCTTCACCAAATTGACAAGTATTAAGAGAAAATATGGAGAAAATGGGATTTCTGGAATTACATACAAAAAAATTCAACATAGAAGTAATTCAATTTAAACTATCCTCCAGATGGTCAGTCAGAAGACAGCCTCTAAATAATGTATGAAAACTTAAGGGTGTTCACATTTTAGCACTTTCCGTTGATGCTTTTTACAGATGTACACATGATTTCATCACATAGGTTACAGGTCACATTTCAGTCACAAAGAACACGTCTACACCTTTGTTAGCACCTTTGTTGTTTGTCTACAAATGTAGACTCAGTCATGAAGAGGCAGTGAGTGGAATGCAAAGGTTTGATTTTGTGATCATAATTTGACATGGAGACAAAACAACAGATCTACATGTTACACAACAGAGATGGTAAGGCTGCATCTCTTGTTTTTGTAAAATAACCCAGCAGGCTGTCTCACAGTGAGAAGAGAGAACCACAAGAGAGACAGATTCCACCAAAGCCCTTTCTAATTCCCAAAAGCCCACTTTGACAGATATCTGTTTCCCCCTGGTGCCCCAAAGGAGGAACTGCTACCAAATTAAAATCGTAGCAATTTATCAACATTAACATGCTGCAGTGACATTTTCAGCAGGAGATATAGTTAAAACACTAGCATTTGCAGTTATGCTATTGTGTATTGAAAATATCAAAAGGTGTATTGTGCACATACCCATGTTTCCGCTGCACCAATGGTCATTTCTGTCAGCACCCTGTAAGAAAAGCAAATCAGAGAGAACAAACAGCCACATAATTGGTCACAATTTTTAAAATCTATTAATTTTGTGTTGGGCCGCTGGTCTCCCTATCACCCAATCTTTAGGATCCTGACAGTTGTTATTACAACTACAGAGAGAGAATTAAAACACTCTCCCCTCCATACAGCTCTCCAGTCGTGCTCTCAGACAACAGGCTTGCTAAATGAAAAATGGACATGCTTTAAGAAGTATTGATTCCAGCTTTAAACAAAGGTAAACTCAATATTATTTAGCCCTAAATACATCTTTGTTATCTGTGTCAGTGCAGCAGTCACGATGCTGTCCTCGTAATCGCAGACATAAAAATAATAGAGCTATTCCACCAACATTGACTGAGGCAGATATGTTTGGGCCCTCGACCAGGTGATTTATCTACTTGCTTTAAGTGTTTGTACGAAACGTGACGACATTTGGGCGCACAGGATCTTGCAGTGTCAATCGAGAATTCTGCAGCAAAGACAATAAGATTATGGTTTAAACAAAACAGCCATGTAATCCTGCTTTATTTAAGGATCAAATGAAGAGTACAACCAGTTTCGCAATTTAAACGTCATGTAAAAAAAACTCAAACTGAATGAAAAACTCAAATATGAACCCTTTTTTTACTCTCTAATAAAGTGTTAGAGAGTGAAAGATCCATTTAGTTCACAGTAAAATGACAATTCATATCTTACAGATTTACACAGAATTTTCTAAATAAGAAACACAATTTCTGTGTTATAGTACATGTTAGCCATTTTAAAGAACTTACAAATTATCTTGCACATAATACTTTGGCTGCAACGAAACATTTAGATGGAAATATTTCAGATTAAGATAAGCAATTACCACCAAATACTGTAAATTAATCAACTTATTACATATACAGTATGTCATTTATAGGAATTTACTTGGCATATGTCATGAATTAACTTACAGTAATAATGATTGTAAGTTAATTGTATCTAGACAAGAGTCTAGAATTTACATGTTTTTAGAAGCTTTTAATACAAGCTTTTAATTAATTTGGTTAATATCTTCAATGTTTGCATCAGTTCACAACGCAAAGTAACTACATGACAAATACACTGTGAAAAATAACGAACCACAGGTAGTCCTAAAAAGCAGTCTGTGCATCTGAAGTCATGTTACATGACAGGCAATCGATTTTCAGTTTATCAATAATATTTCCCATTTCCCAAAACTAAATTAAGATTCCACTTTCATCTTCACAGGTGTTTTTCCATGTGTAGAGAGAGATGGTGTGAACGAGCAAAGGTTCGAGGACATCGCGGGCAGCTGTATGGTTTTTCTCCAGTGTGTGTTCGAAAGTGTATCTTCAGATGCTGGGTCGTCGTAAATCTTTTCCCGCATTCTGTGCACTGGTGGGGCCTGTGACCCGTGTGACTGCGCATGTGCTTGCTCAGGTCGCCTGAGTCACTAAAGCGGCGGTCGCAGTGCGAACAGGCATATGGTTTTTCTCCTGTGTGTCTTCTCAAGTGTCTCGTCAGATCTCCGGTCTGGGCGAAGCTGGAGCCGCACACCTCGCAGTGGTAAGGTTTCTCTCCAGTGTGGATGCGCTGGTGGACTTTCAGGTGCTCTATGCGTTTGAAGCGCTTGCTGCAGACATTGCAGTGGTACGGCCGTTCTTCAGTGTGGGCGCGGAGGTGATTTCTTAGCACATCTTCCCGCAAAAAAGTTTTCATGCATATCTTGCACTTATACTTTCGATCGAGGTTGTGAACTTTTCGGTGGTCGTTCACATACTTCATAGCAGAGAAGGTTTTACCGCAGTCGGGGCAAGAAAACGTTTTTTCCTTAGAGTGAACCCGCTGATGGATGCGGACCGTCGATCTGTGGCTGAATGTCATCCCGCATTGGGGGCATGGGTAGGGTCTTTCTCCCGTGTGGGTCCGTAGATGAGAGGTGAGATGACCCATCCTGGCAAAGCCTTTGCCACATTCAGGGCACTTATAGGACCTGATCCCTGTATGGATCATCCTGTGCGTCCGCAGGCTCCCCCTGTCACAGAATTTATGGCCACAGTCCTGACAGACAAACGGCTTCTCGCCCGTGTGAATGCGCTTGTGTATGGTCAGGGACTGAAGTTTAGGAAAGCTCTTTCCACAGACTTTGCACAAATACCGGTCTGTGCAAATGGGTCCATCTGAACCAGCCTTCAGCTTCTTGTCCTCCTCTGGATCATGGCAGTGATGTGGTCCGAGACCCCACACTCCATCAAAGCTTTTACCACATTTAGCACAGCTTATATGTCCATCTTTAAACACAGTGGATAAACTGTGACACTTGCGACAATGGTTTTGCAGATTACCGATGTAATCAAAGCTGAGATCACACTGTGGGCAGGTGTAGCGTTTTCGGGTGGGTTTGGGCTTGGGGAGATGGATGTTGCGAATGTGTGCCTCCAGCTGTCTTCGAGAGAAGAAACGATAGTGGCACGAGGAGCAGCTGAGCATACCGGAGGATATTTTAGAGCAATTAAACACTTTATGATTTTTCACCCAGGCCAAGTATTCACTTTGATGGGACCATTTGATGTGTTTGTCAAGGTATGAGAACTCTGTTAAAGTCACAGAGCAATAGGGGCAGGGCAAAATCAGAGAGCTGGAAGCTGTGGAGACAGAATGAGATGAACTTATAAAAGCACCTTGTGCAGCCTGCAGAAAAGAAAGTGCTACTATTGTTTTTTGTGAATGTGTGCAAATATTGTTGTCTTTTGTTATTAATTCTGTTGTACAATACTTTCCCCAAAACTGGTTAATTGAAATGTTCTATATGAACAATTATGACTTACTGACTGAGGTCCTAAATAAGTTCTACAGTAGGTTACAATAGGTCATATATATGCATGTATAGAAAGATAAGATATAATAAATTACCTGTGTTTTGCTCCTGGCCAAAATCACCCTGAGGCTTTTCATCTGGTGGCTCTTGTTTGATTTCATTCCAGTTCTCTTCATTTTTCTCCTTCATACTCCAGCCAGACTCTCTCTGTAATGCTTCAAAAATATCGGACTCAGTTTTGATTTCAACATTTGGTGGGTTTAAGGGAAGACAGTCTGGTTCTGTCTTTGGAATGACTTCTCTAAAACCAGGAGAAAGAGCTTGCACATTTATTTGTTGTGGTGATGGCACAGTTAGGACTTCCAAATCTTGCAGTCCCCCTGAGCCCATACTACAGTCCTGAGTTTGTTTGGTTGTTTTGGTTTTATCTCTGGAAACGTGGACACCTTCCCCATTGGCGAGCAATGGTTCTGCACTGGCATTTTGTCGTTGTTTGGTTGTTTTCTTTTTCTTGGTTAACTTTCTTGACTTCACAGAGTTAACTTTCATCTTCTCGTTCATCACCTGTTCGGGTTTGAGCATCATAAATATTACTCAATTACTTATTACTTATTAGATATATTTACAAGGTGTTTCAAAGCTAGTATTTACTAGCCTATATATTAATCATATTTTTTCCCCATCATTCCCTAAACTAAGAACTAGACAACAAACACTACTTAAATTCAACAGAAAGCTTAAAGTTAATTTCCTCAACATGTGCTTCAATCTAAAAACTGAAGGCAAATTCTTTCATAATAAAATAAACCTGAAGTATTTCGGATGTATAACTCATAAAACATTATTGGCTGCTTGCTGCCATGCAGATATATACAGATGGGTCATGTTTATTGAAGAACATTATTCTCTTACCGTAAACACTGAATGTTTAGTTAACCCTTTGCATTTGTGCAACAATGAAAATCTAACAGAAGATTGTTTTCAGTGGTCAATGCACTGTGATCCTCAGTTTAGCTTCATCAGACGTGCTCCCGAAAACGACATCAGCTCATCAGCTTCACTTCAGATGTGTTATAAAGACGATAACACGATTTATCTCTGAATCCAGCTGAGGGTTTTTCAGGACAAACGTGCGTTAGAACTACACAGATTATGAAGAAATGAACACGCAAAACCAGAAACGACAACAAATTTCAAAATACGGCCAGCGCGGGTGTTTTTCAAAATAAAAGTTTACATCGTGAACTACCGGAAGACATTAAATAATACAAAACTACAACTACCACTGCTAATAATAATAACAAGAACAATTGTTTTGTTTTGTTACGTGTCTTTTGAACCTTAAAAGCGCATATTCGTGTTAGGTCATACCTGAAAATGCACAAATCAACTTCAAACCAACAGCTGTGAGTTGAGATTGGAAACGTACGCTTGATCAAAACACTTATTTCACTGAATCATTTGTTTCAGGATTAACAACATGCAACAATATAATAATTTAAACAGTTATCACACAAAGTCAAATTTCAATCAATGTATGCCTTCTCACACATGATGGATTTTATTTTTGTGACATTGTAGGTTGTTGTTGTACATGAAGTTTAATGCATGTAAATATGTGGGGGTATAGCTCAGTGGTAGAGCATTTGACTGCAGATCGAGAGGTCTCTGGTTCAAATCCAGATGCCCCCTGCAATTGCTTCATATAACTGATAACTTTGATGTTGGTCTGCAAGCACCTCCACAGTGGTTATGCTTCCTGTAAGTGCTCAGGGTATACATCAAAGCTTGGCACTGTGATTTAGTCATTTTATTTTTAATTCTGTTGTGAACTCTGTTGTGAACAACTTGATTGCCTGTCTGTAAATGTTAAGATGACCCAAATCAATTTTAGATTGTGTTGAAGGTGACTATAAATGCATTTTACCATACAATAAACTTTATAACAAGCACTGTAATGTCATATTATGTGTTGCACTTGGAGCACAGCAGAGAAAGTATGACAGGAGACTTAACTCTGTTTGACTAGTCAGGGCTCAATAGGAATGCTGGGGTTTCTCATCACTATACATTTGTACAGAAGGGTCAACATTAGTTGCAACTTGTTGCCAGAGTTGATTAGTAGATTTTCAGGTATTACCTAAACATGACTGTGTGCTTTAAAAGTTTAAAAGTCGTGCAACAAAACAGTTATGAATTTAATTAAGAATTAACTTAAGAATTTTTAGACCTGAAGTATTTTTGTTTCCAGCTTAGCCCCTTTTGTATACAGGGGGTATAGCTCAGTGGCAGAGCATTTGACTGCAGATTAAGAGGTCCCTGGTTCAAATCCGGGTGCCCCCTGCACTTGCTTTACATATTTCATGACCTCTCTTGGTCTGCAAACACCTCAGCAATCTAAAAATAGGCACAACCTGGAGGGGCTGCAGGCCATTCCATCATAAAAAGCATAGTAACATACTGCATTTCAGTGTTGCGCTGTGGGAGAAAAGAGCTCCCCAAAGATTAATTTACACAGCCCAAAAATCACTGGCTGCTCACTGCCTTACCTAAAAAATATTACCTACTAATTCACACATGCACTAAATGTGGACTGTCAGTTGTGCAGAATCAACTTTAGATGAACGTGTTGAAGCTGACAATACATTATGCCGTACGTTAAACTTTTTGTAACTTCAACAACAATCTTTTGTGCTCCAAATAAAATCCATCCTGTATGAGCAGGTAGCACAAGTTATATATTTATTGAAATTTGACATTGATAACTGTTGCATTGTTGCATGCTGTTAATCATGAAACAAATGATTCAGTAAAATAAATGCTTTAATCAAGCGTACAAAGTCAATAGTCACACTTCATGTGAATTGAGAAAACATGAAGTATTTCTTTGTATGGCTCGGTGGTAGCGCATTTGACTACAGATCAAGAGGTCCCTGGTTCAAATCCAGATGCCCCCTACAGTTGCCTTACATATCTGATAACCCTCATGGTCTGTAAACATTCAGCAATCTACACCTCCTGAGAGTTCTCAGGAGAAATAACCTAGAGGGGAAGTTGCTTTGGCCTTCCACCATCGAAAGCATACTAATATATTGCATTTCAGTGTGGCACTCCAGTTGCACTGCAGCAGAAAAGAAAGCTCTCCAAAGATGCTGCTCACTGCCCTCCCTAAAAAGCATTACCTGCTCCTAACCCTATCTCTCTAAGGCCTATAACATCAGGACACATCACACCAAAGCCACCACCTGTTTGATTTCCTGCCCTCTGGTAGGCGGTACAGATCCATAAGAACAAAGACTGCACATTTATCAGGACTATTAACTCACACTTGCACTAAACATGGGCTGTCAGTTGTATACAAATATTTGTCATATTCTGTGTTGCACTACAGCAGTACAGCAAAGAAATGTATGACAGGAGATTTTCTTAACTCTGTTTGATTAGTCAGGACTCATTAGGAATCCAGGAGTTGACGCAAATGTGCGCTTTCATGGTTCAAAAGCTAGACCTAACACTATGTGGACAGGGGGTATAGCTCAGTGGTAGAGCATGTGAGTGCAGATCATGGGGTCCAGGTTTAAATTCAGGTTTAAATTATTGGTTTTACATATCTGATGACCACTTTTGGTCTGCATATTTACAGTACCGTCTCATTGTACAAAACAAACAAAGCAATGCAACACAAGCTAACCTGGTAAGCATTAACGGATGATATTTTATTATGGACAAACTTCTGTTAGCATTGAATGCATTAGCATCAACCACAGTATTCAAACCTGTAATAGTATTTGCATGTCTGCACACAACACAATGCTTTTTTTACCATATTCAAATATCCAAATGCAGTTTGGTCTTATGCTTAATTCATTTCACAATCATTTGTCCTGGTTTTACCCAACACGTTAACCAATTTTCAGATGAATATTATCTGATAAATATATGGCTTCTCCTGTTAAGTTTCACAAGGACTATTTACATTAAATAACTGTAATGTTGAATGAACACTTTTAATAGTATTTTGAATAACCAGCGCTGTTTAATTCCCAAATATAGAAACAGTAACTCTACATTGGTCTACATAAATACAAGTCAAATTACATACAGAAAAAAACAGTCCATCCTCAAAAACAAAAAAAAAAAACAAAACAACAAAGAAACGGAAACTCCATATCAATGCCAATACTGTAACAAACTCCATAAAACGTAAAACGCTTGTTATACTGTTTTCAGTGTTTCTCCTCTTAATTTCATTTCTTTATAGCGTCTCACCAGGAGCATGCCATGTACTATAGGAGCATAACATTTCCATTGCACTTTTTGTTCAATAGATCTCATAGATTTGGCTAAACATGACCCATCATCAAAATAATATAATGCTGCAGCAACCCAGACCAAGCGATTCATTTCACTGATCATCAGGGATACAATATTCCATTTAAGATTTAGCTACTGGTGCACAGTTTATACGTTCTGTAGGTTTAGCCCATTGTCCTACAAAATAGAAACAAGTATTCAACAGTTGGTCGAACTAATGTAGTGTAAGGTTGGAACAGAAAAAAATAAGTGTCCTTCATTTCCTACACAATGTTTAACCAAAAACAAGCTTTCTACAATTTAATAAGAGCTTGTTAAACAGCTTATTTCTTCTTGTGTATATACACACACATTTGCAGCACTAAACATTAAATGACCTAAACTGAATACAATTTAAGTCTAATTTTAATACAAAAAGAAATCTCCAAGTAAGTGAAGGTTTATGCACAGTTATATTAATGTCTGGTCAAGGCAAAGTGAGTAAAGGCTTGTCATCAATGCAAATATAAATGACTTAATGTAACAATAAACCACCAATGAAATGCATCTACAGTCTGAATGAATATGTATAAAAATAAGCCAATGGCTCACTGTGAAATAGACCTATTGACTAAAATCAGTTTCTCTATATTGCAGGAAGCATTACCAATCAATTACCAAGGCCATGACAAAATACTAGTTGACGCAAGCATTACAATGACAACTTTGTTTTGTATTTATTTTTACAACCACATGCCCCCTTTTTGTCAACGATTGGTGTTGCACATTCAAGTTGACATGTTGCATTGTCTCTTGGTTTAGATGGCAGCTCGGATTGTCAAATGAAGAGATAAAGCACATTTTGGTTCAGCTGCAAACACAACATTTACGAAGGTTGATATGTCATGCCACAGTCATCATCTTGGCCAGCTGATTGGTTGATTTCAGTAGTGTATATAGGATTTAAGTAGGATTCAGCAACAAAGCTGGAGATACGAGTAGTGCATTGCATAAAGTTGCTGCTTTGAGTCAATATGAAGCTTTATATGAATAGTGATAAACAAGTAAACGACACCTAATAATTACAGTATATGTACAAATGTTATCACATTTCCTATGTCACCTTGTCCCTCTATGTAATAAATACATCCCTTTTGTAAACCCAGCGGAGATAATTAAAATTAAATATTTCTGCACTTTCTGTGTAAGAATTTTTTTCCCTCAAGCCTAGCCTCTCCTTGCTCATTATAATCCCATCGATTCAAACTTTCTCTCTTGCTATTAAAACTGTGACATGATCATTCCACTGGTCCCCTTTGATATTTCCAACTCAAAACGACTTTCTCCCTCATCTTCCTTCATCTCACTTCACATGGCCATGGTGGTTAAATGCTGGTGGCCCAGTAAGCCTTTCCGGCCACCCCCAGTGCCAGGATGCGTGCCTACTCCACCATGTCCGCAATACTCCTGCAAGTTCTGTCTCAGGGTGACCAGTGCTGAACCCAAGCAGGCTCGGTTGGGTGCAAGTATGCCCCCTGGCAGCTGGATGAGCACGGTGGCCACCCCAGCCATTCCATCATCTGTTGGCTCCAGAGTGATTGGCCCAACTTTAAAGGATGAGTATGAAAAGCCCATGAGCTGGGAAAGGAAGGGATCAGAGCGGCAGAAATGCTGGTAGCTTCCATGCGAGGATGGATGATGGTGGTGGTGATGTGAGGTGGGGTTGCCCGCAGAGCTGGGAGCGTAGTGGTGAGCGTTCAGGTAGTGTAGGGGAAGGTGCTGCCCATTGTTACCTCCACTTAGAGCAAGATGGTGATGGTGGTGGGTGGCAGTGCCTGTTCCAGGGTCGTGCTTGTATGGAAGAGCCCCGGGACGTCCTCTATGGCCCATCACCATGCCCCCAAGTTTGCCTGTCCTGACGTGGGCCAGGGAAACAGTGCTACCCCCTCCAGCCGTAGGTAGGTAAACCAGCTGTGGCTCTTCAGGCTCCAGGTAGACAGTGAGTTTAGCAAAAGGGCGAGAGGCCATCTTGGTCATCTCCTGAATGTGGCGTCGCTGTTCACGGCGGAAGTCTAGGAACTGCTTGACCTTCCAGAGTAACACACAGACAGAAAGAAACAAGAAGAAGCAGGAGAAGAAGACAGAAAAGAAGACGAAAAGGTCGATGTGAGCCTGGTCCTGCCGTAGAAAAAGGAGGCCCTGAGACTCTCCATTATGAGTGTCCGTGCCCACGCCGCGCAGCGCAATATAGAAACGGCTGGACTTAAGTGAGTGCACTTCATGCGGGAAAGTGATGACCACACGGTCCCGAACGCCACGTACAATCAACACCGTCTGTGGCTTCCAGACAGTGATGTACGTTATAAGACCTTCGGTTCGTTCCTCCCGCACCTCACGCTCTGTGCCCTGGGACTTACTCAATTGTGGTGTGCCAACCAAGGGTGCTGAAGAGTTTGGAAACATCTTCATGGGTGACGGTGGTACAAGAGGAACCTCCTTTTCTCCCCGTGCAGCAGTTGAAGAGGTGGCCTCATCCTCAATCTTGATGGTGTGAACACCAGTCTGCCGGTCTACCTCCACAATAAAGGTGTCATGAGAGTTGGACACATACACCTCAACCTCTCCAAATGTAACATCAATAGTGACACGGATATCCACATTAGTAAACTTGGGCTGGGCTGAGAAGAACACTGTGCGACCCCTGAGCAGATTGCGGATGTTGGGCTCGTGAAAGCAGTTGACCTGCGATGTGGGGTCAAAGCAGCACTCACTGTCCACGTTGAACTGCCGGTAACACTGCCGCCCATTCACTGGATTACCATTGAAGGAATCCTTGCACTTTGCACACTGTAAGACAGAAGTAGGTATAAGAATATGTGAATGAATAAGATGGCAATCACTCCTAATAACTCACAACACAAAACAAGTATGAAGGTAAAACAAGCCCTTTTCATTTTTACACCTGACTGAATCTGATCAGTTACACAAAACTAGTTCCTAGATTGGATACTTTGATATATTCTTTACTGTTACTCATTGTCATACTCAGGCTGATTCTCAATTAAGACACAATCTTAAATGAAATATAACAACAACACGTCTTAGATAATAAAGAATTGACCTGTTGCCTGTAACAGTCTTTGCGGTCACTCTGTGGGTTGGTCAGACAGGATGAAGTTTCAGTGTTGTTCTGGCAGGGACAGCCTGTGCCATCATGTTCATTACAGGTGTCTGCATGGCCATTACACTGACATCTACAAGTGAAAATAAAAACAATGGAAAGACTGGTGAGACTACAGCCATGTTCGAAACAAAGCAGTAGAGAACTTCTTACTGCATAATGCACAATATACTACGTGTACTGCCTACCATTTTTAAAACCATATGTAAAACAATGAATGACCAGTGTTCGGGTATACTCACTTCTCACACTTCCCTTGCAGCAGGAAGTAGCCACTTAGGCAGCTCTCACACTTATCTCCCACACTGTTGTTCTGACAGGTCACACACACAGCATTGTCCTCGGTCGGGCCCTCTGTAGCCCACTGTCCAATCTGAGAGGCAGAAATGTTCAGTCAAGCCTTGCAGCAGGTATTTATATTCTAAATACAGGACAAGCAGATTTTGTAAAGGCAGCTTACACTCTCACGGTCCAGTGGATAGTTTTTTGGATCATTCATTGCCTTCTGATGCTCCTCTTTAGACAAACACACATCGCTGTTCCCTCTGCAGAACTCACGACAGGGCCGACAGCTCCCACCCCCCACTGCTGAGCCCACAAACAACGGCTTACACTTCTCACAGTGCTCACCCTAAAAACAAGAGAGAGAGAACAGCATAATCAAGCTCTCACAATTTTCATTGTCATCAACTAAACCTCCATTATAGCAAGCACGGTAACTTGTGCGGTAAAAAAGCAGATAATCACAGCAGTTCATCACACAGCAATATGACATGGAAATTATAAACAGTAAATCAATAATTTTACAGTTTGCAATCACTACGTAATCCTGATAGCAATCACTACTTAAAGTCATCTAAATATATTTATATATCTTCTGTGGAAGCCACAGGACCACAGAATGTTCGTCAAATCACTGCATTCGGTCCTTAATCAGCATTTTTATTTGATTTAAAGGAGGCATGGTTTTGGAAAGCGCCCTGAAGGAAGGTTTGGATCTTATCTTTTTAACACTTGCTTGCTATTCCTAGCCTCTTAGAAATGGCCTACCCTACCTTTAAGGTTTCAGAAACTGTTGTTTAGCTGGGAGTTTCATTGTGTTTTTACCTTTGTGTTATTCTTACACTCCAAACAGGTGTCCAGTTGAGAGATGCTCTTACAGTTACTGTGTTTGTTACAGCGGCACTGAGAAGAGCAATTCTCTCCAACAAACCCAAAGTGACAGTGACACACCCCTGGAGACACACAGGTCCCATTAACACAGCCCTGTGCACACACAGGCTCACACTGACCCGACACACTGAGAGAGAGTGAAAAAAATACATTAGCCAAACGTTTACAATATGTTTACTATCAGGAAAGTAAAACCACTGAACCATATACCCGCTGAGCACATAGCCCTTTCTGCAGGTGCAGTGGTAGCCCTCAGGTAGATCATGGCAGTCCTGAGTGACATTACAGTGGTGGTGGCCATTAGCACACTCATCCTCCTCTGGGCAGTACAGAAATGACCAGCTACTGTTCCACTGTGGGCACAGAGCTTCACTCACACCTGCAGAGTAGGAACAGAACTAGATTTTAGTGTATTAAGCCCACAGAAGAAAAGCAAGCATAGCTGAAATGGCAGGGCTTGGAAATTGGTCAGATATGATGGGTCTAAACAGTAAAAGCAATACACACTTGCAATCGTGCTGCTGTACAAACTAAAAGCACAGCTTTGAAGACAAGGGAGAATAACACAGATACCATTGATTCCTCCCTGAAGACAGCGACCCGCTCCATTCCCACCGCGGGCAGCGCACCAGCCGCACTGTGGCCTGGAAATGCACTCGGCACACTGAGTGAGCTGAGAGCACTGAGGAGAGCAGGAATCTTCATTTGAGAGCAAACGACCGCACTGGCCCGCCTCACAGCGCATTGGAACAAAAGAGGGACTCATACACTGGAAAACAGACAGAACAGGTCATAAGGTTATAGACTGAACCTTTTGTACAGCATATATTAAGATGGAGCAAACATTTCTGAAAAGTAATACTGGTAAGATTTTACAATAAGATTAGCATTAGTTATTGCATTAGGTATCTTAAACTAGCAATAGACAACAATTCTTTACAGTATTTATTAATCTAGTTTAATGTTAATTTTAAAAAACTATTGTTCATTGGTAATTGATGGTCCTTCATAACAGATTAACTAATGACAATGTATACAATTTGAAATGCAACAAATGCACATATGCACAGTATACAAATAACAGCAACAAAGATGAACAAAGTTGTTTATTGCTATTGCATTATATTGCTTTGTAACCAATGTTAAGGAACTGAATCTTATCTCATTTTACCTGCTGCAGGGCATTGCTCCACACACAGCGTTGCCAGCCTCCATCAGAGCCACGAGAGCTCAAACACTGGCTGCAGCTTCCAATTTCATGGCATGGTTCAGGGCAGGGCATCGGTGGAGACGACTCCACTTGCATGGGAGATACATTAAGCAATGCATAGCTGAAACACGTCCAGTCGTATGTTGGGTTCACACTCAGAATGCGTCTGGTTTCACCTGTACAATTGAAAACAAACCATTTAATGCCATTTAACTGTTTTGGTGCACAGAACCTGTTTTGGAAGCAGAGATGTTTGTTTCTTGTTTGAAAGCAGTTTGGTGTTATCACTGCACGCATGCCTTTGGTCATTCTCACCTGTGCGTTTGAACTGGCGGGTCCACATGCACTTCCCTGAGGCTGTGCATTTGGGACAGTCAGAGGCCTCACAGCTGGTCTCAGTGCAGTTGCTGGACAGGAAGATCTCCCTCTGGTTTATCCTGCAGTCGTGCTCTGATGTGCAGCTCACTGTACTGCTTATACATGCTCCTTCAGGACAGTTTGTGCACCACTTACACTGCAGAGCAGGCTGAGCAAGAGACAAAGACAGTTTTAACTCGAAGTCAGGAGTTTAATTGTAAGAAATGATTTAACTTAGTTGTTCAATTGGTATGAGCACAATGAATTTTGCTTTATTATCTTTTAATATATGACCATACATACAATACACTACATGGCCAGAGGTTTATGTACTCCCACACATGCTTGTGGTGTACATTTATTTTTAAAACACTTGGTATTAATAGAGTTGGTCCTTCTCAAACAGCTTCCTACTAGATGTTGGAACACAGCTGGAGGGATTTGTTCCCATTTACGAAGACTTCAGCGATCACTAAAACCTCAGGAAGGTTGGACTATAATTCGGAGTCAGCATTCCAACTCATCCCTAAGGTCTTTGACAGGGTGCAGGTCTGAGTTAGGTTTTTCATCACTGATTTTTTTGTGCACAGGGTCATTGTGATGCTGAAATAGAAAAGGCCCCTCTCCACACTGTTGAAGCTTTTCAGAGAGCAACAGAGAGCAATAAGAAGTGTCTTCACTGGAACTAAGATGCCTAGCCAAACCTGATATTTTGCAGAAGTATGTAGTATATTTCTGTAACATGGCTAAGCATTTTGGAATATGATGGTCTTACCTGCACAGGACTGGAAAATGACTTAGGGTGGCGGGCCAGACACTCGCTGCATGTTTTGAGTCTGCGACACTGGTCAGGAGAACGAGGAGTGGGTG
Source organism: Chromobotia macracanthus (assembly GCA_036877525.1). Lineage (NCBI taxonomy): Eukaryota > Metazoa > Chordata > Actinopteri > Cypriniformes > Botiidae > Chromobotia > Chromobotia macracanthus. Next base: position 7,577,062 of record JAZGTH010000015.1, on the reverse strand, counting down.
AGCAGGTTGACTGACCAATAATGCAACCCAACCTGGGAAAGAGACAGAAACAAAAACCATGACAGAAGGTTTGTGTTCATATCGGCCTACTGTGAACAGGATTTCACATCATCAGTAATGTCCAAATTACGTGTTGTTGAGTGTAATACCTCTCTGCGGTGTCTGATGAAGCACAGGTGCCCCTGCACCACACACAGCTGCCAGTGCTGCCGTTACAGGCCTCAGGTGTGGGCAGCAGCACGCAGGGATCAGAGGGCAGCGAAAGAGTCAACAGCCTGCCCAGTGTCACTCCATTAAAACCCCCTGACAGGAACAGGCGACCACCCCATCCTGTCATCGCCAAGGAAACTGAGCGGTTGACAGGTTCACCAACCGAGGACACTACAGAAACATAAAAAGGCTTAATGAAAACATGTACATACAGACTAATACTAATTAATGTAAATTGTTAACATATGTATTTGGACATGTGTAACTGTTACCCGGTTGTATCCATGTGTTGCAGTTGATCTGGTAGAGAGAAACTGTGTTGCTGTAATCTTCTTCTCCTGTCCTGCCACCAACAATTACCATGGTGTCTTTCACTAAGGCAGCCGCATGGAAGAATCGAGAAAGAGGCTGCAGAGAAAGCACCAGGATGAAAACAGTATTGGTTATGGTTCTGCATGTTCTTATGCCCATTTCCGAGGAGTTTGGGTAACACTGAAATGTAAAAACAAAATCCTATAGGGGAAAACGGTTCTGAGTTCACTAATTACCTTGTTTCCCTGAGAGGGCACCAGTAGGGACCAGGTAAGGTTGGGATAATAAAGACTGTAGAGTTCTCCAGAAGGTTCTACAGCTTCAACGTGGAAACGGTAACCACCAAATATGTACACAGCATCGGTCTGTTCATGATACACTGCCGAGTGACCATAGAGCCCTGAAAAAGTAAAAATGAAAGCAAAAATGAGAAAAAATAGTTTTCACAAAGCAGCCAAGGATGAAATGTGGAACAACAAAGGTGTAGTGATCTGTCTTTACCAGTAGGAGGTGTGCCAGTGTGTGGGGCTATGGTCCAGTTTCCAGACTGAGGGCTGAACTCCAGCAAATGATGGTTAAATCCATTCTCTGGAGAATAACCGCCAATCAGCAGAATAGATGAGCCTCTTCTCACTGTTAAAGTATGACCAGCCACAGGGGGCAGCACTGAGCTCTAAACATAGAAATAAGAGACATTTACCACTCTTAACATGGACAACACAGCTGAAGAGGAAAGCAGAACAGTAACTATATATAACATATTTAACATAGAAATACCTTATACTGCTTCCACACCAGACTGCTAAGGTTCAGACACCATGTGTCGTTTGAAACACCCTTCTTTGTGACCCCACCAACCACAAACATCAAACTGTGAGTGGCTGCCTGGGAGCCAGAAAACAGGTCACGACTGAACACAAGAGCTGAGGCATGATGGTACCGGGGCAGAGGCATCAAACTTTCCTCCCCTGAACTGGTCAACATTTGAGTCCAGCGACGCTCAGACACAGAATACCTGGACCAACATGATTATCCAAAGCATGTCTCAACCAGTAACAACAAAAGTTTTTTATAGATTCTTAATCTGAGTTCTTACATGATATAAAAACTACTTTCAGTCATTACCAACTAGATCACATGGTTTTAAGTCATGACTATACCTGTAAACATTTCCCAGAATGCCCTCTGAGAGTGAGAGGCCTCCATACATCCAGAGAGTTCCCTGTAGCCCAGACACCAGGGAGTGGCCCATCCTCTGAAGAAATCTGTTGGCCTTATTCTGTGGGAGGAAAGAAAATAGATCAAACTTTAGAGAGATTGTAAGAACAGAGACTCTATTCTATAGTCTTGAATAAAGGACTTACAGCAGAGAGCTGAGTGTCAAGCAGTGTTTCCCAGACCAGACTGTCAGAGTCTACGACTGAAGAACAGTCTGATCCAGCCCAGCCTTCTGTACACATGCACAGGCCAAGAGTCTGCATGCAGATGGAACAGTTAAGGTTAAAAGTGGGACATGTAAAACTCCATTAATGCACTTAAACTTAGCTTTTATTTAGCTACAGGAAAACAACGAGTATTAAAGGCAGCATCACACACCATGTTGCAGCTGCCTCGTCCTTCCTCCTCCCCACAATTCCCTGGGCAGACAGGGCGGTCACACTGTGGACCACCGAAACCATGGGGGCATTGACAGAGTCCGTTAACACACTGAGCTCCTGCCTGGCACTCAGATGAGACAACTACACCCTCTCCAAAACTTCCGTTTCCACATCGTTTCACCCAGAATGAGGCATTAAAACCCTGAGCACGTCCTGAGGTAACATTTGCCTCAAAGTACACAGATATCACCCCTGGAGGAGAAGAAATGAACTCATGTATCTTAAAAATATATTGTCCTAGAATATAATGACAGTATATAGATTTGTGCCATCTACGTGACAGGAAATATAATGATACTGTTCTAAAACCTGTACATCATCATGAATTCAGAATATGACAATATTTTCAGTTAGGCACCTGATGTAGCCTCAACTGTGATTGGCTGCATTCTTGTTGTGCCACAAAATGCTCCAATAAGGTTGTGGTCTGACTGCACAACACCGTTGCTGAGAAACCACGGCAGGCCATCAAATACATAAACATATGAGTTCTGTTGTGCAAAAGAAACAACATTTTCTGATCAACAATTTCATATGCGTCCTTTTAACATGCCATTAATGATCTTCTTGTTGCTGTCAGAGTAATGAAAGCATTCATCTACTCACTGTGCAGTGGGTGTGTGAATCAGGGTGCCAGGTGAGGGCTACAGGTGGGCAAGGCCGTCCTGGCAGGCATGGTGCCAGATCCTGAGACACAGAGAGCACCCACAGGCAATGAGAAAGTCCACCATGACCACCAACTGCTCCATGCCAACCCAGAGAGGAGGAGAGAGACAGGGGTGCAGTGACAGAAGAGGAGAGCAATACAGATCGACCCTGGCACTGTCTGAAACATGTGCCATTGTTCCTTTGAGAAAAAATAAATAAAATAAAAATCAAAACACATAAAGCTATGATTATGAGTTATATATTGTTTAACTTAAAAATTAGGAACCATTTTAGAAGCCCATTATAAATTTCAGAGGTGCTTTAAAATGTCTTAAAAAATTAGACTTGAAAATGCTTGAAACAGCTCTACTGCAATGTAAATAACAACACCAAACAACTAACTATTAATTTAATCAAAAGGTTTAGGTCACATTTCCTCTCCTTAATACTGTTTTATTGTTTCCAGGCACTTGTCTCACCAAATCAAAATCTAATTGTGCAACGTACCGGGGGTCTCCATAGTAACCAGGCAGGCAGGATTCACAGTGTGGGCCCTGAGTGTGGTGGGTACAGTAGCACTGGCCTGTTTGGTTATGGCAATAACCCTGGAGAGGGTCACCATGGCCATTACACTGACAAGGAATGCAGCCTCCACCGCCTGCCATAGCAGAGCCAAAACTTCCCGGCCTGCAGTGCTCACAGTGTGGCCCTGTAGTCCAGTCTGCAGAAGAGCAGATATGAGACAAAGAACTTCAACATGGAAGCTGTAAAACATTTTTTATATCACTTTCTTGTATCTTGTATAGTGGCTGTTTTTTTTACTTGTTTCACACACAACGGCACATTTGAGTCTTTCTTAGTATACTCCATTGACTCTGAGCAGACTTATTTGACCAATGCACACTACAACCTCATAGATAATTTTATGTGCAAACACACTCACACACACACCCGTCTGCGAGTCTAGGAAAATTAGTTTAACACAACAGGCAAGAATAGGGTTCTTTACCCCGGCACTGGTCACAGATCCCTGGAGCTGTAATACATGTGCTGTGGAAATTACATCCACAATCCACATCACACTCCACTCCACTCAGCACCAGAGTGGCTGGGTCTGAGGTCCAACCCAAAGAACATTCACACTCAAACCGTGGACTTCCACTGCACCGGCCCTGACGACACTCATTGTAACACCTGAGTGAGAGATAACATCATTACAGATTACAAGTACAGATTTTTTTACTTTTTTACCCTATTATTCCAATTTTACAGGTCAAAAAACCCAAACATCCACACTGGGAGTGACAGGATGTCTCACGTCTGGTTGCAGTGATGCACTCCATCTCCTGTGAAGCCCCTCTCACAGTGACACTCGTACGAGGTCGGGGTGTTGACGCAGGTTGCGGAGGGGTGGCAGGTGTGCAAGCCCAGGCGACACTCCTCCACATCAGGACATGAAGGGTAGGACCAAACGGCATCTCCATCCCCCTCCATCCCTTCCAGCAGCTCTAGTTCCAACTCCATCTCCATCTCAAGCTCCATTAATCGCGGGGGCGATAACGTTTGAGGTTCAGGGCTTACAGAAAAGGAGTGCAAACTTAACTTACATAGAACCAAAGCCAAGTCAGAACTTAAACAGTTCTACGTACACAAAATTTACAAGGACACGCCAAGAAGTAACATAAATTATATCAAATAAAAATCACAGAGCACCAAATCACTGTGGAAGGTTAAAAGGTCAAAGCTTTTCCTTATAGTTTTAGTTTATAACAACCATCCAAAAGTTTTGCGTTTTATTCTCACCTGCTAGCTTTCACCTCAGCGACAGCTATACTGCAGTTGATTGCAGAGGGGTCATCAACGCCACCCCAGTCCCCTCTCAAACACCTGAGAGAAACCAGAGGGACAGATCAGATGATGTTCCCACAGGATCAGAAGAGATTGGGCATATTGATGTATTCCCTGATTCAAGTTCTCTTCTACCTGCCGATGGTGGGATTGTTGTAGTCTCCACACCAGCCGCACCGAAATGTCTGCAGACACTCTGAACAGGTGGCCAGAGCAGAGCACGGCTTACACTGAGGAACAGAGTGAACACTGCAGAGAGAGATGAAAGGACTTATCAATAAAAGCTATTTAAAGCAAATGACAAGCTGTGTTGAGTATATGGTCCCTGTTGTCTTGTCACTTAATACCCAGAGCCATTGATTCTTCTTGATGATTCAAATCTTATTTAAAGGCACGGTAGCCAACATTTTTTTCCAGAAACATTTTTGTAATGCTTGTCAAAAGAGGGTGGGATCTTATGTTTTCAAAGCTAGCTTACTATTGCTGGCCTCTCCAGAATTATCTACCCTACCTTTAAGAAGTGTATTATAAGAGACTACTGTCTGTCAAAATCATAGTAAGAGTTTTATTTACCTGTCATACCAATCCCTGCACTCTCCATAAGGGAACTTTGTGAGATACGCAGCAAAGTAAAAACAGGACTGAGCAGATTCACACCATGCACACTGACTGGAGTTAGACAAACATTCTCCACATGTCATCCTCCTGTTTCAGAGAGAGAGGGAGACATGGAGAGAGAGAGAGAGAGAGAGAGAGTAATGTATGAAAACAGAACCAAAGTCAATACCCTGCTGGAGGTTCTTCATCGTCATATGCACCAAACATATATTTCATTGAAAAGTGTTGCACTTCAAACTCACTGGTTGCAAACTTTAGGACACCCTCCTGGTTCCCGGATGGAACCCTCCAATCTCCCACGGCGACTGCACAAATAATCTCCCTTTTTGCTGGAGTTGATCTGCCACTCACAGTAGGGGTCCTGCAAGCATTCACAAACACAACAGAAACTCCACTGTAACCTTACAGCAAACCAAGGCTGGTAAACAGATGTCTGACTGCATGCTGCTTTGGATCAAAGGAGTCTTGAATCAAAACAGTCCACACAGTCTCTGAGGTATATTGATGTATATGTAGTACCTGAGTGCAGGCGGCACAATCTCTATACTCCTCACACAGTGTGCAATGCTGAGGGTTCAGCAGCAGGTGGCGCTCTTCTCCCTGGGGGTCTATGCAGGGTTGCTGATTGATGTCAGAGCGTAGAAAACACAGGTTCATGGTGGGACACCATCCGCATGACTGATCAGACAGACACGCTAAACACGAGCGATATTCGGAACATGAATTGGAGCGGAATGGTTCGAGAAACAGGAAGGAGATCTCCTGAACAATGTTGGAAAGGGAAAAAATGTTAAAGAGCAACAGAAAATTACAAGTATAACCTAGTGAACTATGCGCGTTTGATAAAAAATGCACACTGAAAGTGGAATCTATAACCTTCCAATCTCAAGTGGCTCTCTTAGGCAACATGCACTTACGCTGCCCCCTGGTAAAGCTGTACGGTTCCAGGTAAGTGTCATCTCACTAGTCTGTCCTGATGCAGAGTTATTCAGGTAACCCTCTGCCTGGATAAAGTACCAGTTTCCTCGTGTAAGATTCTGGAACAGTCGAGAACCATCTGGTCTAGAGAGCATATGAATCTCCTTCTCTTCCTGAGCTGACCACCGTCCCAGCACATCAGTCTGCATACAGACACATTTATAACTTATAACAATCATGAAAAAAATGTTTCTGTGCATTTTCCTAAAACTAAATCTATTTTCTTTATTTTTCCATACCAGCTGAAGAGAGTTGGGTCCAGCAGCCATTTGAGCCGTGAAGTGGAGCTTCTGAATTCTGGCCCACATGGCAACAGCTTCCTGAGGTGGCGCTGCAGGAGGAGAGGCACCCCATAAGGGATGAATGAACCCCCGGAACTGCAGGGTCACATCCATTTCTGTAGAGGGGCTGAGAATGATGGAGGTACTGCGCAAGATGGATACCTACAAAACAGCAAAGATGAGTGAGAAAAAAACACCCACAGAGAGGAGAGAAGGCAGACAGATTAAAAAACATGAAGACAGAAAAGATGGAGGGTAACAGCTAAGTTAAGTAGGAATGAATGAGAGATTACAGCAACATTGGAGCAAAAATTATATGCCAAGAAATAGAAGGTGCATAGAAGAGAGGTGTCAACTGAATCTAAACAGTCATGAGGTCAGGGTAGAACTAGCCGTACCTTATCAGGCTGTGACTGATTGCGGGGATGCTGGAAGGTGAGCAGGTGCAGTCCCGGGACATAGTTCTCGGTGCGACAGAAGGGGAGGGAGGTGAGGAAACGCGTGCGCTCCCCCCACCAGCCGTACGCCCCAGAGATCTGGTCCACGCGGCATGCACTGTGCTCTGCCAGGAGTCAAAGTGTACAAGGTTTACTTCATACAGTATCATCATACTGTATGATCATATACACTCAGGGCATTTGACATAACAGTATTTTGAGTTGCATGACTGCTAAAACTGATCTACATACAAGCAGTGCTCAGTAACACATTATTTCACAAACTAATAAAAGTGTCTGGAAATAAAGATTTACTGAGCAATGTGTGGCTGCATATAACATTGACACATTCATAACTTCATAACAGTTACAGTGAGGGAGTCATACATCGCGCTTATGTTCTCTTCTCTCTCTTTACCTGAAACAGGCAAACACGACTCGTTCTGCACACACCAGCCGAATTCTCCAGGCACTCGTGGCAGAGAGTTTGGCACCCCACTGAACACCAGACACGACTGGCAGTCTGAAAGGAAACGAGCCAGGCCCAGACATCCGGTGCTACCACACTGTGTACAAACACAGCAGCAGAGAGAGTTGAAGTAGATCAGATGAAGGACTGAAAATCATGGGTGAAAAGAACTATCAAGAGTTAGAGCAACACAGGTGAGGGAGATTGAGGTTGTTACCGGATTGGTGGGCTGGTACTCGCGGCAACGCCCCTCACACCAACTGCACTCTGGATTCTTGAGGCACAAGCTTTCATCTGGAGCTTCAGCGCATACTGTGTCCTGTTAGACACAAGGGCATAAGCACACACATTTACATTTACAAGTGTACACAAAATTAAAAAAAAAATAATCTAAAGTCTTTACCCTGTCTCCTGGGTCGCTGCTTACAAACAGTGGAACTTTATACGCCACAAGGTCACCACGGGCAACTCCACTGTAACCCCCGGCAACAAGCAGCACCCGGCCATCCATGACAGCAGCAACGTGGGAATATCGGCCCCTTACTGATGCACCTCCTACAAGAGCAAACAGAAGTTATTCATAACAGATCTACAGAGTTCTGTGTTTAATGAATGACTTCATTAAAATGCTGCAGGCCAGTGGATCTGCAGCACACAAGAGATATTATAAAACAAATGACTTTACAAGAGCTTCAAAAGCTCTTCTGATATTTATTGCAATATATCCTCCAGGAGACACATGTGCATGAACCATCAGTCACATATATTATCAGACTTTCTATCTTAACCAGTATATCCAATCCCACTCTTTATCCAACAGTCTCTCTCTGGGTATTAAATATACACTTACGGTGAGTAAGGTTTTCTCCAACAGACACCCACTGATGGCAGCCCAAATGATAGAAAAAGATATCCTCATCGTAGCACTTCTCTTCAATGTAGTGAATATGCACATTTCCTCCTAAGAGACGAACAAGATTTATGAAAATCTCAGTCTGTCCACTTACACTACACATAAACTGAACATACATAAACATACATAAACTGAACAATTCATTAGTACAGGTTTTAAAATCTTTACATGTTATTTACACTTCACTTCATTAAAACCTCACTGAGGCTGGGTGTAGTGGTACCGTTTATCTCGAAGGTGAACATTTACCGTACACCACCATGTAGTTGCCGATGATGGTGGCGGAGTGGAATGCTCTCTCCCTCGGGCCGCTGGCAGGAAAACGAGAGCGGAAGGAAGTCCAGAATCGCTTTTCCACATGGAAAGCATCAGTAGAGTTCACACGCACACTGAACCTGGTGGAGACAACAGGAGATGGTGTCTTAGAGAAAAGTCATACTATATACACAAACACATCACACAAACCTTAACTTAAATTCAGTCATCTTAGATCTTTCAATGACTTTTCATTTGAACATTAGATTTAACAGAGCACCTGTCAACCCTAATTAACAAACGTTTAATGACCTTTGCAACTACATTACTGCAATACATTTAATATTTTACAGTGAATGTTTAGCAGTGTTCAAAAGACCTCATGAGATCAAATGTAGAATTTGTCTGTGTATGTTTCTTTAAGCTTACACAACACACTCAATTATGTGCATTTGAGTGATATGTTGTGTTGTTATACCTGGCAGTAGTAGGTCTGTGTCCTCCATACACCAGCAGAGTTTTGGAATGGGCGTGATAGACCATGCTGTGCCCTGCAGTAGCAGGAGGTTTTCCACCTGTAGGCTGAACAGCCTCCCAAACTCCATCCCACAAATGAAACCGGTAAAGAGATGATGAGAACATGTCCTCCTCTGTCCGCCCTGAAAGGACATATAAATAACAATGAAGCTGATCTTCGCACGCATTTTCAATGTAATGACAGTAATGCTTCTGTTGGTCTTTTTGATATTTAGCAGATAACATTCACTCACCCCCAAAAACATACAGATAATTGTCAACTATTGCTGCTGCATGATTTGCCAATCTGGGAGCCCCTGGAGCATTTGATTGGCCTAGCTGCTCCCAATAATCCTGCTGTGCATGGTACAGCCAAACATCACTAGCCAATGAGTGGTCAGCAAGCTCACCACCATAGATGACCATGTTACCATGCCATTCTTCTGCTGTGTGGGAATGACGTGCAGCCTAAAAAGAAAGAATAAAGCATTATATACTCTGATTTTTTGGTCTCATACATAACTAAAAATACATAAGAGTTATTAAAAGAGAAAACAGATCTCACTGGACTGTAGGAATGTGATGTCTGTTCCCAATAATTGGTCGTAAAATTGTATGTAACGAGGTCTCCCAGTGCTGTATTCAAATCAAACCCTGAAATACAGAAAATGAAAGTGAAATTAAGAACCATCTCTTAAAGCTGCAATCTCTAACTTTTGACTCTCAATTGCCTTCTCTTTTTAAAACATAAAACTGCAAGTTTTCTTAACATAGATGACGTGATGAGTTTAAATTCTACAACCCCAAATTAGAAAAAGTTGGGACAGTATGGAAAACACAAATAAAAAAAGAAAGTAGTGATTTCTAAATTTACTTTGACTTGCATTTCATTGCAGACAATACAACAGCACATTATTTAATGTGTTCCTCATGATTTTTATTGTTTTTTCTTCAAAAAAACAAAATTCCTATTTTGGTTCTTGCAACACATTTCAAAAAAAGTTGGAACAGGAGCAATTTAGGGCTAGTAATCAGGTAAATTGGTTAAATAATGATGTGATTGAAACAGGTGATGTCAACAGGTGATTGTAATTATGATTTGGTACAAAAGCAGCATCCAAGAAAGGTCAAGTCCTTTAGGAGCAAAGATGGGTCGAAGATCACCAGTTTGCCAACAAATACGTGACAAAATTATTGAAATGTTTAAAAACAATGTTCCTCAAAGAAAGATAGGAAGACATTCGCTTATTTCACCTTCAACAGTGCATAACATAATTAAAAGATTCAAGGAATGTGAAGGAATTTCAGTGCGTAAAGGACAAGGGCACAAGCCTAAGCTGAACAACCGTGCTCTCCGATCCCTAAGGTGGCACTGCATCAAGAATCGTCATTCATCTATAAGCAATATCACGACATGGGCTCAGGGCTACTTTGGCAAACCTTTGTCAAGTACCATAATACATAGTTACATCCACAAATGCCAGTTAAAACTGTACTGTGCCAAAAGGAAGCCCTATGTTAACAGTGTCCAGAAGCACCGTTGACTTCTCTGGGCTCGGAGGCATCTGGGATGGAACATCACACAGTGGAAACGTGTACTGTGGTCAGATGAATCAGTATTTCAGCTATTTTTTGGGAGAAATGGACGTAATGTGCTCTGGACCAAAGAAGAAAAGGATCATCCAGACTGTTACCAGCAACAAGTCCAAAAGCCAGGGTCTGTCAAGGTATGGGGTTGTGTCAGTGCCCTTGGTAAAGGTAACTTGCACTTCTGTGATGGCACCATTAATGCTGAAAAGTACATAGAGATTTTGGAGCACAATATGCTGCCTTCAAGAAGACATCTTTTCCAGGGACGTCCATGCATATTTCAACAAGACGCAAAACCACATGCTGCACACATTACAAAGTCCTGGCTGGGGAGGAAGAGGATACAGGTACTTAACTGGCCTGCCTGCAGTCCCGACCTGTCTCCAATAGAGAATGTGTGGTGCATTTTGAAGCGCAAAATGCGACAACGAAGACCCCGTACTGTTGCCCACCTTAAGACTTGTTTGCAGCAAGAATGGGACAAAATTACACCTGAAACACTTCTTCACTTGGTGTCTTCAGTCCCTAAACGTCTTTTAAGTGTTGTGAAAAGGAATGGCAACATTACAAAGTGGTAAATGCTTTACTGTTCCAACTTTTTTTTTTTAAATGTGTTGCAAGAACCAAAATAGGAATTTTGTTTTTTTGAAGAAAAAACAATAAAAATCACGAGGAACACATTAAATAATGTGCTGTTGTATTGTCTGCAATGAAATACAAGTCAAAGTAAATTTAGAAATCACTAATTTTTTTATTTGTGTTTTCCATACTGTCCCAACTTTCTGATTTGGGGTTGTAAATAACTGCTGTAGAAACACTGCACCATCTACAGTAGCCGGATGTGATATAATAGCTAGATGATCTTCTTTCTGTTTACGGACAACCATTTCCCACACAATCGGACATGACAACTCAAATTATAAATCATTATGCTAAACTTCCCATTGTGAATTAGGGTAAGGAGACCATTTGAAATACTTATGTACTTGCTCAACACTAATTGTAGTTCATTTTAAACAAAGTGTTCCAGCTTTACAGTCTGTAAATGTGCACAACCCATTTCCCAGGTAATGAGAGCACTACCCCACAGCTAAGACACTTTACCTTACCTCCAAACATGTACATAGCTCCAGTAGATGGAAGGTAAACCCCAGCAGAGGCAGTACGGTGGGCTTCTTGGAAGTCACCTTGGCTCACCTCCCACCACTGCCCTGCCCCACTGTTGTCACGGAGACCCAACTGACAGTTCTGCCCCACAAAGCCTGGGCTGCAGATACAATTCTCCCCCCTCTGAAATCGAGAAAGGGACAGAATAAGATGAACAGTTCAAATAATATAACATTTTTATTACATAGTTTTTACTAAAAACTCTCACCTTATCACAGCGACCATGTTCGGGGCAGACCTGGGAGCAGAGAGGGGTGTTGCAGTCCACACCTCCCCACCCCTGATGGCACTGACAGCGGGCAGTAGCTACATCACACCGCCCATGACCACCACAGTCCCCAGGACAAACTGAAAACGTGTAAGTGGCATTGAAGCCCTGCAGGTTGTAGTTGGCGTCGCTGAAGAGGTGGAGCAGCATCTTGTAAAAGACATAAGAAGACAGAAAATAAAAATGATAATGACTGCAAGCCAGGACACTGAATGTGAGAAAAGACAGACAGTGAGTAATAACCCAGCAGTCTAGCTTTGACAAAGTTTCTTTTGATTCACATACATTTAAAACGGACACACACTGACAGAAAACCTACCATGCCATTGTTTACCATAACCTTTCCTTCACAAATTTAAAGCTTAAAAGCTAAATACAACGGAATAGTCAATTTACAGATTCAGTTGATCTAAACTGATACACATATGCTTACCTTACCAGACTTGGCCTCTACTGGTTGTGGTAGAGTGCTTCCACTTAAACTTGCCAATAAAGGGCTCTGGTAGGAATCTCCATCATAGACAAACAGGTAGTCATAGGTACACTCTGTCTTCATAAATGTAAAGTTGAGCACAATGCGATGGTTTCTGCTGGGAGCTGAAGGAGGACAGAAGACGTTACATTACAAATAAAAGGTAATAAAAACATGCTTGTCTCAGTTCCACCATTGGAACATTCAGAAACAAATTTGACAATTGTCCTAACTAAAAGACAAAAGTAAAGTGATCAGAATTAAACAAGATCACACTTTTACATGGTAGAGTTAACTGGTAAACCCGTAATTCTAATAATTATTTACTATTACAGTTATGATGAATATGCAGAGAAAATAATTTGGCTCCTGCGTTTTTAAGTAAAGAAATATCCACAAATTCTTTAGAATAACGTCAAGATACAAATAAACTCTAAAGACAACATACGTTTCCACTGTATGCTAATAACTTTCATTCACAAGTTTCCACTACATCCTGAGTTTTTGACACCAACCCTTGATGAGCCACTCGCAGTTTCCATTCACAGAGTAGTTTCCTGGCCCATCTGTGACATATCCTGGGACACCCCTCAGAACCTGCCTGTGGCCCTTACAATCCCCTGCCCAGGCAGCAGATATCAGAAGAACCAAGACAGGCAGCAAGAGAGTCAGGATGTGAGAACTCATCCTCTCCAGCCACAAAGGGCTAAATGAGAAAAAGATCTACTGGAGCAGCGGGATGCTGCACTTGTTCACAGCTTGGAGACCTACAAGGATTTAAGCATAAAAAAAATATACGAACTATCGGCAAATTAATTTAGCATATAAATTATCATTCACCATACATGTGGTGCATCAAAACTCTTTATACCTTAAGTTTCTCATTTATAATTGTCCTTTCGAGAGAGCATCCAGACAGCAACATTTAATGAAAAACAAACGCATTTTAAAGAGGCCTTATGTAGGAAAGCTTATTAAGTTAAGTAATAAATATTTGGGAAATAAAAATTATGTGATGCAACAGAACCAGACATAGTTGCTGCTAGATAAGGTACATTTTAAGGCAAATCTACAGCACGTTTTAATGAAAACCACATAACACGATAAAACTTTAGGAGGAGCCACGTGTGTGTATATTGTATATAGACAAGCACCCCAACAAAACATTGTTTAAGACTTTGATTGGCCTTGTGATCTTGTATAAACTATTATATTCAGTAGTTTAGCTTGCATTTAGCTGGCAGAGGCATTACTATAACAACGTAGGGCTCAGCTAACGGTTTGCTTTACTGTTAGCTGTACTGTCAACATATGTAGCCGTCTGTGCAACCGTTTTAAACTACCTGGTGACTCCATAATCTTTCATAACAATGAAAACTATCTAATGCAATGTAAATCTTTCATTACTCCTATCAAACGGAAAGTCTGTTAAACTTGTGACTGTATGCCTTTAGCCGAGCAAGCTAACAAGCAACAACGGTTAGCCATGTCTATGCGGCTAGCTATCGAGACTAACGGGTACTCACCAAATCCCGAATCTTGGTCTCCATGTTTCTGGTGTATCAAGGTATTTGGGACTTACATCCTGCGTCAGATAAATGAAATATAAACGTGTTGTGTCGCTGAAGCTATTGTTGTGCAGCGCTGTCTGCTGCTGCTGCTGCTGGTGAGCCAGCGCGACACACGGCGGATGATGATGAGGGATGAACTGCTCGGAAAAGGCCTTGAGCTGCACTCACAAGACGTGTTTATTTACCGAACACACCGCCAGATGTTTAGGATGATAATTTGTGCATCCTCTGTGGTTTAGGTCTTGGCTAAATACAGGAAATAAGTCTTCCAACATGAACGGTGGGACGCATCTGAATGGTGCGATTCATTTGTGGTTGGCTGTGTGGCGATGCTGTTGGTGTTTGTTAACCGGACCTGTGCGTGCTTCCAGATGGTTGTCAACAACACAAAGCCTGAAAACTGCGAGCATGCCGAAGGCTCTCTGCTGGTCATTTGTTAGCATTGCATTGCAGTCTCATATGGTCAAGTCGCTTACTGTGGGTAGCGCCCTGTGCCAGTGGCCCCCATTGTGCACAACAATTGACGCACCCACCCACACTCACAGTTTCTTGGCATTACTATAACAATGTGTATTTGTTATAAAAAAACAAGCACAAAAAATCGAGTTGTTGTTGTTTTGGTTCTTTAAATTTTTGTTTGGTCTTATTTTAAATAATTTTAAGTCATCTTGAGGCCCCCTTGTTATTGCGTCGAGGCCCTCTAGTGGACCCCCATCCCTCTAGTTGAGAAGCGCTGATTTATGCAATACAACTTTACAGTCAGAAACAGCAAAATAACGAAAATGATGTAAACTGTCAATCACAGCATTATGTATAATACAGAAATTCAGTACTCACAGAAAAAGCGAAACTGATGTGGTCTGCTACATATCATTTTTAAAATTGAAGTCTTCAAATCTGTAATATCTAACTTTGAGCACTTCTATAGGAACCCAGAGATAAATAATATAGAGTCAAAGACAAGGAAATTGGGAAAGACAAGGGTTTATTTCCCATGTTTAAGTCCCGTGTTTACATTTTAAGCTATACATTTAAAAAGCTGATCATAGATGGATGGATAAGTTCACTTGCTGTTTTATTTCAGAAAGCAATGTCCATATATATTATTTATATTTTTGTATATATTATTAGTCAAGATTTAAGACAACATTTTCATAAAAATTGACATTAATGTCATAAAACATGTCATAAACGTTAGCAGTCATCATATATAAGAGTTCAAGAGTTTTATCTTCACTTGACGTGAAAGCCACGTCTAATAAAGGCCAACTAAAGATCACGCCTGAGCAATGAACACAAATGTGTTTTGTTTTGCTCAACAGTTGTTAAATAAATTCAGAGCAGAAATTGAAACCATTGATCAAACTGGCGCAGAATGACGCGAACAGGACTCCATGTTTATGCACTCGTCCTGTTCTGTATATGCTTACACGTTACAAATATTGTATCTCCACGAACTGTGGAGATACTCAAGCCAGAAAATTAAGCCAGATTTTAACAGTAATGAACACAAACCTGTTTGTGTGTGTTTTCAGCTGAACTGTCGATATATAGTCTCTCCTTCACTCCTCCTCCCCTCCACTGTAAGCGGAAGTAGCGGTGGGAGACATGAACAGAGATCGGGCTAAACATTACGGCCTTTACAAACCGCGTAATATCTGTCTTTTTGAAAACTGTATGAAACTTTAAACGTATAAAGACTGACATTTTAAAGAACTGTGCGATCTGTAAAATCTTCGAAACGTTGAGAAAACGTCGTTTACGCTGTGCGTAAAGTGAAAGTAAAACCTTCACGATTTCAACATGGCAGAATATGATGACGAAGATATTACGGACAGGCCATCTCTTCTGGAGTCTGACTTGACTTGTCCGGTGTGTAAAGACATATTTAAAGAACCGGTGTTGCTCTCCTGTACCCACAGTTTTTGCCATGAATGTCTGGAGGGCACCTGGAAAAATCAGAGACGACAGTGCCCGCTGTGCCGAAAGTCTTGTGAGGGAGAGACACCGATCCCCAACCGCGCACTGAAGAACACCTGCGCGTCCTATAAGAAAGAAAGAAGCTGGAGAGGAGCTGGTATAGATGAGGTCCTCTGTGGTTTGCACCAGCGCCCCTTTCAGCTCTTCTGCATTAAAGACGAGGAACCCGTTTGCGTGGAGTGCGTAACGCTTCACTGTGGACACGACCTCTGCCCAGTGGACCAAGGAGTACCTTTCTGCAAGGTGAGTCAAGAGAGAGAAGATGCTTTTACTGTCAAACTCTGCATTATCTTTTCTCCACTGTGGTGTATATGTCTTGGATAAAAACATACCGCTGCCTGTCAAAGCCACTGACATTTGGCTTTTGTGGAATTTTGGATGTAGCAGTGTCTTGCTTGGCACAGTTCAACATTATAACATGCAAACTCTTCTTTTATAGGAGGAACTTGGCTTGAAAATCCGAATACTGGAAAGCAAGCAGGACTCGTTTAGAAGAATGAAGAAAAAATACAAAGATACGATCGCCTATATTGAGGTAAAAACTTTCTAAAAGCAAACTTCAGATACATCATAAAATGAGCAATCTTTGATTGAACGTTTAAAGTGTTTTGTTCCCGTGAATACATTTTAGAAATAAAGTGGAGGATTTATTCAACAGTTTGTCTTTATTAAATGTTATTCTTATTTAACCCTCCTCATTTTATTACAGACCCAAACACAGGAGGCAGAAAAGCAAATCAAACAGGAGTTTGAGAGACTCCGTCAGATCCTTAATAATGACGAGGCATCTAGAATAACAGCTTTGAAGATGGAGGAAGCAGAGAAGAAACAGATATTAGAAGAAAAGATTGAAAGCATTAGTTGTGATATTTCTGCTCTTGCAGAACTTATTCAGTCAGTGAAGAGGGAAATCGGAGCAGAAGATCTGACTTTCCTGCAGGTACAGTTTTTTAAACTCTGTATTTGTTCTGTTTGCCATACCTGTTTACTGTACTATCCTAATAAATATCTAAATCAGCCATAAACCTTTTCATTCACCTCTTATAAATCGACTTTTCACATTTTTTACTCCCATAGAACTTCCAGAAGCTTAAAAGAAGGTATGTTCCTCTCTGTTATTTTTGTTCAGTCAAATAATGTCCAGCTAAATACTGTCAATTACTTACATCACTGCAGAGACGATACATAGTCAAAAATTTGTGGACACCATTTACTCATTATTGGGTTTCTTAGCAACACTCAATACTAGTAGCGTACAAAATTAAGCACAGGCCATGCAATCTCAATAAAAACATTTGAGTAGAATAGAGTACATGCAGCCAACTCCTTATTTATGCCTATAGTTTTGAAATTAAATGTTGAAGTTCCCATGAACCTTTGGCCATGTAGTGTATATCATACTCAAGTTTATTCACCTCATCATGTTTAATTTTGATGTATATGAGGGGGTGAAGGAAGGTAACGATGGTTTCTTTATATCTGTCACAGAACACAGTGGACTGGTGAGGAACCACAGAAGGCCCGTGGAATTCTCATTAACATGGCATTTCATGTTGGTGCTCTAGGTTACAAAGTCTGGGAGAGCATGCAGTCTCATGTCCAATGCTGTGAGTGCACATTTCACATTATGTATTGCATGTTTAAGATAACATAAGACATTTGTGGGCCACTATGAGGAGTCGCTTATATAAAATACAGTTACTGAACATACACAAGTAAGGCATGCATGCATTTGATACTCTCACACAAGTTGAGACCCTAGGAGGGTTGGTCCAAAAGCAAACCAGGGGTTCACTGTCAAATAAATCAACAGTTGCTTTTTATATTCGTATGGGGGCAAAGTCTATTTAAAAAAACAACTATATTAATAATCTCACTTATACATAAAGGTCAACACATTCTGCAAAATTTTAGATCTGTATAATTACAGAATATTACAGATATTATAACATTACAGCAATTTGAATATTACAGATTGCTATTTATTGAAAAACGCTCATAGGTCACTGTGGAATAACATTCCATCATTCATCCTAATTGTTTCTTGTTTTTTTTCAGTGCCTGTAATTCTGGATCCCAACACAGTTTCTCCCTGGCTCTCCATGTCCCCTGAATTTTCCAGTGTGAAGGAGTGTCAAGAGAGGCAGTCTTTCCCAGACAACCCAGAGAGGTTTGACCCCTGTGTTTTTGTCCTCGGCTCAGAGGGTTTCTCCTCAGGGCGCCACCGCTGGGATGTCCGCGTGGCTGACAACCCCAAATGGATCTTGGGAGTGTGCAAAGAGTCAGTGGTTCGGAAGAGAAAGTTTACAGTAACTACATCAGCGGGAGTCTGGACGATTGGGCTGAGTAAAGGGGTCTATAACGCTCTAACCACTCCACGCACTGTGCTTAATGTAGAAAGAAGGCCAGAAACCATACGAGTGAAGCTTAATATGGAAAAGGGAGAAGTGTCATTCTGGGATATAGACAACAACAAGCACCTGTGCACGTATACAGATAAGTTCAATGGAAAGCTGTTCCCTATTTTTGGCCCAGGCCTCCACAGCACACCCATGACAATCTTGCCTGCCAAAATGACCATCCACAAACAATAAGAACACATGGTTTGTGTTTAAACATCTAAGCTTGTTTGGACTGAAGAAGTGTTCCACTTATGTTAATTTAATATTTGCTCAGTGTTCAAATTGCATTCAAATATATTGATCTAAAGGAAAATGAAAATTTCCATTTCCAAAAAAGGACATCCAACAGTAAATGCTGTTATATTAATCTGTTTGCAATGTTAAACATGCCTATACCTAATATAAGGTATTATATGATATATTCAGATATCCCTAGTTAATGGTCATTTCATTCACTCCATGTTATTTTGGTGTGAATTGTTAAGAGTATAGATTTTAAAACTATTTAAAACAAATCTGAATGTCACCCATGCACTTGAGTCATAGAGAAAGTTATGTGTATTGCCATTATACACTTTACACTACTACTGTCTTGCATTGTTTGTCGTCACAGAATAATCATTGCAAATAAATATCACTAAACTTTAAGCATTTGCAACCAGTCTCTTAAAATGGAACAATCTTTAATCTTTAACCATTTAATTTTATGCCCCATTTGCTTATTTAGAAATCTGAAGCATGTACTTAAACAGACATTAGCAAAAATATTTTGGAAAGAAATTATCCGGCAGATCAGACTGAATTTGTCTGTTTTTCTTCATCTGGCCATTTTTGGGCCATGTTTGGATTGCCTAAAGTTCTCAAACCAAAATAGAAACTCCCACATTGGTTAATAAAACAAAGGTCCCGATTTCACTAGTCTCATATAGATTAGCCAAGATCAATTCCAAGTATTGCAACACAGCCCTGAAAATGACCTCATTCCAGAATGAACTTTCAAAACCAGGATGTCCTGTTCCATGACAAGAGTCATTGCAAAGAGTATTAATGTCTATTAGACTAAACAGTTTGAGGTTAAAGTATGACAGTTACATTCTTATCTGTCTGAGAGTTCCTCATGCTTTCCACTGTACTCAGATAACAGACAGTTATATATACACCCCTATATAACACTTAATACTTAAAACTGTCCCAATACCAGACAACATTTGTGGCATAAATATATTTATGTTCTATGTTAATAGAACTTCTAGCTCTACAGCTGGGAGTTTTGCAGCATAACGAATAAAACAGTTATTAGCAATGTTATGTTGGGTCAAGTTTTTCCGGCATTTTAGCAGGTGCTGTAAAAATGTCCTTAAGTATATTTGAGCTTTATTTTTCAGTCAGCGTCCTTTGTTGGGAAGGTGTGTAGCACCTACATTAAAAAATTTTTTTTAAATTTTTAGTATAATAAAGACGTTTGTTTTGATTCACCAGATCTGTAGTCACACTGTTACAAAAGCGTTTTTGATTATAAATGTTGTATTTGCCCATGTTTGCAAGATTGATTTCATTTGCCCACAAATTCCAAGCACATCTGTACATGCCGTTTATTCAGTGGTATGTCACTAAAATATTTATATTTTTGATGATGTTTTTGATTAAAAAGTGCTGTGTAGGTTTAAAAAAAAATCTATGATTCTGGCCCGCCTCTATGCGCTGTATATGGTACATTACCCCTTTTGGCACCCCATCACTGTTAACGCCATGGGATCTTGCATTGATCCTTCACTCTTCACAGACAGTTGTGAGAGCTATTCCATCAGAAGGAACAAAAAGCTAGATATTATAGTATCATTTTGAAAAGAAGTTATAGCCTATAGCACTAGACTAGAAATATTATTTAAAAATTTACTAAAAATTGTCACTTTTTCTTTATTTTTGAGGACGTGCATGACATTTTTCTCTACCCCACCCATTCTTATCAGCTAGAATATGTTTATTTCTGTCAGAAAAGAGCGGTAATGCTTTATAAAGACAGATCCTATTTGATCCATTTATATTTTAGTATTTCCCTGCCTCCTGTTTCTCCAATGATGATTGTTGACACATGTATAAAGTCATGGTTTTCATGTGATGAGTGTACCCCCATCCATCCCCCTTTCATCAGAGATGTGCATCTGCATGTATTTGTGTGTGCCATATCTTTCTTAAACACTCACAGCCCTATCACACTGTCCAGGCAGGCGGGACAAAACAAGGTTACTTCATTACTACAGAACTGAAAGAATATGTTTTGACACTAGACTGAAGAGAACTATAAACCTGTGCTTATAGGACACAGCAGGCTAACCTCCATAACCAGAGGGATAAACAGAAGGGAAGAAATAGTTCCACAGACATGTTGCAGTGTCGAGTAAATTTCCTGGATGACACCCACTACACGTGGGAGCTGGAGGTATTAATGAAACATTATTTAACTGAATATAAAATATATATAATTGAACTTTCTGTCTTGTTCCATCATTTCTTTCACTCAAAAACAACTGAACTCTTCTGGGTTTTTCCTTCCTCAGAGAAATGCAGTGGGGCAGGACCTCTTTAATAAAGTTTGTCATCACTTTGACCTGTTGGAGAGGGATTATTATGGTCTAGCCATGTGGGATTCTCCTAATACCAGGGTACACATTTATCATTTTATGAAAATGTTATGTACAAAAAAATACACACACATGTATGTATATGTATTTATTTATATATATATATCAAATGATGAAATGTGTTTATTGCTTCAGGTATGGTTGGACTGTGCTAAAGAGATTCGAAAACAAATTAAAGGTGTGTGCCATCAACATATACATTCTTTACATTAAAGATTTTGTGGCTGCATATGCATTGTATATTCAGCTAATCACTTTTTTGTTTCAGGTCCAGTAGCAGAATTCTTTTTTAATATCAAGTTTTACCCACCTAATCCCTCAGTTTTGGCTGAGGACATCACTAGGTAAAACACAGACACAACTCACTTATATATATAGATCAGAAGAGATCAGAGGAGTGAACAGTGAACACTGGGTCTAATTCTTTCAGATATCTCCTGTGTCTTCAGCTGAGAAAAGATATTATGAGTGGACGACTGCCCTGTCCATCAGACATCTTGGCTCTGTTGGGTTCATACACAGTTCAGTCAACTCTTGGAGATTATAACCCAAATCTCCACAAAAATAACTATGTCAGTGATCTTGTTCTCACATTCAACCAGAGTGAAGAGCTAGAGCAGAGAGTGATGGAGCTGCATTCCACACACAGGTATTACATAGCAACACATCACACACACATATGCCCACTTATAACTGAAACAAACACAAACATTGTTTCTTTGTGCATTACACAGATCAATGAGTCCTGCACAGGCAGATATGTTTTTCCTCGAGTATGCCAACACACTGCCCATGTATGGGGTGGACCTGCATCCTGCTAAAGTATGTGTAATTGTCACTTTAATTCCTAGAACATACATTGGGTTTGATGAATTGGAATGTACTCAGCTCACAATTTTACGTTGTGAGAACATTTCCCTGTTTTCATTAATTTTGTGTAATTTTGAATGTTCTAGGAATGTTCAAACATCCAGTTTTTTATACTTTGTGTTAACATTATTGCATTGGTTGTAAGAAAGTTATCAAACATATTTTTAAACTGTAAATTTTAAACTATATATCATATATATCCAAAATAACATTTTGGATATTTATGATATATAAAGTTATACAAAAAAGTTATACAAAAACGCTATACTTACGTTACCTGCAAGAACTTTTTGAAACCTCCTAGAGAATGTTAGCCAACGTTCTGAGAATGTTTCCTGTTAGCTGGGAACTTGAAGAATTTTTGTGTAGAATGAACAATGCACATTTTTATGCCAACATTTGATGTGTTGTTAGGATGTTAGTGGTGCAGATGTGATGCTAGGTGTGTGTTCTGAGGGACTGATGGTGTATGAGGATGAGATTGAGATAAAGAGTTTCTCCTGGCCCAGAGTCCTTAAAATCTCCCACAAACGAAACATCTTTCTTCTCAGGATTCGCCCATCTGAGGTATTCATCCACATTAGTATGATCAATTTGTTCTCTATAACCTATTTCGTTTACTTTCTATATATGTTTATATGGGATTATGCGTTTTCATTTGGTGTAGTGATCTCTGACATGAAATCTCACTGATGTGGATTAAGATTTTCAATTTGACCTGATTTAGCAGGATGACTCAGATGGAGATGTCAGCTTTACTCTGCCCAGCTACAGGGCCTGCAAACAACTCTGGAAATGCTCTGTGGAGAATCACAGTTTCTTCAGGTATTGTTTTCTATGTGTATGTTTGTGCATCTGTCTGCATATATATATTCTCTCTCTCTCTCTCTCTCTCTCTCTCTCTCTCTCTCTCTCTCTCTCTCTCTCTCTCTCTCTCTCTCTCTCTATATCTCTATCTCTATATATATATATATATATATATATAAAATTTTGTCCATGTGACCACAAGAGGGCGCTTCAGTCCAATCCGTATAAGTATTTACAATAAATTGACTTTTGAGAGTTTTATTGAGTATTTTCCAGCATGTTTAGGTTCATGGAAAGTTTCAAATTCATAAGCCCGTCTCCCAAATGTGTTTCTCAGAAACAGACTTCAAGACACAAAAGCAAAAAGGTTTCTGACCCCAGGATCAAGGTTCCGTTATCATGGACGCACACAGTCTGAGTGTGTAGAGGCCAGTGCCAACATCACTCGAGCTCCTCCACAGTTTTCACGCTTCGCCATCAAGAGAAAAGGTCTGTGTGTGCTTTTACATTTAGGACACACTTATGGAATGTTTTATTTTTTCATTCATTCATCCATTCATCATCATTGTGATCGACTTTAAATGTGTTTCAGCAAATGAAGAAATCCTTAAAGTTCTGAAGCAGCCAGTACGAACAGAGTTAGATGACTGGTTCCTGGTACATGAATCAGACAAATGGGACATTTCTGCATCAGGTAGTCCTGTGGCTGATTTAAATGATGTCATCTAAAAATTGACTGTCTCACAAATTTGCATTATACCCTTTTTACAATATTATTTAGTTATTCATTTCCTCTTCTCTACTTACCCTTTCTCATTTCTCATTAAATGTGTGCGATATACCTTTACATCATATTTTCTGATGAACTGTAAACATTTTAAACAGATGATGTGATGCTGGAAAACAAACAGCTCTGGGAGTCGAAGCAGCAGGCTGATGATTGGTTCATCCTCCTCGACTGCAGCCCATGTACGTCCTTTCTAATGTTCCTAAACTTTACAACATTATAAACTGATGCAGAGCTTTCATAGGTGCACATCCATGGCCAACTAAGCAAACACAGGCATATAAGAGAAAAATTCAGACATTTGTCTTTACATTTATGCATTTGGCAGATGCTGTTATCCCAAACAACTTTTATGCCTCTGTATATGTGTTCCCTGAGAACTGAACCCATGACCTTGGTGTTGCTGTCACCATGCTCTACCAGTCAAGCTACAGCAACACTTGATATGAGCTTTATTACATGTTTGTTCCCACATACCAAAAAGTCAAGCTCTGCCACTGGTTATCAAATAGTTTGTTGACATAAGGATAAAAGTGGCAAGCTGGTCTACCATTTTCCATAACATTCCAGAAGAAAAGTCCCAAAAGACTTCTCTGGATAAATAAGTACTGTTTTAGTTTCCATTAAAGCTGGACAGTCTCAGATGGTAAGAATGATTGACAGGCTTCATTTTGTCCCAGTTGCACCATCAGGTCTCCAGCAGCCCCTTCAGACTAAAGAACAAAGAGAGGTGGAGATTGTGGAGGAGAATTTGTCAGAGGAGAGGACCCCAGATGGGCTTGTGATCAAACGTTCATATAATGTTCAGGTGGCACAAGACATGCCTGTGGAGCTGGAGGTGATAGAGGAGCTGGCAAGGGAGATCTTGGTGAAAGAACATCCTGAATTACAAGAGCAAATTATGGGGCAGATGAAGGAATCAGTTACAGAAGAAATACTACAAGTGAATAGAGAACGAATACAGAGAGTAGTTATCACCAAGCAATGGACACAGGAGGCCAACTCTTTTGTGGAGTTACAAGAAGATAGAGAGAGAAAGATGGAGAGTCTGGAGCCAGTAAAAAGATGTGCAGTGGTGACTGAAGGAGGAGAACTTCTCAGTATGGGTTCTGAGGAAACATCTGGAAGATTGGAAGTCATGGAACGGAGACTGCAGGAGGTGGAGGCTATTGAACAGAAACTGCTAGATGTTGATGTACTGAGGGTTGGAATACAGGAAGTCAAAGGTTTGGAACAAAGACTACAGCAAGCTGAGAAGGAGGGGTTTCAACAAGTTGAAACAGCTGATTGGTATATTCTACTAGATCGCAGTCCACCGTTGCTCATTACTGCCCCCACAGGTGTGTGTTCTGATCAGCTTTGCACCTATCACCAGAAGTTTAGTTAACTGCATAACAATAACCTTGACATTAATATTGAAAAACACTGCATATTTAAGTATCAATTGTGTCTTTCTTTTTTCTATCAGCTCAGGAAGAGTTGCAACAGATAGACATCCCCAAACCAATGAAGAGACATGATGATTGGTACATTCTGTTGGAGATGTTCCCACAGACTACAGAGTTTTTAGCCCGTACTACAGGTGTTGTATCACATACTATACATCTTTAAGTTTTAGTACGTTATAGCTCATACATATCTTTTTTACTTGTGTGTGCAGCAAAGCAAATGTTTTACTATAACTGAAAAAGTAAATTAATAGGATTTGAAAAATTATTTTCAAACTTTTGTTCCACCAGATGTAATCAGCTCCATCTCAGAAGATCAGACTGAAGAGGAAAGCAGAGAAGTAGAGAGGAAAATACAACAGGAGCTTTTGCCACCAGAGAAACCAAAAACACAGACTCAGGAGGAGGTATCTGTTGGGCTTTATGAGGAGACCAGAGTTAAGGTGATTCAGAGCAGTGTGAGAATAGAGGAGGAGAAGAAAGAACTACAAGAGCAGGTGAAAGTGGATTATAGGAGACCACAGCCAGTTATTCTGGAACAGAAGACAGAACAGCCTCAAAGAGACATTGAGGATGATTGGTTCATCATTTTAGATATTTCCCCTAAAACATCAGGTACACAAATTCACACACAACCAAAATCAAGAACACATGCATAATCAAACTAATTAAAACATGCATGTTTCATTGTGTTTGTTTAGGACCTTTGGATTATGCACACCTGCAAGGAGCTGCTGTTGAGCTGTATGAGGAGACCAGAGAGGAGGTTCTACTGAGCAGAGTGAGAAGAGAGGAGCAAGAACAACAGGAGCAGGTGACAGTGGAGGATTGGAGGCCACAGCCAATCACGCTAGAACAGAAAGCAGCACAATCCCAGAGAGATATTGACGATGACTGGTTCATCATTTTGGATGTTTCACCTAAAGTATCAGGTATGTACATTTATGTTGTTCACCATGACTTCAGTAAGATTTTAGAGATAAATGTATTTGTATACATATTAATAATATTTATTTATTAATTATTAATTATTATTAATATGTATTTGTATACATATTAATAAAAGAGGAAATTAGAGCATTCAATGAGTGTTTTTAACAATGAAAGTATAATGCATATATTTTGAATATAACAATTTTAATTACATACAAATGTCTATAAATATATAAAATAACTGTGTTATTCTAATTACAGCTATTAATTATTATTTAATTATAGCTATTTTTATACTTAGCATTTCATTGCACTGTAGCTCTACTTAAATTCAAATTGCAGTTTAGCATCCTCTTTGCTATCAGTTCAAAATTTAAAAACTGAATTGAAATTTCAAAGGTATTCACAGTTCAATTCTAAATGGCATACAACCCTGCACACACACACAAATCAACATGCATAATGGATTGTGTTTGTTTCAGTGCCCCTGGCTTATCCACACCTGTGCAGCACAACTGTTGAGATATATGAGGAGAGCAGAGAAGAGCCTCAAAGCAGAGTGAGAACAGATAAGGTGGAGTACAAACAAC
This sequence comes from Chromobotia macracanthus, assembly GCA_036877525.1. Classification (NCBI taxonomy): domain Eukaryota; kingdom Metazoa; phylum Chordata; class Actinopteri; order Cypriniformes; family Botiidae; genus Chromobotia; species Chromobotia macracanthus. Next base: position 7,550,392 of record JAZGTH010000015.1, on the reverse strand, counting down.
AGGAGCAGGTAACAGTGGAAGATAGATCACAACAAGTTTTGCTTAACCAGAGGGCAACACAATCACAAAGAGACAGGAAGGAAGACTGGTCCATCATTCTAGATGTTTCTCCTAAAGAAGGAGGTACACACAAACTCAGAGACAAGCAGTAACACATACACATGAATAAGCAAATCAAAATATTCATGTTTCATTGTCTTTATTTTAGTGCCTACAACAGTTAAGCTGTATAAGGAGAGCAGGGAGGAAGTGCTTCAGAACAGAGTTAGAGAACAGGAGCAAGTGATGGAGGTGATGACCGTGAGCCCTGGACAAACAGTGATAACAGAGGAGAAGAAGCTGAGTGTTGTACAAAACCTAGACTTTCCAGTGGTGCCCAGGGAAGTTGATGATGACTGGTGTCAGCTGTTTGATCAAGTGCCTTATGAACAGAGGAGTTTTCTGCCAGGTAAAGTTCATGCATCTCCATGCACAAACTGAACTACTTCTAAAGCAAATCCAGCTGAAAATTTAGAAAAAGTCAAATGTACAAGTACAAATGACATAAATTGTTGTTACAAGTTGGATGGAATGAATGTACAAAAATATATAACTTTTGCAGTGTAATTTTTAAATAAATACTCTCAAATTCTGGTGGAACTGTCATAATTTGTTGCATAATTCTGGTATGTTGGTGGTGAAGAGTCATCAAGGACTTCATTGTGTTTGTTTCAGTGCCTTCAACTGTTGAGCTGTATGAGGAGAGCAGAGAGGTGGTGCTTCAGAGCAGAGTGAGAAGAGAGGAGCAAATGATGGAGGTGATGACTGTGAGCACTGAACAAACAGTGATAACAGAGGAGAAGATGGTGAAGGAGTTTCCAGTGGGTCTCAGAGAGGTTAATGATGTCTGGTCTCAGATGTTTGACCCAGTGCCCTATGAGCAGAGGAGTTTTCCATCAGGTAGACCAGCATACATGTCTTTCAGCAGTATCACACACAAACTGTGACACATAATGTTCATATTTAGGTTTCTTACAATTTAATTTGTATCTTTATATCACAAATTAAAATCCCATTAAACAAATCCTTAATTACATTTCAACTAATTCCCATCTCTGTGATCTAAAAACATTAACTATAAATGTAATCATAAATCATTAAACATACGTCATTAATCAGATTATTTTTTCTAAGATTTTTTTGCACTGTAATTCTTGTAATGTTTTACCAAAACTGCGTTTGTTATTTTGTTAAGTATTTAATTGTTATGTGAATTCAGAGAACATGTAATGTGAAACAGCCAAAAGAGAACACAAAGATCTGATTGTTTGTTGTGTCTCTTTCAGATGTTGAAATCAGAGGCGAGGTCCAAGAACCCACCAAAGACCAGAGAGTTCAGAGGATAGTGGAGAGGGTGGTGGAGGAGCAGGTGAGAGGAGTCAGTGAGGAGCGCAGGGAGAGAGGCAATGTCGTGCAGCAATTGTTTCCTGTTGGGGTTCGAGAGGTAGATGATGACTGGTTCGAGCTCCTCAGCCCAATGCCGTTTGATAAGAGAGATGGTCCTACAGGTGATGACAGCGTTATTTATTCTCCTGAAATCTTGCTCTGTTTGCTAAAGAAAAGCATATTCAATTTATAGTCCCATTTGTATTACTGTAACATGTTTGATATTCAGTGGCCACTCAGCAGCAGAGGATGAAAGAACAGGAGGACAGAGAGGTGCGACAGCAGGAGAGGAGAGTGAGAGACGATGTGGAGAGCAGAATGAGAGAACAAAAGATACGCAGACAGGAGCTAGAAGTCAAAAGAGCTCCACTAGCAGTTACTGTGCAGACAGTAGTGCAGCTGCAGAGAGAAGTGGAAGATGATTGGTTCATTCTTTTTGATGTTTCACCAAAACAAACAGGTTTGTCTTGTATTTTATTTTTGAAATATGTTAATATAAGTGAATGCCTCATCATTTTTGTTCATCATTCTTTTTGAAGTTGTAGTAGATGTCATTAAAGTGGACAAGGGAGCTGAGGAAGTAAGAAGAAGAGAGGAAGAGAGGATAATAGAAGAAGAGAGGAGAAGAGAAGAAGAGAGGAGGAAGCAGATGAAAGTGGAGGAAAGGCTTTTGTCTGTACCAGAGAAAAGGCCAGTATGGATCCAGAGAGAAGTGGAGGATGACTGGTATACCCTTATGGGTGTTTCCCCTAAAGATTCTGGTGTGTACAGAAATAAACTACATCACAACAGGCATCAGAAGCACTTTATTATAAGAAATTAATATTCTCTGCTGTCTGCAAATGCAGCTTTCTAAACAACTCTCTCTTTATGTCTTTAGTTTCCACACCTGTTATTTCCCCGGTGGCCATGCCCAAACCCCGCACACAGATCCTAGTCGACCAACCACTGACTTCCACTCCGACTATACAATCTGTGTCCACTACAAAAACAATATATCAGGACAGGACAAAAGACACACTGGACATCACACTGGAGTCTGAGGTTGCAAATGCACATATACTGTAAACTGTACATACACACTATAGTCACATAGCTGCACTTATGTGCACATATTAGCAACAGTGGGGTCCAAACCTTTAATACCTTATTGAAAATCTAGGACACAAATGATTATGACAAAATAGAATAAAGGAAAATGTTACAATGTTGAAAGCATTTCTCACAGTGCATATTTTTCTTAACAGGCTGAAGAATCTATGCTTATTAGAAAGGTAAGATCATTTTTTTGTCATGTCCCTGATTTGCTGAACCCTTATCCTGTAAATAAACACACAGAGGTCAGACTTAGCCAGAGCATATGAATCCATAATCTTCCTGTTTCTCCTAGTCACAGAGATGGACAAAGAGAATTGAAGGAGAGAGCATATATGTTCGTCACAGCATTCTGATGCTGGAGGTATGTGAAGTGTGTGAAGTCTATATTGGTTTGTAAACTAATCTAAGGAATGAAGGCTTGTCTAATCTGGTTTAATACTACAAAACTCTTTCATTCATGCTCTGTGTAGGACTTTGATGTGACCCAGGAGGTGATACTGAAGCATCATGCCAGTATCAGTGAACTGAAGCGTGTCTTTATGGAGGACTTGCAGGAATTTGGGCCCACTGAATGGGACCGACGTCTCTCCTCATACTCACCCACCCCCAAACCTCAACTCCCACATGCCAATGGCGAGATACTCATCAGCATGGGCTTAGTGAGTTACATACCTGTACACAGAATTACACACAGCTCTAATGTGATGAACCAGCAGTCTTGTGATTTTGCTAGTGGAGTAGTATCTCATATTATATATAGAATTGGTTATAGGGGGATATCGGATTGGTTCAATAACAAACAACAAAATCTTTATTTTTCTAGCTTCTAGGTTAACACACTTTAGTTCTGATTATATAAAGGTTGTTACTGTACAATGATTTTTTGAAAGATATATACCAAAGTGTATAAACCAAAGTGTGTGAACCAGTGTTGACTGTAAAATTTTCTTTTACAGATCGAACAGGGAAAAACAGTCTTGTAAGGACGCTCTGGCCACATTAACCAATACCTGCTTGAAACCCAAACTGCTTGACACTGCTTGAAAATGTTTTTATATAATCACAGATTTGTTGCAAGTACATAAGAGATGTGAGTGTTCAAAACGGTCTCCTTATCTCGATTCACAAGTGTAAGCTTATAATAATGATTTATAATTTGAGCTTCCAGGTCCGATATCCTGGGAAATGTCAGTTTGGCTTCATTTTTTACTTTTTTCATTCGGCATTAGAGAGGCAATGTGACATTTCATTTAAGGATGTGGATGTGAAGAAAATAACTTAATCTTGCTTTGCTGTTTTGATCAATTAGATTGTAATTTAACATTACTAATAGATGTTTACTTGTAAACTGGTAATGATAGCAGTGTATTAATTGACTTCAAACAGAATTGTTTAGTTTGTATAGACATTTAAGCTAAAATAATAACAGGCTTACATTTTGTTTAGTTTAAACTGCTGACATTTCTATTAAATAAAATTTGTAATATGCACTGCCAAATCTGAGATGTGCTTATTAAGCCCTAATATGTGGCACATTGGTCATGTCTAAACTTATATTCAGTTGCCACAGTTTAACCTTTGAGAAACTCATTATTTGCAACAAACATTAGATTTGCTGGATGTAGAACTTACATACTCCATTAAACTCAATAACCCTTGTGATAATTTTTCCAAATGTTTCTAGATCGTTTTTAGTTCTTAGATTTTGGAGGTGTATGAAAAAATACATCCAACATACTGATAACCCTGATCGACTGCAAAAACTCACAAAGCTCTGACCTGTGATGTCAAAGGCAGCAGACAGGAGAAAAACATCAGAAACTAGCAAAGACATCGACTTTAATATAATGAAACATTAACGATTTATATGTTCCAGGCAAAAAGTGTATTTTCTCAGAATTCACAGCTATTTTTTAATGGACTTTTTCCCTCTACGCAAACCAGCTGAACTCTGACCCCTTGTTTCATGCTGATGCCATTGCAGAGTTTGTTAATCCTTGTCTCTAAGCTCTGATGCTGGGTGCTAGACAGCTGTACTGGTTTTACAGCAGTCATATAGTCCGGATTAACATGCAGTTAACAAAACAATCCATTATTTACCACATATAACCTTTTGAATGTAACCTGTGTGTGACTGGCACTGTTATGTGCTGGGCTAGACACCATCTGTGTCTATTTCTTTGTGTTGTCTCTGACATTTCTGTGAACCATAAAAGACCAGTACTACAAACACAATGACACATAGTGCAGTTGCTATTATTTTGGACTTGTGAGGGTGGTACAAGTATAATTGATTATCTACAATTTACATGAACCAAAATATGTGTCACTCTTAGACTAATGTAAGAAGGAAGTAACCTAACTCCATGACGGTGCATATGTATTTTAAATAAATAGGACTGCAATTCAGATTCAGTCAGTATTATTTCTGTTTATTTCTCTCTCAACAATGTAATCTGAGAAATCTTTAAAATGTTAAAAAAAGTGCTTGTGTACTTATGTGCCAGCCAGTGTGGTTTAGCAACTGCAGTGATCTGGATCGGTTAACATCTAAAACAGATTTAAAATTAAAGTGTGACATTTTAGTTAACTGTATGTGTCATTTTAGTTAACTGTGAACATATTCACCCTGTGTAGCTTCAGCAAGCACAGCAATAAAGGCAGAAGTAACAAGACTACCAATGCTTCAGCTCTGCTTTGCTCTTTGTCATTAGAGTTGAGTCTGTGGGATTCACTTTTGTTGCCTTCACACTTACATTTCCAGTCCCATCTTGTTCCGATACGTCCGTGCAGGAAGGGGCGGAGCCTCTGGGTCTGAGGTGCCAATCAGGCAGTCATTGAGTTTAATGACAGGCAATGTTAATGTCTCCATTTTCCTGTCATCTTGCAAGGAAGATCTTGTGTCTAAGTTCACCTGACTGGAGTTACAGGAGGATGGAGAAGAACATTTAAATGTGGGAAGATCCACACCTTCATCCAGGCAGTGAATGTTGAGTTCAGACAGGTTCAGTGTATGTGTGTTTGCGTTTGATTCTGTTTGCGAAAACCACTTTGAATTACTATTGCTGTGTCTCCGAGTTTGATGTACCAGTGGTAGTATGTCCTGGTTTTCTTGATCTCGACCTTGTTCTGGTTCTTGACGTTGTTCTCGATCACGATTCTCGTAGAGAATTGTATTGGCACAAATAAAGATGAAAAGCCCCACCCCCATGATGACAGGGCCAATCAATTTAAGCTTCTCTGAAGAAGTGCGTCCAGTTAAAACATGATGTGGTGTTTGTCGGCGTGGGTGACTGTTCCAATATCCCCCCACAGCAATGCCGATTCCTACTATTAGCAAAACACCAGCAAACAGCAAACAAGCCCCTGGTGCAGATCGCAGTCGCAGTCCACCAATCACAGGCCCTGGATCCTTCCTTAAAGGTGGAGTCTGGGACTCTGGGACTGTAACAGACACTTTTTCTGTGGGGGCATTTACCTCAGACATCCTCCTGGAAAAGGGGAAAAAAGACTACATTTGTATATCACCCAAGCCTCCTTACCATTTTTAATAAACAAGAATAGGCAGACTGCTTTAAATAAAAAAATTATCCCAATAACGTTAAAAAAATGAAAATAAGAATCTAAGGTATATCAAAAATTACTACTGGTAAATTACAAATACAAACTGTAAAGAGCTGTAAAGTATGGAAGAGGGGAAGAATGTCATGTTAGAAGAAGAGGAAGATAAAACTCAAAATGTAGAAAATAATAAGGTTATATCATCCTCCTAGCTTTGCAGGTATTTATTAAAATATATTTGATACTTACAGAATATGTATGTTTATAGTCATTTTCAAGGTTTTAGGTTTAGTAAGGTAACCCTAGGGGAATGAATATTATTGTGTAATGTGTACCTCTTAAATTATTTCATATTATATTAAGGGTGTATTGCACATATAAAGAAACAAAGACAAACAGACAAATCAGCTGCTTAGCTTTAAATTGTCTAAATGATTTTTTAGTTTCCTAACTAATTCCTAAATGCTGTTAAAAGAGTGAATATAGACAATAGTACTTTAAAAGGACAATACTGAGAAAAGACCTGTTATTACATATAGAATATATGCATTATCACAGTAATCCAAACAGTTTTTTTTTTCAGAAGCACTTATTTGAGTGTGGAAGACAACTAATCCTTCAATCCCCGCATAATCCTTATTTAAAAGTACTTTGCGCAGCAATATCTCACAGGTTTACCGCACATATTGTCTCCTATTTCACCAGGAGTCAACAACTCAGTACAACAGTATCTTTAATAAATATGTAAAGAAATAAATAAATAAGTAAATGATAACAGCAACACGGACGCGCATTACGCCGGCGCACTGTGTGGGTATCTGGAGCGTCACATCAGTTTTTCAGAACAAAACCAGCTGCAATAAAACTCTTACAGATCTGCCCTTACAATTATATCAGACGGATTTCTTCACATAATCCTGAACATCAGCGTATAAACTCACCTCAGTTGCTTCCCCACTCGAGATGCATGACTTTTCACGGTCCCTTTTCACGGCGTCAATGACGCGAGAGCGCGCAGCTCGCTTCGAACCTGCAGGCGGCGGTGAAACTGTTTCACGCGCTGCTCCGTCATCCCCCGACCCACGCGCGCGGGGAGGCGTGTGTATTTTTAACGAGCAGTGACGTCAGAGTGACAGAGAGAGCGAGAGTTGATGTTGTTAGAGGGTCATGGGAACATTTCTACAGTCCCGCTGGTCCCACGGTGGGAAGTCTAACCTATTCTTAGTGTCTCAGTGGATTTAGGCCTATTTCAAATTTTCATCACTCGCTCGGATTGTTAATCATTATTATATTCACTTATTTATGTAGCTATTAGATATGATGTGTGTGTGTGTGTGTGTGTGTGTGTGTGTGTGTGTGTGTGTGTGTTGTGTGTGTGTGTGTGTGTGTATATATATATATATATATATATATATATTTAGCTTGAAGTAGCTGATATAAGCCTGGCCACCCAGCCTGGCAAAGCTGGTCTTCTTGCCAAGCTGGTAGATCAGCTGTTTTTTTAGCCAGACCATCCTGACCAAAATCCCTCTAAAACTAGCCTCCTAAACCAGCTTAGAAAAGGCTGGGAGACCAGCTAAAATCAGCCAAACAGCTTAGGTTGGTTTTATTTTTTTTAGCATGAGAAGTAACCCAAAACCCCAGATCTATGTATAAAACACACATACCCAAGGCCCTGTGGAATGTAACATGAGATAAAAATACCAACAAAATAATCCTGTAATCTTTTTCAGTGCTTACAAAAGCACACAAATCAAATCTGAGAGCTAAACTAGCTTTAGGCTTCATGAAATTTCAATGAGATTCTGAAAGTTATCAATGCCAAATTGTGCTTCTGTTCATAAGCTTCTCTATTTACAGTTTGGTAAGGGAAAGAAGACATAAGACGAGATGGAACACCATATGTTTAGATAAGAAAAATATAAAGGATAAAGGAAGCAGTTCTTTTGGAAATCCTTGTTTATTTTCCTCCCTCAATAATCCTTTCATTCATTAATTTATGAGACTGGACTTTCTTTGCCCCCCAATGTAAACACTCAGTCTGACATACATGACCACTCATAGAGTCCACTCATAGAGTCCACAAATGAATCTACAAATACATGCACACAACCAAAGAAAACAATTAGCGTGCACAAACCTGCATTATTCTAACCACTAACCACACCATTGCATTTTTCAAACCTGTTTTATTCTACAAGACTATCAGTCAACTGTAACCTGCAGAAATGCCTAATTACTTGTAATTAAAGTTGTCTGCAGACCATGATATATTTCTAATTAATATTATAGGTTTTATATAACCACCTTTTATTTATATAACCACCAGGTATCACCAGATTCCTTTATGCTATCTCCAGGTAGTCCATTTTTATGGGCAACTGCATGCAGATGTATAATCACAACTACATATACAAAAAGTAAATAAAAGAGGTGTGGCTCACATGGCTGCTGAGACTGATTAAGATGTTACTGTAAAATCAGCTGTAACACAGCACATATCATTGGAGTAGCTGGCAGCATCATGTACGTCCAAAATGTACACAGCAGTTGATGTTCATAAAGCATTTGCTTAGTGACCCCAAAGGCTTAAGTCACAAAACAAAAGAATGCAATAGCATATTTTCAGGAATGGTTGTACAAGGCAAAATGTCAGGGTCTCATAGGCTTAAAATACACCCACTCACACACCCACACATTTCTATTCCCAAATTATTCTCACTGTGTTTATTGAGTTAGCACACTGAATAAATTCACTATACAGTTTCATCAATTTATAAAATTTTCAAATGTATTTTACAGAACACATTTCATTTGAAGTACATACAAACTAAGACATTCAATTCTTGGTCTGCCCAGAACAATATTTCCCTGACATTAGATGCAAGCACATTTATACATTCATTTACACAACATTACATTATCTCACACACAAACATGCTTGCAAAACTTTCACACACGCACACTCCCACTGCCCTCTAGTGGTCTCAACCAGGCTAATTTAGATTATTTGGGATGAATGTCAGTGTGCATTCGATTACAAACAAAGGTCGTTTTTCAATAAAAAAAATCACTTTTTACATTTCAAGTAAAAGCTCCACTACTGTGGCTTTTGTTCATGCTTCCAGCACCAAACACAATCACCCATTTTAGTAACCATAAAATCATAAATATACAAAAATGAAAGAATCCAGTTTAAACTTTCAACATTTTAAGGTGCCTTAGTATTGTATACTCTCCCCTCCTAGAGTGTAATATGGATCAAATTATGAGAACTGTTTATGAGCAATGTTATTTTGTAACTCCTTACGGATTTACCACAATACAGTTAGCGCGAGACAACTTACAGTTTGTACAATTGGCCAATTTGTCCATCAGTCAAATAATGATTTAATCACCTGTTAATCTGAAGTAATACAAGGACTGAATAGAATGATGGGGACAATTGCAACCTTTAAACATGTTGTTTAATTGAGCAGCAGTTGCTTTAAGGTGTTTGCATATGTCTAGTTTGATGTGGAGCATGTCTACTCCTCATCTGCGCTCTTCAGCATGAGGATACAATTGTAGATTTTCAGAGCGGGTCCAAGCTTGATGCTCAGTATCTTAACAATGTCTGATTGGGTAAGTAGAAGGAATGCCTCACCATCAATTTGCTGTGGAGTACAATGAAAAATAGTTTTAATAAATGTTTTAATTTTTAAAAGATTTCAAACAGAAATGTTATGAGATAAAATAAGACATTTATTATCTCCATATTACTAATCAAATTTATGACCTCACTATGTTAACTTTTGCACAAAAGGTGAGATTTCCTTATTTCCATTGAAGCACAAAAGATGGTAATTGGAACATTCTCAGATCATGCCAGGATGATATGACCCATTAAATGGGTTCATTTGTCAACTCAGCACTTAATTTACCTCCTTCCTGAAGGTGGCGGCATGTTCTCTGCAGCCAGGTAATTCTTTCACAAAACTTGCAACCTGGCAGAATAGAACCAAAGGGTATCCAACAATACGCACAATGCCCTTGGCAAATATTTTTATCCAAAATGACTTATAATGCACTTAGACATTCATTACATTTTCAGGGCATTCATTTTAGCAGTGCATATCGGACGTTACCTCCTCTGTGCTCCACTTGGCCACTCTCTTGGCGTTGAGGCCTAGGGCTTCAGGCAGCAGTTTGCCTTGCTTCTCCCAGCACAGGCGAAACCTCGGTGGTTCCCATCCGCAGAAAACAGACTCATGCAGGAACTGCTGCAGAGAATCTACAACACAAGAAAATGAAAAGTGTGTTCAATAATCTGTCCTTCATTCCCTTCATTAAAACAAGTTCTCTTTAAGCTACAATACCACAAATTTATGATGTCAGAAGATTTGAACAAGCTGTACCTTTTCCAACGCCTTCCTGTTTCACTTGAGGTGGTTTAACACATTTGGAGGGAGTGACAGACCTAAAAGTACAGAAAGGACAGAGAACAAGCATTAGTGTGTGTTTACTTAACAATATATTGGGGACAAATTTGTACCCAAAAGTCGGCAAAACCTCCTTTTTGAAACATCCTTATTTGTAGAAATGCTGTAAATTAAATGGTAAAAATGCAGAATGTTTTCTTTTATGGTTAGAGTGTGGGTTAGGGTATATTGTTTATAACTAGCTGGATATAAAAACAACAGAAGTCTATGGAATTCCCCCATTTAGATAGATAAGTAAATGTGTGTGTGACAAGTGCTACTGTGTAAGTGCTGACACTTACACACTCTGCTCATTCACTGACCGAGCTTGAGGGCAGGGGTCTGTGGTGGTGTCAGGGGGTTCTGGGGTGCTGGTGCTGGGTGTGTTCGTCTGAGTGAGCGTTTCTGCACGGCGGTGACGCAGGGGTCCACTGAGAGTGATCGGTCTCTCTCCGCTCAGTCTGTCTGGTAACAGCCCGTCCTTATTTAAATTCAGATCTGAGTATGGACAACTTACCATTCTAATACAGAGAAAGGGGGAAAAGACTGGTTTGCACTTCAACTGCCAAATGATTTTTATTTGTGAGAGTGTGCGTAACTTACGTGTAGTGTGTCCCATACTGAGGTCCTCTGATGTGTCCAACCCCGTTGCATCCTGGGGTAGGACAGCCTTGCCCCGGAGGGACTGGAGAATCCCTGGGACCTGATATAACACACAACAGAGCAACATTATCAATATCAGAGGTGAGGGAAACCGATATTTCAAAGTGTTGCAATATGTTTGGAAAAGACAACATGTTTCCTTGGCCTACATTTTGTGGAAAGTGGAATCTTAGGTATATTACATAACTTATTCTATTGATTTTTAAGTAGTTTCTTGTAAATAAACATCTCAGGGAAAAACAAATTATTTTTAGAATAGTGTTTTTCTTTTACAACAAAGAACGATTCATCATGTTTAGGAGACACTACAGGTAAATTAAATAACCAAAAAATGTGTTAAGCACATTTGTCCCTGTTGATTCCCACCCCAGTAAACAGAGTTTTGAGAGCTGAGCAGAATCTGATGTGAAAAGTGGGGGAAAACTGTATCTATGTGTGTGTGTGAGAGGAAGAGAGAGAGACCTAAGCGAGTTGTGCAGAGCCTGATGTGAACAGTGGGGAAACGCTGTATGTATGTGTTGTGTAGGAGACTATGTTACCACTGGGGTGCTGTAGAGGATGACCTGTCTTCTGACACCAGCCTACAGGGTGAATATCTGGACTATCAGCATCTAGCCAATAATCATACTCATCACTCCAGCCATCAAAATGGATCTGTATCAGAACACACATAATTACGTGGCAAAATAATTACATGAATGTTATTTGGATCAAATTAGTGTATAAACTACTAACATAATAATATGACTTATGTATGTATGTTAACCTTGATTCTGTGGTCCTCTATGTCAGAGATGGTGGCAACTCGTATAAGCATGGCATTCCTCTTGTCTACTGCCTCCAGCTTCATTCCGATCTGGAAGCCATGTGGTGGTCTCTGCAGACCAAAAACATCAGTGGATGTTTAGAAGACAAACAGGAAAATAAACCATAGAACAAAAATATTTATTAAACACAGCACACAGACAATTTATGGTATTGATTTATTATATGGGTTTTTGGTTTGCTATTAAACTGCCCAAAACTTTTGACCAGAATAAAGAAATATTTTTATGTATAAGAGAGAGTTAATTAGACCTTTAAAGCACATTTTACCAACTGTAAAGAACATTCACTGATAAACTACCTAACTAACCTTTTATGGGTCAGTGGAAAATCAAACCTCACCTGTTTAAAGGCTCTGGCTGGTGCAGCCTGGGTTCCTGTCTGCTCTAGGTACTTTTCCCAAGAGAAACTCTTTGGGTGTTTATACTCTTGACAAAGAGAAAATTTGAATAACTTTAAAACATCTTGTCATGTTTATCAAGTTTGTTCAAACCTAAAAGGAATAAAAATCATTATGAAAACCTAAATCGTAATGTAATCTAAATGGAAATCTCAAAACAGAATCTCACCTGCGGGTGTGGTGAGTGTAAGCTCCGCCTCCTCACAGTACCCTATCGGGTGGATGTATGGACTGCTGGCATCACACCTGAGAAGAAATCGAACAGATTTACAACCACACACACTCAACAGGCAAATCAGATACACACACATACAAGCACATAGTTCTGCTTATTCTCTTACCAGTAATCATATGAATCGTCCCAGCTGTCAAAGTGTATAAGGAGCCTATTGTCGACAACAGCAGCAATTGTTGCTACGCAAGTAAGTGATGGGTTCTTTCTGTCCACTGCTTCCAGCTTCATCCCTGCACGGAATCCTGACGGTGTGACTGACTGAATATGACCCATAACACATGGTTAATGAGAACAGATGAGAACAGAACGTCGTTAATCACAAACAACTCTGGATCTCTTTCACACACATTTATAATTTGACTTACTGTATTAAGACTTTTGAAGAGATGTTTGGGAGCAAGTTGAGCCCTACAGTTCTTAACATATGTGTTCCAGTTAAACTCACTATCTCTGCAGCCTGTAAACAACCGCAATATATTTATGTTTATATATATTAATAAAACAAATAAAATAAAACAAAAATCCTTCACTGACAGCATATGATATAACGACAATACACCTGAATTTTTTCACTGAATTTCTCTGTTCAAAAACATTCAAAATATCTGAAAGCATTTAAACAACATAAAAATTGAAGAAATTTTTTTTATTTATTTTTATTTAGTATTTATTTTAGTAGTCTGTCCTCCCATTATATTTTAGACTAAATAGTAAGTCATTAACACATCAGGTGACATCTGATCTATGCTACAGCAGAGCTCAGCACAAGAAGCAGCTCATCTTCTAATGTGGTTTCCTAGACAACCGTTTCTTTGTACATAGCATACCTTTTGGCAGTAATAGCTTGAGGCCAGATTTCTCACACCAGCCCGGTGGCTTCACATCCCACGAGTCAGCATTTACCCAGAAGTCATAGCATTCAGGGTAACGGTCAAATTGCAGTCGAATTCTATAACCTTGAACCTGGGATAAAAGTCAAAATATCAAGAAAGCCCCCAAAATGTACACATCAGATAAGTTATATCACAGTAACCCTGTTTTAACCCTGGCTTACTTCTGCAACATGCAAAACACAGAAGAGAGCTGGATGACAGGGGTCCAATCCCTCCAGCTTCATGCCAACTTTAAATCCATTCCTGCTTTGTGGAAACGACTGGTGCTATAGTACACACACAAGCAAAAACACACAAACACACAATAACTAAATTATTTCATAGCTTTCACAGCCATGCTAACCAATGTCCACAGGGCACTCTTGCTTGTGTGACTGTATTAATGATTTAATATTGTTTTAGTTGAATGCTTATATTATTGTTTTAATATTACTTTGACATATGAACACAAGTAACATACAACATGTGTCTTACCTCCTTAAAAAGTTTTAAAGGAGCAGCAATTGCTTTCTCCTCCTCCAGATAAGCTGACCAACTCCAAGTTTTCTTCTTAGCAGGAGGTGCTGTTACTATGGAAACACCGTCACAAGGAGACACTTTATATGTGTCATAAATATTTTATTTATGACAACATAAATATTATATTTGGTAATACATGTGATGGATAGCAGCTAGAGGCTGAACATAATGATTGCATCATAGACTGTCAGACAACATCTATGTGGTTTTCTTGAACTGGTATGCAAAGCTGTCTGGCCACAATGTTTCTGTATGTGTGTGTGTGACATGGAAATTACGAACCTAGTCTAGCAACTTTAGCTGCTCGTCTGCCCTTTGACGATTTAATCTTCTCCTGGAAAACCAGAAAAATTATCAATACAGTACGTCACTTTAGTACACACTTTAGTAAATGTCTTTTCCTTGACCTCAGACAATGTGAATGTGTATGTATTACCTCCTCTTCCTCTATATTGTCTTCCTCTTCAGAATTCATATACATCTTTCTCTTCTTTCTCACACGTTTCCCTAAGCGCTCTCCTTCAGCAGCCTCACCTGGGGTTGACCTGCACACACACACTCAGAAACTTAAAATACACTGCAAATGTGCAGTGCTTACAACTGGATCTCTTCGAGCATCAGTAAGCACTTGTACCTCCCACTGGTAGGCTGCACACATTGGGCACTGCAATATTTTCCCTGTAGAAAAGACTCCTGTGACCCAGAATCACCGCAAGACCGACAGTTGTCCTCCTCAGTGATAGGAGCAGTACCTGCATTAGACACAGAGCTCACACTGGGATTCTCCCCATTATTGTGGCTCCTACTATTGCTGGCCCCTGTCTGTCTGTTTTGGTCAGTTGAAACTGAAAATGAAATAGAAAATGGGTAAATGTTTCCCCAATAAGGCTGATCTATTTGGTAGGAATGTGTGCATGGTATTGTTACTTACCCAAGGTATTTGTCTGCTGATCTGTTGTTTTTTGAGGCATTGTTGTCTGATCTGAAGGTTTGTTTTGTCCAGGGGAATGACCATCTTTTGTCACTGTGGTTTGAGGCTGTGGGTGTGTAAGCTCCTCCTCCTCTTTCTCTTTGGGCTCCGCCTCCGTGACAATTTCCAGGGTGCCAAACTCAGTCATTCGGAACTGTAATATTTAGACAAAATGACCTAACTGACTCTTGAATTATTGATTATTCAACTCACTAATTTAGATGGCTAGATATGCTCCTCATTGTAGTTTTAGATTTCAGTTTAGAGGTAATAAATCCATGCATCATGCTATTTACAAACAGGCAATAATTATGTCAGATATGTCTATGCCAATGTTCTGCTGCAGGATGCTCAACACAAGCATTTGTACCCGAATGTCACTCCCAGGCAGTGTGGCTATGCCATCCTTCCAATCAAGAGCGCTCATCATGTCAAAATCTGCTCCTGTGGCAGGGCCATCCCTGGTGGATGTGTCTGTCATCTCTCTCTGAGAAAGGCAGGACAGATAAACAACAATATATTATTACATAACATGGAGAGATGACTGAATACTCTGTGAGGAAGTTCATAAATTATATGTCAAAGAAATATTTTTTTTCAAAGGTACAAATACTACACTTTCATAATAAACCGTTATCATTTAACTGGGAATAAGGACAAATCAAGCGTCATATCTATAGTATATCATAGTATATCACTATCATATTTATAGTCAGTCAGCCTGCTGAATTAATAAAGGTAAACAAAACTGAAATGACGTGATCTTTATAATCACTTCCATCTACCAACACAGCGGCGTACGGTAGGTTGGCATTTATTGTCTTTACTAAACACAAATGTCGTTTCTGACAGCCTCTGTGAACATTTCTGGCCTCAAAAACATGTTTCGTCTGCGGCTGATGAAACAACCGCAACTCAACCGTACGAAATACATGCGCGTCGCCCGCAGTTCCGCACAATCCCATCAGGGGGCGACTGCTTTCCGCAGTACAGACTGCACCGACGACCAAAAAATGCCTTTTACTTTTTTACGACATAAATAGTGGCGAACTAGTAACGTACACGTACTCCAGCTGAAACACTCGACCTACTTTGGAGGTTATTCGCGAGGAGAAGCGAATAAAAGTAAAGTTAGACGCACAAGTTCGGCTTTTCCTTGTTTTTAAAGAATATTGTTAAATCTGCGCTTTACGCGCATGCACACGGTTATGATGAGACGTCAAAGCGCATACAGTCGACGTGCATTCATTTTCAGACGAGAAAATCTTCATTTACCCACGTTACAATTCATTGAAGGGGTAATACTGTAATAACGTTCTTGATCTGTCGTTTATCTTAAATCACAATCACAGCGACTGTACAATGGCGGCGCCCCGTTCGCATAATCCAGAACATATTAGACTTATTGAAACGTTTGTTTGCGTGTTGCAACCGATGACAGAATTTATCTTCAGCACAAATAAAGTGCAACGCGCGAGCGCCCATTATTAGCATTCGACTGACAACACAAAATGGCGGAGGATAGCAAAGGGCCGCCGACACGTTAAAAGTATGTAAATTATTGCACTTCGTTACACTGTTTTATGTCACTCGGACCATTAACCAGTAAAGGAGGGTCGTGTGTGCAACTTGTTTTATTAAAATGCAATGTTTTCCCCTCCGTCAACAAACTCCTTACTTTCCCCTTGTCACGGAATGTCGTTAGCCCGACAGATAGCCCCAGCTAGCTGTACCATTAGCAGGGCAGCCTACAATAAACCAAATCAACAGTTTCACGTGCTTATTCAAAAGAAAAACATTCCCCGGGATACTTTGAAGAAGTTGTCATTCGTTGGTATATGCGCAACAACCCAGATACACAGAGAGCTGGTGAAATAACAATATGCATGGTTTTAATTTCTTCTGCACAAACTTGTCATTTCAATTTATCTTTACGGGGTCTAAATGCCGTTGAAAATATCCGTATTGGGTGGAAATTGTTAAACAGGAATTGCGCTTTGTGGCGGTATCGTTGTTGGCTCCGCTGGTGGCGACGTTAACGTAAAATTTATTGATAAACGTGCAACTCACCTCGTTTCTCTTTTAACTCTTATTAGAGCTGGGTGGTGGTGATACTGCGCATGCGCGGGGTAATATGTACAAGTTCTACAGCCCCGATAAACTTAAACGCAACATAAAGTTGATCTTAAACGGGGCATTGAGCACTAAAATATCCTTACTTGATCTCAGATTCACTTAAGAAAACAGTCTGAGAACTCGGTGCTTTTGTTGCTTTAAAGCAATTGAAGGCCTTAATATTTCAGATAAGGAAAACGGTTTTCATTCTTTTAACACTTTCTACGGGAATTGAACAAATAGGCTTTATGATGGTCAGGCGGTGGCGCATTGCACATCGGTCCTATAAGTGCTCGCTTATTAAAACGTGCTGTATTCAGAGTGAGAATATTCTGTATGTTTTTATAGTCTCATTTGATTTCCTGTAAATATCACGTGTTCATGATTTTACTGAACGTTTTTGACCAACGCACATTTTCTATATAAATATAGAAAACACGGAAATCCTTCATTAAATAGTGTCCCAGCTCAATTCAAGCATCAATTCAAAACAGCGTGTTTAATGTTTTGACGGGCTTGATAGCAGCTTTTTCAAGAGCAGCGAATTGGAGTATTGCGACGCGATAAAAATGCCACAAGATGGCACTGTAAGCCTAAAAGTATCGATTTCGTGTCTAGCATGTATTTTCCACAGGTTAAGTACAGCTATGTTGGTTTCTATGCAATGTTGGTGCCCAAACAAAACAGGAAAGCATGAATAATGTTTATAACAATTACCATTTTAAAGCATATCACGCTGTCTTAAATGATACATTTCAGCTGTTTGTGGACAACAACTGTGTGCTGTTTGTGACCCAGATGCCATAAATTTTAAGGTCTCTATTACTGCAGGCCACCATGTAGACCACCATGAACATACATTGGTGTAAACAATTATTTATTCATATCCATTCCAGCAGTTAAAACATTCCAGACATGCTTTTATACACGCAATATAAGCAATTTCATCTTGATAGTTTACGGTATAGGTACATTAACCTTCAGATTTAACGTTCTTTCTATAAACCTTTTGAATTATATCTCATAACTTTTTTTCCATCGTACTAAGTCTTTATAATCAGCTTAAAACTTTATTACACTCATGTATGTATTTCATTACAAACACATTTGTTTATTACAACAGGGCTAAAAAAAGAATTAAATTACAGTATATGAATGTTAGAAAATACAGTCATTGTTGATACAAATATTGCAGTCAAATGCATTGGTCCAATTAACATTTAAAAAATATATTAACTGCTTCAGTGTTTGCATAAGTAAAACATTATTGGTTCCATTCTTTCGTCTGCTAATTAGGTTGTAGAAACATGTTCACAGGCTGACAAAGTGTCTATTGGTCTGACAGAATCCTGTCTTACTGCCCATGAGTCTGTGCTGACAGTGAGGGAATATTTTCTTTGATGTAGGTGAAGCCAGGAAAGGTTCCTCCGTACTCCTCACATGTACTCAGTGACTGCGGAACAGGAAGTTCTGTAAACCTCGGGTCAATGTTTGTGAGGTCACCAGGGCCAGACTGAAAGACAGAAATAAATGTGAGTGCACACACTGAGTGCACTTCTACAGGATATCTGCTTATCTACCACAAGTGCTTAAAACAGATGTCAAAAAAGAGAAAACATCTCACCAGTGAGGGAATGAAAGGGGGTGGAATTTTCTTTGCAACAAGCTCATCCCATTGAATAGAGGAAAAGAATGAGTGGGACTGCAGCTCTGTCTAAATTCCCCAAAAGGAGCAAAATGACATTTAGCCACACGGATCATAAATTCATGTAAGACTGTGTGAATGTGTGAATTAGCATGTTGGGTTACCAGGTCACGTTTGGCTCCTAGTCTCTTGGCCCTGTCCCTGTTTAGCAGTCTCTTCAGCAGATCTCTGCCTGCACTAGACACTCCGGGTTTTAGCACCAATGGTTGATAAATAATATTTCTAAGCATCTCAAGACGATCGGCATTGTAGAAAGGTGGCTGAAAAGAAAGATAAACTGTAATACACAATTTTTCCTCTTTATATTATTTCATTCATCACTCCATCTCATCTACATAAACAGTCATTGATTTGTTTGCCTACCAGGCCATACAGCATTTCATAGAGAACAGCTCCCAGACCCCACCAATCTACAGTCCTGTCATACTCTTTCTGCTGGAGAACCTCAGGTGCCAGGTACTCTGGCGTCCCACAAAAGGTTCTAGTGGTGTCACGCCCAGCCAAACCCTCCTTGCACAAGCCGAAGTCGGTCAGAACCACATGACCTGCAGAATCCAGCAGAATGTTTTCTGGTTTCAGGTCCCTGTAGGCACATAAGAGAAATGGATGATACAACAAATCTGCTGGTAACTGGTGTTCATTTTGTTCTAAGTACAGATGAATGGGATTATTAGAACGATCAGAAAAAGCATTCTAAATTCTGTGTCTATACCTATAGACAATATTCAGGGAGTGTAAGTATCCCAAAGCACTGGCGATCTCAGCAGCATAAAATCTGGCTCTGGCTTCGCCAAACACCCACTCCCTTTGCAAATGGTAAAAGAGCTGCAAAATAAATACAGACAGTCATTAATATTGCTTAAATTTTAAAAAAGTAAATAATAACCAAGTTTCATTTGGTTCACTAAATTTATATAAATCTGTCTTGGCTGATAAATTGTTTTGTCACACTTAGTTCTGATTGGCTAATCTTGTTAATACCATCTGACTGAATATGGATAATAAATACATAATATATTTATGAACCAGATTCAAGGCCATGAATGTGTGTGTGTGTATGTGTGTGTGTGTCTAAGCACACCTCCCCTCCACATGCATAGTCCAGCACTAGATACAGTCTGTCCTTAGTCTGAAAACTGAAGTGGAGCTTCACCAGGAATGGATGATTAAGAGTCTTTAACAACACTCTGTGCTCACACATGACATGTCTTTCCTGTAAAACAACACACATTGAGTACACACAATGGTTTATGTATCAAACATGCACAAAATTAGCAACAGAAAAGAATACATGTGGTCATACCTCTTTCCTTGTTAAGATAACATGTTTCTGTAGGACTTTGACTGCATAGTATGTACCATTCTCCCTGTGTTTGGCCAAGAACACCTAAGGCAAATAATCAAACAGATCTAAATGTTTAAACACGTTCTAGGAGTTACACTATAGCAAATACCAAGCAATAGGAGCTTTAATAAAATGTGATACCTTGCCAAAACTTCCTGTCCCAATGACTTTCAAATAGTCAAAATCAGCTGCAGATACCCTAGTCATATATGAATACATATTTATTTTAATTTTTGTATTGTATAATGTATTTATTAAGTAATTGTATGTTTTTGTGTTCATATGCATTGATATTTCACGAGCACCCCACTTACAGAGACTCTATCTCTCCTGTTGGTGGATCACGGAAACAGACCTGGGAGAGAGAGAGAGAGACAGCAAGTTACTCCAGTAAAATATGAAACCTCACCACAGCTCTACTGTTACATCTATAGAATGATATGGGTCAACTAGTTCAGCAACTCAAGTCAAGGCAGTTGACGTGACCCTTACATTCTCAATAGACTTGAGACCTGTAGCTGTGTGTATGTATGCCCAGTGCATAAACTTAAACCAGTGTGAGCTCACTTACTGCTGTTGCCCCATCTTCCTCAGATAGATTACTGTCAGGTCGCAGGAAACCCATCCTGGAATGAGAGAGAAAGTGTGTGAGATGATTTTCCCATAGCAGATTTTTAATTAATTTTTTTTACAACAAGTATAAAGGGTTGAGAATATCTGTTTTATCCGAAAAAACAATGCAACACGTAATGTCTACGGGTTTTATATTGGAATGCTGCTCTAAGTAGGTCATGATCTTAAAAGCGCACTCGTGATCTAAAACGAGTGCAGTGTAAAGGGCTTCAGTTACTCATCCAGACAGAGACGATATTCACATCTGCATTATTATCACATTGCACGGAAATAATGAAATAAGTCACTCTTCTGAACACGACACTGCACCACATACAAACCACAGTGCCGCTTTACTTTCAGCCTACGGCAACGAAAAATGATGACTAGATGAAACGTACTGTCGGTAGAGCGAATGGCTGGATCCAAGCTTCTTATCCTTGATTAAAGCTGAAAGGAAAAAGCATTACATTAAACTTAGATTAAACAAAGACAAATTATTTTGAATTAATAATTTAATTAGTACAGCATATGTTAATACTTCAGTTAGTAAAGTATATAGCCTACTAATAAATGAATTAGTATAGTATATACTAATTATTTAATTAGTACGGTTTATATTATTAATTTTAATTAGTAGCACACTTAGCTTTAATCTAAGGTTATTTTACTTAGACCACAATTTCAAGACACTGATCTACTTATTAAAGGTTGAGAAATTCAGATAAATAAGCGTTCGATCTTACCAGTAAAATACGAAACTATTCCCTTCATTTTCGCGTAAGTGACGGGACCTTTAGCCTTTTTCACCATTTTTATGGACAGACAGAACCGACTTACAGCTGTGAGTTGTTAGTCCGTCAGTGGGCTGGTTATTTCACCGGTCAGTTCTGGTTGAGCGCTGCTTCATGAGGGTGAACCGTGACGGGCTATTTTTTGCGGAACACGTGGTGCCTCCTGTGACATCACGGAGCCCGTTATTTGACAGATGACTCCCGAGCTTAGATAGCGCTAAACTGAATACTTTCTTATCAACAACTTATAGCCTAAGCCAACACCAGTAAATGTACAAATATTTGGCCCGAATCGTTTTGCATAAATAGATCTCTCTTCGTTTTTTGCTGATGATGCCGATTTGGTGCAGTCATAGGGGAAACGAGGGCTTGTCACAATTTTTACTCCAGTAAAGAATATTTTAGGGTAAGTTTATTAAGTATTATGGGCCCCCACTTTTCCATGCCCAATGAACAGGCTATACCATCGACAACATTAGTGCCCATCACTGGGCCCAGTACAGTGTTGCCCCCAGCAACAGACCTGCCTATAGCATTATTACCTCTTTCAATGAAAATGTCTCATGGGCTTTCCTTAACATAAAGGCTTTAATAGTGTGGTTGGCCTTGAGGAATGAGAGTCTCGTAAATGTTCTTGGACAGGTCTGCCAGTATCCTACCTTTTGACACATAAGGAGAAACCCCCATCAACCTGTCCAATCTTTAATAAACTGAGCTTCTCTTGTTGCCGTGTTGGCATGTTAACCCTCTTACTCTGCCAACTTTACAGGTTACATAACGGAGATGCCTGCCTGTCACCACAGCTAAATATGCAAACATACAGAGAAACATGCATACGCATGAAGACATTGATATTGGGTGTTAAATAAAGCAGGGAACATTCAGCACATATACGCTTAACACAACACTCTGAGGTAAAGTCATTTAATAAAATGATGGTTAATTTAATAAAACAGATGAAAACATGCTCAGGCTGGTGCATGAACACATATGCATTTATAATCATACAACGATCATCGCATCACTGAAGAATGGTTTATATAATATTAAACACTGGGTTAGAGGGACACAAAGAAATGTAGATGTGAAACTTTGTGGGAAAGGAGGTATAAGAAGAGTGTGCAGGCAAGCCTGTTATGTCATGCTGTTTACAGTTTAGAGTTAGGGTCAGGGTTTATATCTGTGTAACTTAAAATAACTTTTGACCTTTGAGATGGGGAACCTCTGCTGTTCCTTGTTCCGTAAAAGAAGGAAGATTCAATTATATACAAGATCATTTCGTATTATTATGTGAATTGTTAGACAGCACACCATAGCTCAGGAATAATTTCAGCTTTTTAAAAATTTGTTTACACACAAAAAACCCAAAAAATACCTTTAAAGCTACTTAATATAAAAACTATGCCTTAGAATATTTAAGCTGTAGGCCAAAAAGTTCCTTTTTATATAACCCACAAGGGTTTTGTCTTTTTTATGAAACGTCATTTTGAAGATTTTAACATATGAGGTACATACAAGGTAGACAACAACAAATAATTTATGAAAGGGGTGGGGCTTATAGAGACATCTGTATTTAGCTTGCTGAAGGTTAAGGCACAGCCAGCCCTGATTAATTTCTGAATCAGAAAGATTACACCACCACACACAAAAAAACCCAACCCCACACACAGACCTTTGCATCCATCTAAAATTACATTACAGTTTTTTGTTACTTGGAAGACACAATAACTAATTCCCGTCTCATAAAACAAAGTGTAAGTGATCTTGTAGTTACCCACACACATCTAAAAATAAAACAGCTATCAGGTCGCATATCCCTAATAAAATTAATGTCTTACAACAAAACACGTAAAAACTAATGTAAACTGTAAGACCAGAAACATGCCCTTGCGTAAAAGAGAAATAAAGTACAGATGACGGACACATTAACCAAAAAACATAATGCAAACAACACAGCTCGGCTTCCTTAATATGTAATTTACATGGTGCAGCTCCTACATAACTCATTAAAGGCAAACGTAATGTACTATTACGTTATATTACACATTCATATTATAATGTCATATGAAAGCAGTAAATTATAGGCTCCACCACGATAAAATATACCCTTAGTTGTTTATTGTGCATTACAGGTGTGCAGTATGACTCGGAGACAGCGCCCTGCCTCGGGCACGCGCACCTGAGATTGCGCGCCCCAGCTGGAATTCCTCAAAGTTCAGGCTCAACACTAAACGCGCCTAAATATCAAAACGTATATGGGTGACAATCACATGCACAACATCTGTGAAATGTGCGTTGTGTGCATCCACGTTACGAGTCAAACGAGAAAGATAATGACGGTACATTTGTCACAAATCCATGCTTTGATCTCATCCACCCGTGCAGCGCCGCGACTGCCCTCCAGAAGCAACCCCGGGAAAAAAACAGTCCGGAAGTTTATCGACACCTGCAGTTATGATCGCACTAACATGGAAACTTCTCTTATCGAGGAAATATAAGCACATCTATCAGCGTAAAAACACATTGCGATCGCCCTAAACAAGCAGGTAACGCACTTGGCAGACGCACTTGGCAATTGCATTATGTGTCCCGTTTAAAATCCACAGCTGTGGGCTACTCTAGTGTCAAAAGACGTATATTTGGTTTGGTTAAAATAAGAGATCTGTCCACTGTTAGCAATTTTATTTTTTCTTGGAAAAGCTCAAATACTTGGTGTTGTATTCCAGTCAATGTTCGCTCGTGTCAGTGATATAGGGCTGTCTCGGTATATTTAGCTCCGTACGCCGACCCGTTCAGTTTCAAGGCGGTTCGGTTCAGATGTCTGGCAGATCCCGAGCAGATCAGCGTGAACTTCAAATCATCACACCCAGATAAACAAGCCTATATTTTATACAAACATTTATTTTTTGTCGTTCATTCTTGTTTCCCTGTTATAAACGCGTCACCGCACTGCAGTCGTTTCGTTTCTCTTTAAAAGCGTATCTCAGGAGAGTGAGTTACTCTCTTTGTAACTCACCCGAGGTAAACATTAACTTTTAATCACTAAAGATCGTTTTCAAACCTGAGGGACCCACAAAAGTAACATCTATGTGCTTAAACTGTTAAGAAGTGTATTTCAATGACATGTTTTGGGAAGTATGTTTTATTTTTTCAGACAGAGAAAAACAGGCCTTGTAAACTTTCCTCTAAGCTTGTTTAGTGCTGTATTATGTCACAATAGTGTTCATTGTCTCAGAGGAGCAGCTCCAACCTTTGCAGAAGGGTCCAGAGAAACAGTTCCAGGGTCAGGTCACCACGGTAAGACTCGCCATTGTGAAGTGGTTTAATGTAGCTTAATGTGGTATAACTGTAGTCTGGAAATATGATCTGTATCAGTGTGGTGCCAAACAACTTTGGTTACATGGAATAAGAGTGATATCTTATTCTATGTGTGTAGGGGCTGTATGCATTTTGAACTTGTATTTGTGTCTCTTTGTAAACAGGTGTGCCATATTTGGATTGTGTTTATGTAGTTTGTCTTTTTGAATAGTAAAATCTTTCACATTCCTGGACCGTGTTGGGTGGAGGAAAGTCAAGAGTGAAAAACAATGCAAGAACATGTTTAGACTCAGAGAGGGTGACTGAGTGTCACCAAAGTGTATGAGAATCTGAGTGTGTATGTAAGGATGAGAAAAGGAAGGGAAGTATGATGAAAAATGAGTAGGAGAGAGTTAATGCTACACATTGATACTCATAATACAGATTGTTTCTGAGATGAGATTTAGAAGCCACAACACTTTCACTATTACAAACTACCTGTGGAAGCGAGTTCCATTGATAGGGAACTGCATGAACAAAGCCTCGTGGCCCCATGGAAGTTGCCAGAGTGTGTGGCAGAACAAGATTGAGTACAAATGCAAATCTTGTAGTATGAAAAGGAGTGTGTATGTGAAGTAGATTAGATAAATATTAAGGGGCCAGATTATGAAGTACCTTATAGGTTAGAAGTGGAATTTTAAAATTAATATGCTGTTTAACTGGGGGCCAGTGCAAATTTTGTAGTACAGGAGAAATATGTTTAAACAGAGGTTTCTGAAATTATTTGTGCAGCAGAATGAAGTGCTAACTGTAGTTTGTAAAGAGGTTTAGAGGGAATGAATCGAATTTTAATCGTACAGCTGCATTTTTGTGAGGTATCGGCAAATATGGTATCGCCGGATGAGAGAATCAAAATCATATTGTATCACAAGGAGATATCTGATTTACACCCCTAATAGCAATACAGTAAAAAACGCCCAGTACAACTAAGCAACTGCATGGCCCACAACACCCCAGCATCATTTTTGCACAAGTTTTGCAGGTTCAAGCACTGGTTTTTGTTACATTTAATGCTTAAATGGCATCTATGATATTTTCTGATGATATGATATTTCTCTGATTTTAGATGATGTGTGGGTGTGTGATTACATCTTTATGCATTTTGGCGACTGTGTCATAGGGTGAGTATCTGTGTTGATCTGTCTATCCATCATCCCAGCAGTCGTGGTGGAACACCATCCCTGTGTGGGATATATAATTATGATTACGATGTCAAAAGGATTTGCTGTGATCTTGTCATCAGATGCAGCTCAAAACATGTTTTACACACTGGATTAAAATGCCTTGTACATCAGTTTCATAATGCCAGGAACAGTATGTACGGTAGTGCTTGTGTATGTCACATTATTTTATTACAGGAAGTCATCATCTCTGTCACTATTTGTGTGCACATTTGGAATAAGCATTTGCATTTAACCTGTTTGGCTCCTTGTTTTGGCAGGTGTGCGAATGTGTGAGAGCATTTGGAGATGACATCCCCATTGGGTGTGCTTGGAAACAAGATCACTTCTCTTTGATGGGCCGATCTTTCCAAACACACACACACATGTCACGCTCCAGCCTTCTGTGTGTAGTGCTTTTCCCTGATGATAAAACCCAAAGTTTTACTGTCAGTGTGAGTATAACAATGTGTGTTTTCTGATCCCACAACAATCGATAATTGGAGTCACATATTCATGGGTGAAAGAAGAAACGGACTGTAACATTATACTTGCACACATTCTATTTATTTCTGTTTTCACCAAAATCCAAACTCAGAATGAAAATGCAAAAAAATGCAATTTATCACTGTTTTGAACTACACACTAAATATAAAGTTCATGACCCAGATATCGCTAGGTTATATAATGCATCGTCATGTCCACCCCTCTTTTAATGAAAGAAGCTTTGGAGAAAATTACATGCGTGTTTGCACCTGCTCGCCTTAATTGACAGGTAGTGGGTGGAGATGGATGTTACATTTATGCTTCTCTTCTCATGTTCCATACTGCACCACTGCAAAATTGGCTTGATACTCTGAAGGACACCCACCCACCCACATACAGACGCACACACAGGCACACATTTGTTGGGCAGAATGAGAGTCATGAGGGAGTCAACAAAAAAGATCTTGCACAATAAGAAAGAAATAAGGGCAGTGGGTCTGAGTGGCTCTGCTCTGGTGAAAGAATACCAAGCTAAAATCAAATGGGTACAATTGTGAAAGTCTAGGTTAAAGATGCAAACTTCTGTATTTGTAACTTTTTTGGTGAACAAAAAATGAACAAAATTTAGTTACTGAGCAAGTACATGACAGATTAGTGTTCAACACGATCTTCAATTTTATGTTTTAAACAGAGATGGCGGTAGAGAGGTAAAAGTTACAGATTGCAGCTTTAACTGTCCAAGTGATACTTTGATCTGCTATTTTGTTAAATCGTATATGATCAATTTAAACATTTTGGTTTGATACAATGTTTGATATAGTTCATCATGCGATCAAATGTGTTGTTGCCTTGCAGAAAAACGATGCTGGTCATTTGTTGTTTGGCTTGGCTTGTGAACACTTGAAGATAATGGAGAAACAGTACTTCAGCCTGCAGATCAGAGAGGACACCTCCAGTTCTCCAGTAATTGTGTTGTTCATTTGTAACAGAGTGGATGTTTATTTCTATGAGCCAATAGAGAAGCTATAACTGATAATATTATGATATAATATTATGGTTATGATTAGAATATTATGGTTAATGCTGAATATATGTGGTTTTAGAGGTGGCTGGACCCCAACAAACCCTTTAAAAAACAGCTAAAGGGTGAGAGAGAAACTACACACACACAAATACTAAATAATCTGATAATCTGTGGAATGTTTAAAAATAAAATTATGGTTTAGGTTAGTTAGTGTTACAGGTTAGTGCTACACGCATTCTTGTCACTTTTCATACACATTAATATAATTACAAAAATACCATAAATGTGTTAATGTACACTCATAATGGTTGTTCATTTAAAAGTTTACACATTGCCCAAAAGTATTTACGCTTGATCTTTATATTAAAGGGGTCCTATTATGCCATCTGCAGACCTTTGTCATGCTCAAACACAGCAACATTACACAGTAACTAAAGTTAAAGAAGTAAAAATGCATAATAGGACCCCTTTATTACAACATTTATTCAAAATGAATAAAATGAAAACCACAACAAGGGGTGGGCAGTGAAATCAGTTTGCGGAAATCTCCAGAACGTCATGCAGAATTCAGCAGAAGTTCTGTGGGAGCAGGTTTTGTGCAGACCTCCTCATCTTCTGCAGATGTAAATACCACCAGAGTATTCTCCAGTGAACACACCTGATGAGTATGCAGTATGAGTTTATCATAAGAGGGCAGAGAATGTTGTTTCTCTCAAAAGTACATCAGAAGACATATGTTTGCGCTCTCCCTGAGAATTGGAGGTTGCTGATTTAATTAATCAACTTGCCTGAGTCATCAGACATGGTGAGCATTCAACAAGGCAGAGATCACTACACACCTGCTTCCCAAAGACTCAAATTTATGGATTCATAGATTAGACTTCTTTGGGGCCAAAGCCATGTTTTCATATCAGAGAAAGAATCATTTCATCAACTCTTAATCTGATCAGTGCATTTCTGCTGGCTACATTATTTGTTTTTGTAGATTATCTTTCCTGTCTTCTCTCTCTCTCTCTCTCTCTCTCTCTCTCTCTCTCTGTCTCTCAGGTTTTGCTCCATTCTTTTTAGAATTTAGAGTGAGGTTCTTTATCTCTGATCCAAACTCACTCCAGCATGAGCAGACCAGGTACATCACCCTATATATGTGCAAATGAGACAAATATATATTAAAAGAGTGAGATATATTATGACACATTTTGTTTTGCAGGCACTTTTACTTCCTGCAAATTAAAAAGGATATTTGTGAGGGGAGGTAAACATGAAGGTGTTTTTGTACCTTTTGTAGTTCTGCTAGTGTCATATTACCGACTGTTACATGTATTACTCTGTGGCCATTATTTTGTGATGTACTGTATGATAAATAGGGAAAGTAATACATTTTATGCTTGCAGATTAAAATGTCCTCTAAGCTCTGCAGTTGTTCTGGCTTCTTACGCTGTTCAATGTGAGTGGATGAAACACCCTTGATATAGCAGAAAATGTGTTTGGTGTGTGAGTTGAAATAGCTATTATAGTTCGAATCAATGGCACTGTCAAAAAGGGAGATTAATGAATAAGGCTGAGTGGCACGTGCCAATGCAATCACTGTTTGATTGACAGCTGCGTTTGGAGACTACGTCGCTGAAACTCCTTCTGGATACCTCAATCAGACCCATTTCATCCCCAATCAGGATCATGAGTTCCTCCTTAAAGTTGAGTCACTGCATCCACAGCACAAGTATGTGAACACACACTCACACGTTTACACACACAAACACACACACACACAATTTTTAAATGTGCATGTATGAATGTGTTTCAGAGGTCTGTGTCAGAGTGAAGCTGAACTGTGTTATCTGAATACAGCAAGAACGTTGGACCTTTATGGGGTGGAGATACATAAGGCCCAGGTAACATAAAACATGGATTGAACATTGTGTTTGTGACACTCCTGCTGTTTTACCTACTCCAAATTAATGGTATGTAAATTTTTGTGTTGTGTTTTTAAAGTATTTGTATAAATCCCTGCCTATAGGATGTCCATAACCCCGCCCTCTGGGTGGGAATTACATCAGGGGGTGTGGCCTTGTTTTGCGAGTTAATCTGCTCCAGTTTCTTCCCCTGGTGAGTTTTTGCTCACCTGGTGCTTTCCAGATTTTTACTACTCCTGTTTTCACGTGTCATGTTCTTGATTTGTTTATTATAAATAACGTTTTTTAAATACGTAGATGTTTATATTTGTATATTATGAATGACACATGATGTGCTGTGGTTCAGTTTGTCAGGCTGGATCTGTGCTGTTAGTATCATTACAACGCAGTCGAACACACACTTCAATTTGTGGGCTGCAAATAGTATAAAAAAAATAATTACAGTAATTAGTATAATAAAGAGCCCTGGATATTGTAACCATTAATTTGACATTTTTTAATGAATATATTTTTCCTGTAGGATTAACATCATCAAAATCTCATTCAAAAGGAAAACATTCTCTGTCCACCTGTCCCGGAAACATGTATGAGATGCAAGCATAATCATATGGTTTTCATCCTGCTTATGCTTCACAACACAAGCACACAATTTATCACAATTATTGCTGTTATTTCTGTAGCCTGTGTTTTTGTGTTGGTTCTCCTCATTTGTGTGTCTGTATGTTGAAAGGGGCAGCCAGGCCACCATGTGGTCTCTGTTTCCATGCCAAGCTCACGTGCCTGTAAGAACCTCTGGAAGTCCTGTGTGGACCACCACATGTTCCACAATAGGAAGACCTCAAACTCGGCTTCAAAACTCAAGTACATGCTAAACCAAAGCCACAATGGAGCCATTCTAAGAAATGACATGACCTGCATTCTGTTTTAGACTGAATAGGGGATATTCATATTCATAAAAGCATTCAGTGCTGCTTTGTCTTTCTAAATGAGTGTGCCTGTGTCATAATTGCATTTATTTTCATTATAGCTCTGTCCGCCTGTACCGTAAGCTGATTGGTAAGAAGATGGTGAACCCTGCAGTGAGGTCCATCTCAGTGGAACACCTGGAGACCAAGAGCCTACCTTCCCGGTCACCACCTGGCACACCCAACTGGTAACCAGGTTTAAATACACCAAAATAAGCATTTGACAAGTATTTGAATAATGAAAATGATGAAAGTTGGCAGGTGTTGAAAAAAGTATTAAGTGGGTTTTGGGAAACTTTTAGGTGAATAAATTTTCCATTTCAGGCGAAGTCCACGGTTACGTCATGACATTCGTGAGCCACGTCCCTTCATCTGTGGACCTGACCAATGAGATGAGCTATGTGACAGAGAGTGAAGATGTGTTCTATACCTACAGGCAAATTTACTCTACATACACAAACACATACAGTTTTACTACCACATATAAGCATTTAATATAAATGAACTGTAACTTATTTAATCTGATTACATTAAAGGAAAGCTCATGACGATGGGAGGATCAGTAGCAGTAGTTGGTCCCATAGTGATGATGTCATTGCAGAAGAGGATGACCTGCACTTGTGGGATAAGGTGAGTGTGAGGTGATGGTACATGATGAACATTGATCTGAGATCTAAGTCAGTTCACAACTGAGAAACAACAGAACAAAAGAAGAAAAGTTACACACCACCTAACATCTGAAATCAAGGTGAATGCATTTTAAAATAATTACCTTAATATTGTAATCCTTAATTTATACCGTATGTCTTAAACTAATCCATAACTTCAATAGGACTGTTACTTTAAGCCAATGAACCTAAATTATTGTTTTGGTCAATTTCCTGTTCTACTAGTAAAGAGTACTGTGTGTGTGCGTGTGCGTGTGCACCTCAGAGTTTGACAGCTGATGGAGATCTGCTGCTTGTGAGGATAAGCCCAGGCAAAGATGGGAAGTTTGGCTTCAATGTTAAAGTGAGTTTATACATAATATAGACTATATCTCTATATCATGATATAGACTCTATAGGTTTATACTGATATATAACCCAGTACAAATAACTACATATGTACATTAGACAGCATAATTAGGTGTTTTGTGTGAGATAATGTATGATAATATGGTGACTGTTGGCTGATGTTTAGGGAGGTGTGGATCAGAAGATGCCCCTGGCCATTTCGCATGTTAACCCTGCATCTCCGGTAAGCTAAAAAAAAGCCTGGCTGCTTGTGACTCTGAATGCATGCTCAATTTTGCATTTGTATAAATATTGGCTGTGCTTCAGGCTGGTCGTTGTGTGCCTCCACTGATGGAGGGAGATCAGGTGTTGTTGATAAATGGCCGGGACATCTCAGAACATACACATCAACAGGTGGTGATGTTCATCAAAGCGAGCCGAGAGTCCCACAGCAAAGAACTTGCCTTGCTTGTGCGCCGTAAAGGTAAGTAAAGTGCATGTGTATATTTATGGATGCACTACACGATTAATAAAACAAACAGAACATGCACTTGCATGCAAATAAAGTTTGGACGTACCTCATTTTCATTTTCATTATTACTATTTTTCACAATTTAGAATAATAGTTAATAACCAAAACAACTATATGAACATATCAATGGTGTGTGCTGTATGTTTACAGGTGTCTCTTTGCGTGCTGAACCCACCCTACAATTAGGTGATGGTCTCACCCTTCCTGGTGAAATATCCCCAATGTCTAGTCACCCATCTGGAGAGACACTGGAAGAGTCCATGACCCGTTTGGAGAGGGGGTTGGTCACTGGTACACTGCTGCTACAGTTTGAGGTTTGGGCCTGGTGTGGTGTTTCATGTCATGCCTAAGTTAGCAAGTGTGTGTATGCTATTTTGATCGCTCTCCAAGCATGTGAGTTTGTGTGTGTTTTGTTACTCACAGAAATTGTACAAGAAGAAAGAAGGAATGTTAATGTCTTGTGCAAAGCTGTCAGAGAATATAGACAAAAATCGGTACAAAGACGTATTGCCATGTAAGTTGCATTGGTTTCTCCCCTAAAAAATAATTTCAGTTAAATATATAAGTCTGGCAGACATCTTGCCACCATTTGATATGGTTCATGCTTTTTGTTCTGCGATTATTTGCTTTGTTGGTCTGTATTTGTGTGTACATATTTTAACACTAAGTTTTGTTGGGTGCAGTGAGTGTTTTACCAGTGTTTTACTAGAGATCTGGTTTTTAAATGGCCATAATAGGATTACTGAACAAAACTAATCTAACAAAAGATTAAGGATAAGGTCAAACATAACATTTATACATTTTTGCATAGGTTTTACATTGGGGAGAGAGACGTAATGCTCTTTGAAACTAGTCTGAAGAGGCGTTTTCCGTTCACTTCCTCATTCTTTGCTCTTTCATTCTCTTCCTTTTAGATGACAGCACTAGGGTGGTGCTGCAGGACAAGGGGGATGACTACATCAATGCCAGTCATGTGAAGGTATAGAAATACATCCGTTTACCTCACACCCATTCTTTTTGTCATTCATGTTTTATATTGATAAAGTTAAACATTCCACTAGTGCAATATTCCAGGGTAAGGACTAGACTAAGTCAAAATAAAGTTAGCATGTTACTGTATTCCAACTAATGCCGCTGATGTGAGGCTAACAACACGAAGGTTGTTGATAATTAAGCCTTAAAGTTTGATTCCTAGGGAACACATCCTGATAATTGTGTGTCTTGAATACACTGAGTTGTTGCCTTGGATTAAAGTCAGATCTGCCAAATGCATAAATATCTGAAAGTTTCACATATAAAGAATTGAATACTATATCATCAGCTCCATGAGACATATAAAAGCTGCAATCCATACATTTTTATTTAGTTTAAATTTTTTTAAAGTAGTTAATAAGCAAGTACGTGACTGATCAGTGTTTAAAACAGTCCCCTTACCTCTCGTGATTCGCAACAGTGAGTTTATATTAATGATTTGTAATTTGAGCTGTTGGGTTTGATTTTGCGGGAAATGGGTGCTGAGGATGTTGGAGTGTTTTCAGTCTGTTTAATCAGCAATTGTTTAGAATTTAAACTTGTCATCCATGTTAAGAAAGTTAACTCTGCAAGTAACTTGCAATTTTATGTTTCAAACAGAGAGTAGAAATTGGCAGTAGAGACACAAGTTATGGATTGCAGCTTTAAAGACATGTTTTAAGAATGTGTGTTTGTGTGTGTCAGACTGAACCAGCAGGTGTGTTGCGGTACATAGCGGCTCAGGGTCCTCTGCCAAACACCTGTACACACTTCTGGAGGAGCGTGTGGGAGCAAAACATCAGTGTTGTCGTCATGCTGACCACACTGACTGAAAGAGGACGGGTAACATATCTGACATCACACACACACAGCATCTTCTTACTGAATATTACACACATATGTGGTTAGAACTCACTTTTTAAAACAATATACAAACAGGGACCCATAAAGCTGACACACATGCATACTACCTAATCAGGCAATACCCATCAGACACCAATCACACACCTCCAGTCCCCCAAGGACAGTTTATTGTGACTGCCGTATTCTTCGGCTCGGCTTGACTGTTGCTTGGTAACCATGCGCTCTGCATTCTTTTCCAAAGGGATGATTTAATAAACTGTGTGTGTGTGTGTGTGAGAGAGAGAGAGAGAGAGAGAGAGAGGGGGAAAGAGGGAGCACAATTGTTCTTTGCTGTACTCAGTAATCTAAATTCCATTTCCACAGACCAAGTGCCACCAATACTGGCCGCATCCTCCTGAAGTGAGAGATTATGGGTATCTTCAGGTGTGCTGTCACTCAGAGGAGTGCAACCTGGCATATGTTACCAGAGAGTTAATGCTCACAAATACTAAGGTAACAGCACAGGGTATAACTGGAAGCACTTCTGTGAAATGCAGTAATGAAAAACCAAAAGAATGTTGCATTTAATGACAGACAGCCACTTGGCATGGTTCTCACTAAATATTCACTGTCAAAACCTCAAACTATTTTATATCAAAGTATCTTTGATCAGGATGCTCAAGGAACCAGTTTAATAGTCTAATGCTCCTTTCATTCAAGCCCAGTCTTATTTTTGGCTGAATCTGTGTTCCTTATGTAAATGTTTGCCATTACTCACACTCTGTCACTGCCATTTACACTGGAGCTTGTTTTGTATAAATTTTGGCTTTATGCATTTTATGAAAGAGTGTGTGAGCGTGTTTGTGTGTAATGGTGCCAACCGCAAATGGGTCACGTACTGCTGTGGTCAGGAGCACAGGACCATACTCATACAAATACATGCTCCTACACTCACTCAATGACACTAACACAAACAAACTATCATTGCTGGAAAACCGAGACCCATCTGTTGTCTCTGTTGGTGGGAGTTAATCTCAGCACGGACAGCAGACGGAGGTTACATCACACATTCATCATCCGTATAAGGGTGTGTGTGGATCTCAGAGAAATAAAGAAATAGAAAGACAGTTAAGAAAAAAGATGATTGGAGGTACAGGTAAAATGGCAGCATGTGAGCATTCGTAACCCGGTGCTTGTAAGCAAATTATTCCTTTGTGCTCAATTTGTCACAGTAAGTGAATTATTTTTTCCACTTTGGCCCTCAGACTGTGACTCATTTATTCAAGATGTAGAATGTAAAGATCACTTCTTCTTCTTCTTGCACCCACTTACAAAATCATGGTACAATTGAGGGGGAATACATTACAAATGGCAGAGAATTTCGTCAAGTGCTGTTTTAAAGACCCCATTAAATCAAAACTAGAATTTTGTGATTTTATGTGTATTAGCCTAAAAGCCATGTATATACTACTGTATATATATATATATATATATATATATATATATATATATATATATATATATATATATATATATATATATATATATTCCTTTTCTGGAAAAACAGCAAAAATATTGATGACTCACGTTGCACTAATCCAATCAAATGCTCTCTAGCATGAGTCTGCCCCTCCCCTAAAGCCACCTGCAACCATCTAGTGAGAAGCAAATGATGGTTTATGGCTGTGACGTAACTGTTAGCTAGAGTCCTTCTATATGTCCCACCCA
The DNA here is from genome assembly GCA_036877525.1 of Chromobotia macracanthus. NCBI lineage: Eukaryota > Metazoa > Chordata > Actinopteri > Cypriniformes > Botiidae > Chromobotia > Chromobotia macracanthus. The sequence goes on along the minus strand of JAZGTH010000015.1, from coordinate 7,514,761 downwards.
GACATCCCATTTTAGTAAGAATTATGGTGTTACGGAAAAGAAAGCTGTTGATAAAGTGATTTTGGACAGCTTCTAAAGAATAGCAGTAAAGTTCATCTAATAGAAACATCAGTAACTGTTTTCATTTGTTTCTTTGTATAAAAAAGGTTTCATTTGTTGTTAACATTAACCAACAATGAACAGTAATTCTATAAGTTATTTATAGTATTTCAATGTTTAACAATTTGTTTTTTCCTTATCTCTGACAGTCAGGACAGCAGCGCTTCATCACTCACTTACAGTATGTTGCCTGGCCAGATCATGGGGTACCACAGGATTCCTCAGACTTCCTGGATTTTATCCAATCAATGAGAAGTATGAGAGGGGATTCTCCCCCTCTTATGGTCCACTGCAGGTGAAGGAACCTAAAAGCACAACATACACACAAAAATGTTTCAGGCATCGTCTTACTGAGAGGATGTTATTCTGCAGTGCTGGGATTGGGCGGACAGGTGTGTTGATCACCATGGAGACAGCCATGACACTGATGGAGAAGGAAAAGCCTGTGCATCCCCTAGAAATCATTACCCTACTGAGACAACAGAGGGCCATGCTGGTTCAAACGCCGGTACAACATCATAATACAAGTCTATTAGTTGCATGATTATTTAGAGCAAGGGTTTTTAACATTTCAACAGTCCCAGTGACCTCAACACCCAGCCCTCCTAAGTAGACCCTCATGAGTATAAAACTGGATTTCCTCTAGCAAGAATAGCTTTCATTAAGAACATGAGCTAACATTACTACATTATTCTCGTGTGTGTGTCTCTGTGTGTGTGTTTTCCAGTGCCAGTTCAGCTTTGTATGTGAGGCCATCCTGCGGGTATACAGAGAGATTTAAACAAAGCCAAACACCTAACACTTGATAAGAAGAGCGAGACAGGAGGAGCGTGTTAGAAAATACAGAAGTGAAAGAAGAGACTCTACTGTGATCAGACTGTCAATAAAGACTGATGAATCAAGGAAAAGGGGGCAGTGAGTAGGAGGTGTGCCTGGATGAAGATTGGAAGATGGATGGACATGGATCTATTCTCTTGCTGTGTTGATCAAGAAAGAACATAAAGCACTTTGACACGTAAGCTTATAGGCTACTATACACACTATGTCTTTCTGACTGTCCCACAACACACACACATCAAACAAAGCCACTACTAGAATAAATACATTTATCTCTGCTAATAAATAAAAAATGTGTCATTCAAATCACGTTGTGCCTCTTTTCTTATTCATGATCGCTGGCGGGCAACTCAGCTTGGATAGAAAACGTACGTGCGTGCGTAAAATGCTGACGACTGGCTCATATATTGTTTTCTAATAGTAGCCCAAGTTGACACAATTTCACCGTTGAAGGCTGTCTTGATTTCTAGTCGTTGCTGGTTGTTCAGTGATCATTGTTCACATGAAGGTAACCTCACATGGATCACTTTAGTTTACCAGCAGGTAGCGCTGCCTTGTGCACAGTGACCCGAAGAGGAAAAAAGTTTGCTGAGATTTAACGCTTGCGCAGAACAGGTTGCTTGGCCAGTTCCTCTGGTTGATTTACCTGGAGAGGTACACCAGTTTCGGTTAATAACAGAGAGGAGGAACTAACGCCGGGCTCTCACACCATGATTTAATCGATATTGTACTCGGGAAAAGTTAAATCAAAGCGCCTTTTTATTGCGATAACGATTAAACGAGCGAAAAGACGGGAGTGTTTTGCCGTGGCACTGCGGGCGGCAGGTGCGCTCGTGTTTTCTCGCCCGTGCGCCGCTCTAGTCCTCCGGGGACGGAGCTCGTGACAGGTCGGTGTATTCCGACTTTCCCTTGCTGCATTGCACGGCTCATTCCGGTAGCCGTCACGGAAAGCCTGGGAAACATCTGGATGCCTTCCGAGCGTCGCCGTTAGCGGTCCGGTATCAGTGCCGTTTTTACCCTGGTTGACTAAAGCGCCGTCTGGCCCCCCGCACGTTTCCCCGTGGGGAAAAGATGATGGGGTTTCTCCGCAGGACGTTTAGTCGTCGGTCAAGGAGACGTTTTCGGACGTCGGACGAGTTGGACGGGACCGGCAGAAGCGGAAACGCGCTGCTTCGGGCGCACCAGCAGCAGGTGATCCACGCACCGACTGTAGTGACCGGGGGAGCCGTAGTCCACATTCCCGCTGCGGGCAACAGCAAAGACGCCATCACATGCAGAGTCCTGCTGCTGGACGGATCAGATGTCAGCGTGGAGTTACCGGTGAGTGCGCTTGTGTTTGGGGGATTTATGATTGAACGTGTTGAAAACATAAAGGGACAAGTCGTTAAAGGTAATCACTCCGGTTTTTAATTGCACTGCATGTAGCATTTAACTGTAAATTCAGTTTCGACAAGCCATTCGTGGTCGTAACTATCACCGTGGGGTCAGGGTGGGTTTCCCCGTTGCTGGGTCCGGTCCCAGCAGTTGAAAGACGGACAGATGGTGACGTGCTCTCGTCCTCCTGTTTACTTCCCGCCTATAGCGACCGCTCAGCCTGTCGCACATAAACCATCGCCTGCGCTTTCACAGAAACTATCAGCAAGACACGGAGATTCCTCAATGCTTTTCTTTTGAGCACTCAGTGAGAGTGAGGAAAAAGTGTTTTCCAGAAATGATTTCCCATGTGTTTACCGAGGTCGATGAACCAGTTAGGCGCTTAACCTTTGGCCCCTCTTGTGCAAGTCATGCTCTGAAATGTGAAATGTGTTAGTTACTCTGACAGTCCATGGCTCGTCTGTGTGCCTTCATTCGTTTCGCAGCTCACGGTCTTTTTTTAAAACACTTGTTTTCATTTCAACAATGAATTTGTACTTTATCTTCCCTGTAGGCACCTGAAGGTCATGTTATTGTTGTGTGTTGTATCTCAGAAACACTATTTTGCTGTTCGCTGATTCATAGTCAAGCAATGTTTGTGTCATACAAGTCCAAACTTGTGAAATGACTTATGAAGAAGCTTTTGCGTGTCAGGGCTGTAGAATCACTATTTAGAAATTTCTCATTGACCACTCTCCGTTTTACATTTGTTTTCATGTCATCTGCCAGCTAACCTGATCAGTTTAGCTGGAGAGTTAACAGGGTTTGTTTCTGTTACGGAGCGTCTAGTTTGTGTATGTTAGTAGAGGTGAGCTCTAGAAAGGGAGTTGGCGTATGTGTGTTAAGGGTTGTACAGTAGGTCAGTTTGAACGTCAGCCAGTGTCATAGAAAAATAATAGACACTCCCACCCCCCCTCAGGGTGTGTCCCAAATCCAGCCACTCTGCTCTGACATTTCAAGCTATTTTTACACCAGCCTCAGTTTGCGTGCACCTTACATATGTATTTTCATCTGTCTTAAGGATTTAGTGTGTGTGCTTTGTGGAGCTTTATAAATGTCAATGTGGGACTGAATGTTGAAAGCCAAAGGGTAGTTCTGTCAATGTTTAAGTCCTTAAGGTGATTATATCATTGAACTCAATCAAGGCAGATCATTTTCATAGTTTATCAAGCATACAGTGATCTTATGATGTATTTGGGCACTTAATACACAGTCTGAATGACATTGTATTACATAAAGTATCAAACCAAATAGCATTTATTTTATGTTATTTATTATAAATATATTTATAATAGTATTTATTATTATAAAACATAACATAAGCACATTTTGTCTAGAAGAACATTTTTTCAGAAGGAAACTTTTACAAAAGGAATTTGTTCAGAATGATTATAAAATTTACTTTTGGTTGTTATTAATGTGATGAACGACATCTGTTCTAGGACACCTGTATGATCCTGATTGTAAATAACCTTATGTGTAGTGAAATTCATACAGTAAAAAGTGTCCAAATACATTTAGTGACCAATGTGTTAGTGGCTCTTGATATTAGCGAGTTATCTAAGCTATGGTATGGAAACATAATGCATTTCTAAGTACTGGTAAAATTTATTAATTTACCCTCTAGACAATTTAATTTAGGATTCTGAATTTTCTTCTTGTGGGCGTCATAACAGGAAGCTTCTGCCATGTTCATGTCCTGTTAAGATCTTGTGCTCCCTGTTTAATCAGACAACATCCCCAAACCAACAAAAGTCAATCAGGTCCATAAAAATAATCAGATCATTACCTAAAATTCTTTGCATTCATTTGAAAGTCTTAATTTTAACAGATGCAGGACTTCCAAATAAGAGATTATCTCCTGAAATATTTGGAGTATTTGGTTGTGAGGCCTTGCTCAGCAAAACAAAAAGTATATGTACTTTTGATATCGCTTTGGTGTTTGAAAGAGTTAAAAATGAGATCATTTTCGCAAGAAAAGGATCTGGGTAAGCGCGTATGAAAATATATGTAGCATGTATGTCACTGCATCTAATCCAGGCCATTACGTCCTGCAGGTGTTCTGGGGCTACTTCCTGCTGAGGACACACTCTGCAGGTGTCCCCTTAAACTGTCACCATATCGGTGTGAAACCCTGAGCCTTCTGCACTTGTGATTCATTCCTGTTGTAAATGTGTGTTTCAGAAACACTCCAGGGGACAGGATCTGTTTGATCAGATTATGTATCATTTGGATCTAGTGGAGGCTGATTACTTTGGCCTGCAGTTCATGGATCCAGAGCAGGTTGCGGTGAGTGGCATTTAATGAGTGCATGTGTGTGAGTGTGGAAGTGACCTGTTTTTCTATAAGCTGCTGCTGCTCTTCCAGCAGAAATGAGAAATGAAGACTGTCAGTGTGAAACAGCCACTCAACATCAATCAGAACAACAGGATTTTCATTTCCTGAGCCCTCAGACTAATAACAAACTCTCTTTGTGTTCTTTGTCTCTGTATTCTTCCCTACCTCCCACTTTCTCCCCCACTCCTCCATTGCTCTTCTTGTGCTTCACGTTTCCTTATGTTTACAGCACTGGTTGGATGCAGCCAAGCCCATAAAGAAGCAGATTAGGTGTAAGTAGTTATGAGACACGCACACAGTCGGGTATTGTAGAGTTGTTGAGCTGGCTGGTCACAGATGGCTGATGACCTTGGGCTTGTAATCTGTTGCTGTAGTGACTGGTGACAAGTGTCTATGAGTGTTTTCTCTACTGGCGTGACTAGAGCCAATCCCACTGTATAGTTTTAAAAGACACGCCCCTAGCGGTTAACCAAAGAGAAAAGATGACATTGACAAATATTGGAAATATATTTGACCATCTGTTATATGCAACTTACATGCTCATGTTGACAATAAAGAGGCTATTAATGCAATCTCTTATGGCTTGTCTATGTTATAATTGCTATAGTACCCTTCAAAAGGGCTTTACAACACTTTAAAAGCCGTTGAGTCACACTGAATCAACATTAGCTGTCTCTATGACAACAATGTTTCATAGCTCTCAAGGGTGTTTTTCTTTTCTTTTTTGATTTACATTTATGTACAGATTTCATTGTGGTAATTGACTGACAGGATTATTGACATTGGGTGTTTCATTGTTTTATTTCAGTATAAACTTTCTCTTTGTCCTAGATGGACCTCCATACAGATTGTTTTTCAGGGTTAAATTCTATTCCTCAGAACCCAATAACCTTCGTGAAGAGTTTACAAGGTAAAGGAGAATTGCAGATTTATACTGTATGCCTTGTTGCTAGTGTGTAACCAAAAAGCATTACAGACATGATTGATTTTTGAAGCTTTTTGAATAATGTTTCTGTATTAATTTTTAAGTGTTTTTTATAAGGTTGGATTACAATGTTCCACTAGTTTCTTAAAACTGAGTTTTGTTTATATCTTGCTTTAATTAGTCTGCTGACGGCATGCTGTGCTTTAGCTATTAGTTTGCACAGAGAAAACCTCTCTGAGAAGTCTTAAAGCACCACCATGACAGCTATACATATGCAGACAGATGTCTTTTGCCTTTGGCTGTTTAGTCGTGTTGCTGTTTTTATTTTTTTTGCTGAATGTGGTGTTTTCAAGACAGTCTGTATAGAGTTAAAAATGTTTTAAAAACATGTCTTAGGACCCCTGCATTCTGTTCCATTTTGTTGGGATCTGTCTCCCTTTAAAACACAAGAATGGATCTTACATGAACACCCCCTTGGGAACTTGTCATATCAGAGTTGGTTAAACCCCAAGAAAAACAAATCAAAACAAATGTTAAGGCATTTTAAGCCACGTAGTCGTTCAAGCAACTCATGACTAGTGGGTTTTAAAAATATGTGGTTTTGCACATTTGCTCTTTAATTCAATAAACAAAGAGTTTTAACTGTAATATTTTACTTGTTTAATATGTAATTGCTTTTTGCAGGTATCTCTTTGTACTGCAGCTTAGACAAGACATACTGTCTGGCAAGTAAGAAATTACACAACCTGCAGTCAAACACACAGAAAACAAAGAAGGGTCCTTTAATATCCTCCTCCTTGCCCTCTATCACACCTCTGACCCTCTGTCTTATGCACACACACAGTGCAGTGGGGTTTTCTACTGGAGTCCGATAAAAGCTCTGTTTCAGTGTGTATAATCTGGGTCTGGTCTCTTGGGTGCTGCTCTGCTCCTTTTTAATAAAAGAAACTCTTGATGAGAACCAACACGCAGCTTCTAAATTAAGAGCACAGATATGCTCCGACACACTTTCCCACACCAAGGCCACAACTCTTACGTAAACACATGGTCTCTTGTCATCTCACATTTTCATCAATTTTGACAAAAAAAGTTTGTTTAAAAATTGCATTGATTGAACGTGTGGTTAAAAATTCACTTTATATATTACAAACACTTTTACAAGCATTTTTTTAAGTGTCATTAAATCTCTCCCTCTTTCTTAACAGGTTAAAATGTCCGTATGATGTGTCTGTGGAGCTTGGGGCATATTGCCTACAGAGTGAGTTCTGTTTAATTGTGACAGATTTTTAAAAAATTATTTGTATATTAACTGGAAAACAATTGCCTCTTTTATTTACATTGTACATTTATTTGTATTTGCGTGTTCATAGGTGAACTTGGGGATTGTGACCCATTAGAGCATTCTGTTGTGTTGGTATCAGAGTTTCGTTTCTCACCCAAACAAACAGAGATTATGGAGGCGGACATCTTCCACAAATGGGTGGAATGTAGGTAAGTCCTCCTTAGACAGTGAGTCTTATCCCCACCTGTTTGTAAAGCATGGAAATTAATATTGTTTTCTGACCAGCTGAAACACTGAAAGTGGAAGTATAATGCAAAGTGATAAAATCTCTGCCAGTCATATACAGTACAGGATACTGGGCCAGTTACACAGTGCAGTGCAATGAAAATAGAAACCAAGCCACGGCTGTACCTCATCAGCACAGAAATGCAGATTTAAAATGAAGCAGGTTTATCACTTCTTGCTTTGTCTTGCTTTGGATAGAACACAGCAAGCATGTGTTTTAAGTACTTATAAGGGATTAAGCCCTTTCAGATTCAGTCTCTGTTTACTGAATCAGGACAGCTTCATTTCATAGTGTTGAACCACCACTACACACACTAATCTGTCTTCCTGTGGTGACTGCTGATAATACAGGGTTAAATTCTAAGTTAGAATTCTACTGTACATACTGTACTGTACAAGCTCAGATGCTACAAATCAGACCCTCAAGATGACTTTGTAGTGAGAATGATGCGTTCGCAGTGCAGAGGTGGTTTAAGGAGTAGTTTTACCCAAAATTAAAAATCTGCCATTACTTAGAGCAGAATTTGTCTTTCCAAATCTTTTGAATGTTTTTTTTTTCTTTGCAAAATTCACAAAATACACATTTTTGGTTTGTAAGTAAAGTCATATAAATTTGAAATTCCATGAGGGTGAGTAAACAAAAATCTTTTTTTTTTTTCATTTTTGGGTAAACTATTCCTTACAGTTTCTTGTTTGTTTAGACATGAGTGATTTATGTCAGTGTAATAGTTTACTATAACTTGAGTCGTGAGGTTTTGTTTAAATATGTCTAGTGTTAGCTGACATCACCAGTACTGGGTGTCCTTGAGATTGTATTCTACCATCGATGAGCAAGAAAGAACTGAGAAAATTCCAGACAAATGAATGAAGAATCAGACAAATGAAGACAAGAATCAGACAAATGAAGTTCTTTGGAGGTTGAAAAAAGTCAGGGCCAAGCCATTGTCAGCAGTGTAAGCCAGAAACAATGCCAGTGAATAAAGTGAATGACTTGAATTCTAGCAGATACTGGCAGCCAGTGTACTGATTTGAGCAGAGAACAGAGGTATAATGTGACAGGATTTCCGGAGGTTAAAAACAATCATAGCCGCAGCATTTTGGATGTACTTGGTGGGACATATGGCAGATGCTGGCAGGTTAGCAAAGAGGGGGATGATCTGCTGTAGCCATGATATAACTGGTTACTGTAGTTAAGGGGGGTCTTGATGAGTTATGATGGCTGGTTGATAAGTTATGGTGTTCATGAGTTTATGATATTCACAGATGCATCTCTCTACAGGGGAATGAGTCCTTCTCAAGCTGAGCTGAATTTTCTGAATAAGTGCAAGTGGCTGGAAATGTATGGAGTGGACATGCATTTTGTGAAGGTGACATCACTCCCTTCTTGACTCTAGTTGCTATGTTGTTAATTTCTTTACATTTAAAGATTTCTTTAAATGTAAGATTTCATAACAGACAAGGGTTTTGTTATGCTAAGAGTATATAGCTACATTTATTTTCATTCTTTTATACTTTTAACAATAGCAACAATTATATATCCAATAATAACAGCAGTAATATACCACTACAATAGCTGCATTAATTTTTTATAATAGCCTCTGTTCATCCAGTATTCATATTAGCACTACATTTCAACATTGAGAAAACTGTAAGTATACTGTACTAAAAATAAACTAACAAAATTATATTTTATTTTATTTTGGTTATTTTGTAATGTACCTGTCCAGCACCTAAAAATACCAATGAAACTGGGTTTTTATAGTTTATAGCTGTAAACCTGTTTGAGATGTGATATACTGCTTTATGATACAGGGTCGGGATGGAGGAGAATATGCTCTGGGACTTACACCGACCGGAATCTTAGTGTTTGAGGGATCCAGTAAAATCGGTCTCTTCTTTTGGTGAGATTCACAGACACACTTAATCTGACCAGCAGCTGTCTTATCACTATTCTGTTATATGTGCTCTTGTTTTCCTCATCTCATCACAGATCTGTATTTAAATGTTTCAATCAGGCCCAAAATAACCCGTCTTGACTTCAAGAAGAACAGACTGACTCTTGTAGTGGTGGAGGATGATGAGCAGGTGGGTTTTACATGCACAGACCTGCATTATCTCATGTGGCTGAGCTCATACTGTAGGTTACAGAGTACATATAGGCATTCCTTAATGCTGCAGTGGCTATTGAACACATTCCTTTATTAAAAGGTTAAATACGAATATAAAATTAACACATGAAATTAAAATATTGGCATTTAACTTTCAGGTATTACTTAATTTAAGACCAAATCTTCAAGTAATAAAGAAGAAGAATTTAATCACAGATTTTTTTGTTTTATTGTTGTATCAATTAGATATAAGGTTCCTATTCTATACTGTTAAATGTTCTAAATGATGTATTTTTTTGCATCTGCGCATATATACTTGTGTCTGCAGGGCCGAGAGCAGGAGCATACGTTCGTGTTTCAGCTGTCGAGTTCTCAGGAGTGTAAGCACTTATGGAAGTGTGCGGTAGAAAGCCATGCCTTCTTCCGGCTTCGACAGCCAACCCAGAGCAAGAACAGCCGCAATGACTTCACACGCCTGGGCTCGCGGTTCAGATTCAGGTATGAGCATGCATGCACGCTTGTGACTCCGGTGACATTTAAAGCGATAGCAATTTTTAAAAAGTAACATTTTGTTTTTTTGTGTTTGAAGCGGAAGGACAGAATATCAGGCCACACACAGTGGTAAAGTCAGGAGGGCAAGCACTTTTGAGAGAAGACCAAGTAAAAGATACCCATCACGATCCCAGTCAATGGGCAGGGGTAGGTCTGTGTGCCATATGCTGTCTCTCAATTCAATAAACCACCTCATGCTTTCTCTACTCTCAACTCTCACATATAATCTCCATCTTAACCCTATATCTGACCCTACAACCTTTAAATGCTGGTTTAGTTTAAGTCATTTATATGAGGATTTTTGTTTTCCACAGCCATCACTCCAGCGAAACATCCACATCTTAGGTAAAGCCACAGATTTATAATCTGATATACAAACTGATTACTGATTTAATCATTTCTTTGATGTCCTTGTCTAATGAAAATTATTTATCTCTGTTCTGTAGTGCTCAGGCCAGCCCGAGCTCACAACTGGTACTTTTAATATTTTCATACTTTATATATAATTATAAATTTAAGAAGACATAGATCTGTGTTATATTTAAAGCACAAAAATGCAAAGTAATATGAAGGTAGAATTTTGCATCTAAGCAAAACAACACTGAGAAACACGCATTTGTGTGGAAGGGATTAATCTAGCATGATTTTGAACACTGATATTTGGCAGGCTGATGCCTACGTTGGTATTGCATAAAGTAATGGGTAAATGGCAAAAGATTTTAATCATATGAATGAAAGAGTTTTTTCTGTCTTCCTCTAGTATACACACAACATACCATTTGCACAGGAACCCTGGAAAAGATCACATCCATCCAGTCCTCTATATGTACAGCCAATGGAACTGGGACCTGTTCCCCCACCACACAGGTATGGATTTAATTTACAAACATGACACCCAGGACAGTAGTTTAATAAAAGGGCTGTCGATTAAAATTTGTAATCAAGTAATTTCATATGTTGATTAATTAAATGAATATCATAGACCTATGGCAGTTGTTTTCTGAGGAGAGCCCTTATTACAAAATGTACATATGGGTGATGCATTAAATTTATTATTTTTTGTATAAATTAAGGTTACATTTAAAGACCTTGTAGAAGTCTAAAAATGTTGGCGTATCCAGTGCTGATGTCGTGTGCACGTGTCTGATCTCATTTGTGATTCACTTGCATGTGCATGTGTGTCTGATTTAGACCCTCTTATGCGGACAGACCCCCTGTGAGCAGCGGTGGGTTTGGTGAAAGAAGTTTAAATGAGTGCATTGGCAGGAGTGTGTCTGTGGTGCACAGAGACAAAGTTATGACAGCACTTTGAGCATGTAAAAGAATGTTTGGATGAACCTGCTGACCCCACTAAACGAGACCTCTGGGCACTACTGTTCCATGGCACCCTGATCCAATCACAGTCTGTCATCCTTAAAACATCACAAACCAAACCCATCTCACCTGCAGGAGTCTCATGTGGCCACATTGCTTGTGATCATCCATCAGTTCATCTGTCATGTGACATGTCATCCAATCATATAAATCATTCTGAGATGACAGAAAAAACATGCAGTGGATGTTGACTTTGAAAATTGACATGTTTATGGCATTTAATTTTTGTCTTATGAAAAACTCTAGAACTAGCAAATTATGTAACCAAGATGATGTCATAATATGTAATCGCTGCTGTTGGCTTTGTATTCTAGAGCAGGGTTGCTCACTTGTGCTGTTGAAGTTTAGTTCCAGCTGTAATCAAAAACATCTGATCCTGTTTATCTATCAAGAGCTTTTAAAATTACAGACACGTGTTGGAATCTTCAGAAGCAAAACATTGTTCTATGGTATTACCTATTGTATCATTTTAGATTATTGCATTGTCTAGTCTATGGTAGATATGTGCAAGTTCCACCTACTCGTCAAAGTTTACTTTGTGCGGATCAGTTATATGATATTATGCCAAGTCAAACCTCATTGTTTACAAACAAATGTATTCAAGCATTCTAATGCCTCTAATAAATTTTCTTAATTTAAATTCTCCATTTGAAAGAACTTTAGTATATGTTCTTTATGTGGTAATAATCATTACATATTTGTGTAACTTTAGAACCTTATTATCGGTCACGAAAACCCTTTCAATCAGTGAGGGAGAGGGAGGGGGGCTTTTTAATGATTACGGACTGGTGCAATAAGACCTGCCTTAATAAATGTGTTTACACTAATCGACTCACTGTTTTATTGACTGTAAACCCTTGACATTTGCGTCTCATTTTTGTATTAACATTTGCACTCAGAAAATGTGTTCCATTTCTCTTTAGCAACATAATTTGCTTAAACAATTACTGTTGCTCCAACCCTTGAAATTACTTTCACAAGCTCCCTCTTATATTAGAAACCTGTTTATGATTGTTTCAGCATGTTATTTTAACCATCACTATTCGCATGAAATGTAATGTTGCCTTAAAATCAATCAGTAAACACATACTCAGGTTTGCATTGACTTGAGATCATTGTGATGTGATTGTATAGTTTTAATAAAGATGCCATGTGACTGAGGCCACTCTCGTGTGTGTGTGTGTGTGTGTGTGTGTGTGTGTGTGTGTGTGTACACCTGTTTTTCCCTGAGTGTGGAAATTCCTGCCATACACCACTAAAATATGTGTCTGTCATATATATAATGTGGCTGCCGTGTGTACTATAATTGTGCTGTGTCTTGTAGTTTTCCTCTGAGCAGCGCAGACACTCGGAGGTTCAGTGTGGAAGAAGACGAAGCTTCACTTTTGGGGAGAAAACATCACTGTTACCATCACCATGGATACGAGAAACAGGAAGCATTATGCATCACAACTGCTAAACCTAGTGAGTTGTGCTTAAATCTAAGGATATAAATAAATGAAGTGAGTTAAATGAGGTAAACTCTATAGTTTACCCCAAATTGACATGATCAGTAACATAAGGTTCCATTCAGTAAAGTTATTGAACAAATACATTACCAGTGTTTAAAACACTGTAAGTTTATAATAGTGCTGTAGGGTCTGATTTTTGTAGGATCTGATTTTTTAAAAGGTCAGTTTGACGTCATTCATTTGCGTGGTTATGTCACGTCATAAAGTACCTGGCTGCTCCATCCTATGTGTGGGAGCTAAAGGTGTTGGGGCTTGTCATAAACTTGTCATTCACGTTAAAAAAAGAACTGCAAGTAACTTCCAATTTTTCTGTTTTGAACACTGCAGCTCTAACATTATTGCATTATTATCTTTAGATTTTTAAAAGGGTAATATTAAACATTGGAATTAAAATGAACTAAGAATAAGTAAAAGTTTTGTTTATTGTTACTTTATTAACTAATGTAGTTAACATTAATGTAGTTTTAAAGATTTACCACATTATCTCGTCATTTATTTACCCTCATGCCATTCCCACCTTCCACGCTATGGGTTTATACGGGTTTGGAAAAACATGAGGGTGAGTAAATGGATGAGTTTTCTCTTTGAAGTGAGCTAATGATGAAGACAAGCATATGATGTGTTGGTTTTGACAGAGGCATGGGTCGTGTCTCTTGGACGCACAGACGAGCTGGATCGAGCTTTGCACAGTCAGCACCATCTAGGAGCAGAATCTGCACCTTGGCCAGCCCTTCACATCAACATAGACATGGTCAGCTACACAGAGATTACAACACAGAGATTATGCTGTTTTAGACAAACTAGCAATGTCATCTGTGCCATGAAATTAAGCATTTGATTTCTTACATTTTCTCTTTCCATCTACAAGCAGGCAGAGGAAAAACCTCTTTCTGAGAAAAGTCTCCCTTCCTCCCCTGTGGTTTTACAAGAGCATTTCAAGAGCAGCATTTCTAAAGTAAATCATTTCAATTACTACATGAACATGACAGTGTACTCACAAAAGCTCATGTGAGGATCATTTGTCTGTGTGTATTAACAGCCAGTTCAAGCTGTGTTCTGGAAAATTACTGGAAACTAGCGTAATAATGGTCCCCATTTAGCTTAGCTGCTAGTGATTGGACCAGTGAATCACTTTCCCTGACCAACTAGAAACTGCATAAAACCAACCACTTAAAGCTGGGTTTAGCTTCATTTTACAGCATGCTAGTAACTGTACAGCTATACAGGGTATAACGGGTTATTCAGCACAAATATTGAGGTTACAGAATGAGGACGTGACTGTAACAGTGAGGTGATGCACAGCCTCTGCTCTGCTCTCTCTAACTGCAGCGCACCACCCAAAGTGATAGTGGAGCCTCAAAAGGGAACTCTTCAAGTGGAGACCAAACTGACAGCAGGTATGAACTTGAGATGAGACTGTCTCACAACACAGTGTTAACTCAATGGGTGTTGCATGTGTTGTCTTCACTGACTTAGGACTCTTTTATCAGGTATCCCAGCTCATCACAAGATTCAGGATCAAGCAGTCTGAATATAGAGAAGCCCAGAGTGGACCGGCGCAAACGCCTCGTCCGACAGTTCAGCTTGTAAGTCATGTGACAAAAGAAGGTCTTTATCTGCTGGAGGTATTTTTTTAAAGGTTTTAATTGTTGAAATATACTCTGCTGTAATTTGTCACATAGTAACCATAGCGATGAAGATGACCTTCCAGAAGCACTTGCAGCCATCTCTTCACAGTGCAGTATGGGAAAATCTACATCAAACAGTTCATTGGACAAACAGATCCAGCCACCAATATATCCACCGGTAACTTCCTTTTTACGTTTATGCTGATGGCAATATTATTCTTAAAAATGTAGTTTTGCATAAGATTATTGTTTTACTTTATTTGTACATGTGTGTGTGTTTATTAAATATTGTATGTCTGTGTGGGAGATACATTGTTACATTGAGATTAAGGCAGATTTTTGCTTTCTCTTTACAGCAGAAGGACACTCCTCGATTAGGGCACTCTAACTCTCCACTACTCTATCCCAGCCCTGTACCTCACCTGCTACCCTATGCTACACAAACACAGAGGTAATACACACAACAATCAGACTCTTTCTAAAGCCTGTATGTTTACAGTGGGTTTCAAAAGCTTGTGTCCACTTTCATTTTACTTCTGTATTGCATTTAATGAATCAAATTGATTTTTGGAATTTAATGGATTTTATTCTTGTTATAAAGTATATTATCAGCATGTTTAGTATGTCTTCCTTTGCTGTACAGACAGCACACACTCGAGCTGGTGATCTATGTAATCCAGCATGATTTGAGAATATTCCCTATATGCATTTTGTGAGTTTCAATACAGGCAGGAAAATCTGACCTTTTGTACAATGTCAAATATTTGGTCACATTAGATTGGTGACCTAAAAATAGTGCAGAATCATAAGATAGTTTGTTGATTTTAGTAATATTTATTTTTAGTTTTATATTAAACTTCGAGTCCCAGATTTCCCCTGTGGATTCAGGTTTTTAAATCTCACTGTATATCTGTTTTTGCATTTTTGACTCTGTTCTGCCCACTAACAGATAATCTGTCTCTTTGTCTGTGATTATTTATATATTTCTTCCGGTATGCATGTTTGTCTATTCTTTTCCATCTGCTAATGTTGTTTTTTTATCTCTGTTCATCTGTCCTTCTGCATGGTTTAATGTATGCTTCTCTGTGTGTGTTATTTTGTGTGTCTGTTTGTTATGTGTGTGTGTTTATGAAGCTCTGAAGACCTGCGGACGGATAGAGAGAAACTACTGAGGGCTCTGTTAATGACAGAACTCTGAGATAACACACACAAACACACAAGACAACTGCTTACAGACAACAAGACCTAACTGGACTAAAGAGCCCTTAACTCAATGCACTAATATCACAGTGACACACTGGACCTGAAACAAACCTCTATGATTTACAAGCTATTTAAATATTTTGTTACTACTATATAGCAGTGTATAAAGCATTCACAGAATCATTTGTTCTGTGCTCATTCTGTTGATAGCATGATCCTATAAAATGTATTAACTGACATAATGAATGGTTAACTTTTAATAATTCTTTAAACATATTTTTCCGTATATGTTTTATAATATGTTTGTGGTTTCATGGGGTTTTGGGGTTAAAAGGCCAGAGTTCATTTAAAGGTCAGGCTTGAACCTGTCAATGTATAAGCATATTGTTTATTTGGCTGTGTTCGGAATAGTGTACTATTATCTTATTCTTACTTTTTCTGTAGTATGCAGTATATATACTGTTGCTGATTTTCTGCATGCAGGGGATACCTGGGTGACCTGCCACATTTGCCAAACTGTAGGGACACTGTATCCTAAGAAGGCTAAGAGTTACGACATACAAACGTGATGAAATCATGTAACTATTTTACATACTACTGTTTGAAACATTTGTCATTACACTTGTACTGCTTTACATATACTATTTTTAGAAAAGTAGTACAAAGTATACAGTGTATACTGCGCAGTATGCTGCAAGTAGTACACCAGTATTCCGTTCCGAACACGTGCTTACGTCATGCAATGTTTGTAATATATCTATTTTGTGTAAACTTTTCCTGCTATGCTTAATATACAGTTTTCATATAAAAACTACAGTTTTATATAACAACCTACTGAATCTCTTAGGTTATATTAAAACAGAGAAATGTCCGGAAGCGAAAGTGCGTTGAGGACAGAGGAAGTTTTGAAGCTCGCTTTTGCCCACTAGAGGGCATTAAATATGCATTTCAGATTGGCCAGACTTGATCAAGAGCAACGAAATCTAACCTTTATTTTCTTGTTTACAACTTAACTAACATAAACAAGACCAATGCGTATGTTTATATTGATATAATCACACTTTGACCGAAATAAAATCTATTTAACGTAGTTCGATCACTTCTAACTTTTCTAGTAAACGTAAATACATGATTCAGTCACTCAATCCCTCAAAGATGTTGTTATATTTTGCTTTATTTTTAAGTTAATATAAAATATCAAAATAAAATACTTTGCCCAAACAGCAAAATTTGTTATTTGTTTCTCTACATATGTTTATGAACTAGAGATACAATGATAACAGATTGGTAACATGAATAAACAGTAGCGCTGTTTCACTACTGCCTTTGGCATGTGTGGGCACTAAGTACAAATAAATCACACTACTTTACTGTCATATATTTTACTCCTACAGTTCATAAAAGCCTAAACATGCAAATTACTAGTATTTAAAAAAAAGCACAGAGTATAATAAACGAGGCATGTTGGCATAAACAAACAAACAGGGGGTAAGGGATACAGCTGCAGGTACAAAATAAACCTGTTCACATTCCATCAAATGCACACAAACACTCTCCTTAATACACAGACAATGGGTGAAATACACCTGTGTGCATTACAGCCCAAAACACTCTCTGAGTGCAGTAAAAATAAATCACACATGCATTAACTTTTGGTTATGGTGCTTGTGAAAGCACACACACATACTCATGCATACAAACACATCACTGATTCATCCATTGGGTTACATCTGCTACAGATCATTCACACATCAATTAACACACATTTATCTATAATGATTTTGTACATTGATTGGGTAAGGACAATACATTATGTATAACACACACACAATTAAATGCAGCAGAAAAGTATCGAGTTGTTCCTGATTTAGCTTTTGAGCTATTATGGCAAAATTATCATTGTAGTTCTACAAACTGCAGATATCCACGCACAACATAGTGCATGGTGTAAGGAGTTGGCGACTCTTGTAAACATGTTTTAACAGCTAGCTCTTTGAACTTCATCATGCAAATTCAAACCTTCAAAGAAAAAGAATAAATGCTTAAGAAGGTCTCTACACATTTACACATACCTGTGGTAGAGTCACATCAACAGGGAGATACAGGCACTAACACACACACACACACACAATTTTTCCTGGTCCTTTGGCTTAAGTTTATGGTACAAGTGAAAGTCATGATGCAGCAGGTCAAATCTTTTGAAACCGGTTTGAGGAGCTATTTCCTGAGTGAACATCACTGCATGTGTGTGCACACAAACATACAAACTCTCACAAACACATATTTGACTTCAGCAACAAACCTTTTGAGTAGAATATTAGCTCTAATGCATAAAAAAAACAATGTGCAATATACATTATTGTCAAAATACATATATTTCTTTTTAAAATTTTCATATAAATAGCTATCTAAGGAATGGAATGAACTGCTTGGTTTTGAGGGGTTTGTTAAATCCATGCACCACAGGGGTGTGGTCCTGTGATTGGCTTAAAGCAGCTGCAAGTCAAGATAAGTCCCGCCTCCTACGGTCTGGTCTCCAATGGGCTGCTTGGCTGACAGCACAGAGGGGAGAGTTACCAAGGCATCACTGTTCCCAGGCTAGAGAAGAAAGAAATTAGCTTTACTCAGGAAATACTCAATGCTCATGCCTCATTATTTGTAATAAGCTCCACCGCAAATGAGTGAGAGCCCTCTTACTAACAAGTAAAAGCCTGTCAAATTTACAGCTTGCTTGGAAAACACAAATTATGGAAAAGATTCATTAGATTCAAAGGTTCATTAGACCAACAGACAACTAAATAAACAATTTAACTTTTATGGTGTCAAGTATTTTATCTGGTTAGATTCTAAATTAAAATGAATTAAATACACCAAAATAACAAATCTTCATACTGGTTATTTTAACCCTATTTACACATCAAATCTGTTTATAGTGCTAACTAAATATCCACTTTTTAGCCCAAAATTATATATAAATTAGTAAATGTTTGAAATTAGTAATAGATGGTTATTGATGAAAGATCAATTGTTGGAGAAAAATGTTCAAGACTTGAGCTGAGATTTGTCATCGCAGCCATGTTGTACATTCAGTGGTAACAGCATGAATGGGGTTAAGCAAACAAACACACAAGGTTAAGCTATAAACTCACAAGTCCACAAACACAGCGAAACCCTTCACACCCTTTAACCTGAAGCAGAATTTTTAAGAAGACACTGACACACCCCACACACTCTGATTCTTAGGGCACCTCCTTCATCATACTAACATATTATGGAGGCTTGGATGCATCTTTTGAAATAGCAAAAGCAGATCCTGAATCCATGGTGTAGAAAAGTAGACCCACATACAAGACAGGTTTCGGGACATCCCTTGGTTTTTCTTACTTATTTACAAACTGTTATTTGCTAATATTTACGAAATGTAGTGTAACAGCAATATCACAAGCATGTTGTTATGATTGTACATGAGCACACAGCCTGAAACCTCATTGACACAAGTATAAACGCACCCATATTACACAGTCTGTTTTTTTGCGTTGCTGGCAGCTTCTTTGCAGGTTTGCACAGAGTGAGAAACATGAAAGTGTGAATTTATGCATTATGAATCTTGATCTACAATAGCAGAATCCTAACACTGGCTTCCCAGAGCAACAGATGATCAGCAACAGCAGTCAAGTTACAGCAGGTCAGTGCACCGCACCTTAGCTCAGTCTGTGTGTGTCTGTGAGGGAATTCAAACCAGAGGAACCAGTTCCACTCAGTGAGGGAGTGTGACAATGCAACTATGCTGCCCTGTTACTCAAACCATCTAAATCTTCAGTGCTGAACACCGCAGGGCAGGGGACACACCTTAATGTTCCCTACAACCCAGCCCTGCCCTGCCTATAAACACACATACACACACACACACAATTTATGATGTGGAACAACCTGGGTCTTGTATTGCATCACTGGTGCTCAATAATATTGTGAAAGACTGTTAAGTAGAAGCTTGTCAATACTGTTTTTGAATTCCTTAGTGGTTGTCAATGAATTACATTGAATTATTTCTGTCAATTACAATATATAACTGCTAATTGGCTATTTGTTTCTTTTTAAACTTACCAAGGAAAAGAGTCCATGTATTATAATACAGAAATGTATTATAAACTCACCTGATATCCATGTACCATGCTGAGGATCTCTTTAACTCCACTACTGTAAGCGTGGGAATGGGCGTGGCCTTGCATTCGTATCAGTGCTGTGGGTGGGGCTGGGAGGACCGAGCCAGCTGAAGGGGTGTGGCCGGTAGGGAAGTAGCTGATGTTAGGAGGGGAGCCAGGTGGGCTGTGGTTAGTATGACAACAAATCCATACAATTTAGGACAAAAACGTTGTAAAACTAACAACATAAATCACAAATATGTTTTCAAAAGTTTCCTGAACACTCCATCTCTTTCCTGAACACACCAGGTTTTTTAACAACTGTGAAGCTTGCAGGCAAATAGAACTATAGTTTTCTATTTTTTTGACCTTCCCAACTAAATACTGTTCATCCTATTTCTCTGCTTACATCTCATATGTACAGTCACTATGGGCCACTGAAATGGGCATTATAGCTATATTAAAGGGCCTGGGCGTGACACACTCACTGTGTAGTCTGTTCCCCTTGTAAACACCCCCAGTCCTGGTTTTATCACTCTTAGAGACAAAGTCATTCTGTTTAACTGTTTACCTTTGAATAATATGTGCAGTTTTACACTAGGGCATTACACATGTCTTTACCTAATCATCCACACCTTCTGTAAATATAATTACAGCTTGCAATATTTCTTACCTAGGGTAAGGCATAAGTTTATCCTAGACTGACTATGGTACACAAAAATCATAGGTATGTGATAAATAATACCTGGGATAATAGGTAGTGTAGTTCATATATAGTGGGTTATTGGCAGGGTAGAAAGCAGGTGTAGGTGCCAGGGGGCGGGGGCTTAGCAGGAACTGTGAGGGGTAGATAGCTGCTGGATCCACAGGTAGCACCGCCCCTGTAGGAAGGACAGCCCCTGCAGGAAGGACAGCTGTCCCGGGATGAAATGAATATGATGGAGGGGACAGACCTAAAATTAGGGAGGTGGGATATTAAAGAATTATTAAGTGAATTAACATCTTTGTTTGACTCAGAAGCTCTCAGTAAAGCCTAAAATACCACTCCGGTTGTGCATATGCTAACATATGTGTAAAAAACAATGATTACTTTAGGCTTTATGGCAACCAGCGTGATTCTGAATGAAATCAGGTTTGTACAAATTCTTTAATCACAAGACTGGTGATTAATCAAGGTATTTTCATCAACCAATTAAAGGGTGTGAATCTGACTAAACCTAA
Source organism: Chromobotia macracanthus (assembly GCA_036877525.1). Classification (NCBI taxonomy): domain Eukaryota; kingdom Metazoa; phylum Chordata; class Actinopteri; order Cypriniformes; family Botiidae; genus Chromobotia; species Chromobotia macracanthus. The sequence continues at coordinate 7,493,844 of JAZGTH010000015.1, read as the reverse complement.
GCCAGTGAGCCAAGTTTGCGGATTGAATGACTTTAATTACATTCACAGCCCATTTCCACCCCATGTCCTGTTCATTGTTTGTCATCAGAGGCTCATGCAGTCATGCCATTATACAAACAATGAACAATGTGGCACAAATCAACTAGAGCATGGGGCGGCAATCAAACACCAGCAGTAGCCACCTCAGAAGCCCACCTTATACACAACCTGTCACTCTGGGAACCTGTCCGTGAAGCGTACTGTCGTATCCAAATCAGTTGTCCTGCAGCCAACTCAAATGTGCCACCTAGTTAACACTGCAATCAAATCTCATCTATCATGTTATGGTTGTGTTATGCTTATTACATTGAATGTGTCAAAATATTTTGCTCAATGATTGGGCAAAATATCAGTTAAATACAATAAAAAAAACTCCAAGATTTAATTAAATATCCACCGCAACCTAGATCTCAGACACGCTCTCTTTTTGTCATAATGACAAATTCACAAAGCATGCAGTAGATGCAGAAGAACCAATTTCTGCCACTATAATTCAGCTAAAGTCAGGTATGTTCCCTCCCACCTTAACAGCAGATCACACACCAGGATATACCCACAGGCTGTGGGGTCAGTCTGGGGCCTGCTGGGGCTTTTACCTGCTGCTGTTGGTTGTTAGGGTGGGAAAGTTAAGGACCTGTCAATCTATACAGAACTAGAACTGAAGAAGATAGAAAACTATACTACAACCAAACAGAAAGTTACTCCACAGGTGCCTTTTCATTATACACCTTGGGTTTGCCAGAAAGTGCATTATGGTGAAAATATATTGATGTGTGTGAAATCTTGTGCAAAATGAATGGAGAATTCCACAGAAAATCACCCAAAATCAAAGCCCTTCATTACCCCTGCTGTGGAAAAGCGTCTGAGTAACTTGGCTACATTTCACCGCATTCATCAGATCTCAATGGCCACAAATACAATCACCCGACAAAAATCCTACTGCTCCTTTTTCCCCATTTTGCCCACTTTGTGAAAAATCTGGACAGGACACCCACCAAATGAATGAATGAGTGAATGAATGAAAGAAAGAGAAAAAACAGGAAGGCGTGAAGCGCCACCTACCCGCACACACAGCTGAGAGAAGCAGCCCCAGAGCCCAGCGGCACTTACGTCGTAACTTACATGGCGGCGGCGAGAGACCGCTCCTGTTGAGCGTCCCCCCAATCAACACGATGTTCATCTCCTGAGCGGAGCATGCAAACACCTCCACATAACGCTCCTTCATGCTGCGCTTGTGGCAGCGCTGAGCAGCCAGGAATGCCCGGTCGGCCGAACGCATTTGGATGAAAGCATCACCGGATGGACGACCCTGACCAAAAACACAATAACTAATGTTGAATTAATTAATTCTAATGTTTCCATAATTTTAAAAGGAATAAACCCTGTAAATCTAGATTGAATGGTCATACAATTAAAAGAACATGAGCATATGCTTTGTATGGAAAGTATATTGGATGGACTTCACTTTGGAAAATTAAACTTGAGCAAGTGGATGTTCCAAGTTTTGGACCAATGGTGGGTGGTTTCTAGCTGGCCCAGGTTGCCAGGTCATCTACAAAACATACCAGCAATAAACTAGCAACCACCGTGTCATACTAACTCAAAGAGTTCAAGAATGATTTTTGGTACACAATCAATGCTAGTTGACCAGGTGATTTTGTATCAGGTAATGAGCAACTTGGATGTGCGAGAAACCAGCAGCTGTGTTTCGAACAGCTACCAACTTAAGCTGGACTTTCCAGCAATGTTTACAACCTGTGCTCCAGTTTAGTTCTTTTCATTGTGCTTTAAGATATTGTATACAGTCAATACAGTAACACATTAAAGAGGAATGAAGAAACACAAGTCCTGACACAAGACGCTGCTGTATTGAGTGATTAATGACCCTTTTAATGAAACAGTTCTTCTGGTAGTGCCAAAGGGGAAAAACTCCCTGTAACTCCCTATATAGGGGAAAAACTGGATATTATACATTCTTAGATCTACAGATGTTACTGCATGAATTTTACATGAATCTAAATCAGTACCTTTTCAATAATACATTTATATAACCGTTCATAACAAAAGTATATCTAGGAGCGTTACCTGTTGGTTAAGCACCATGTGCACTCCATGTGGTTTGATGTCGGCAGTGTATTCCCCCAGGAAAACTAGTATATCCTGAACAGTGGCATCATATGGCAGACCCCTCAATCTCAGGCAGTCACGGACACCTGTTACTGCTGCCGTTGGAGGCACGAACGTGGGCGGGGGCACCACAGATAAGATGGGAGAGGGGGCCATGGGTATTAACGGGGCTGATGAGTATCTGTTCAATACCTGACACATACAAACATACAAACGTGGGTGTTAAATGACTACTAATGTACCAAAGCAAATAAGGTACAATACACAAACACAGACACACACTGGAGATACTTGTTGCCACAGTGCAAACACAGGCTTGGTATGCCTGTATCCTCAAACGCTCTTATATGTAATGATAACATCTCACAATTTGTTAGAGCTTTAACAACTGAGGTCTGCCTAACTCATCCTACTTGTAAATCTTAACCATCAGGATTATAGAAACAGTAGAAACTATATCAGTTTATAGAAACATAATCAAATGCACAGGGTCATTCGAAGGCATGTTCAATTGAGCTCAACCTCCTGCTTTGGTTGAGTAGCTTTGGTTTCCAAATATGATAGCTAAATATTAACAAGGAATTCCAAGTCATTTTACAAATTTAGTAGCACAATAAAATCTATAACCACAAAATTTATAAGCACAAAAATAATCTATGTATTTCAGTAAAGAACCAGAGGATTAAGTAACTAATAATTTTATAACAGCATTGAAAACAATCTATTACAGATTGTAAACTGGAGTGTTTATTAGAACACTCTGAAGAATTAGTGCTAGAGTACAAGTTTCTACACAAACTTACACAACCAAAGACATCCCATTTGACTTCTTTGTCTTCCTGTATTCCAACAATCCAAAACACAATCCAAACAACAGATCGCCTTGAACCCAACGTAAGATGCCGCAATCTCACCTGTTGCACCTCAGCCGCAGTGCTCTTGAAGAGTTCTATGTATCTCTTGCCCAGGAGGTCCTTGTGTTTCTTCAGCGCATTCTGAGCATGTTCCTCACAGGAGAACAGGACAAAGGCGTCCCCGGTGGGCCTGCCGTCGGGAAAGCGTACAAACAGGATGCCCTCGCTGCCGTCGGTCACGGGGCATGACGGGGAGAAGAACTGCAGCACCTGCTCCGCAGTGGCGGTGAACGGAAGCCCACGCATACGCACGATGACCTGATTCTCCCGCGAGAGGAAATTGGCCACTTCGTTGGAGGTGCCTGGCAGTCAAACATTTGCACATGTGAGTGAGCCACTCGACGTAGAAATACACAAAACACAAACTATAAAACTAATGCAAATATCCGGGGGCCTTGCGCACCTGGTACAGGTTTGTTTAGTTAAGGAGTTCAAATTTTATGGAAAAGAGCAGCTTTGATATTCTACTTCACAGGAGTCTGGAGTGACATGGGTGAATAAATGATCACAGAATTTTCACTTTCACTTTTGATTAGTGGAAGGTGTTTTGATTAGATTGATTAAATTGTGACATGTAAATGTACACATACCATCACTTTTCTGATCTTTCTTTCCAGACTTTTAAATTATTTATTAAATGATAGATACACTATATCAAGCAGCAGTTTATGCTACAATTGCATTCACTCTTGAACTATTAAAACTTTATTCTTACCTCCTGCTATTTTAATAAAGTCTTCACCTGTTGCCTTGTAAACCTGCAAAACACAATTGTTTTACTGATTCTCTGTTTTACAACTGTGATAAGCTTGGATATCAACACTACTATTCATTTAAAAGTTGCACGTAACTGGACTTTTGTTAATCAGCAAACGAAATGTATTTTTACTGATACAGAGTATAAGCAGACAAATAGTTCTATCATTTACAGCATCAATAGCATAAGCGTACCTCAATGTATCTGGTGCCCATGTGATGCTTGTGTCTCTGCAGGGCTAAATCTCTGTGCTCCTCACTCTCAAAGCGCACCAGTGCCTCTCCATTCCTCCTGCCCTGAGCATTCAAACACAGAGCAGCACCTCCTCTATATATACACACATACATACAGAGAATCACTCATCAAACAAGTGCATTAGACAGCCACTGTACACAGACTGCATGATGATTATGTGTTAATGTTGTTTGCAGGTTCTGTATGCATACTTGGCAATGTTGAGACCCCTGAAGAACCGGGCGATGTCCTGGTCTGAGGACTGCCAGGGAAGCCCTCGAGCTCTGATCACTGTGTTATCATCGACCCTTTCCATCTTACTGCTATACACACACACACAACAGTAACTAATTTAATCTCTACAAGGAACACAACAAATGTTTCGCATATCAATTGACCATATGCATGGAACGTTATTAAGAATTTTCACAATAATATAATCCAGCCGGAAAACTTCCTGTGAATTGTCACTTGTTGATGTCGTCATATGTTAAATTTCCTATATAGTCAGGTCTAGCATTAATTTAAATGTTCAAACGTAAAAACATTCACATTTTAGATGTTCCTCCTCAGCAAAATTCAATTCGACCATTAGTTTTCACACTTTCTCCTCTAATGACCAACAATGACAAATTCATAGCTTACAGTTCACTGGAGTTTGTTTACAGAAAATCAGGAAGTTATTGTGCATATGGTCAATTGACCACACTTGCAGACAAACACGTGTTCATCTGTATAAGAAATAACCTACCATGTGCCAGTCTCAAACTTGTCATTCACTTTATCAGGGCAGGAGAATTTATGGCCTGTGAAGTACAATACAGCAGGTTCTTCATAAACAAACTTGGGGATAATAAATCCATGTGTGAAAACGTTAATATGTATGTTTAAAGAACTTACAGGTGGGCTCAGAGAGGAGCGCTAAAACAATATCTGTCATCTGCTGGACCCTGTGCGCCGTGAAGGCGTGAAGAGAAGAATCTACAACCACATTCAGGTCTGACCACAACCCCAGTCAAGGAATACAGCCTATGTGACACCATAATTACCAGTTAATGACAGTGGAGACATGCGTAACGCATGATTTATACACCACGCTGTTAAAACACAGCAGCCTTCCATAAAATCACAATGCAAACATGGAAAGAGAGAGTATGACTTTGGCTTAACCTTTCTCACTGTGCAGACAGGGCTGTGTCTATTGTGTATTTGACTGTGTGTAGGTATTAAGGCGTTACAGTGTAGGTGTGGCAGGTTAAGCTTGTTGGCTAAACACTCTTGGCTTTCTCTTGCTGGCTTGATGAGCCCACACTATTGTGAGTCTATTTGCATTTCAAAACTTTGGGATCCTGCAGCCAACACCCTGTTGCTCTCTCTCTCTCTCTCTCTCTCTCATAGATTACAGTAGCTGTCAGCTGCAAACAGAATATTAAAATTTGACATCGTTTTAAGGATACGGTCGGCCATGACCTGAAGATCCAAGTCTTTCAAATCTCCGTTTGATGGGAATGTTTTCTTGAACTCTTTCCGAAGATCAAAAAATGAGAAGAAACACTCAGGCAAAAAAATATTCTGAAAGACACAAAACCAAGCGGTCAGCAGGAAGGAAAGCACCCATCTGCACATATTGGTTATAAGCTAAAGTGCCAATTGCATGTCACTATATATAATTTTTTAATAGCAGCAGTATTTAGTTTAGTTTCAGACCTTGCTGGAGGCCTCAGGATGCAGGACCTGGCGCACATGCAACTGTCCATCCGTACAGAGGCAGAAAGTGTTCCCTGACCCTGTGTCCACTTCTTCACATAACCTCTGATTCAACTGCACACACATAGAAACTGTTTAGGTAAATTAAACCATACAATTTTTATCTGACATTTATTCTATATCCACAAGTTACTCCTGTGCAAATACCGATCCAAAAGCTGTTTAATGTATTTTTAAGAATGTGCAAAAATGAGACAAAACCATTGAACATCAATAGTTCAAATAGTCTATAGATACACAGGCACATAAGGAAATTATTCTTAGATCCATCTGAGTTTGTGTGTACATTTAAACAAGCTGCAAAAGGCCTGCTAAGTACAAACTAGGAACTCACATAGGCAAACATCCTTATGTATTGTGAACCAACCAATTAATCCTTAAAGAAATGAACTTTCTGGCCAGTTGATTGAACTGTAAGTTCCCATATCAGACAAATTTTGTTTCATTTATCATGTATTATGCAAAAAACATTTGGTTTCTTGTCATATACTGATTAATTATATATATATTTTTTGCGACCAGAGAGATTCAGCAGCAGCAGGAAAGAACCTTTGTTGAGCTTTGTAAAAAGCAGGCTTAACTATTATGATAGATCAGGAGAAATTACCGCATCGATGGCGTCCTCAAGAGGAGCAGAAGATGTCAAGGCCTCCTCGGTGACTCCGCTCACCTCCTGACACTCCTCTGAGAGCTCATAGTGCTCCGGTCTGATGAGCAGGTCATTTATCTGGCCAGCCTGAGAGTAGACAGTCATGATTACACATACATACGCATACTATAGGCAGGCAAATAGTTAGGTAGGTGTTAAATAAATAAATGCATAAGTAATATATTAAACCTATAAATCTCGTGATGGTATTAATCCCATATTTAACTTTTGAACTTTTCACTTTTTAATTAACATTGATCAAAACCATATTTTTTAGATAACGAATACCATTTTTTAAAATAACAATAAGGCATATAATTTAAGTAGAATAATGCTGTAAATTATTTCTCTTTCTCAATCCCACCACAATTAGTTTACTTCACTGCACACACACATACATACATACATGCATACATACATACACAAAAACATGCGCACACCATCAAGACAAAATGTACCTTTTTGTTCGCCAAATCCAAAACTTGCCAAACCAACTGTACAATTTCCTTTTCATCTGATCCCAGCTGGTCCCCAGTTGCGCCAGATGTGGTGGCAAATAAAAGCACCAGATAATCGGGATTAACCGTCATTTTAACAAGGAAAACGATTGTCACCACCCCAATACCAAAAGAAAAACCCTAGAGCTCAACTCCGGGTGACAGAGAAGCCAAGACCCCAGCGACCCCACACCTACTGACAGATCGGTGCCGGGTTCGGACTTTCCTTTATGGCTTTCGTGACCTTTAATTGCGTGAGAGTCGATGGCAACTAGCCCAAACCCTTGGCTCTGCTCCGCAATGGCTGCTCGGATCGCGCTGGTTTTGTGTGCGCCCTACCTGGCCACCACCCACGTGATACAGGTAACAGATACCTGCCCAAGCGAAAGCCCTCCTCCTTCTGCTGAGAAACAAGGACGTGGCATGGCTCATCCAGCACAATGTGAGGGAATTCAGGATCTGTTTATTGTATGTTGGCAGTAGACTGCCTAACTAATCAAATAACACACCATTAATGGCCATCACCATTAAACGCCATCTCCGTTAATCTGTGAAACATGACATGACCCTATAGGGATTTCACAACTGTTTTAATATTGTACTACCAATTAAATAAACTTTCATATGATCAATAATCATCTCTGAAGAAATTCGCACTTGGATAGGTATCAGAACCACGAGCCCTTGGTTCATTTAAGTCCGTGTAATTGGCACACTGCTATCTCAACGTGTACACCGATAACAGAGTTTACACATGGTATGGCCATCATGAGCATTGTACAGTCCTCTACGAAAGAAGAGGCTTTAATGAAAGTGATGAAGACAGAGAAATACAGAGAGATTTCAGGATCCTGATTTCTATAGTGACCTCTTCATGCAATGAAACTTTGTTTAAGCACATTATTATGCCCTAAATTATAAATAACAATATTTAGGCCAATACTGAACACAACAGAAACACCATTTCTGTACCCAACATATACATTTATAGAAGCAGAACTGGGTGTTCTCTACACAATTACACATTTTTATCACGTACTACTGTGATAACCACTATAGTCTTTTAAAGTTATTGTATGGGGTAAAGTCAAGCAGTTGCCCTGGCGTTTGTTTTCCTTCGGTGTCCAAAATTTAATTTTGAAGCATGTAATTGCACCTTATGCACCCGATCCTGTTTTTATCAATATGGGAATGATAATGACAGTCTTAAATGTATATTATAGATTGAAAACTACACCATATGTATATTTATATACAGAACAAGGATCGACAAATGTATTATTACTACAGTCTAGAAACTATAAACAAAATCTTTGAGACTACAACACAACGGACCCTTGCGCACGCCTTCATCACCGGAAGTATTTCCTTTACCGGAAGTCCTAATGTGACCAAGAAAGATGGCGGGGGATTCCGCAATGGAACTGCTCTTTTTAGATACGTTCAAGCATCAAAGTGCAGAGGTAAACTTTTAATGTGATCTATATATTTTGACGACATGTTGCAGAAGCAATAAAGTCTAGCAAATGTTAAAGTCGTTTTCGCGCGAATCTTAAAGTTTCCATTGTGAAGCATTGAGCGCAGTAAACAGTTAGCTAGCTGTTTAGCACGATTGTGATACACTCACATACGACATTGTTATTTTTAGAATAACACATCTGACTGTCCATTTTTAGTAGTTACATTATCCGGCTGTAGATTATTTTATGACAAAGCAAGCTAAATAAATGTGCATGAGCTGTATGGTGTTCCCCCCGTTTCAAGAAGACTGTATGACTATATTGGTATTGTAATTATATGTACTGTTATATACCAGTGGCGTTTTGACAAGTGTAAAATGCAAACAGAACCAGAGGTTACGAACTCTATCAGAAGTTCAATGTTATGTTTATTCTTACTGACAATAGCTGCCTGTCAGGATTGCATGCACACACGACCGAGATTACAGTGAGATGGTTCAGTCATTTTTAGAGATTTGTTATGTGGAACATTATGGTAGAGTTTAATTTTAGCATTTCATTCTTTTATCCAATTTTGCTAATCTGTTGACCAATTCCTTTTATTAATGAAGTTTTCATTAGTTGTTTCAATGTTTTGTGAAACCTATGATTGTATATGCATATGTTTTACATATGCATACAGTTTGTGTGTTTCTGGGGATTTTAACTCTCGACCTAGTTGGGTTGCAATGTGCCATGCAGAGCTACATTGTTTGCCAGTGTAGTGCTTATAGAATATAGTTTAGAGTATATAGAGCTTATGGAGTATAACTAATACTGTTGAGGATTTGCAGGACAGACTTGTCTGTTGCAAATGACTTATTTGTCGCTGGGCTTCTTCTGATCAGTTGCCTCTGAGTGATCAGTTATATTTCTTTGATTTTTTTCTAAGGTCTTTTGTCATCCTAGTCCAGAAATATACTCCAAAGGCTATTGAAACCTTTAAACCAGGGGTCTCCAATCTTCGTTCCTGGAGATCCACAGACCTGCAGAGCTTAGCACCAACCTACTTCAACAGACCATCAGTAATTCTGTGGAAGGTTGGCGCTAAACTTTGCAGGCCTGTGGACCTTGTTGGAGATCTCTACCCCAAACTAAATGTTGTCAACACATTGATGCATTACATTTACTTGTCAGAACAAACACACCCATCTTATGATAGATAACAGTAACATAACATACCCTAGCAGATAAAGGCTTCAGTACTGCATTATGTTATTGTTAGAGCACCTGTCATATATACATATAATTTTACAGAACTAAATGTAGAAATCTCAACACAGCTGCTGTTTACTCCAGTGTTCTGCATATCCAGTATCCTGTTAAGCGGAGTTTGTCTTGCCTGGGTGTGTGTTGTTGCTGAGTGCTTTGTATTGTTCCCCCGATTTGCCGCCCCACAGGTGTATTCCAACAGCCCTGTAGAAACTGGTCGAACTTGCCTGGTGAACTAGTGACAGTTTGTTGAGGAAATAGTGACTATTCACTGCTTTACCGTTTTCAGATTCAAAACAGAAGTTCCAAGAATGCTTTTGTGTTTGCAAATACCTTGAATCTCAGGAATCCTAATTCCAAGACCTTTAACAGTTGAATAGGCCTGAGTGTTTTTTTATTTTATTAGGTGTGTGTGAAGTCTGACCTTTCCCTCAGTATATGCATGATAACATTTATCCTGATCTTGATAAGCTTCTTAACATTTTTCCGTGTCTGTCCTCTTACAAGCTGACAAATGTGGATGTTGTGCGGTTTCCGTATGGTGTGTTGATCACAGAAGTGCGGGTCATTCCCCCTGGTATCAAAGCGCACAGCAACCTGCCTGACAGCAGAGCATTTGGGTGAGAACGCTCAGGCACACACTCACACGTTTACTTGTATATCTAAATGGGGACATTCCATAGACTTCTATTGTTTTTATACACAGCTAGTTATAAACACAATAACCAAACCCTAACCCACACTCCAACCCTAACAGAAAAGCTTAATGCATTCTTATCATTTGAAATTTTTTTAATATATATATATATATTTCCTCCCTTATTATATGTTAACTAAACCTTCACATGCATAGTGTACACAAGACAGTCAGTTGTTCTTTAAAACGATAGATCACTCAAAATAAATAGACTGCATAAATCAAAGTTCACTCTTATATTGTCCTCAACTTGTATGACTTTCTTCCATGGAACACTGGAGATGCTAGTCAGAATATTAGTGACTGACAGCCTCAGTCACTACTCACTTACACTTGTATGTAAGAGCATTGTCAACGTTCTTTACATTTTCTCCTCCTGTGGTCTATGTAAGAATGCCATAAAATCATGTGGGTTAGTCACATGGATTAAAAATAAAATGGAGGTAAGAAATTGAAAATTAAAGTGTAAAAAAGTCATTTTTGTAAGTACTGTCCTTTTAAACAACTGAGATATGACTAAATATTTTACACGTACACTAGTATTTGTCTTTGTCATCCAAACTGCAAGACATTTTCACTGGACATGTGTCATTTAACAGCACTTCCACCGTGTTTACAGTGTGTACAACCTGTCCTAGTGCTTCTATAGTGCATAATAGGATATATACGTGCATGAGTAATGCTATAGTATCCTCTGATGAAATGGCTAGAGGACATTGAGGAAGTTGGAAATGGTTTCTGTGGCCCCTTTTGTTCCCTCTTTAAAAACAGATCCACCACACCCCCTATTCTCCCACCACTCTCTACTTTTCCCATGATCTCATCCTTTATCTGTCTCGTCTTTAGACGTGTTGTGATAACAACGAGACAAAGAGCTTGTTTTAAAAAATACAGCACATATGAAGCTATTTTTTCATAATATCTCTTTGATATGACCAATAATACATATGCTTTAGAAGAGAATAAATCAAAAGATTGGAAAGAACTGTATTTTGCTGGCAAATACAGTTTTTAAGGTGGTGGTTTTGACAGTTACAATGCCCCTTCCTGTGTATTTTCAGGGAGACATCCCCTCACGCATTCCAGTTGGACTTGTTCTTCAACAATGTGTCCAAACCCAACTCCCCAGTGTTTGACAGGCTGGGCAGGTACTGATACACACACATACACACCTGTATTGGACAGGCTTAGCAAGAAATACAGTACGCTCGCACACAACTCATACTCTGTTGGCTCTCAGGCTCTGTTGAACAGATGCATGCACTCTTTGATTGTTCAAATCACTGATGTTGGTGTTTGTTTCACACTAGCCTCGAGTATGATGAGAACAAGTCAATTATCTTCAGACCCAATGGGAAGGTAAGAGACTCACTTTATTACAGCTCAGCATTGTATTTCCATGTTATCGACCCACCCCTTGGAAATGAATTCCAGTCACAGTCCATGTGTTTGTGGGTTCTTCAGAAATATTGACAGCAGCTTTCCTCGGCTCTGTACATACTTAAAAAGCATTGCCCCTCGGCTCTGTACATACTTAAAAAGCATTGCCCATGATCCTCAGTGTAATTGCACATGCCTGTTCAATGACTAAAGCTGTCCGTCCCTCTGCACTGTCTTTTATGAAAATCAGTGAATCTTTTTGCTCCACCCTCTAGAACTGTTGAGGTTCTTATATAAAGAAATGATTTTTGAGTTGTTGCACAAATAACATAGACAAAAACCTTAATTCAACACAAAGATCTGAGGTTAAATCGTATTTGAACATATAGGAAAAGTGTACATTTTATGCAATGTCATTAAAAACACCACTATAAGAATCATAATGAAATATTAGCTATTATATTAAAATACATAAAAAAATTTAGCATGAGTGACACTGCAGAACAGTGTTAGCTACCCATTTGCTGCTTTGCATACTTTTAATTTTAAAAGATGACTAACAGGTGTATACTTTAGCGAATAGTGCATATTCATAAATTAGAGATTATAGTCTGTATAAAAATTGCATAGTTTATTAAAAACAAAAATTGGGAGTGAGTGTCAGTTGTGTCTGTTTATTATTGAAGATCAACACAGATGGTTTAGTCCTGCGTGGATGGTACACATGCCTGACATTGGCAGTTTATGGGACAGCTGAGCGCCCCCACAGCCATGAGCAGGACTCTTCACCTCCTCCTCCACCCCCTCCTCCCCAGCAGCAACAGCCGGGATCCAAGAGGAATGTTAAACATGGTCAGCTTAAACTAAAATGTATACTCATTCTCTGCCATGCTGTATGATGGGAAACTTTTAACATGCCTGTAATTCTCTCAGAGTGGGACAATGAAGAGCAGTACAACGGAAGCCCACCCAGACCACTGCCCAGAGGGCCTCGGACCCCACCGGGGCCTCCCCCTCCAGACGATGATGAGGAGGAAGCTTTACCTGCACCTGGTCAGTGTTTGTTTGTGTGGGCAAAGTTAATGTATGTAGTCTGAGTCTGGGACCCTGTGAAAATGCTTCTGTTTTGCTAAACCGAAGTCCCAGATTTTCAAAGAGTCTCAGACTCCACTGTATTTTTTTTTTTGCATCTTGTAATGTTTTTGGTTCACTACCTGGAAAACAACAGTGAAGATCACTAAGCATCTGTTTTAAAGGTCCAGTGAAGGAGGAGAACACAGAGCAAGGTGATGATTACCTGGAGCCTGTCTCACCTGAGCGAGGATCTCTTCCTGCAGATGAGAACTACACAGATGGAGAACAGGAGGATGAGGGCCCGGCTGATGATGAAGAGGATGATGATGTACAATCAGAGGGAAGTGAGGGAGAGGAAGATGATGAGGAAGATGAAGAAGAGGGTGATGAGGAGATGGATGAAGATGGAGAAGGTGAGGGGACAAAGTGCATGGGTTGTTCATAAGACGGGTATATATTTTTGTTTGTGTGTCACGTTTGAGTTTCTCAGATTTGCTAAGAAGATGGCAGCATGATTTAACTGAACAGAACAGAAATTCACTGAATGTGAGATGTCTCATTCCTGTTTACAGGTGATGACGGCTATGAGCAGATCTCCAGTGATGAGGAGGATTTAGAGAGTGGTGCATTTAAGATACCTGCCTTTGACCTGGACTACACGGCTGAGGACCTGGCCTCATTACCAACTGTTCAGTACGATCCATACGAACGTGAACTCCGACCCCTCCAGCACTTCACCCCGCCACACATCACGCGCTATGAGGCAGAACTAAAACACCTTAAAACGGTAGACATTCAGGACCTCAGCACCCCATGGGCGGAGTCTGAGGCGAAATTGTCAGAACTGTTAGAGGCCTGGGGGGAAGGCCAAGGGGCAGAGCAAGGAGCAGGCTGGGTAACGGCATTAGAGGAAATCCCTGCCTTACTTGTAAAAGGGCTGAGCTTCATGTCCATCAAGGACCCTGATAGGCAAAAGGAGAAGTTAAAACGACTAGTCAGTTGGAGCTGTGAAGCTCTTAGTTTGGACTCCGCCCTGACACAGCCTATAGCTCTGAACCTGCGCCAGCTCAAAGCAGGAACCAAACTGACCTCTGCCCTGGGTGATTGTGGTGCCCAGGCTGTGAAGGATCTGCTAGAGAAGGGGATTGTTGGCAGCCTGTTGGACTTGTTGTTTGCAGAACATGTTTCATCCACTCTGAAACTCAATGTTATGCGTTCCCTCGACAGCATCATCAGTGACCCAAAGGGCATTGAGACCCTGCTCAGAGACCGTAACCATGGCGATGAAAGAACGAGTGGGTACCAGCGTCTGCTAGAACTGTTTTTGTTGGACCAGACTGTACGTGTTGCTACAGCAGGTGCAGCCATTTTACATAAGGGACATTTTTATGAGATTTTGACCGACCTGCAGCGGACTGCAGGCATTTGGGCAGAACGTCATACCACGGTAGGGGAGGCAGGTGTGAGAGAAGATACTGAGAGTGAGAAAGAAGGTGGTGAGAAAGACAGAGAGAGCACTGAGAGGGAAGGAGATGAGAGCGAAAGGGAAACTCAGGAGGTAGAGCGGGAAACCCCAATGGATATTGATACTTTGCTGGAATCTGCCTCTTTGTCAGAAGGAGACTTGGAAAGGCTGCAGTGTCTCCTGGAGGAACTGCTCCACCTATTGGAGACAGCGTCTCACTGTATGGTACAGCCGCCTGGAAAAGCTTTTCCCACCAGTGCCCGAATCACAGGGCCAGCGGAACGAGATGATCCTTATCCCACACTGTACAGGTCAGCTTCATATGCCTGTTTATGACGATAAATAATTATTAGTGTTCATCATTAGTGTATCATTATTAATACTACAATTGATTGTAGCCATGTTGGGACCAGAATATATTTATATACATATAAATTGTTTTATTATTATTATTATTATTATTATTAATGTCTTATTTTGTATTCTTGTTACAGATACATGCATGCATGTCACTTTCTGGAATCCCTGGCAGTTTTTCTATCGTATCCGGCTACATGTGCCCATATCGGAGTCCTGCAGGCGATTAGAGAGCTGATGCGTTTCCTGTCACAGTCCCAGCAGGGTCTCCTCTTCCTCCTCAGCCAACATGAACCCACCAATCTGCTGCTTCGTCTTCTCACTCCCCTTACTCACCTGACTCCACCCACTCACCTGGCTCTACTGGCACCTCTTTCAGAAGTTGAGGGGGAGGATGCTCCTGCAGGTGGTGAGGGATCAATAGAAGATGGTTTTTACGTGTGGCTTATGCAAACTCTACACGCATTACAAGGTATAACTGAGCTGAACGGGGCTGAGCTGGAAGATGGTGATAGCCCAGATGTTTTGGCGACGCTTCACAACTTATATCTCATTAGCTTCAGTAGCACCGGACGGAATGCTGTCACACATGCATTTAGCTTGGAAAATAACCTTGGCTGTCTGGTCAGCCTGGTAGAATACCATGCCAAAGAGGGCCAAGGGTGAGAATACACTAATACAGCTGTAATACAGTTGGGCCCATATTAAAGCCACATGTTTTAGTAAACATCTTTTTCTTCCTCACAGGGAAGGCAAAGCAAGGAAATCTGTCACATATAATTATGCCTGCATGCTTGTACTGCTAGTGGTTCAGACGTCAGGTGATCTGCGGATGATGGAGCACTATGCTGCTCAGCTTTTCAGTGTTTGCAAAGATGATGAAAACAATGCTAAACTTCAGGGTGAGTCTGCTTCTCTTCTACTGCTCACCGAACACTCCTGCATCATTTAAGCTCATGAAAGCTTTATGTAAATTTGAGTGCTTTCACATTTGCTCTCTGTGATTAAATGTCTTTCAGAGCTGTCTAAGTGGTTGGAGCCCCTTGAAAAATTGCATTTTGATATCAGTGGCATCCCTACGCTTATTGACTACATAAAGCAGGTGAGCTTATCTGCAATTTTACACAATTTTTTTAGACAGGTGTATGTTTTATGTGTTCCTAAATGATATGGAAAGTCTAAATTTGATTATGTTCTTCCATCAGAATCTAGAGAACTTGATGACAGCAGATGGGGTGGGTCTTGTAACTGCTCTCAGAGTCTTGTGCCACATTGCCTGTCCCCCACCCACTGTGCCAGGTACAAACACACACACACACACTGTGGCACTGTGACCTTACATTACCCCTGATAACACAATATAATATAAATATATAATACAAGTATATATAATATAAGTATTATACTTATATATAATATAATATAAGTATATCCTCACATGACTCACTGTGTATGTAGGTCAGCAGAAAGACTTGAAGTGGAACCAGGCCATAATAGCCCTCTTCAGTGCAGAGGGAATGGACACTTTCATTAAAGTTCTCCTGAAGCTTACATCAGTGCTTCTGCTGCCATGGCGACTACATGGGCCGATGGGGCCCACGGCGCAGCGACTCATGATGCTGTCGGTGGCCTCCTGCGCGCTGAGGCTCATCCGGACCATGCTCACAGAGCTTCTGAGCGGAGGAACCTGCGATTTCCGTGATGTGCGTGTGCCCTCTGTCTGCGTTGCGCTTCACAAGATCCTGTGCTCCACCCCGACGACCGGTCGCTTGGATGCAGAGGAACTACGCATCCAAGGAGACGTAACGGAGACGTTGTTAACGTTCACACACGCGGTTAGCGAGCAGGAGACAGGTTCAGAGGAAACAGTGGCAGGAAACAGCTGGTCCCTGATGTTGAAGGAGGTGCTGAACTCTATACTGGCTGCTCCTGAGAACATTTACAGCAGCCTCAGCCTGCTGTCAGAACTGCTGCCTCTGCCTCTACCCATGCAGACCACACAGGTACTGACGCACATAAACACTCACAAGCACCAGCAGATGTTTGATGCTTATTGTTTCACTGACAAGGGCTCTGATCCAAAGGCTGCAGAACTACATACCTAGACAGCGTTTTATAGGGGTCATAGACACAGTCCAAACACAAAAAATGCCACAAACTGTTGGTAGCCTAATGATATAAAGATATCCTTCTTTATATGAAAAGTTTAATCTGAAGATGCTGAACCAAGTTAAGGAAAATGTCAGATGTAAGTGTAATATATTGTATTCATTACTGAGCGGTATTGATATAAAAAAAAGACAATAAAGCAGCTTACTTGATTATAAAACTGAGCCACAGGCTATTTCTGGGTATGTGTTCACTGATTCGTGACATTGTTAGAGAGTGAGTTAGAGTTTGACCTAGTTTTAATATTACGATCTGATATGCATTAATCCTAAATTATGAAGGAATGTGTAATTTAGGAATGCTGTGAAGTTCACCCATAAAGTCCATCAATCTTCTGTCTCTTACTCTTTTTCTATCTCTCTTTTTCTCAGGCACTATCTGGGCAGGACATTGGGATTGCGATGAACACGCGTAAGCTGTGGAGCGTGCACCTGCATGCTCAGGCTCAGGTTCTGCAGGAAGTTCTGAGGTGCGTGTGTGTGAGCAGCTGTCCTCCACTCCTCTCCATGTTCCGCAGGGTGTGCGTGCAGCTCTGTGATCTTGCTGCACCCACTGCAACCCTGGTAATGAGGACACTGCTGGAGCAGCTGCAGGAGGAAATGCAACAGTAAGACACACACACAGTGCACTCATAATAGACATGCTCCAACCATTTCTGCAGCTAGAACATTACACTAGTGAAGCCAAGGTCATGGATTCAATTCCCAAGATACTCATACTGCCATTAGATGCTACCAGACTTTCAACAGTAGAGACTAAATTCTTATGCTCACAGACTATTATTCAAAGTTGAATTTTCAGTACTATGATTGCTTGGGCATCTAATCACCTTCATTAGATATATTTTATTAGCCTAGTATGTATATATCAGCTCATTATGTCTGTGTTGTGTGTTTAGGGAGGCAGCTGGCACACGGTTGATGAGGCTGTTAGCCTTTCTCGACTCACTGGCATCTCAACGCGCATGCAAAGCGGCCATGTTGTCTCTTCTGAGCGGAGCTCCACGCAACGAGGGGCGCAGTGAAGGGAAAGTGGAGGACAAACAGCCAGATCTTCTTTCATCTTTTCTTGCAATGCTTGTCCTACCAGCAGACGCCAGCCTGACGGTGCAGCAGAATGCTGAACTGACGGCATCCATCATCCAGTCCCTGTGTGATCAGGATGTGTCACTGGTCATGAGCGGCTCGGGGGAGGCGTCGGTGTCAGAGGCGGAGCAACTGGCCAACGCGCTGCCGACCAAAGACATGATGACGTGTTTATGTGACGGAATGATGGAAGTGTTGGGAAATGCACACAGCAGCTACACACTGCAGCTGACCTGCCTGAGAACTATGATGTTTCTCACTGAGCATGACTATGGGCTCTACCACTTGAAAACGTATGACAATGTAAATGTGTTTTTGAGTGTTTATAGTCATTTGACAGACGAGCAGTGTGACATTAAAATTATGTTTGGTTTGTGTTGCAGTGCTCTCAAGAAACACAGCTCGGCCATTTCTTCTCTGATTAGAAGGGAAGTTACCACCTTTAACAAAGAATCAGCTGAGCTTCTGTCTGCCCTGTTTGACTTTTTGAGACAGATCGTAAACAGTGATGCTATGGTAGGCCTGCAAGAGATCGTGTTTTCATTAATGTTACATATTTGGTAAGGCCAGTTTGTGTGGATGAAAGTGGAATATATGTCCATATATATGACAGGTGGATTTCTGGGACAATACTTCTAAAACACACATCCTGTTTTTCATCCTGTATAAAAACACATTGGGAATGCATGCATTAACCAATGAAAATCTTGAAAAATTAAAAATGATTTGCTCATACTTTATGAAAGTGATCATGGAATGTCATATTTAGGAATGTCTTCTGCTTTCCCACAATCCTTTGTTTTCATGTTTCTGTTGGGTGATATTTCAAACTTGATTTTCAGTAATTTAACTCCATCGTATAAAGAATGTAACTTTATACGATGTCTTGTTGTAAAACACTCTGGCTATGAATTATATAATAAATTAGATAAATCTATTAACTTGAAAATGAAAAAATGATCTAATATATTGACCGGCCAATTTTACAAGACCTAGTTTGTTTATTAGTGAATATATCTGTGCATTATATCTGTGCATTCATGATGCAATAACAGGATGAAGACATGGACAATCGCTCTTTGGCTCTCAGTGTGAGTGACATGAAGCAGCTGCTGCAGTGGAAGGAGGAGTCAGGAGAGCATCCAATAGCAGAACTGGAGAAACATGTCACGGTACAGCAAAGACACCAGGGTTATATATCACAATAAAGCTCTGACCCACAGCCTGCTTGAAAGAGGACACTCAAATTAATCTTGGTTTATACTGTGTTGGTGCCCCATGTGTATAGGAGCTCTGTAAAGAGGATGAGTCTTTGGAGACTCTGCTTGAGAATGTGGCTGGACTGCGGCAGATTATTGAAAGTTCTGGAGACACCCTTACAAATGCAGAGCCCGACACTGAACCCACTCTGCCGCCACCAGAACCCCTCCAGACCCAGTTCAACCACAGGTAACAGTACCCCAAATCTGAATCAGTGCATCACGAAGATGCCTAATCTGTTACCATTGTTTTTCCTCTCTCACTTGGTTTTTGTCTTCAGGACGGTGTATGTTCTCTCAGATGTTCTGGACGAGCAGCTGAAGGCTCTGTGGTTCTCTCCATTCCAGTCAGATGAGATGGAGACAGAAGTAGACATGGTGTGGAACTGCATGAATTTGTAGAAATAAGAAATGCATTTGTTTAGGGTATAAAACTGAACAAATGGTAAAGCTAAGTAAACAGCTGACAGTCTTTGAGAGATTGTAAAGTCAATATTTTAAACACATTATAGATAAAAGATCCTATGGTTTATTTAATGGAACATTTATTTCATGGTTTATGTATGAGTAATGTAAACATATGTTGCAGGTGAAAGTAGACCTAGTTGCGCTGGCCCAGCAATGTTGTCCAGACTTGGACCTGAAGGCAGAGTTAGAACGGTCGTTTCTTAGTGAACCTGCTTCCCCAGGGCATAACAAACCAACCAAAGGCTTAAGACTGGGCAAGCACAAACATGAGACCTTCATCACATCCAGGTACACATGTCGTGTAGACATACTGAGACATGCACAGCAAGTAAAAGATAAAGCAATCTTGAAAATGTGTGTAGCTACAAATCAGTGCTTTTGTTTGCAGTGGAAAGTCGGATTATGTGGAACCTGCAAAACGAGCTCATGTCATGGCAGCTCCTCGAGGTCGGGGCCGTGGTGCATTTGGCCAGATGTCCCGACCACATGATATTTTCCGTCAGCGCAAACAGAACACAAGCCGCCCTCCTTCCATGCATGTAGACGATTTCCTTGCTGCAGAATTCAAGGACGTGGGCCCGCCTACTAGCCTGGCTCCACCCAAACGCCCACCAAAAGGAGGAGGAGCCAAGCCACCAACTAGAGGCTTGTTTACTGGAGGAACTAGAGGGAGGGGCTTCCAAAGTCATACTCGCTTCTTCACTCCACCAGCCCCCAAAAGTGTTCTGCTTGCTGGTACAGACAAATTTGTTGTGACGTTATATTCTATACTCTTTTTATAAGTTGTTGATAAAACCAGTAAGGTAATTAAAAATCATTTGTGTTTTAGGTAACTACCCTCGCCGTGAGGGTGGGCGTGGCTCTGCCTGGAGCACTCCAGTGACAGCTGTCACTCACAGAGGGACTTACAGTGAACCGCGTGGAGGACAAAATAACTTTACTCGACCGTTACCCTCAAGACAACCACCTGCAGGCATGTCTGCATTATCTTTTTCACAAGTAATATGGAGACCATATAAAACAACCATTAAACCAGACACAAGCTGGGATTTTAAATTAAATTTAAACTGTCAAATGTGACAGAAGATTATATTTGTCGATTTACAGCAGTGGTAATCCAGTATTTGACCCAGCTGATGAACAGGTTGATAATAGGTATAGATTAAAAACCATCCCTAATGGGCCTTTCAATACAAGTGAAAATAATAAAATGTTATAGATTGAGTGTTTATTTTATACAGTTTTTGTGTGTCTCATTTTTTATACTGGCACTATAGAGTCTGCCTTGATCTCTAAATATTGGTATAGTTTATTGACAAACCTGTATCCCGTTAATAATAGTGCCACCTGCTGGATACCTACAAAACAGCAACTTTGTTCATTTAAGTAAGAAAAAGACTATTAATGATTAATTAAATGTTTCAAATAGCTTTTCAGTACACCTTACAGCTCTCAGACAATTACTGACCCCTCTCTCCTGACTCTTCAGGTGCATACCGATTGGCTCCTCGTGACAGAACCCCCAGAGGAAGAGGCACTGGTCTGTCCTGGCTGAGTGGGGGTGGAGTTAATGTTGGAGGTGGAATAAGTGGCGGTGGGCGTGGTCAAGGGAAGTTCAGCAGTGGGGGTGGGCGGGGCCGACATGTCCGCTCATTCACTCGCTAAATGCTGCCATGAGCAAAATAGACTCGAGGCTCTAAAGGACCAATCAGGATATGGATTTGCTGTGTCTGTTGCAACCATTGGCTGATATTGTGTATATCATTGTCATGTTTTGTGTTTGTTTCTCTCATTTTTTAAATATGATTAAATTCTTGTGAATATATGTTTGCGTGTATTTTTATATAAAAATCTGCAGAATAACATGTTTTAAGTACAAATTTAATATCAACCTTGTAAAGAATGGACATAACAGATTGTATCGGTATTATTAATGCAAATGACAAGACATGACTCAAATTCTATAACAAAATCCAACATATGATATGTAACATTCTTATTACTAAACAATTTAGTTAGACCATATCAACTAGCCCTTTTCATAGCACTTATTCATTGCCCAGAGGAGCTACAATAATGAGGCCTCTTAGGAGTGAGGAGTTGTATTACGAGTTGTGGTTTTCTATTGGCATCATGTGACATTGTATCTTTGTTCTACCTGTGGTGCATGATAAACAGTGGATGCTTCTCAGTTACTGATGAATTCGAACAGCTGCATTACCTCACTGTGGATCTGCTGTTATGTTTCTGAAAACATTCATAATCTTAAAAAGGAAGATGTATTGCTGATGTCTGGCAAATTTATGCTTTATCATGGAGGAAGAGCATTTATGTGTCGTGTTTTGACAAGAAAGGCGTCCAAAAGGATACCTGCATCATAGCTCCAGTGAAATGTCCTTCATGATGATGGACTTTGAATTTCCAAGTCAAAGATCAATTCAGTTTCATTCTTGGACAGCCACATCCTGCAGAGATTAGTTTAAATCCTAATCAAACACTGCCTTATAATTCTGAAGTAATCCTAAAAGATTAATTGGTTCAGGTTTGTTTTGACTAGGATTGCTGTTTTATTTTCCAAGATGTGGCCTCCAGAAATAAAATTAAATTACAGTCCAGAATTACAGTATTGAGAAGCACTTGGTATATTCATATAACTGTAACCTCCCTATTCTTTCTCTTGATGCAGTCCAAAGTCAAGGTGCGCGGGCCTGCCTTTCTTGGGCTCCCTGCAAGTGGCATTTCTGCTTTAGAGGGTGTGGCTGGCCTAAGCCCCTCCTTCTTTAAAAGTTCAAGAAGCTCTGCCTTTTCAAGCTCCGCCCTCTCCAGCTCTTGTCTGCGCACTCTCTCTGCACCCAGTAGAACACGGACATCTGACATCACACGGGACAGCTGGCCCTTTGCATAAACACAAACCTGTCAACTGACCACTGAGCATGCATACATATAGTGACGTGTACTTCTCAAAAAAAGGTTGAGATTTTATATCCTACCTTAAGTTCATCTACCTCACTCCTTAGCAGACTCTCCTTTTGCACCATGTGTCGTCTTTGGGAGTCCAGACGAGATTCCATTTCATGTCTAATCTCTTCAACTTTGCAGTCTAACTCTGTCCTATAGCAAAACACATGGACCTATTCACCCACTTGTTGCACTCCCAGCTAACAGGTAATGTTCTCAGAATGTTGGTTAACATTCTCTAGGAGTTCTCTCAGAGTTATCAAAAATGTTCTTGCAGTAAGGTTAGTAGTTTTTCTAAAGCTATATATCATATTATCAAAAACATTATTCTAAAGTAGTTAGTTGAACGTTTTAAAAATGTTACAGAATTAAAAATTGTTTGAACAACATTATAACCAAGCAATAACATTAATACAAAGTCTAAGAAAACTTGATATTTAATACATTCCTAAAACTTTCAGAAAATGTTTTACATGTTTTTGTTACTTAATGAAAACATAAGGGAAACATTCTTACAATATAAAATTGTCAGCTAACATCCATTAGCAGTATGTGCTACCTGAGCATGTCCAGCTCTGCACGTAGCTCAGATACGCAGTTGTGTTCGGTTTGCTCTGTGTTTAGAACAGTGTATCCACAGCCATTTACGCAAACTCTGCTGCTGTACTCACACACACTCAGGTGAGCTACCATAGAGCGCCGTGACACTTGAACCGGGCAACCTGATGTTGCCACAGACAGAGAAAACAATCACAGGGAATCATTCACAAAAACAAAGATCATCCATGCACATGGCAAACGTTCATGCACGGGAGAATTGAGAAAATGTCACAAAAAGATTTAACAAAGCATGCAGAGTTTGCACAGCACACACAAACACACAGTATACTGCACCTACCACAGCGGTAACATAAGTATTCGCCACCTGCATATTTATACACATACACAACTTTTCAGGATTAGGGAAATTTGCATTTTTATTTACTAACCCTTAAAGGTATGTGAGTGCATACGATTTCTCAGCCACTGTCAGTTTATTAACTGGCCATTAAAAGGTTTCATTGTTTTAATGTTTGCCTCATTGGCTGCATGAAGGGTCCGCCATTAATAATTAAACACGTGATTACTCAGGCAGGTACACGGTCTACCTTGTGGTCACAACTCACTCATCTGCTGTTACAACTACGTCGTGTATTGTATGTGTGTATAAGACTGAGACTGCAGTGTATCTGCCACCTGTTCCCTGCTACAAAAAGCATGGGATATGTATGGCTATAAGCTTAAGACTATACGTTTACATACTGTATATGTTATATATTGTGCATATTTGTATGTGTTTACCTGCATTACTGCAGTTTAGCAGCGCATAGTCACACTGTTGCTCATGTCTGTGAATAGACTCCAGAGCACATATGACCTCACAACCTTGTGGCCGGAACACACATCTCACCTGCAGCCTTGCTAAATCATTTCTCATATATCTGCAACACACATTATATGCTTATTACTCAAAGCAGGTGAGAGGCATGAAAACTGGATAAATAGCATGAACCTTTGTTTATAAAATAGACATTGGTTAATTTATCACAATACCTCTAAGCAATTTTACCTGTACAATGTTACCTGTATTTCAAATACAGGTGTAGGAATTTATACCTGAATAAAGGGCGAAGGTGTGTGACGTCTAAGGGCAAGCGGTCTTCTGGACAGTTGTTATGATGGATGAGCCATCCCTGAATGCAGGAGCTGCAGAAGGCATGTTCACATGGAGCCTGCAAAGGGTCTTCTAACACATCTCGACACACACAGCACAGCAGGCCCTCATTCACATAGCCCACAAAGCGCTCCAGATCGTAACCCATCCTGGAGCACACACATACATGAAAACTCATGTAAGTACATACATACTATTAATAGTTAATACATGTTACATCATTAACATAACAGAATAATACTGTCAATCCCATTTTAATTATATTTATTTAGAGTTTTAAACCAACACACACAGATTAACATGTTATAAACATCACTACTACTTTTGTTAAAAGCGTGCAACCTTTTAAAAGATTTTTAAGCAAACTTTCAATAAACAATAAATAATGTAATGATGTCTAAATATTTTAGTGTATTAAAAAATATTTAAAGTAGAAAATATTTAACTAGCCACTGTATGTATTTAATTGCATAAATTACAATAAACTAGTAAGATTAAACTTTTTACCTGGCAGAGTCAGTGATATCTTCCTCTGTCTTCTTTCAGGTGCGGTTGATGGTGGTCTGGTCCAGTTGCCGTAGAAACAGTCAGGTGGCAGCTGTTGGACTGAAACATGAGTGGGCGGAGTTATAAGTGATGTAATTCACCAGGGAGGGGATTCTGGGAGCTGAAGTCATCACAGCACCTTTATTTGTGTTAAACTCAGAAACAGACGCTTTAGTGTTAAACAGAGAAAAGCATGTTAAATGCAATTCACGCACCTTTGGAATGCAACTCTTGTTCTAAAAACAATGTAATGTATTACAAATTTGCATCAGCACACACCGGGCCAACATAGCCAAATCCTCTAGGAAATGCTTATTCACACTGTGATTGAACGATACTACATAGTAGCTGTAGTGCTTGGCAACCTTACACACAAATGCACAAACAGATGCCTAAAAACACAGGTGCAGGGACATGGGGACCACACACAATAAACATATTAGACTACACAACAGATCTCACCTTCTCTTCTAAATAGGACCCAAATTAAGAGATCCACTCCTGCATGAACAGATACACAAACAGTCACACTGAGGCAAGAACTCGAAAACTAATGTCAAGATTTTGGCAACACTTTTCTAATTCCTCTATTCTATCCTAGAAACCAAATGTAAACACATTCACACATGATGGAAACCATTCTTTCAGCAGTTATTCAGTAGTTCAGAAGTGGGTTTTAATGAAACAACAAGAAAAACAACACTGATGCATGTCTGTGAATAATAGAAAAATTAAGTATTTTGCACTCACTGGCATTCTGTAGACTTTCCACCAAAACGTCTTAAAAGTAACAGGTGACCTGTGCAAATGATTCTGCACCTGCCTAGCCACGTGAAAGTCTCAGTAGATTGTCAGCATGTGGCTTTTTATTTAACACAGTGTAAACCCTGCATGCTGCATCCAAATGACATTTATTACAGATTTACACTCAAAAGAAACATTTTTGAAAGAGTGGATCTTTATCTGTGCCTGTGTGTCCATGTCTGTTACTCTCACTGATGTCTGTTCTTCATTGCTGTGATGGGGTTTAGACAGGATTACAGTTTCTCACACTCTGATTGGATTATTTTCTACACAGCAACATCGTCGATTCAATTTCAGACATGCAGCAGAATAAAACATTGACACAGCATGCGTCTGCAACAGCTATTGAAGTACCGTGTAAATGCATGGAGTAAAATAATGACAATCATAACCACATGTAACACATTACTAAAGTCAAGAAGTATTAAAATGAAAAGCAGAAGAATTATTTTTTCAGTACAATTACTGAGTTATTAACCCATATCTACTGCTAATATTAATTTAAAGCATGAATGAAAATGTCTGATAATTAATGAATGAAAAACAATAAATCAGGGATAATAACAACAATAATTCAGAATATAAATCTTGATTCGTTTGTGTCAACTGAATAAAAGATCGTTCAAAGTAGTAAATGTTAAAATGTCAAAGCTATAATTGTCATGTTTTTTATACCAAGTACATAAATCAAACAAAAAAAACAAGAATGTGTAGGTCAGTACTCGCCTGTCTGATAAGTGAAGTTTCAGACGTCTTCTGTATTTGGTTCATTTATGTTTTTTTAAGATATTATTTACTGTGAGGATTTTTCGACATTCCTCTCTATTAAGCCTTGATTTTTGCTCGTCACAATCTCCCCACTCCACCCCTTTTTGTGACATCATGTTTTGACCAATCACAGTGAGGAAACGTCACTTCCGCGGGAGTCTTGAGATTTTTGAGGGAGTTTTACGAAACAGAGGACATATTGCCAAATATCGCTAGAAGTACGGTGAAAGGTATGATATTTACATTAGATATATACATTGTGTGTATAGATAATAAGTGTAGGGCCATTTTAAACATTTAAACAAACATTTAGGGGGATTACAAAGAATTATAAACTGAGAGCGAACTCGGTTTACTCATGGTTTAGCTAACAGATACTCAGGATAGCGCCAGAATCATTTTATGTTGATGCTTCTTATATTTTATCTTTCTATTTCTTCTCGTTTTATATTTAGACGATATAATATCTGTGCTTTCAAGCTTCGTAGTTATATTACTGCTTTTTACAGATGTCTTGCCATTGCTTACAGAATGCGCAGGTCCGGAGCTCCGAGTCAGCTCCGCGGCAATGCAGCTAAGAAACCACGATTTTTACCCCCGGGCCCGGCGCAGAATGATCCCCTACCCAGGGCTGAACCTGGTTCATCACCACCATCCACACCCACATTAGGGAATTTGCTCCTCAACAAGGTGAACGCAGTACATAAGACAAACATAATTCAGGATATTCTAATGTTTGTGATTATGTACATAGTAATCTATACGTGATTATCTAACCTGCTGCTCTTCATATTGTCCACTCAGGTTCATTATGTGCAGTATTACAATGAGGTTTTAATATGCATAATGAGAATAATGTAACTGTAAAAAATTGAAATTTTATTTGTAAGATAACCGTGCAGTAGTGCTCTTAGCATCATCATTGTGAGGGTTTATGTTTTGTCCTGCAACTGTGTTTAATAGTTTTGCATCGCTACAGGTTCAGAGGTGTTTGAGTGGTGGAGAAGCTCCAGCTGCGTCTAAAGCTCCAGCAGGCAGTAAGGCCTTAGCCAGAGTCTTGAGTGCTGTTCCTCAGGAGGAATGTAAAGAGAACAACTTCAGCTCTTCATCTGACTTTTCCGAAACAATGCAATCAGCAGACAAAGACAGCTGCTCAGTACATTCAAACACACATAACTCCACATCTGTTGGTAAGAGCTGTTACTGTCTTTAATATTTTATGTTTTAATTTCAACATAAATACTTAATTATGCCATCTGTAAATGCTGAAACGGGAGCAAATCTCCATAATGTTTTAGGTCGTAGAAACATTACAGAAACGTGAATACAGAAAATTATAATGTTTAAAATTAAATAACAATGTTATAATTTTTTAATGAAGGTCTATAAACACCAAACCATCAATTAATCGTAGCTCTTGATCTTAAATATTAGTAAATACATGTACATCTTAAAATTCCTACACATTTAACATTTAAAATGCCTTTTACAGCCACCCATTGATGTAAAAGTTATCTGATCTATGGACAATCTCTAGAGAATCGTTTACAAGTCCAGCGTTCAATCACCTTGATAAATTACAGTTCTGAAAGCTGTTTTATTACAATTTCATTATAAATCATCGTTTATTTAAAACTAAGCAAACTGCAGTAGAGTAAAGATGAAAATCACGGGCGAGTTCAACGAGGTCAGATTAAACGCAAGAAAACTTTCGCCCCTCCTACAACTTCGGCTTTGGGTGAAACTAACCAATCCGTGAACACGCTCCGCTTGATTGACACGCGTTCTGTGTGCGCGCGCTGTAGACGTCGAGCAGAGATGCAAGGGCGCAGTATTTGTCAGCCCAGTTGTAGGGCAACTTGTGTCCTATACGCAGTTTTTTTCTCTATTTCTGTGTATATACGCGAATAATGCGAGTGCTTTTGCCGTTTGCACATTAAGTGTCATTTAATTTTTCCCTTCAGCGGTCGCCAGACTCGCTCTTTACTGTCTAAACGCGGAGTTGACGCGTATATAATATAGCTGAACGTTCAGCAATACGTTCATTCTCCCCCGATGTAAAAGCAAATCATACAGCTGTTTTCAGTGCTATAAGAGAGCTCCGTTATGTTTCCAGTCTAATAAAGGCGGGTTTGTTAAGTAGGTCAGGCCAGGCTTAAGCAGCTTTACTGAACCTGCGTCAGCTTAAGCTAAAAGGAATTCCAGCAAAGCCCTCCCCGGTAGGCGTGGGCCTAATCGAGGCTGGCCTAGTTAAGCCTGATTCTTTTTCTTACTTCTCTGTGTGCTTAGGAGCCAGTTTGTGCATGTGTGTGTTGTTTAGCTGAGGCAAGCAGTGCGGCAGCCTGCTCACACAAAGTGAGTGTCTTCCAGAGGAAGACTGATACACAGCTCAGGGAAAATAAGGAAAAGAGGAGACAGAGACTAGAGCTTTGAGACCAGCTTAAGGGCAAGATGTCTGCCATATTCATGACAAACAGCATGGTTGGCAAGGCCCGCTCCTCAAACTTCACCCTGTCTGAGAAACTGGATCTTCTGCATCTGGTCCAACCTCACATACACATTTTGGAGGAGCACACCAACAAGCATGCCGTGATCGTGGATAAGAACCGATGCTGGGACAGCATAGCAGAGCGCTACAATAGTTTAGGAGGTGAAAGACCACCAAGAACAGCTCAGGGCCTTCGGACTCTCTATAAGCGACTTAAAGAAAGTGCTAAACAGGAAGTTTTTCAGCAAAGTCATGCCCAGCCAGAGTACAGGAGCAGCATCTCGGAGCCAACCAGTCGCATCATGGAAATGATTCCGCAACTGTTTCACATAAGGGACAAAGAGAAGAGTGCACTGCACAGGTGAGATTGAGCATACAGT
Source organism: Chromobotia macracanthus (assembly GCA_036877525.1). Taxonomy (NCBI): domain Eukaryota; kingdom Metazoa; phylum Chordata; class Actinopteri; order Cypriniformes; family Botiidae; genus Chromobotia; species Chromobotia macracanthus. Next base: position 7,464,537 of record JAZGTH010000015.1, on the reverse strand, counting down.
TTTGTGCATGCACACACTTTCCCCGTGCACACAGACACACACATAAACCATGTTTAAAAAATGTAAATGTCACAATAGAACTTTTAACCTTATATACCTTATCTACACTTTCTGTTTTGCACATGCACAAAAACTCAAACATGCTCCCAGCAGTGCTATGCCAAATTCACATTGGCATCACTGAGATGATGTTATTGGTTATTACATTTTAATAGTAGCTTCTATTAATATCTGTGTAGAAATCATCAGAGATTTTTAATGGCCATTGTGTTAATTGTCACACTAAGCCAATTAGAGTTCAGAAGTTTTTAAGACATGTAAACATCTCCTTTAGCAGTTTAATATGCTGTCCGTTGTCAAAACGAGTTGCGCGCACACACACACACACACACACACACACGTTTCACTGTGTGTCCAGTGCCAGAGGTAAGCTGCAGTACTGAGGCGATTTGGATCTCATTAACTGTATTTTCGATGCTGTGTTTTACACTGTCAACTCAATATCAGTTTCAGTATCTCTTGTCTTTTGATTCTGATGACAAAAATCAAGCTCATGGCTTTTCTTTGTGTTAGTTGTAACACAAAGTCCTGTGGAGGTGGATAATCTGATTTAGCTAGTTGAGCAAATTTATTTCCCCTTCCAAAAATGTACTACGGCAGTACTAGGATGTTAAAACCAAAGTACTGTGATATATACAATGATCCTGAAATTCATGGACCATGGTTTTAATGTGTTACTTTAAAGTACTTCCAACTAAGTTTGTTCCAAAAACAAACTTAAAGACAACTAAGTTTAAAGTTCTTGTCAGCATTGATTTTCTTCATGAATTGTGTAAATATTGACTTCACATTTGTGTTTCTGTGCTAGGCTTCAGTTCAAGAAGAATTCTGCAGTAGCAGAGCAGCCAGGCAGCAGCCTGTCCATCCCGGTGTTGTCGGGATATCCACCTGTTGCAGCTGTGAGGGTGGAGTCAGAGGATGTGAAGCCGCCCCCTGATATCCAGCTGATCACGTCACATGGTTCACCTGGCACTATCACCACCCCAAGTGGTCAGGCCCGCCATGGACAGAACGAGATGGAAAACGAGGTAGTAGAAGAAGAGGAAGACGAAGAGGAGGAAGAATTAGTCTCCCATGTGTATGCTGCCTCTGTCTCTCCGTGTCCTTCCTCCATAAACCTACTGCCGTCCCCATCAGCCCCCAACCCTAGGAGGAGTCTGTATCATGGGGGCAGGGCTGCTTTCAGAAGCCCCATTTTAGAAGCAGAAATGTTGCAGATGATGCGAGAGGAACATGAGTTGCTTCTGGCCAATCACAGAAAGCTCGGGCTGTATCTGGAGGAGAAGAGGGATGGGCTTAAAAGAAAACAACATTTGGAGGAGGAGGTTCTAAGGTCAAAGGTCAAAGTGGAGAAACTGAGGGCCGCCAGGCTTCGCCACGGGTTGCCATTGATGTGAAATATACAGTGTCACATCTAAAATGTAGCATAAAGGGAACTTGGTGTCACTGAACTTATCAGGTGTTACTGTTAACATTATGCAGATACTATGAACGGTCTTGTTTGTACAGTTCTTTCTTGTTTGTGCAGCTTTTTTAATTCTGTTTACATTTGTACAAGGATCTTTCTCATGTCTGTGTCGGTAGTTAACATTCTGAGCGAATGCATGGTGGACAAGAATTTTGTATGGCGTCACCAATAAAATTGTAGTTGTTCTAATCTCAGTGCTTTGATTGTTTTTATTCTTTTTTGCCATCCAATTACATAGCACACAAACGACACATAGTGCTACATGCTAAATGTACAGTGTCACATATTTACCTAAGATACAAAATTATTGCAAATCTAGTCATGTGAATTTGTTTTCATGCCTGGCTGTTGCTGTATGTTTAAGTATAATGCCACATTTATATTTTTTTAAAAATAATGTAATCATAAAACATTTTCTGTAATTTATAATAGACTGTTGTATTGTAGTATCACTGCTCACTCTGTATTGATTTACTTTTTAAGTGCACTACTATAGTGTAATGTGGTGCAAGGCATCGTCGAGGAAGCATAAACGCTGGGAAGGTGACGCTGTGCTGGTTGCTACGGGCCGGAGTGTTGTCCTCAAAGACATGGAGGGACGGGACATTGGACGAGGTTAGTGTCACAGAACACGCTGGCAATGTAATAGCTACAGGTTAATGTAGAGTATAGTATTGTGAAGAAATGTTGTTTTATCTTCTGTTCTTGTAGCTTGGTAGAGCATTGTAATAGCAGCACAAAGGTTGTGAATTCAGTTCACAGGAGACACGTGAACTGATAAGTTGTATGCCCTGAATAAAAGCGTCTGCCAAATGCATAAATACAAATATATCTCTGTTTGTATATATTATATTAAAAATACAGTTATCACTTATAAAATGTTAAAAAAACCCTTAAGAATATGTGCAGGTCTGTGATTAAATCTGTATTTGTCTGCTAGGATCAGGCTACAAAGCCTCTGAGCTGGAGAGTCTGTGTGAGGGTCAGACTCTTATGGTGGGAGGGAAGCAAATTGAGGTAATGGGAGTCATTTCTGGTGAGGACTACGCCAAGGGGCGTTGCTTCCAAGATGCTGCTGTTGAGACTTCTGCAGAAACCATTAAGAAGGCACCTACATATCGACCTGTGGCCAAATCCTTTACAAGACCTGCACTTAAAGGAGGACTGCTAAAAGATTCCAATCCTGAGGGAATTGTCTGTAAACCCAAACATGACCCAAACGCACCAGGTAAAGCACACGCACAAACCAGTACAGCAGATATTCTTGCACACCACCTCAGTTCACTGGTACATATATTTATCTGCTTAAATAATACAAAGCTCATTAGGTATTTTCATGTATTTTTATGTATTCTCAGGAGCTCTTGTGATGCCACGGCCAATGACTGATCACCAGTGGCTCAATAATAAATCTGGTTTCCCACTGGTGGATGTGGTCGTCGACCCTCACTTGACCAATCATCTTCGGCCACATCAGAGAGAGGGCGTGGTCTTTCTTTACGAATGCTTAATGGGAATGAGGTTAAAAATCTTGCATTGCAGAATTCTTCATGCATTCTGAAAACAAAGTTTATTGGGTTAGCAATGCGTATGTTTGCGCTGTGCATTAGTTTATATATGTTTTGGCTCATGTATGTGTTTGCGTGTATATTGCAGGCTGGCCGGCCGCTGCGGGGCTATTCTGGCGGATGAGATGGGGCTTGGGAAGACTCTGCAGTGTGTCTGTGTGCTGTGGACACTACTGAGACAGGGCCCCTACGGAGGGCGGCCTGTACTTAAGAGAGCGCTTGTGGTGTGTCCAGGTAGTTTGGTGAAGAACTGGGCTGCTGAGTTTAACAAATGGCTGGGGAGACAGAGAATCAGTGTTTACACTGTGGACCAGGTGTGTATATCTGGCTGTTTGTGTATGAGTACAGATGGATTGAGCAATGTATAATAGTAGTAGTAGTTTTCCAAAACCCTTTTCAGTTGCATTTATTAAAAAGGATGCTTGTGATTTCATGTACTAGTTTGGATAGGATTGGGAGCTGTTACCAAGAGCTGATTTTACCAAGATGAGTGTCACTAACTACTATTTTACCCAAAAAGTTGGCAAAGAACTTTACCTCCTTAGAGAAAACAAGTTTGTCCGAATAGGTCTTAAGAAAGAATTGAACGTGTATGTTGTCTTTGTAGGATCACCGTGTGGAGGATTTTGTGTCTTCTCCTCTGTGCTCTGTGATGGTGATCAGTTATGAGATGTTGCTACGCTCCATAGACAGATTAAAAGAGCTGGACTTTGGAGTCCTTGTATGTGACGAAGGTCATCGACTCAAAAACAGCAACATCAAAACAGCCAGTGCACTCACTGCTCTCTCCTGCCAGAGGCGTCTTATATTAACAGGTTTATTATTTTAGACACATGGCTTTTATGTAAAGAATAATAGTTGACAGATGAAAGAATGGAATGGCATAACCTTATGTATGTATTTATTATTTTACCAGGTACCCCAGTGCAGAATGACCTGCAGGAGTTTTATTCCATTGTGGAGTTTGTAAATCCAGGAATTCTGGGAACATCTGCAGGTTACAGGAAGATCTATGAAGAACCCATTCTCAGATCTCGCCAGCCCACATGCACAGAGGTATACCAGATGCAATCAACACATATACAGACAGCTGACACATTGAGCCTTGATGCGCATGTGGGAAATGCAGATTTTAGTCTGGTGTCATCTCTCTTGAGAAAAACACCTAACATTAACACCAAAAACTAATTTGAAAATTTACTATTGAAACGCTAATATTCACCCACACAGTGCCAGCAGATGTCAGCATGGTTTAATGGTTTATTTGTATAATTACAGGTTGCAAGGTCTCAATAACATTCTTGAGTGCATCTATTCAGGTAGTGTCGTACATTTACTTTATTCTGTTCCTTTGTGTTTCAGGAGGAGAGATGTATTGGAGAGGAGCGTGCCGCAGAGCTCTTTCGCCTGACAGGCGTGTTTACACTGCGACGCACACAGGAGATTATTAATCAGTATTTATCAGAGCGCATTGAGTGGACTGTATTCTGCAAACCCACTGCGCTGCAGATGCGTCTGTATAAAGTCCTGCTGGCCACACGACCCATCAGAGCCTGTCTCTCTACTGTCAGGACACACACTTACACACACAGCCCCCACCTAACATGTATTAATGCTCTCAAGAAACTCTGCAATCACCCCGGGCTGCTCTATAACACTCTGCAGGTACACAGTACTGAACACTGGGGGTGTGGTTTGCATATATATATATATATATCTTGTAGGATGCCTACAGATAAATGTTATGCTATCTTGCTCGTTTTCTGGCTTTTGCAGCTGTTTGATTATTTGAAGTATTTGCCTTAGGAAAAGACGGATGAAATGTTTGAGGATGGAATGATGGAACTCTTCCCCGAGGGTTATTCCACAGGTGCCTTTAGCACTGCAGACTCAGGAAAGCTTCTGGTGCTGACAGACCTGCTGTCTGCAGTACAGCATGTCAATCACAAAGACAGGTACACACACCACATATACCACTGCTGTTAGACATGCATAGACTGATTACTGATTAAAAACATCTTCTATTTGTTCTGGTCTCACTCTCTCTGTCACCTGTCTTTTTCTCTTTCTCTTCAGGGTTGTTTTGGTATCCAACTACACACAAACTCTTGACTTGTTGCAGAATGTCTGTAATCACATAGGCTATAAATGGTGTCGGCTTGATGGGCAGACGCCTGTTGCCCAAAGACAACGAATTGTTGATTCCTTCAACAGCCCACATTCCTCAAACTTCCTGTTGCTTCTCAGCTCTAAGGCCGGAGGGGTGGGGCTTAACCTCATAGGTGCTTCCCATCTTATTTTATATGATATAGACTGGAATCCAGCCAATGACATACAGGTCAGTGAACATAATGATTTTCCATGTAACACCGCAGAGCTACATTATATAATGGAACATTATATATAAACCATGATAATATGTCATTACAATGTGTTATATTATGAACATGGAACCAGATAGCATCATGTCTGAACCCGGTTTTGTACTACGATTTGGGTAAACATGCTTGTTTGTCCTGGAACAACATTCCTGACAGCCAATCGGATTTTAGGGTTATATTTGGTGCTAATGTTAGGTTATGTTCAGGACTGGGTTAGGAGCTTGTATACCATTCCTATCAACCTGCTTTATCCTTGTTTAAGGTGAGGGGTAGAGATTATGTTGATGGGGCAATAAGTAACGTGCGCTGTCCCAGCCTCTTCACTAGCTACTATCTTGACTCATTTAATGCTACATTTGAATGACCATCAATGGTGCTTTTGCCGCACAAATGGTGTAGTAACTTCTACCAGCAGGGGCTACTGCTGAACTCCGCTATGTAATATTGCCATGTGCTGTCCAACTTGCACCTTTAATGCTGACCACTAGATGGCAATGAGTACAAACAAAATCCCATAAGCTTCTCATGTGGAGTTGCTCAAGCTCGTTTATGTATTTGTAATGAACAGTCATCTCAGCTTTATTTTTTGCAGCCACAATAAATGTTCTATGTTTAATCAATCTAGTAATTATTGATCTTTCTCTTTTAGGCTATGGCACGAGTGTGGCGAGATGGGCAGAAGAAAACAGTTCATATCTACAGATTACTTACAACAGGTAATGATGACATTTGTAAATTGAACAGAAAGTGTGTGCGACCAGTCTAGCTGACTCTTTATCAATACTTAAACACAGCTGTTTGTTATGACTGCACAATATCAAGCAGCGTTTGAGTAAAAAACATAATCCCACAGTCATCATTAATCATAACCCACACAAACTGTTTCTCTTTCATTTCTACCAATAGGCTGCATGTTATGACACACATCACGTGAAGAAGCGCACTGTTTGTTTTGGGAGGCTTTTAGTGTGATGATTCATGTAAATGGAAAAGCATTTGTTTATAGAATTTTGCAAAGCGCACGTTTCTCTTGTAGGTTCCATAGAAGAGAAGATCTATCAGAGGCAGGTAAGTAAACAAGGACTTTCTGGCACAGTTGTGGACCTGACCAAAAAGGCAGAGCATATTAGCTTCTCTGCTGAAGAACTGCGGGACCTTTTCAGTTTTGACCCTGATGCCACATGCCTCACTCATGACCTGCTGGGCTGCCAGTGTACTGGAGATGGAAGCACACCAGGTAAACAAATACAAACATGCATGAGTTAGACACAGTCTTAAGAGCTAGATGATTCACTTCCTTTACATAATTAAAGCTGCAATCCGTAACTTTTTATGGTTAAAAATTATTTTTAAAAATTTGTGGTAAATGTATGTCTGTAAACAGAAAGAAGAATTAGCTACTTTATGGCATGTTCAGATGCTGTAGATTGTGCAGCATTTGCAGCTTGTTTTTACGGCAGTTTAGAATTTAAACTTGTCATCCACAGTAAGAAATAACTCCACAATTTGATGTTTCAAACAGAGACGGTGGTGGAGAGGCAAAAGTTACAGACTACAGCTTTAATGTATGTTCATTTTTTCTTTTAATTAATTAGTTAATTTGTTTGCATTAATTCATTGCATTGTTTGTACCAGGTGTTGAGAGGGAGGTAGTTGAGGAGACTGGAAGGGCATGTCAGCTTGGTCGCCATGCCAACAGCCCAGCATCATTTCCACAACGTGTCAGCATGTCTGAGCTTATGCACTGGAGGCATTTTGCTGGAACTGTCCAATCGTATGATGACATTTACTTAAATCATTCTTATAACCATATTACATATGCCTTTCAGAGCACAACTTCAAAATCCCAAAACACAGTCTAAACCTCCTCTCTAAGACCTGCATTCAAACCCTCTGCCCCCATGATTTGTGTAAATATCTGTCATGTGAAATTTGTGCTGTTAATAAACCTTTATTTTTATCTATTTCCATGTGTCTTGGTTGTGTGTGTGAGTGGTTGGGTTTGTGTCCATTAAAGGAACCCATAGATTTAGAATCTGTTCCATTTGGCTGATTAAATCAGAGCAGTACACAAAAATAGAATAATAGCGCAGTTAGAAGCTTCATTATAATACACAAAAATGACACTAGGGTGTCTGTCAGTCAAAGACATTGTCTGACATTTTTAGATTTAAGGTCCTAGATATGGTTAATCCATCCTGAGAACCCATTTCTACTATAGTTGTAGTTTATCTTAATACGCAAAATAAACGCCTGAAACCCCCTTTAACCTTATGCATGGTGTATGACTTATTGCTTTTGTAATGCTGATGGTTTTATTTGGCAGGTGCTTTTATCCAAAGTGACTTTTCAAGTTATACAATTAATCAGTACATGTGTTCCCTGGAAATCAAACCCACAACCAGTTGAGCTACAGGAATGTTTATAGTTAATGGATAGGAGAATCTTTGACCATCATGTTGCTGGTTGCATAGGTGGTTCATATAATGCAGTTACCAACCAAATCCATACCAGCATTAGTGACACAGAAACACTGACTACAGAGTAATACCGAAAAACAGTAAGGAGCAACAGTAAGCAGCAGGAAATGAGCTTGTCAGCTGTGTGAGTCATTAACAGATCAGACCTGGTTGCTGTTGTTTACTGACAGTGTTTAAATTGGTGTATAATTAATCATACATCTGTAACATAACATGAGTCAGAGATGTTGTTGTTCCATGTGCGTTGTCTCTGGTGGATAGTTTGAGTGTTGGAGACAGTGTTAGTCACACACTTGTATGAGCAGCCTCTTGAGATCCTTACACTGTCCAGGCTTTGATAATGACATCCTAGCAACTGTTACCTCGGTAACTTAATACAATGTTTATTCAGTTTGTAGGGATATGTATTCTTCAGCAGAGTCTGCCAGCACTTTACTGTAAGTGTCATCAGTACTGTAGGATAGTACTGATTGTTCCAGGTACAAAGTCTCATGATGGAACTGACGCACAAATAATTATATGGACATCTGATTGCTGATTTTATTTAAAAAGAACAATGCAATTATTATTGTTATATTAATAAATATACATGTAATAATTAAGAAAAAGAAATTCAACAATAATTTTTACATATTAAATAAATCACAAAAGGTAAATTATTCTAGAGGTACTTTGTTTAATCAGCCGTTTTAAATTTATGTTGCATTAAACAACACAGCTGCATCCTAATTTGCATTCTATTCATTGTAAACAATATTCGAAATTAGAATTTGTGTCCCAAATTGTAACATGTTTACATGAGTATCCCTAATGTACCTAGATGATCTATTGTTTTCAGTGACGTGCAGATCCATGAACTCTGATATTGCCAACAACTCATGGTGAGAGGCAGGAGTTTAGTGATGGTACGAGGAACTAATAAATTAAATTATATAGTGAAAAGTGTATAAGAAATAATGAAGAAAGGAAAGCTAAAATGCATGAATACTTGTATTTTGATTGTGTTTTGTGTGGTTGTTAATAGCCTTCCTTTTTGCATATGACCCAGTATTTGCATACTCTTTTGCTATGCACTAAAATGCACGTCCTCTTCTTCAGACTCTGCTCTCTCCAACGAGTCTGCGGTTCCCACTTCAGTTGGACCCTTCACTGTTCTCCTGCCCTGTTGTGCTGCTAAAATGTATGTATTTACCCATGATGAAGAAAGTACATAATTTAGTGTGTAATATAAGTTGGAGAATTGTGACATAGCACATTACATATAAAGAGATCAGTCGTATCAAATTATGGGTAAGGGTCAAAGGTCACACCTGGTGGTTTGATGTAGCATGAAAGATTAAAAATGGCTTTCGAAGCCTGTCCACTCTAGTGGACACCATCCATCGGAGGGTTAGTTTGACAGAGATAGAAAGGTTAATGTGTTGCAGGTTAAGTTCAGAATTAAGTCTCTCTCTGTCTAATCTGTCTCTTTGAGGTGTTTGGTCTCCAAGACTAAAATAACTCATCCCTCATTTCCTGGCCCAGTTACAGTAACTGCACTGGAGACAACAGTCACCTTAGGTCTTAGGCTTAGTCTGTAAGAAACCTGTGCTATCTGTGCTAAGTGTCTGCTAAGTGTCTTTTCTATATGCACAGTGGTGGTAGTTTGATGGTTTATTGTTGCATCAGGACCTGGGTTGGGTTGCACCAGCTGTCTGTAAAACCAGACTTAAACCATGTTAAAATACAGTGGCAGGACGGATCATCTTAATACAGTAGCATCAAACCATGCTGCAGGCTTTTGTATTTATTGTTGGTGCATGAGTCATGCACATTAACTGTTTTAAAGCCATGTGTTTACCTTGTCTCCTCTCTTCTGGTTGCTGATCTCCAGTGGCCTATTTCTCATCTGCCTTTAGAGTTGAATGAATGATTGAGGGTTTATAGAGGTAATCCAGCCCTCTGCTAAGATTTCTCTTATCCATCCAATCCTTTCATCTGTATCAGTCCTGGATATAAAAATGGTCATTATAATCCAGCAATTACATTAATAACTCATTATAATCTGTCATTTCTGCCACTTTGAGGAGCCCACAGAATTAGTAAAAGTGACATATTTCTCAGGTATGGTAACCCATACCAGAAATGTGACCTCTGCATTTAACCCATCAGTGGTGAGGAGTGAACACACATTGCAAGTAAACACACACACACCTAGAGCAGTGGCAGCACTGCTGCGCCCGGGAGCAATCGGGGACAGGTAGCAACACTTCATATGCTACCTGCCAGTACTGGAATCAAACCAGCAACCTTCTGATTACAAGCCTGACTCACTTCAATCTACATCTCAGTAAATGTTCCCACGTTTATACATGCATGAAATAGACAGCATGAGCATCAATGGTGTTATACAGTGTAAACTTCTGCGCCCCTCATTGTAACTCATTGTAGTGTTTGTTTGCATGCCGTGTAGTATTTAAGAGGCAGTGAGGTAACCTCCTGAGAATTAGGTCTTAGATCAGATTAGATCTGTGTTGTTCACATTAAACTCTTTTGCATGCAAATGTCAACAAAATAAAAAGAGATATGTTTTATTTTCAGTTAGGGGCAAATTATGAGTTGAGTTATAATTTTAAGATCTGCCTTCTGTTGTGATTATGATTTTATCAGTGGTTAGGTCTTTAAATTAAACATGTCTGTAAATGTCTGTGGTCCTTTGTAACAGGTAGATTTATTAACTAGTTACTTCATGTACTATCTGCAAAGACCTTATTGTATTGTTCTTCTCTGTTGTCTATATTGGGAGTGATTAGTTGTTCTGGTAAAGTGCCACATATAAGATCTGCTGTCCCTGTGTCCTACTTTAACAAGGCCTTAAGTTCACAGTGCTTACTAACATAGCCTTTAAATTTGTATAATGCAACTCATCCTTAATGGGGCACCCCATAGTCTGTGTGTTATACATGTTTAATTGTGCAGTTCAGTTTGATTATAATGATTAAAATAATACTTAAATCAAACTGATGAGTTTGAAGTAATCTATTATGGATCTATTACTCTGTGGATCTATTTAAAAAACGCATTTTACCTTTCCCGCCCACCAGCCTATAAGGAAAGACCCGCTGGAGCTCATTGGAAGGATGAATGACGTCAGGGAAACCCTCGCCACTGAGACCTTCCTAATATAACCCTGAACTGCCCCGAGAGCTCAAAGCACATTACTGCGCAAAACATAGCATCGCAAAAAGCACGAATCCCGACTGCAGGCTGCTGAAGACATCTTTACGAAGCCAAGACCGATTTGATCCTGCAGGTTTCCTTAAGTGTTGAAGACAGCTATTATTGGACCGCTCGTTTCCCCAGCGATGCATTTTCAGTTCGGTGACTTGATTTAGTCAGTTCCTGGAAAGTGCTTGAGAAACCATCTCCGATCCATCGAAACGAGAGTCGCTATTAGTCCACACATGACGCTGCTGACGAGCATGCGACGCCGCAGCATTCGGGTGCAGCATCACCTGCACAGGTGGAGCGTTTGCGCGACGGACGCAGGGCAGCTGTTGGGCGACGCTGTTACGGACCCCGACGCCGGTATTTCCCGGTCCAACTTGTGCTCTAGCTCCACTGAGAGCTGCACGTCCTCTTCTTCAGACTCTGCTCTCTCCAGCGAGTCTTCGGCTGGACCCTTCACTGTTGTCCTGCTCGGAGACAACGGCGTGGGCAAGTCAGCGCTCGCAAGTATATTCGCTGGAGCGTCAGACAGTATGGGGAGCGAATGCGAGTTATATGGAGGTATGTAGACAACTGACCGGAAAATCACTTGCACTTGCTGATATTATTGTAGCATCTATATTTAGCTCATTTTTATTTCTATTTTGAATATAGACTATTCGTGAATCCATAAACATAATAAAACGAGTCCTAATGTATGCATCGTTTTAAACAAATGGTATTTCTAGCTAAATAAAATGAGAGATATTACTCATTCGTGTATTCTAAATTTTACTTGTTCATGAACACACACACACACACACAAATCATATAATAACAATAAGCTTCAGTTTTTTCCTTTGAAATCGTTCTCAGGTGAAGTTTTTGAACAGACGATAATGGTAGACGGCGAGAGAGCCACGGTTACCTTGCTCGACACGTGGGATCCACAGGTAACAACTTCATAACAATAATGCAGTTATCAATAATTCATATTTATGGACCTAGGCCTACATAATAAATTGCTAGAGGTTTCTGGGAGCTTATGAATGTGTGTGTTGCTCAGGATGAGAGCAGATGGACGCAGGAGAGGAGTCTGCAGACAGGAGACGCTTTCATTATTGTTTACTCTATAACGGATCGATCAAGTTTCCATCGCGCATCAGATCTCCGCATCCAGCTGCGGCGGGAGCGCCAGGCAGACCGCACACCCATCGTTCTCGTCGGCAATAAATGTGACCTGGTCCGCTGCCGAGAAGTGTCCATTAGTGGTAAGTGTATCTCCATCTAAACAGAAAGTCCTCCTGAATGCCTCTGAAGTGAAAGTCAGGACCGCAGTGCTCTACATCCTAACCTTTAAACGTATTCCTAAAACACCAGATCATGTGTTCATATAAACGTTTCTCATTTTCAGAGGGTCGTGCATGTGCTTCGTTTTTCGACTGTAAGTTTATTGAGACATCAGCAGCCATGCAGCACAACGTCTGGCCCCTGTTTGATAGCATCATTCGTCGGCTCCGTCTGCGAGGAGGCAGCGCGGAGAGCTCCACACGTCATGCCGTCCATAAGCGTCGTGAGAGCTTACCCAAAAAAGCAAAGCGTTTCATTGACAAAATGATCGCTAAGAAGAATAAGCAAGCAGCTTTAAAAATCAAATCCAAATCGTGTCACGACTTGTCTGTGCTTTAGTGTTGCGTTTGGGCTCTGATAGTGTGGTTTGTACGTAAGCGTTGTGTGAAGTTTTAATGGAAATATTTATAGGGAGTATTGTTTGTTTTTTTTAATTTTTTGCATCTGGTTTGAGTGCCACTGTGTGTATGTGATCTTTAAGGATGTCATGTATGTCTATATTAGACTGTGCAGTAATAAAACAGTCTTTTGTTCCCTCTGTGAAGGACAAAACACTAAATTAGGAAATACACAGGCATTGTTTTTAGGAACCCCAACAAGTCAAAACTGCTCTTGTTAAGATTCTTTACATTTTGTATGATCTTCCAGATTGTAATACCAACCTTGTTGTTGTTGTACCTTGTGTGTAAAAAATTGTTTTTCATTCAATTTTTTTGTGCAGTTATTATATATAATATCTAAAAGAAATAAAATATTTGGTTTGTACTATAAGTCTAAAATACTTGGAATTGGGATAAGGGTGTCTCTCCAGAACTAACTAGCTCTCAGCATCTAGAAAGTGTGTGTTTGAAGCAAGTGATCTGTATCTGCTCATACATTAACCTTGACAGAACATAAACCAGTTGTTGTGGTCTGTGTATTAGTAGGGAATTACAGACTCTGACCTGATGTGTGTGCCCTCCATCTCATTTGTCTCTAATATACAAAAAGTGTTCATCAAAAGTGTTTTTAACCAGTTTAATCCTACGAATCTTAGGGTACCTGGAATTTGTCCAGGGTTGCAAGGTTGTCATAGTTTACCAAAACTCAAACTATTAAACATTTCTGTTAACTGAAATCAAATAAAATCTAGGTTTAAATATTATTTGAAAAACTTAACCTAAATGGAAATTAGAAATGTTATAAAACTTAAGGAGGCACTACAATTATTAACTGGAAATAAAAACTAAAACTATAATATAAATAAAAACTAAAACTGTTTTTTGGCCTTTATCCAAAGCGACTTACAGAGCATCTGTGCATTAAGCTATACATTTTATCAATACATGTGTTCCCTGGGAATCAAACTCACAACTTTTGTGTTGCTAATGCAATGCTCTACCAATTGAGCTACAAGATTTGCTAAAAAGAATTGCTAAAAAAGTAACTAAAAGTAATAAAAATATAAAAATTAATATAAAAATAAATTACAATAAAAGCTACAATAAAACTAAAAACCAAACTATTATAACTCTGACAGGCTGTCCAACAAGTGACTTGAATGCTGAGTTCCACCTATTCACCTACAGATTCACTGTCCTTCCTAGTTTGTTAGGTATTGCTTATTCTATGGCCACTTCCTGCTAGAACTGCTATTTATGAGACAGCTGGTCATGAAACATTATCGGAAATGTGTAACAATTCCAACAGTGTTGCTATGTTAACCAGCACTGCATACATAATATCACTAATATCACAGTTATATCACTGGTGTAACAGTAGGATGATCTTTTTGCTATTTCCTGTCAAGATCAGCTGTGAAAATATTTCTGCTTGTAAAAAACTCTCCTTAAAGAAACATGAAATTGCCTCCCAGTTTCCGCTTTATTATTACTGCCTGATATATGTCCAAACCTTTCTAACCTTTGCTCTTATGTCTCTCCAATGTGCTGATACGGCTGCATAATAATTAGTCAATGGAAAACCATGGCAACTTCTGAAGTGTTTGAAACTCAAGGTGCCTTTCACCACAGACATTACATGTAGAAGTTAATGTTTTACATCATCCATCACATTTTTGCTTTAATTTATGTGATGTGGTTACTGAGAAAAGGTGTGTTTCCGCTCTCATAGTTCTTCAGAATGTTTCATTAAACATTCTCAGGGGTGCAAAAGAACGAACGTAACACAAGCAAAACAGAGACTGTCCGAAGACTAAGGAGCAAAGATTGCAGCCCGTATTACCCAAGATTCACACAGCTGACAGAAGGTGACCCGTTTGCTCTCTGTAAATGTATAGTTTCATCCATCAGCTCATACTTCTCCAGAGACCATGTTCATCCAAGCCTGAACTCAGAATGCTTTGTCCTCTTTCTATATGTCTGCACTGCATAGAACGTTTAAAAAAAGGCTCTTGACAGAGGAAGATGAAGTGGCATTTGCATTTATGCATTTGGCAGGTGTATTTCATCTTAAAAAGGTCATACATTTTATCAGTATGTGCATTCCTAGTGAATTATGCGCTATGCTCTACAAGCTAAGCTAGAGGAAAGTGATGTGTATGAGAGTTAGGATGCTGTATTTAAACATTTAAACAGTGTAGGGCATATTCTTCATTGATACTTACACATTAACAAACTTTGATCCAGTATTACATTCGCCAGCCGTTCCCATAACATATGTACAACCTACTGGCCACTCCTCTGAGCGATGAATCAGTAGATAATCATTTGGTTCAATAAAGCTGAGTTAAATTTTGACTTCAGCAGAACGCAAAGCTGACTGAAGCTTTCGGTCTGTTGAGAAGAGGAGCTCTGCTGACAGGTCTGTGTCTTTTATCTGTTCTTTAATTCTTCATTTTTTGCTCTCATTTAGTTTAGGCTAATTTTAGAGTTTATTTAGAGTTTGTTAGAAGCTGATAGGCTAGTTTCATTGTGACTATGTTGTTTGGACCTATGACAAACTGTGATCTTGTTTGACTTTCAGTATTTTCAGAATGGTGTTGACTAGCTTTAGCTCTGCTGAAGGCATTTAAGGATATTAACACTTTGTCTAGTTGTAGCAGTCTTGCGTTCTGGATTTGAATGCATTAATGAGCATGTGTGATATGGGAGCAAGTTTGGCTATTATATTTGTGATTACTCTTAGAATGTCACCAGAGGTCATAAGCTTGGGCTGAGTGGCAAGGCCGCTTGTTCTCCAATACCATGATACTCGAATCCTGAAGAAGAACTTCTAGGAGTGATTTGGCCATTTAAAGTTTGCCTGCAATTAAGGTCACCTTCAGTATGAAAAGTCAAATTACAATTGAAAAGTTTCACATTTGTTATACTAGAAATCTCAAAGCTTCTATTGGTTAAAATAGAATTTTTTAGCAATACTACTGATTTTAGTTTGTGGACCACAATTTTCTTAATTATTGGACACAATTATCTTAACAATTCTTAATTATGTAAAAATAAAGATATAAAAAGACAATAGAATTGACCAAATGTTCTTTAAATTGTATTATTCAAGAGTAGAGGGTTAAAGTAGCTTATCAGAGGACACAACCTTTTTTAGTGTCATCTCAGGGTGTGTCTACCTTTCACAATAGGTCTGATAGATACATCAGTGAAATAAAAATCCAGTATCAGTAAAGCAATAACCTTTCAGCTTTCTAAAATACAGTATGTCAGGAGAACAGCACAGCTCTTTATGGACTCTTTATGGACAGTTGCAACTAACACAATGTGTTTAATCAAATAAAGATTTCTAGATAAAATTGTTGTTGCATTTGTGTTAAGCTTATTGAAGGCTACATTGATCTTGATCAGTGATCTGCAGCATACTTTGGTTTATTAACTTATTCTAATAAATATCCCATGTTTCCTTAACTGGAGACCTGGAAATCTGGTTTCATACCACTATCAGGTATTCTGTCATTTTATGATTAATTGATATTATATTGATCATCTGATACTGAGATTTGACCTTGAAAAAGCACTGCTTTGTTTTCACTTAATGTACCTCAGGCATAGTTCTTGTGAGTATTTTATCCTTGCAGATACTGAAGTATACTGAAGGTTCTTACAGAAAAGCTAATTCATATTCCAATCACATTCACACCCTCAAATGACCAAATAAGCTCTACACTTGTTGCCCTCCGTATGAACCAACTCCTCATGTGCCACTCTTTCTGCACCAATCAGAGATTGGATGTAATTTCTCTGACACAGAATGTGAAAATTTAATTTGTGCTTTCGAAATAACTAAATTTGCTACAGTCAGTGTGCAGGACATGAGAATATCTTATGAGACTATAGACTATAACTTCTTGTGGGAAAACTAAAATTATCTAGAGTTTCTGTTTCAGAACATTAGAAGAAAAAGAAAGAAAGAAATCAACTGTAAATAAAGACATTGTTAAAAAGTGTGACCATATGGTACTAACACGTTTACATTTGCATAGAATCAGCAGAGTCTGGCACAGAAGGCTCCACCCCCACTAGAACACCCAGTAACCTTTAAATAACCTTTTCATGGGCTGCGATGTGAAAAGAATCCCTCATACATGGACTCATGACAAATGATTCATAATGTCACCATCAAATGTCACTCATGCCTTATTTTTGAATACAGAATAAGTTCACAGAACACACATTTGAGATCCGTGGAAGGATCAACACATTTACTCCACTGGTTTCATATCAGTCCTTCTTTAATTTCCTTAGAAGGAAAAGTCAAGAACACACATCTTGCATCTGTACACAAACACAGCAAAGACATCCACTGGAAATTAAAAAGGTTTATATTCCTGAACTTCATATATTTTACATTCTCTCTATCAGGATGTTGAGACGTCCACACTTCCTTCACTTGGCTGTTCTCGTCAGCATTGTAAGTGTGCAAGTGAGTAGCATTTTAACTTACTGACCTTGTCGTCTCCTTACAATCTATTCTGTCCATAAATAAGTAACTGTGCTGAAGTCCATTTTCTGCTCACACTCCATTAATCAAAGACTTGACATACAAACCCAGTCCAGATTTATACGTCCACTGCGAACTTTAAGTCACATTACAGTCAAGTCTAAACCACCATTTAATCCATTATTAGCTGGATATAAAATAAATTAATCTTTATTTTGTAGTAAATAAGAAATTAATTTGGTGATTAAAACAGTTTTAATCAGTTTTGATAAATTAGCTGCTAATTAGTTAATCCGTAGTATAAATTAAATGTAATTTTTTGATTCTTTATCAATAGTTCCACACTAAGAATAAATGTTTTATGTATTTTAGTAGTTTCTCAATCATTTCTATTCATCCATAATTCAAACTCAGAATGAGCTATAAGAGCATTTTTGTTCACACAGGAGAATAACTGTTTCCCAGCCTTACTAACAGACACCAGTCAAGTCATATGTGTTACATGTAATAACCTTCATGGGTCTGATACAAAACAAACATTATAGTAGTTGTCAATATTCTTTCATTTTATTTAATGTTAAGTTGTTATTTATTATATGGTTTTATAATTTTCACTGGTCAGTTGTTGTTTGCCCAACAGGCTCATGCAATAGGTCTGGAAGATAAGAAGGGGCCTTTAGAAAATAAAGTTTTGGATGTGCCAGAGGCTACACCTGTACCTTATGCCATTTATCAGGTAAGTTCTGTTCCTGTGTTTGTAATGCATTAGCTTTCCTAAGATAGGCGAAAGGTATAGACATTTCATGTTTATTACAAATGTCAATAATTCAGTTTTTTTATTGCATTGATTTAAAATACTATAGAAGTTTTTCTCAGGTTTTCTCTTTGTTCAGTTTACATCTGCCGTGGAAGGTGTTTCTTCATATTTTGTAAGTGGAGAGACAGAAGGAAAGATCAATATCTCTTCAGATGGCTGGCTGTACCTGAATGAACCACTGGAATGGAGCCCTGATAAAAGCCATCATCTACATGTAAAATACATTCAACATAACATACTAACTTGCTTTTTACATCTGAAAAAGACTTTTTTAGTATGTACATTTGTATAATCAAATACTCAGATTATTTACTGTATTATGTGTTGGGCTATAGTTCCTAGCATATAACATTTTAAACTGTATATCCAATGTGTCTTCTAAGAGAATCACAAGTCCTTAAATCTGAATTTCAATGCAACAAACAACTGAACGTGTGTTTTTTCAGATTGAGGCTCTCTCAGCAGATGGTGAACGTGTTGATGGATCTTACTCGGTTGTCTTGCAAGTTGTAGATGTCAACAACAATCCCCCATTTTTTAGTGCAAGTCAGTACAGTGGCAGCATTAGGGAGTATTCACGTGCAGGTGAGAAACACAGAATGACTGCCAAGTCCTGAAGGAGCCTCCTGAGGACTTGAGGACTTCAGTCTCTTAGCTTTCCTAGGTTTCCATGAGCAACCAGTTAATTGCAGTCTTGTTATCTTCACGGTGTGCAGGAGTTCCGTTTGTGCAGGTTTTTGCATCAGATGGAGACGATCCTAACACACCAAATGCCCAGCTGAGATTCAGTATCGAGAACCAGTTCCCCAGTCCAACAAACACACTGTACTTCGGCATCAACCCAGAAAATGGGGAGATCTTTATCACAGAGGAAGGTAAGCCAACACAACCAGAACAAAATTAAACAGACGAATGTGCATGTCGTCACTGTTATTGGTTTGTTTCAGGAGAAAAATCTCTGAGGGCCAGGCCCACAGTTACATACGGCCGTGGGGAGGTCCGTGGCAGTTCCGATGTTCTGAGGAGGAAGTTTGAAGATTTCTGCACCCCGAAGAGCCTCATGCCTCTTGAGATGAACCCTTTTTTCGCATGTGTGCAGCGTGCTGGTGAGAACATAGAGAAACACACACATTATGATCAGATTATTGGGCAGTTTAAGGTCGCTCGGAGATGTGACCTGGTGGGTAGTACGCATGCTCTGAAAGGCTGCACCAAACCCAAATTTGAATCCAGATTGATGTTACATGAGCAACCACATTAGACTTCATGCTCCATTTGCATCTGTTTATACACAGGAATGTGGGAGAGTGAAAACGCAAGCACATGCGAAAACAATTGTCTTTCCTGCATATCAAAATTCAGATTTGGTAAATATCTGACCTGTTAATATGTGAAATTATGCGGATTAGATATTATATTTTAACATTTTGAATTAAGTACCATTTTTATTTGTGATTTATTATATTTCAACAACAGAAGACATTAAGGTTGTGACATCATATCCTGTTGCCGATATTTGATCCATGGTCCAATGTCTCCATTATACTGTATAATTCTAATTCAAAATGAATAAAAAAATGTAGGTTGTTCTCAACTCTGACATGATTGTGCCAGTACGCAGTAATTCATATTACAAGAATCAGACTTTCACAGAAAACACATTAGTTAAGCTGAGCAAAAAGACCAAGTGCCAGCACTATGTCTGTCTCTTCCTTCTGTTTGTGTTGACGAGAGAGAACAGAATGTATCATTCAGGAGGAGGATGAAATGGACAGTGTTGATTACAGAGTTCTCATCATGCTGAGATTAAACCTGTGTTTGTGTAAATGGATGACCACTCCAGTGTAATTTCATGTGCAGGGGGAGTGTGTGTAACATGCCACGTGCAGTGAATGAGGCTGCAGTCATTAATCTCAGTTCAAGCAGTTTAAGCTTCATCTGGGCACATTTACTGATGAAACTGGACTTTGCCCTGATGACTTCACCATTCTTATTTCCTGCTGTAATCAGTGAGCACCATGAGACTGACTAACAGCAGTTAGTGGAAGATGACTAAAGTTGAGCACATGCTATCTCCAATCTCTGTAATTTAAATTTTATTCTATGTAATAAGTGTTTGTCTAAACTGCTGTGGCAAAAACCATGAATTGACATTTGTCTAATTTTGGTCAGTAAATCATTTACTTTAAAGTGAAAATTCTGTCAGCATCTATAACAAAATAAGTTATTCATTAAATGTATTAAATGTAGTTAAACATTTATTAAAAGTAATTTAAAGGCTGCATTGTGTAGTCAGCTTCATTAACTTTAAATTAACAAAAAACATATCAGTAGATCAACACAATTTATATGCATAACAAGATTTACTGGCTTTTTATTTGGTCATGTTTTATCTTGCCTATCTTGTGTCCTGCTGTGAATTTGTCCGGTAAAAGTACAGCTTCAGGATTCACTTGAAAACTCTGTTTTCATTCTTTTTTATTACATTTTTTTATTCTGTTATTTTGAACATTTTATATAGAAATAATCATATAAAGCTGATGTTTCAAACATTTTGTTAACATTGTTAACAACATTGACCAGAATTAAGGATTCAGAAATAAGGATTCCAGAAACCTGTGTAATAACAATGGTTTTTTTTTTGTTTGCAGAGAAATCACAACTGAATCTCAATCTTCTTCAGGATCCAGATTATGTACTAATTATTCGTGTTGAGGATATGGGAGTTGCTCCAAATGCACTGAGCACCACAACACGGGTTAACATTGTTATTGTGCAAAACCTTTGGATTAACCCTGGACCGTTTATCATTAGGGAAAGTCTTGAAACAGAATATCCAATGCTTCTGGGCTCAGTAAGTCTTCACCTGAACGCAATAATGTCATATTATGGTAGACAGTGTCTATACTTGATCTGCAGCATAAATTGTGTGTGTTTTTGCTTTGTAGGTGCGTGCCAATGATCCCAACGCATTGTACAGGCTGCTGCAGAAAGAAAGAGGTCCCTTCCCTTTCACAATCAATGAAGATGGAGAGATCTTTGTTACTGGCCCTCTGGATAGAGAAGAGAAAGATATGGTGAGTAAAAATACATCAGAAAACATGGACATAAAATAAGGCTTAATGATAGTATGTTATTTCTGTGCCACTATCGGCAACCTGTTTGAGGTAAGCTCAACCAATGGCATTTTGGGGCGGGACTATTTGTTTGGCTGATCAATGGCAGATGGAGGCAGTACTGTTTGTTTTAAACCAATCGTTATTTTTGCAGTTCTGCTTTGTGCTGCTACTGGTGCAATACTTTGTTAAAGTATAGGCTATGTATACTATACTATATTTTATGTACATATATTGTGTGTGTGTGTATTTTAGTACATATTGGTGTTGATGGCAGTGGACGAACAGGATGTTAATCTGGAGGAGCCCATAGAAGTTTCTGTGCGGGTGGAGGATGTAAATGATAATCCTCCTGTGTGTGATGAGGCTGAGTTTGAGGTGCAAGAGAATGAGCCTATTGGTAATAATACAAATAGACCATCTACAAACACACAAGCATTGCATAATATTCATAAATTGATAATGCATGTTTGATCATAAATGGTAAGTGCAGATATAATTGGTAATAATATTCATGTGTTTTTGTTGTTCTTTAGGTAATGTGGTTGGTGTTTTACCTGTTCACGATGCTGATGAAGAGAACTCACTGAACTCAATATTAAGCTACACACTCCTGAGCCAAACTCCCAGCAGGCCATCCAACAGAATGTTCAGCATTGATCAATCCAAGGGCACAATTCAAGTCACCAATATTAACTTCCAGAGAAGCGAGGTTCCAAAGTATGAGCTCATCTTCAGTGTGAGCGATGGAGGTATCAAAATCAGCTTGACTGATTCACATCTCAACATACATCATATACATCACATACAGATCCAGGTTCTTCTCATGATCAACATGATTTATGGATCCGTTTAATAGATTTTAAAAGGCTGTCATGTTTTTTGTATAAATAAGAATCTGCATCTTGTGCTTTGCTTGTCTTTTAGTTCACTCTACAAAATGTAAAGCACTTATCAAGGTCATCGACATCAACAATGAGATCCCCGTCTTTGAGACAAATGATGTATGTGTTTTATTTTATTTCAAGCGTTCTGTTCTTCTCTCCTGTAGATGATTGAATGCCTGCTGTGATTTACTCTGAACCTGTTGATTCTCTTCTCTGTTGTAGTATGGGACCTACAGTGTTCCTGAACTGGCTGAAGTGGGCACCACGTTGCTCACAGTCAAAGCCACCGATGCAGATGACCCAGGAACAGGAAGTTCTAAAGTGGAGTATCACATCACTGCTGGAGACCCACAGAACGTCTTTGGAATCAGTGTTGATGAAACGACTGGAGAAGGCACAGTCTACATTGCTAAGGTAACAAGACTTTACACGTGAGGATGGCAAACTAACCCTCCTTTTTTTGTATCTCTTCTCAAATATGCTGAATTTATTTTCATATATCTATCTCAACAGCCTTTGGATTATGAGATCCAGGGTTCCTACAAGCTTCAGATTGATGCTCGTAATCCAGAGCCACTGATCAAAGGCGTGGAGTATGATGCTCGTGCCACAGCAGTTGTTGTCATTCAGCTGGTGGATGTGGATGAGCCACCTGTATTTGAAGTGGAGGCTCTCAATGTCAATGTTCCTGAAAACTTCACTATTGGAGCCTCAATAATGAAGACCGAAGCCAGAGATCCAGAGGGAAAGACTATCAAGTAATGCCACTGACATTATAACACACATTGCATTGTGTATCTCCTACATGTAAAGGTTTAACTGGCTTCCTAGCTAACAGAGAATGTTCTCAGAACATTGGCTAATGTTCTCTAAAAGCTCTCTCAAAGTTATCAATAAAGTTTTTGCAGTAACATTAGTAGAACGTTTTTATTTTTATATATCAGAAAAGTTATTCTTGGGTTGTTAGTGGAACGTTTTAAAAATGTTACAGAATTTTAAAACGTTTGAATAATGTTTGCAACAGTTAAAAAGATAGTTAACAACATCTAAAAAACTGGACGTTTTAAACATTCTCAGAACATTTTTATTACTGATGGAAGCGTTAGCGAAACGTTCTTACAGCCTAAAATTGTTAGCTGAGTTTTTGAGCTTATAAATTCCCTTTGGTGCAATTATTTCATATGTTCTGTGTGCAGGTTTAGGATGGAAGGAGATGAGCAGGGCTGGTTGGAGTTGGACACTGATTCTGGAGAGTTGAAGACGAAAGCCACACTGGACAGAGAAACAGTGGAGCAGCTTACAATCAAAGTCATCGCTTACGAGACAGGTGAGGACTCGCCATAGAACCTGGGACACATAAGTTATAGTCTGAGGACATTTTTGTGACTGAGGAACAGGAAGTATTTGGCTATTTCCATCTCTGACTCAGTTCAGATTTCTCTTTAGAATTATGGTGAGCTTGAGTCTGTTTCTCTTTTCCTTTCAGAAGGTAATAAGCAGGAGTCTGAGATGAAGGTGATGATCCACCTACAGGATGTCAATGACAACTACCCCAAACTGCAGAAGACGCAGGGCTTCATCTGTGTGCAGAAGATGACCCCTCTGACTCTCACTGCTGTGGATAATGATGGCCACCCTTACGGAGAGCCGTTCACTTTCTCAATACCCCGCAAGTCACCCAACTGGGAGATGAAAGCTGTGAATGGTGGGTGGATGTTATCTTGGTGACCAAACTGAATGCTGTAATCTGTTTTCATGGCTGCCAAAATAAATGTGTGCTTATGCTCTACTCACATGTGAGTGTAAAACAGGCACACTGCCACTGCGGTTGATGACACTGAAAACCTGTTTCAGGAAAACATGATCTGAGCTGTTGTAACAGTGTTGACTGCTTACGTATCTGCAGGAACTTCAGCGCATCTGATTCTGAAGAAGAAACCCTCAACAGATCAGAACTTCCATGTTCCCATCAACATCAAAGACAATGATGGGATGGGTATCACCCAGAAGTTTGATGGTAAACTATCTAAAGTTCTGTCTGTCTCTTATATAACCTTCTACCCTTCTTCATAGACATCACGTTTTATGTCTAAATGGAGATGCATCCATTCTTCCGTGTTCTTCTTAGTGCGGGTATGTAACTGCACTAGTTTGGGCTACTGTTACATGGAGCCAGAAGCTCATGCCTGGAAACTGGGCATGCCTGGAACCATTGGAATACTGGCAGGAGTTTTCGGCTTCATCAGTGAGGAACTTTTATACTTCTAAGTTATATATTGATGTATATCTCATTGGGATTTTGCTCTGTTTGCTTTATAATATGTTAGAGTAAAGACTGACACTGTCTTGTCCTGCAGTTCTTTTCCTGATTATCGTTATGTACCGAATCAAGAAGAAGGACCAGAGGAAAGCGGCAACTAGTGGAGAGACTAAAGCTATGCTGTAGACACACTCACTGTCTAACACTTCACGTGTTATTCAGTACACAGACCAGAGATGAGCTGCCCCCTATCATTTTATAAAGTTCAAACAGACATGAGATTAACATTAATTTTCCATGTTGAAGGGCTGCATCATCTCACATAATCTAACTTATTTGCCTTGTGGAAAATACTGCCTTCTTTTAAAGCTGCAATCTGTAAATTTCACCTCTCTATCCCCATCTCTGTTTGAAACATACAATTGCAGGTTACCATACTTTTCTGTAGGTATGTAGAAATCAAATAAAGTCAAATTGACATGCAAAATCCAAAAGGCTCAATTTATAAATCATTGCTATAAAGTTACCGTTGTGGATCAGGGTAAGGTTAGGAGACCTGAGTTTTGAACAGTAGTCTGTTAGGTATTTGCTCAATAACTGTTTATTGTTTATTTTTAACCAAAATAAGTTATGGATTGCAGCTTTAAATATTTTACTTTTAAATGTGCTAAATATATTTTATCTAAATTAAGAAAAGAAAATTACACCCCTTGTGTTTTTGAGCATTTGTGTTATGTTTGTGGTATATCTCTGTTTAGCTGGACAGTACATAGAGATGTGTATATATTGTCATATTTCATAAGGATTACACAGTTAAAAACTACATCTTATATTTATTTCCCATTATCCATGAATCAGCCAAAAGTATCTTTCTATTGATAGTGTCTAATGCCATTTAGTTGTACAGGGTAATTCCATCATGTACTGAGGAAGAAAAATACAGAATGACATTTTTATGTAATTGCCACCTATAGAAACTGAAATTGTTCATTCTGTAAATAAAGGTCTACTTTGATCCAGATACTGGTGTTTTATTTAATATTTAATATTTAATATATTTATATATATATTATATATATATTATATATATGTTAATATATATTTAATGGTGTTATATTTAATAGTTACTTTAGATTATATTATTATGATATTTTTTGTAATAAATCCACAAATTTTGCACATTTTAATTTATTATGTAAACAATAGTAAAGCAATAATTAAAAAAAACAATCCAAGACAGCTAACTAACATGACACATCTGATACAGCTTTTAAAAACACTAATCTGTGTTTGTGATAGTGAGGATAATCTTACCATACAATGAGCAATGTCTTGCTCACTGTTTCAGGAACTAATACAAGTCCTATATTTACTGTACTGGTCCTCCATTCTGATTGGAGGACGTGTTTTCTATCACTCCTCCAGTCAAAATGATACAAAGTCTCAATTTCCTTAGTATAGAAGGTAGAACTCTCTCTCTCTCTCTCACACACACACACACACACACACACACACACACACACACACACTTCAGTCTTTATCTCCTCCGTTGATCTATTATCTTTATCTTTACCTCTCTCTAAGTAACATGTTCCATAACACAAATGTAAGAGGAGAAAGGATTGACTAAGAAAGTTTGAGTGGGGGGTCGAGGGGCTGTCGCCATGGTGACAGTAAAAAACATGGTTATGTCTTATGTCTGATATTTGCCAGAGCTCATCTGATGAAGGTTCTATATCCATTTTTGGACTCAGAACTACTTGTCTTGCACCCGGATGTCATGGGTGGCAACTAGTTAAGACAGTAGAGAGTTGTGTGATTACATTATCGGGTTAGGGAATTGAGGTAACGGTGCAATTGCTTAACACTGAGTTATGTCCATGTTTTTTTAGCTTTAAGACCCATGTGACACAAGCAGTTTGGAGAACACAAATAATCAGTCACACAATCAGTGACATCAATCAGATACAATCCAAAGTGACATTGTGTCAATTTAATCCTCAGTCTAGAGCTTCATTCATAAACACGTGTCCATATACTGTATTGGACAGAAGGATTAGTGTGGGGAGTGAATGAACAAAAACAAGCAGATTTGTCATCTGACAAATGCAAGCTTATGGATTATGTTATCTTCCGATTGGACTTTTTTTAGAAGATCTCTGTTTAAGTTACTGATCATGCAGCTCAAGTAAGAGCCTAAGAAGCTTACATTAACTTTTCTTTCATATCCTACAAAACCATTCAGTTTGTATTTTGTAATGCAAAAAAAAAAATTCTAATACTGAATACTCCAATGAATGAGGCACGTTAATGCATTACTAATATGCATATGTTCTTCTGTAAATAATATATCACCTCAAGTGTTGTTGTTCATTTTGTCTAGTCTAAGAAGTTGCATAAATGAACTCTCACTTGGCATTATGGACACATCCATGGATGATCAGATGGATTGACAGATGAGCTGCAATCCTCTCTTGACCCTCCTCTTGGCTGAAATAACCAGACAGCTGAACGAGTGAACAGGTGGAGAAATGTCCACCTAGTTCCTCTGCTCTTTTTTTGCCTAGCCATATGATCATTCCTCAACCTCTGACTCCAAGTCCCTCCTACACAACACATTGTCATGGCAACAGCCAACATCTTATAAACTGTGACATGGGAGCTGATTTTTATATCACAGGTTATACCCAAAACATATCTTTTAAGCAGTTCAGCTGGTTTACCGCCAAAATGTAATGTATTATAACAGTAAACTGTTATTATTTAAAAAGCAGAGCGAAACTGAGAATACAATTCATCACAATGTCAACTGACTTTGTGTGCAGTCCAACATTAACACGCTCAGTAATACAGAGCACCCTGCACACATTCACTCATTTACACACACTCAATGTGCAATAAGATCACGTGCACGTATCCCTCGTATCTGTAAGTTGTTTGCTAACAAAACCCCTTCACCACTCTCACCCCAGTGAGCACTGTTGTGACATTCAGTAACCTCCCCAACACATGCATCTGTTTTGCACTAACATCAGTGAACAATATCCAGAAAAGATTTAATCTATTAGAATAAATAAATGTAATGTGATAAATGCAATTCTCCAAACTCTTGTTGTGCTGTACTGTTATTATAGTGAAGTTGCACTTTCACTGCACATTGAGTTCAAAGACCTGTATGCACTGTTTGGTTTGTTTTGCTTCATGATAAGACTATTATTTATCCAGTAAAATAAGCAATACAGATTTGCGTTTTTACGTCATTATTGAGTGTCAAAAAGGAAGATTTTACACTGTTGAGGGAAACACCATCTCACTATCCAAACGTAATGCACGTATGCTTGGAGGCACTATGCGAATTTAAACGTTTTGGCTTTAGTTATAGTCCGTATACAAAATTGCATTTGTTTATATGTGGACTGTGTTGCAACGTGACCTCTGCTGTTTGTTGACACTTGGCGCCCTCTGGTGTTTAACTGTGTAATATGAAACTAGTACAATTAAAGTCTCTTAGCTGCGGTTCGCTTTATTTCCTTTTTTTAGTCACATTTGAAGAAGTTTTGAGCTGTATTAATATAAATTGTTAAAAAGTAGCAAACACACACCTCTTCTTCTGGAGCCAAATAGTGTTTTATGGGGACAGGAACCTGGTTAACTGAAAACCTGTGGACATGGGCAGGATAAACAAACTTATAAAATATGAAAAAATATGAAACAGAAACTAATGTAACAGACAACCTGAATGTGGGCAACAAGCATGAGCATTATAGACAGAAGGGCAGTCAAGGGCAGTTACAGGTCTACTGGTTAGAAAACCCAACTTGCAACCCAAAGGCTGCTGGTTCGATTCTCAATGCCGGCAGGAAACAAAGACCTACTGAGGTCAATTGAGCAAGGCACCTTACCACCAGCTGGTCCCCAGGTGCCACAATGACACCCACTTCTCCAGATGTGTTCACGGTCTGCAGCGTGTTCACTACTCCAATGTGTGTGCACTAACTGGATGGATTAAATGCAGAGGACAAATTTACAGTGTTGGTCACCATACTTCACCTGCATGTCACTTCCTCTTTCTAAGAATGATACTCATTGTCTACGCACCTGTCTTTTAAAATACAACTTTTGGTTCTGCATTTGTCACAGAACCTGAGCTGTACCCTTTTAAAGTTTAAAACTATCACATCATGACAGACTGACCTACTTACAGTTTGCTATATCAGAGTGTGATCTGACACCAGTGTGACTGGCCTCATGACCCTCAGCCAACTGCTCTCATCTGACAGCATTTCAAACACATCCTTAATCATTCATCACATAACTGCATTTCTAGAATAGTTCGACTTCAGACAACAGATCACCTCGACTGGTTAAGGTCTCTTAATGGATTGTTCAACTGAAACTGTTACTATGCATAACATTACTTTAAAATAAACAAATTGGATGATATTTGTTTGGTTACAACATTTTTATTAAAACATTCTAAATAGAAAAAGCAGGAGTACAAGTCATGTTCATGCACCTGCATATATTGTAAAATACATTTGTGACATGCTGTGAAACATTGTTAAATACACCCAACATGTCAGTCTCAACAATCTGCAGCATACTGTACATTTACTTCAAGTATTAAACATTTGCTTTTTCTAATAAAAACACTATGTACACATCTGCAAACTCATTGCACATACCTTTACAACACGATTACCTTAGTAACACTGTTTGCTGATCCACTATCATTCTGAACATTTAACGTGCTGTGTGTTCTTGTGCAAGAGCTGAGTACAGAAACAAACAGACTAGAAGTACAATCACTCACCGAGTTATGATTTTAACCTTGGTGAGTAACACTCAGACCAAGCAAGGGGAAAAACCTCAAATAAAACACTGAATTGAATAAAACAAAAATTCATATTTCTTTGCCGTGTGGACAGTAATTACTTGACTAATGTAATACTTCCAACTTCAAAATCAATTAAATTACTTTGGAAACAAAATCCACAAAACAAATCTTTCAGGTTCACATTTCATAACTGAAATATCAGTATACGGCTGTTTGTGCATGTTTCTGCATTATATCTCGTCTGTTGTGTCATTAACCCTTGTTATAGAAAAGTCCAGTACATCTGCACACCTCAAGAAAGCAAATCGAGTTTCAGCAATGGCCAGCAGCATTACCAACTGAAGAGAGAAAGACATGACGTAAGAATGACAGTAACACAGAATCTGATTGTTATTAGTTGTGTCTTATTAGTTGTGTTAGCTGTTGTGTCTTATTACATTGCACAGACTAAAATGGCAATTAAGGAAAAAGCTGGAAAGCTCTGCTTTACTGTGCACGTCTTTAAATCTACCAACTTCTCAGTTACGAGAAATTAAGGATAGAACTGTACATGGTATTAATATGAAATGTATATGATAGATAGAGAGATAGAGATACAGAGAGAGAGATAGAGATATATAGAGAGAGATAGATATATA
Organism: Chromobotia macracanthus; assembly: GCA_036877525.1. Taxonomy (NCBI): domain Eukaryota; kingdom Metazoa; phylum Chordata; class Actinopteri; order Cypriniformes; family Botiidae; genus Chromobotia; species Chromobotia macracanthus. The sequence goes on along the minus strand of JAZGTH010000015.1, from coordinate 7,434,602 downwards.
TATAGATATATAAGCAAGAACAGGCCAAACAAAAACAAAACTCCAACAAAAACAAACCTTTCATTGCTGCTTTTCTTTCTCCATAACCAAAATGTACAGACTAACAAAACTCAAAACATGAAAAGAAGTTCTCACATCATTCAATAGCCACATTTCAGATATAGAGCATTAAAAAAGTCAAGATCTCTTTTCTGGACCTTATCTTCAGTTTGCCTTTTCATTAACAAAAAAATAAAATCTTAAAATAATAGCAGTTTTTGGCATTTCTGTACATTCCAGTCGCCTTCAGTATTTAAACTCTCTCTACAGCACAAAATGTGCTACACTTATACAAGTACATTTCAATCGATGTGCAGGTTGCAGTCTTGATTAGAGTTTTGGGTTCGGTTTGCCTGTGAAAGGTGTTTGATGGGCTCAGCACATCTTCCTCTGTTTAGCCTCATTGCCACATACAGCACAACACTGGAAATCAATTATTACGATTAAGAGATTAAGATTCCCCTTCTAAGGCAGCTTCCATAAATACATGAACATGAAAATTAACATAAAAAAAATACAGAGTAATACATTCCACTGGTGTAGCTCTTGTTTTGCTGTGTGGAGATTACTGATAATACAGTGATGAGATTGTGACAAGATTAGCATTGAAGATATGTGTAACAGAGGGCATGTGTAACAAAAAGTGTTTAGTTCTATTGTCCGCCAATGACATGTGGGTTAAACTGCACTATAATGATTGTGATGTCATCTCTGTACATGCGAGCCAATTCTTCCGGCAAGCTTAGCATCTTTGACAACCTCTCATGATCCACCAACCCAAACTCATTGCTCCCCACGGCATGCCGAATCAGATGGGTGGCTGAATTCTGATCCTCAAACGTGGAGGAGATACGAGCCTTCCTCTCCTGCAACAATCCCTGCATCTGACCCAGAGTCACTTTAAAGCCGCCGACACTGACTGGCTGCTGCTGGTGCACTCCGGTGAGATGCTCCCCCACAATCCTCACCACTTCCTGCCTATGTAGCGTTTCCCACAACCCATCCGAGCCCATCACCAGGAAACGGTCCTGTGGACGGAGGCGGTGACGAGTAATTTCTGGTTCCGCTGTAAGGTAGGGTGGTGTGTGATAATTTGGGGGGATGAACTTGGCATGCTCATTCTCATGAAGCTGATCCGGACCTGACTCCAAAACACGGTGCTGCAGCTCGATGCTCCACTTGAATTTAACATCTCCAAAGGCACGAAAGGGCATGAGTAAGCCCAACAGCCGATCCTGCTTCACCACAGTCTTCGCCTCGGAAGACGGATGCTCGGAACGCACGCGATGCACCTCAGACTCGTTCTGCGCATTGTGATCGTTGGTGAGTGTAAGTGCTGAGAAAGATCCGTCAGGTTCTTGAACACCCAGAACTGCACGTCCATCTCCTGTGTTAGCCACGTGTAGCTCGTTACCATCTATATGTGCAACACATGCGGTAGCTCCTGAGAATGCCACGCGAAGCACCCGGTAATGCAAGAATGCGTTAGGATCCCCAACCTGCGCTTCTAGAGATATGTCATTGTCCAACCTTTTGAAGGCACTCACAAGCGCTTCAGCAACATCAGGTTGCTCCCCAGGAATGCTCAGATCTAGAAGCTCTTGCCAATACGTGCGCAAGCTGGAGAAGTAGAGCCGCGAGGCTTCCTTGCTGAAGTAATCATTGGGATGTTTGTGCCACTGCAGGATTGGATGAAGAGGCCGGCCGTTTTCCACCGCAGTCTCCAGCTCCGCAAGCGTCTCATGCGGTAGCAACGAAATAGAAATGTAGTAGAATAACCGTTCACTGAGTGCCTGCGCACACGCACAGCCTGCGTGACCATCAAACACGCCGTAGAGCATGCCACGTGTCTGCAAGCATGTCGCTGCGCTTCGCCGATCCTCAATGGGTGCGTTTGCTGGCAGCTGATTGCTGTCAAAGCCCATGACTGAACTTAAGTTTTTGCCATCAAACTCAGGAACTTTGAAGCTGTACTCATTAGCCTTTAGGATGCTGTTAACCTGAGGTGGGGTCAGGTAGTAGGTGTGCCACACAGCTGAGGCCCTGTAGCCCCGCGACTGGTGCATCTTTGCATTAAAGCTGTATGGCGGAGTACTGGCGCAGGATGGAAGAGTCTGGCAGCAGATTTGGCATGTAATGGCTGGTGTGAAGATCCGACCAAATTTCTTGCCATGGGCGACCCTGAACAGCTGGGAGGTTGCAGCCATGGTGATTTGACCTTACCCTCAAAAGACCTGCAGGAAAACAAAGTTCAATTACAAACCTGCAGCAAAATGATATCTCCTAAAAAATGTTATACCCAGCTTCTTAAAGCATTAACCTACACGTTTTTGAATGGTATTTGGAGTTCCATCTGTGCTGAGTTTATTGGTTGCTTTTTCTTCATTATCTGGTCCAAGCCATCCATTTCAACACCATTTAACTAATAAACTTTTAACTTTGTAACGATAAAGTAATAGGTTGGCACAGATTTTGTTCACAAAACTAATTACGAACATTCGAGCATATATGCCTTCTGATTAAAGGTCTTCATGAGAAACATTTCAGTCAAGCAACTTTAGCTTGTAGTGTATACTGTTGCAAATAATTATACACTTATATAAGCAGTCGGATCTTCAATAAGGTCGTCTACCAAGGATTGTTTTTGGATCTAGCCTATGAATGCATTGAATAACGGTATGTTTTATAACATTTAAGATTTGATAGACACTCTTATGTGGCTTGATTTAAGGTCAAGGCACGGAAAAGCCATTCCGTTCAGGATGGGAGAGCGACCAAAGACTATTAATAGTCCCACACCGCTACTACATACAAGTCACCTATTGCATAACGCTAGTCCTTTGTTATTATTTTTTTTTAGCATTTATCATTACAAATACACTATTTGCACAGTATGTTTTAAACGTCACTACTTGGTTTGAAATAAAGGCAGCTCTTAAAACATATCGCGATAACATGCGGTATAAACGAAGACGCTGTCACGGCAAGTTGGGACACATGCATGAAAACACAGCATCGAAATGTCTAATAGCGATACTAGAACGATGTAAATATATGATTTATACATAAACACTTGGAAATAATGGAAAAGCTCAAAATGGAGTACTACACCCGTCCACATCAACCAACGTACTCTCTCTGCAAAGTTGCCATATTGCTCACCAGCTTGGGCTTGACAGTATTGTTCAAGACAAATCATCGCAGGGTGATGCGATGAGAAAAAATAAACCTGCATGCATAGAGATCAAAAAAGATAACACAAGGTCTGGACTAATAGCAGTTTTAATGCGTTGCTACAGTGAACGCTACCGAGTGCAAAGCGCATCGTTTCGAAATCACCGTACTTATTTTACTGTTTACAATCAAACAAAAGATAAGCACTCCTACCTGAATGTCTTGGTGGGATACAGATTGTAAAGCCGATATTTTATCAGGCTACATTAGTTCACATACACCCGCCCCGCCCGCATCCTGCCAGACTGCTTTGCCTCTTACACCGACCAGACCAGCTGATTGGTTCGCTTACGTAGCTGCAACGTCATCACAGAGGTGTACGCAACCATTCTTCTTCCGGTATAACTATGAACAGAGTTTGGCTTTACCAAGAGTTAGAGGAGGTGAACGAATACATTTCAGCCTGTTTTTTTAGCCTATATATTTTCTTAAATGTAGTGTCAAAATACTTCTTCACATCACAGAGCTTTCAAAACATTAATATCATAAAATTATAAAATGTTACACAGTAGTTTATTATAATAAACAGTACATATTACAAAGACCCAATCATTTATCATTCTCTCATCAGCTCCTGTGATTCTGGACCCCAACACTTCCAAAACTCATCCTGTCTGATGATCTGACAAGCCTGAGATATAGCGGAGTGAGGCAATCATGGCCTAATAATCCAGAGAGATTTGAAGACAGGGCATGTGTCCTGGGTTCAGAGGGCTTTAACTCAGGAAAACACTGCTGGGACGTGGAGATTGGGGACTGTTCAATGTGGGAAACTGGAATAACAACAGCAGGGAAAAGATATCATTTTTATGAAAATGATGTCTGGGGACTACGGTTTGATGGTTGTAGATATTATTTAGAATCCCCAGAGAAGTTGTTCATTCCCATTAGAGTTGAAGAGAAGCTTCAGAGGGTAAGAGTTCGGTTGGACTGGGATAGAGGAACAGTGTCATTCATTGATCCTGTAACTAACAGATGTCTACACACACTGACAGCCACCTTCACAGAGAAAGTGTTTCCTGTATTTCTGAATTATAATGAAACCTTCCCTCTGAAGATATTACCAACAATGAAATACACATAAACATAAAGTCATGACTGACTCTTTACATAGTAACATAAAGACAAATTATCACAAGTTTATTAGTTTTTATAATAAAGGAAAGCAAATAACTGACATCAAAAACAGACAAAAAATGTCTTTTTCATTTCATTCTCTCATCATAGAGCATGCTGCTAATTGAATAATGCAGCTGGAATGTACATTTAAATCCAGAATTAAGATTGTATTGAAAAGGTTTTGTATATTTTAATAAAATGAAGTGTTGATTCTATAAAACTAGTAATAGTAATCAGATCTCTCAGATTTTCTTTTTTCTAAATAAAAACTGCGCTGTAGTTTTTTCAAACTAACCAAAATGTTGTAATTGCTGCTTTAAAAAAAATTAATGATGGTACTGAGTTAGAGATACATGTGGAAAAGCAAAAATTTAGACACTGGCCATATAGTCACTGTAGCTGTTTTCAGTTCCAGTGTGTCTGTCTGATCATCAGCCTTAGAAAAATGTAGCCTGTACAAACTCTTTCTCCTTGTCTGTCTGTCTTCATGTTTCTATCCTCCTGTCTATAGCTACTTATTTATTCTGTGAAGGTCTGTACCTGTATTTAAATAAAGACATGTTTCTGATGTTAATGACATTTTGTCACTTTCTGCCTGGGATGTGATCAGTGACAAAGTCATAATGTAATTGGTGATTGTCACTCAAAGTTTGACCACATTAGTGATGAGGCCACTAGAAGGGCTGGACTATTTTCTTACACTTGGATATGGACATCCGAGAGACATCACATATATCAGTACAGAAACAATCTAAAATCATTCAAATTAATTTTGACATAATGAGCCACCTAAGAACAAATTTACCCATAAAGGATCCGTTTTTCAAGAAAATGACCAGTCTGTTGTTTCAATGGCAGATTGTCTGATCCAGTACTGAAACAAACATGTTTCTTGAGTATTGATTGATTTTCATGTTTTCCTGATGTCATTTATTTATATACATATCTGTGTGCAGGATATTATATGTTTTAATTGATTAAAGGCCACACCAAATAATGAAGCTACTCTCTCAAGGGTTTTTTTAAATATTTATGTTAAAGCCTTGTGGTTCAAAAACTGAGCTTGGAATGTTTCTCACACTGACTCTGTCACACCACTAAAACATTTGATACAATGAGCCATCTGCCAATATTATAGGTGTGGCTTTGTGGTACTAACATTTTTTATGTCACTTACATGAGTGACTGGTCTTGTAAACCAGGGGTTATGAGTTAAATCTTCACAGGGGCCTATTTCAACATTGTTTTCACTTTGGATTTAGACTGGGCACAGGGTGATAAATTAAATACTACATAATAAGCTGTGATGGGTAAGAGCCTTCATAGATACCAGGAAGAAAACTGTGCAATTACGTGTCAGTCCATAAGCAATGAACAAACCATAAAGCGTCACCAGATCCCTGCAGTGCCCTGTTGTGTACCACTCAGACTGTTTCAAATGGGTGCGTTTGTGTGGATGAAGGATCATGATAAGGCCAAAAGCCAGGCAGCACACAATCGACAGTCATACATTCAGAAACTTCAATCATAGACTCTCAGAAGAAACATTGTACACAGCTCATGTTCTGAATAGGCAAGAGTCCCTTCCCTAACCACTAGATGGCGCTTTAATAATTTTTTTTAAGAGCTTTGCTAAGAGCTTAGCATCTAATTTAAATGAATTCTTTATTTGTTGTTCATACCCATTGTTTAATTTTGTTTTACTTATTTGTCTGTACCATGAACCTTGAGATGATTCCCCTGTGTAATTTCGAAAGTTAAATAAAAAAGAATATATTATAAGACTTATAGGTGGTGTGTTATTCTTTGATCAATATATAAATTTAATACCTCATAATGCTGGAGGAGGGCAGCAAAACAAAATCTATAGAGAGATCCTCTGCCACAAATACTACATAACCACAGATGGACAGATGTAATGTATGAACAAGACAACTTTTATCTTTATAGACTCAAACCAGCTCTACAGATTAACCCACAATAAACCAAAAAGTTTTTTTTCCCATAAAAGATCTTCTGCTGATTTCTTTCTTCTGCTCTGTTTTTACAGGGTCATATGTGATATTTAGGTTTAATTAGAGTTACTAATAGGTGATTACAGATGATTTTTGTGTGTTCCTTCTAAACATGTTACAGTCCAGAACAGAAAATGGGATATTACTCAACTGATACTGAAGTAACCAATCAAATGAATTAAAAAATGTAACAACCCGTATCCAACCCATAAGGAGATACAGGACAACTCATCTGTCAACACAAAGTGCAGTTTAGTGTAGTTTGCCACAGACACAGAGATTTAAAAAAACCCCCAATTATGTCAGGGATCACGGGGGACGAACCCAGACGCAGACAGCGTTAAACTGAAAAAACTCTTTATTAATGAACAGACAAAAACAACCCACGAGGAGGTAAAAACAAGAACAGAACGGGCAATACAACTAGAACTAAGGACAGGGCAGATAGACAGGGCCCACCAGGCGAATAAGCCAGGCAGGCTGACCGACAGACCAGATGCTTCAGCTGGCAAACAGGCCAGATGGACCAAGCACAGTAGGACAGACAGACTGGGCAGGGCAGATTGACCAGACCAGACAGATCAAGCAGGACAGACAGATCAGACCAACAGGACTGGTGGGCAGACAGGACCGGTGGGCAGACAGAGAAGACAAAACAGGCAGACAAGACAGACCAAACGGATTAAACTACACGGTGACAGAGTGACTGGAGGACAACACAGGACAGGAACAAGACATGACACAAGAAGGGGAGAACATCCAACAAAAAGGGCATCAAAACAGAAGTCAAAAACACAGGATTAACAAACGGAGGGAGCACAGGAGGAGGACTGAAGACTGATGGCATGGTGGAACTCACGCCGGGAAATCCCTGGGGCCCCGAGAGCCAGGGACCAGGTCTCGGCGGAACGGTCCAGGCCAGCAGAGGTATGGTGGGAGCAGCCGGCCACGGATGGGGATGACCAGCAGGGGGAGCCGCTGCCACAGGTTGCAGGCCTAGGAACTGAGATCTGGGATCCAAAGCTGGAGGGCCCTGCCTAGGAGGATGCCCCGCCGCAGGAACTGACCCAGGAGCAGGCATTGGGGCCGACCCGGGAGCCGACACTGGAAAAGGGACTGAGACAGGGACCGAGACAGGGACCGAGACAGGGACAGGAGCTGGGGCGGACCCAGGGACAGAGACAGGAGCTGGGAGCGCGGAGGCGAACCCAGGGACAGAACATTAGGATATTATTATTCTGACATTATAAATGGACAACATTTCACAACAGATTACACAGACTCACCGACAGACCAGAGATGTCTGAATACTTTTAAGCAGGTTCCATAGGAGTTAAATCTATAGAAAGTCAATATACATAATTCCAGTATATAAATTATATACTTTTTTAGGTATTTTAACTACACAATAATATTGTGAAAAAACTTGAAAATAATTTCTGTCTCTCCCCTTTTTTTCTAGTTTTAACATGGAAAGTTTTAACTTGTTTTCACAGTTTATACATTCTATGTTTAACATAGTTTGATGAATTCAGTTACAATTTATAGCACTTTATCCTGTTCCAAAGCAGCCCATTGAACAAGATGGTGAAGTAGATACAGAACTGAATCACCCTTTTTCCATAGGCTGACACAAATGTTCACAAATTCATACACAGCATCCATCCAAAGAATAAAAGTAAACAGATGAGTTCAATATTAATTGTATTAAAAACATACGACTGTCTGTGCCTCTGAATTAATTCTCCAGTTATTGCATTTGATTCATTTCCGCTATGTTTAAATGCACAAATAAAATGAACATGTTGTGAGAGAGATATAAAACAATAAGCTCTAACTGGCAGGTAAGTCCAAAGATCAAGGATTAGCAGACTATACCCTCTTATAAAACATACAAGGAAATCTTCCTATTTCTCCCTGTAACACTGTTTATGGACAAATGTGATTTGGAGAACAGAGAAACTCTTTAGAAGGATTTTTGATAACTGCATTTCTGAATGGAAAAGAAAGAATAACAAAGGCAAAGCACTTTGCTGATTCTAATAGTTACTTGCTTATAAAACCAAAGTTCAGAAAGTGAAAGTAAAATCTGAGTAGTTTGAGCTATCGCAAAAATACAATGGATTCACTATCTGAGGAAGACCTTACTTGCCCTGTGTGCTGTGAAATCTTCAAGGAACCTGTTTTTTTGTCATGTAGTCACAATGTGTGTAAAGAATGTCTTCAACAGTTCTGGAAAGTGAAGAATACTCAGCAGTGTCCCATCTGCAGAAGAAGATCATCAAGAGATGAACCTCCTTGTAATCTTGCATTAAAAAACATATGCGAGTCATTCTCACAGAGGAGAAATCAGAAAACGTCATCAGGATCTGAGGTGTTCTGCAGTTTACACAGTGAGAAATTCAAACTTTTCTGTCTGGATGATAAAGAGCCTGGTTTGTGTAGCGTGTCTACATTCACAAAAACATGTTAATCACTCATTTCGCCCCATCAATGAAATTGTTTCATCATACAAGGTAAGACAAGTTTTACACATGCATTACCTTTCAAACATGTATGTTTAGAAAAGAACAATGTTTTATTTCACTCTGGCAATGTATGACAACATGCAAATATGAACATGTTTCACAGATTCTAACTTTTAATTCTAGGAGGAACTCAGTACTGCACTGAAGTCTTTACACGAGAAGCTTAAACATGAGGAAAAAATGAAAGAAGAATATAATAATACATCTGATCACATCAAGGTGAATATATAGAGTCAATAACCAAATCCTCAACACATCTGATCACGTCATATATGGAACTGCAGAGCTGATTTAACTGAATTCAGTTTAATTGCTTGTATATACAGAATCAGGCTGAGCACACAGAGAAGCAGATTAAAGAGGAGTTTAAGAAGCTTCACCAGTTTCTCAAAGATGAGGAAGAAGCTACAATCACTGCACTGAAGAAAGAGGAAGATCAGAAGAGTCAGATGATGAAGGAGAAGCTTGAGAAGATAAACAGACAGATCTCAGCTCTATCAGACACAATTAAAGACACAGAGGAAATCATGAAAGTCAATGACATCTCATTTCTTAATGTGAGAACTGGTAGTTTTCTTTTATTACTGCATAGTATCTGTATGACTATGGTGAGGAGATAATACATTATTTTATGCTCTAAATGTTTTCTAGAATTTTAAGGCCACAATGGAAAGGTAAGTGAGCCATCTCCTACTACTCATGTCTGTAGTTATGGACTCAAACTCACTGTAGTACTGACTGATAAATATTATTCTAGAACCCAGATAAATTAAAGTTAATCAACCCACTGCAGTATTGACTGTTGAATGTTATTTCAGAGTGCAGATCTCACCTCCTTCCTCAGAGATGGTTTCTGGAGCATTGATTAATGTGGCAGATCACCTGGGAAACCTGCCATTCAGAGTCTGGAAAAATATGCAACAACATATCCAATATAGTAAGTTGTTAAAAGATGTTACAGACAAAGTCTACATGTGTAATATATTTTTCACAAAATAGACACAAAAGTATTGGTTTTGTTAAAGGTTTTATCTTGAAATCAATATTTCAAGTTTTGTGTGTTAAGAATTCACCTTTTTTCCTAAAGTTCTTAATATCAATACAGACACATGTGATGTGTGTTCAGTTTATTAAATGTTTACAGGTACTGAACCTTCACTTTACACAGTGCTAGTGTCAGAAGAATTCTTCACATCACAAAGCTGTAAAAACATTAACACAACAAAATTATGAAATGTCAGATGTAATCATTACAATAAACACTACACATTACCAAAACCTACTAAAGTTATCATTCTCTCATCAGCTCCTGTGATTCTGGACCCCAACACTGCACATCCAAAACTCATCCTGTCCGATGATCTGACAAGTCTGAGATGTTACAGAATAAAGCAACCATTTCCTAATAATCCAGAAAGAATTGAAGATTTTGTCTCTGTCCTGGGTTCAGAGGGCTTTAACTCAGGAACACACTGCTGGGATGTGGAAGTCGGGGACTGTTCATATTGGGAAACTGGAATAACAACAGCAGGGAAAAGACAGTTTTATGGAAATAATGTCTGGGGTGTGGGGTATAACGGTACAATTTATTACTCAAGATTCCCAGGGACATTGTTCACTCCCATTACAGTTAAAGAGAAGCTTCAGAGAATAAGAGTTCAGCTGGACTGGGACAGAGGAAGAGTGTCATTCATTGATCCTGTAACTAACAGATGTCTACACACACTGACAGCCACCTTCATAGATAAAGTGTTTCCATTCTTATATAATAATAATGTAACATTCCCTCTAAAAGTATTGCCGATTAAAGTGTTTGTAACAATGGAAACATGCTAAAGGTGGCTAAATGGCAGGCAGCACAAAATGAAAAATTTAATCATAAACGCTCAGAGGCAACTTTGTATGCAGTTCATGTTTTGGATATGCAAGAGTCCCTCATCTAGACACCAGATGGAGATTTAGTAATCTTTTTCTGTTAAGTGTTATTGTCTTAATATGTGTTCATTAGCTGTTGTCCAAACCCATGTTTATTTGATTTTAGGTTGTACTTATTTATTCTTAGGGTGGTTCCTCTAATTTTGAAGTTAGTTAATGAAACTAGTGTATTAGATGACTTAAAGGTGGTGCTTTATTCTTTGAACAATATATAAATTTAATACCTCATAATGCTGGAGGAGGGCAGCAAAACTACAAATCTACAGAGAGATCCACTGCCACAAATACTACATAACCACAGATGGGTATATATGTATGTATATATGATGTAATGAAATTTCATTCAACACAAGACAATATTTCAAACATCTTTATAGACTAAAACCGGCTGTCCAGATCAACCCACAATAAACCAAAAAGTTTTTTTCCCATCAAAGATCTTCTGCTGATTTCTTTCTTCTGCTCTGTTTTTACAGGGTCATATGTCACACTTAGGTTAAATTAGAGTTACTAATAAAGGTGATTACAGATGATTTGTGTGTGTTCTGTCTAAACATTTAAGTCAACTCAACTGATACTGAAGTAACCAATCAAATGAATTAAAAAATGTAACAACCCGTGTCCAACCCATAAGAAGATACAGGACAACTCATCTGTCAACACAAAGTGCAGTTTAGTGTAGTTTGCCGGAGACCAGCAAACCAAAGATGTCTGAATACTTTGTAGCAGGTTCCATAGAAGGAGTTAAATCTATAGAAGTTCAGTATAAATAATTCCAGTATTTATATCATATACATTTTCATGTATTTTAACTACACAATAATTCTGTGAAACACTTGGCAATAATTTCTCTCTCCCCATTTTTCCTACTTTTAACATGAAAAGTTTTAACTTGTTTAACACAGTTGTAACTTTCTATGTTTAACATAGTTTATACTTTCTATACTTTCAACAAGCACCGCCGCTCCCTATATGCAGAGTACGCAGTTTGCGTAGGGCACCATCCCATTTGTTTAAAAAAAAAACTTTCCTTCTGTATTAATGTTAACATATACATAAATGTAAATATGAACATATGAACATTTATATGTATATATATATATATATATATATATATATATATATATACATATATATACATATATACATATACATATATATATGATAAAAAATGCATTTCATGGTGATCGCCCATGCCCTCACCTCATGTTGTCCGCCGCCGAGAAACGAAAAAAAAGATGACATATATAAGTGTTGATTTTTGATTCAATTTAATATTGTTTATTCTGATAACATTTAACATTTTTTTGATAACATATATTACATTACATTTAACATTTAACATTTTTTGATAACATTTATTTTGATCACATCTTTTAAAATGTATTATTTAATATGTGTGGTTTTAGTTTGTATGTTTTTGCTGTAGAGCTACAATTGTAATTGGTAAATAATACAATTTAAATGCACATAATTTATTTACTTTTATATTTTATTAAAGTTCTATTTTGACCCATATAGTAGGTGTTGTTTTACTGTTGAGAGGGGGCACAACAGTACAATTCTGCTTAGGGCACCAATTTGGCCAGCAGCAGCCCTGTATGTTTAACATAGTTTTAACTTGATTGATGAATTCAGTTACAATTTATAGCACTTTATCCTGTTCCAAAGCAGCCCATTGAACAAGATGGTGAAGTAGATACAGAACTGAATCACCCTTTTTCCATAGGCTGACACAAATGTTCACAAATTCATACACAGCATCCATCCAAAGAATAAAAGTAAACAGATGAGTTCAATATTAATTGTATTAAAAACATACGACTGTCTGTGCCTCTGAATTAATTCTCCAGTTATTGCATTTGATTCATTTCCGCTATGTTTAAATGCACAAATAAAATGAACATGTTGTGAGAGAGATATAAAACAATAAGCTCTAACTGGCAGGTAAGTCCAAAGATCAAGGATTAGCAGACTTTACCCTCTTATAAAACATACCAGGAAATCCCATACCAGGAAATTCCTCCCTGTAACACTGTTTATGCACAAAAGTGATTTGGAGAACAGAGAAACTCTTTAGAAGGATTTTTGATAACTGCATTTCTGAATGGAAAAGAAAGAATAACAAAGGCAAAGCACTTTGCTGATTCTAATAGTTACTTGCTTATAAAACCAAAGTTCAGAAAGTGAAAGTAAAATCTGAGTAGTTTGAGCTATCGCAAAAATACAATGGATTCACTATCTGAGGAAGACCTTACTTGCCCTGTGTGCTGTGAAATCTTCAAGGAACCTGTTTTTTTGTCATGTAGTCACAATGTGTGTAAAGAATGTCTTCAACAGTTCTGGAAAGTGAAGAATACTCAGCAGTGTCCCGTCTGCAGAAGATCATCAAGAAAGAATCCTCCTTGTAATCTTGCATTAAAAAACATATGCGAGTCATTCTCACAGAGGAGAAATCAGAAAACGTCATCAGGATCTGAGGTGTTCTGCAGTTTACACAGTGAGAAATTCAAACTTTTCTGTCTGGATGATAAAGAGCCGGTTTGTGTAGCGTGTCTACATTCACAAAAACATGTTAATCACTCATTTCGCCCCATCAATGAAATTGTTTCATCATACAAGGTAAGACAAGTTTTACACATGCATTACCTTTCAAACATGTATGTTTAGAAAAGAACAATGTTTTATTTCACTCTGGCAATGTATGACAACATGCAAATATGAACATGTTTCACAGATTCTAACTATTAATTATAGGAGGAACTCAGTACTGCACTGAAGTCTTTACACGAGAATCTTAAACATGAAGAAAGAATAAAAGGAGAATATAATAATACATCTGATCATATCAAGGTGAATATATAGAATCAGTAACCAAATCCTCAACACATCTGATCATGTCATATATGGAACTGCAGAGCTGATTTAACTGAATTCAGTTTAATTGTTTGTATATACAGAATCAGGCTGAGCACACAGAGAAGCAGATTAAAGAGGAGTTTAAGAAGCTTCACCAGTTTCTCAGAGATGAGGAAGAAGCCACAATCACTGCACTGAAGAAAGAGGAAGATCAGAAGAGTCAGATGATGAAGGAGAAGCTTGAGAAGATAAACAGACAGATCTCAGCTCTATCAGACACAATTAAAGACACAGAGGAAATCATGAAAGTCAATGACATCTCATTTCTTAATGTGAGAACTGGTAGTTTTCTTTTATTACTGCATAGTATCTGTATGACTATGGTGAGGAGATAATAAATTGTTTTATGCTCTAAATATTTTCCAGAATTTTAAGGCCACAATGGAAAGGTAAGCGAGTCACCTCCTACTAATGTCTGTAGTTATGGACTCAAACTCACTGTAGTTGTAATGATGAGTGAGCCGTACGGGGATCCATTTGCAGCATTTATTCAGGTAAAAAACAGGCGTCGAGTAACAGCAAACAGGGTTATCAGAGGCAAGACAAAGACGTAAATGTTAAACAGGCAAAGGGTCATAGGCTGGCAGCAAACAAATATCCAAAGTATAGTCCAATAATTGGGGCAGGCAGCAAACAGGCAAAACGAGGTAAACAGTCCAATATCAAAACATAGGTAATCCAAATAGGGTAATCAAAACACTTCAGTGACATGAAGCATGGACAGGGTTTATATATATGGGATACCAAGGTGAGCAGATAGTAATCAATCCCAGGTATGGGGCACTATGGGAATTGTAGTCCAAAACAAGGTTAATACTATGGGGACGTGGAGGAGGTGGAGCAGGGACCTCCTCCGTAACAGTAGTGCTGACTGATAATTATTATTCTAGAGCCCAGATAAAAGAAACCAGCTTTTTTTATCAACCAGCTGCAGTATTGACTGTTGAATGTTATTTCAGAGTGCAGATCTCACCTCCTTCCTCAGAGATGGTTTCTGGAGCATTGATTAATGTGGCAGATCACCTGGGAAACCTGCCATTCAGAGTCTGGAAAAAGATGCAACAACATGTCCAAAACAGTGAGTTTTTAAAAGTCTGTGATGTTACAGACAAAGTCTACATGTGTAATATATTTTTCACAAAATAGACACAAAAGTATTGGTTTTGTTAAGGGTTTTATCTTGAAATCAATATTTCAAGTTTTGTGTGTTAAGAATTCACCTTTTTTCCTAAAGTTCTTAATATCAATACAGACACATGTGATGTGTGTTCAGTTTATTAAATGTTTACAGGTACTGAACCTTCACTTTACACAGTGCTAGTGTCAGAAGAATTCTTCACATCACAAAGCTGTAAAAACATTAACACAACAAAATTATGAAATGTCAGATGTAATCGTTACAATAAACACTACACATTACCAAAACCTACTAAAGTTATCATTCTCTCATCAGCTCCTGTGATTCTGGACCCCAACACTGCACATCCAAAACTCATCCTGTCCGATGATCTGACAAGTCTGAGATACAGCGGAGTGAGACAACCATGTCCTAATAATCCAGAGAGATTTGAAGACTTGCACTGTGTCCTGGGTTCAGAGGGCTTTAACTCAGGAACACACTGCTGGGATGTGGAAGTCGGGGACTGTTCATATTGGGAAACTGGAATAACCACAGCAGAGAAAAGACAGTTTTATGGAAATAATGTCTGGGGTGTGCGGTATTACAATACAAAATACTACTCAGACTGCCCAGGGAACTTCCTCACTCCCATTAGAGTTGAAGAGAAGCTTCAGAAAATTAGAGTTCAGCTGGACTGGGACAGAGGAAGAGTGTCATTCATTGATCCTGTAACTAACAGATGTCTACACACACTCACAGCCACCTTCACAGAGAAAGTGTTTCCAGTATTTTATAGTTATAATGAAACTTCAACTCTGAAGATATTACCTGTTAAAGTGTTTGTAAGAATAAAAAAAACACAATGTTATGACTGATGACTTTACATGGTAACATAAAGACAAAGCATCACAAGGTTTATTAGATATTAGGAGAGTAAAATAACTGATACCTAAAAACATGGACATCAGAGGGACATCACATATATCAGTACAGAATCATAATCTAAAATCTTCAATAATTAATTTTGACATAAGGAGCCACCTAGGAACAGGCCTTAAACATTTATGTAAAAGCCTTTCGGTTAAAAAACTGAGCCTGAATTTCTTACACCACTGAAACATTTGTACAATGTTGTGATACAATGAGCCATCTGCAAATACTATAGGTGTGGCTTTGTGGTGCTAACAGTCCTTTATGTCACTTACATGAGTAACACCCATCAGGTAAGGCTCCATAGCTCAGTGGTTAGAGCACTGGTCTTGTAAACCAGGGGTCGTGAGTTCAATCCTCACTGGGGCCTACTCTGATTCATTTTGGCCATGTCATGACCCTGGATTTGGATTGGGCACATGGTGATTAAATAAATACCACATAACAATCGGTGATAGATACAAACGTTCATAGACACCAGGATAGAAAAGGTGCAATTTACTTTATAGTCCAAGTGAAGACCACAGGTAAAGATGAAATGAATAAACTGAAAAGCATCACCAGATACAGTGCCCTGTAGTGTCTCACTAAAATTCCTTCATATGGGTATGTTTGTGTGGATAAAGAACCATGCTAAATGTGGCATATGCCAGGCAGTACACAATCAAAACAGTGATAAACTCAAAGATTCTATTAATAGATGCTCAGAGCAAACATTGTACACAGCTCATGCTTTCAAATGGCAAGAGTTCATTCCCTTTGCCACCAGATGGTGCTGTAGTAACACCATGTTTTGTTAAGTTTAGTATCTATTTTAAATGTTGTTGTTGTTGTTGTTCATACCCATTGTTGAATTGTTTCGTTTTACTTTTTGTCTGTAGCATAAAATGAGATGGTTCCCCTGTCTAATTTTGAAAGTTAAAAAATACATTACAAGACTTATAGGTTGTGCTTTATTCTTTGTTCAATATATAATTTTAATACCTGATGATACTGGATGAGAGCATCAAAACAAAATCTATTGTTTTGAGAGATCAGAAGCTAAAAATACCACATACCCAATCATGTGCAGATATAATAAATGATAAAATTACATAATAAAACATCTTTATAGGCTCACACTGTCACGTTCGGAACAAGGAGGGAGACAAAGATAATCCAACTGAAAAGTTTTTAAACATAATCCACATAGAATAACAATACAAAGACAGGAACTAGAATCAATGTTGTAAATGTAACAACTAACAAAACACAGGCCATAAAGGAGAACTTAAATGGGGAGTCAGTGACTGATCCGGCAGGTCATTTATGTCCTGCAGCATACAGGGGTCAGTCAGAATGTGCAGGTGTGTATATGTGGAAAAAATTACATTGTTTCTCATGGCACAATGCAGGTGGCCTTGCGGAGAGTCAGGTACCCGGTCACCACATCTGTGGGTAACTGTCGGATTTAAAAAACCCTCCGCTGTCGACACCAAGCACAGTTTAGTCTGAGGGTCAGTGTAGTTTTCCTGAAACACAGAGATCATTAGAATATAATTCTTTTGACATTATTAATGGACAACATTTCACAACAGATTCACAACAGACTCACCAGCAGACCAGAGATGTCCGAGTACTTTTTAGCAGGTTTCACAGAAGGAGGTGCATCTATGGTACAGTCTGGACATGAAGTCAAAATAAAAAACAAATATGGTAGATCACAAGTAAATGAGCAGACACAATTACACTCTACTATGACATCTACACATGAAAACACTTTATAAATATTATATAAACACATCCTTTATTACTTCAGGAAATCAGACTCACAGTTGGGATCGCTGGCTTTCCAGGGAAGTGCTTTCTCTGCTGCCAAAATCGACTTCAGATTCTTCCATGTCGGATTCTTCCTCCCCACTGCTGCTCCACCAACAGCTGAGTGCAAATGAGAGAGGAAGAACATAAGCATGTGCAATACCAACAACTTTCCTCTCTGTCCAGTTCTTACATCAACACACACACATACATACATACATACATACATACATACACAGAATCAAACTGTAACTATTTAAAATGATAACTTCTTAAACATATTTTAATAGGTTTATTACAAATAAAATGTAATAATTAAAGTATTACGATCTGGAACAACTATCTTACCACAAAACTGGGTTTTTTAAAAGGCAGGTAGTTCAGTCAGCTACTGATTTGCCCTTATCAGTCCCTCCACAGCAACAACCTGAACAAAGTCACATCCATCATCAAATGTCAATTCACTGTCAATTTATTATTAAACAGGAAAAATGTAAATAGTTTGACGTTACTCCTTCGGGAATGCAAGATCCGTGGTCATGGCGGTCACCGCGGGGTTGTATGAATCGCGGAGCCACCGGCTCGTTTATTGCTCCGGGCCTGAGCGACTGACGCCGCTGCTGTTTGAGTTTTGCTCGTAAAGATCGTCGGTAGGTTTAAATCCCTGATGTTTGTTGTCCCCGGTGCGGAGGGCGCAGACATTTTTCTTCATTGTGCTTTAAACAAAGAACATAACATGAAATGTAACCGCTTGTTAATACTCTGAAGAGAGCACGTTAGCCATTAGCTAATCACAACATCCTGTTCACCCGGAAGTACTAAGAGAACCTGCTGCTTTTGATTCGATGGTTCTTCTTCCATGCGAGCATGAAGTCCTGATATCGTAGTCCTAATATTTGTAAACATTATTAAAGCGCGGTGTACATATGATTCATTTGTATTATTTGTTATAAATAAGAAATGCATAATGCATGTAATGCATATTGCATTAAAAGCATTCTTTCTTTCTTTGTTTTTGTACTCCTAAATCCTATACTCAGGCATTATAAAATATATTACACTCATAAGTAGATTTTTCCTATTATTAACGTTATTTAATATAGTAGTATGCATTGTTTTACTGATGGAAATATGTTGTCACTTTGACAGGGTAGCCGTGTTGTGATTGTTATGATGTTGTTAAAGCCCATTTGTGTATCTGTGGCTTTCACCATTTGGCATCATAGTGGCAGCACGTGTCAATATAATATTGATAAACTCTAACGATATGCACTTTGACATCTTAATATGCAACATCAATTTTTATTTAAGAGGAAAATGGGAACTATGTAATAACAGAAACATTACATTTTTACGTTATGGCTTTTATCATGCTCACAGAGGCAGACGGACACATCAGAGAATTACTGTCCTTCATTTTATTCTCTCTGTTCATGTCCTTTCTTTGAATGCCATTACTTGTCATTTCACCTTTTCTGCCATTTTAAATGTCAATTTCAGAGTTCATTTTCTCTTTCATACGGATCCTCGAGAGATATAAAGAGAGACGTATGTGAAAATCAGTACAATGTCAAGCTGCAGAATACATTGACCTTGAGTTTATTGAGAATTGACAGAAACTTTTATTATCTAGGTACATGGTTATATGAAATATAGTTTTAGTTTGCTTTTTTCACTTGCCTGGATTCCTTGAAATCTTTTATAAAAATTTGCTTTATCAAAAATAATTATTAATGGCCTATACCACAGGATTAATCAAAAACACAAAGTCACTGTTTTGGGAATGCAGGATTATTAATTAAAGTGACTGACAAATATTAAAACAGTTCAGAATGTTAAAATTCAGAATATAAATGCTACCTCTAAACCTAACCATCACAGAAAACATTGTTTTCAAAAAAGATCATTATGTATGGTTTATAAGCTTTTTTCCTTATTGGGAACTTCAAAAATGTCCCCACATGGTCAACATGCACTGGTATATTTACTATGTTTGTGGGGACATTTGGTATTCAATGTAGTGAACACCAGTACACACACACAAACTTGCACACTCCTGTCCCTTTAAGAAAACAACAAAAGATGTTCAGGTAGCAGCTGATAAGAATGGACGCAGCTCCTCTTTTTTGCTATAGTGTGGGGTCTGCATCCTATCTTGTCAGCTCACCTGAATACAGCTGTCTGGTTAACCTCAATTTGCTCTTGCTGTAATGTTTTGACTGTAGTCTATGGCTGATTTACTGTTTTGATAAAAAGCTGAGAAAGGGCCAAGGCAAAGAATGTACTGACGCACTTGACGTCTCATTCATATTTCATCTTGACGGTGATGTCGCTTCAAGTGGCCAGGGCATGCCAAACATAAATAAACTATAACTATATTCTGTGTTGAGGTTCAGTAGTGCAAATCCATTAATATTTTATGAATCAAACTTAAACTGCAGTAAATGAAACAATTGGACTTGTCTCTGGTTATTTTTTAGAAAGCAGCTCTAACTTAATAATAATTCATATACACTAATGACAAGTAAGAAATATCAGCTGTATGTCTGTCAATGTTATGCAGAAGAGTACTTTAGAAGATGAGAGAGAGAAACATGTGTGAGCCATCTGTCCTCACAGTTTTTAGCAAATAAGAATAAATAAGCTACACTACTGGGAATAATATCAGCAGAGCCGACACTGTTTTGTCTCTCATTTATTATTGCATTTTACTAAAACATAAGCAAATCCATGCAAACACTTAGATGCAAGGGAATTTATGCATGTTTTATTTAGATGATTTGCTGTTTGAATTAACAATTCAACAAGTTTTTACATATTAATACTGCATTTATTCTTGGCAAAATAAGACAAATTCATAAACAACTCAACATGTAATAAATGTTGACAATACAGAAAAAAAAATAAAATTAAAAATTAAAACTAAGGATTGTTATAATGCTCTTATCTACAGCTGGCAGGAACACAGGGCAAAGGTGTTTTTTGGCCATTTTGTATTTTTCCAAAACAGGATGTGTGTGTGTGTCTTTACAGAATAAGTGAAAAATTAATAATCCTGTATTTCACACCACAGGATGTAAACATTACAGTGCAGTTTACGTCACAACAGTGCAGTGCTCAAAAAACAGGATGACAGGTCACATTTATTGCAAAGTTATAAGCAATAAAAGTAAACATGGAATGGTAACCAGACTATTGGAGTAAACATGTTTTAAAAGCCTTTCTTTACGCTGGGAACTCACGATCAATCGATAAACCAACAACAGCCAAGGTTAAAGCACTACCTCAGTGAAGCAACTAAATCATCACAAGTATAAATCATGGTTTATGAAAATGTATTGGTGGCATCTAATTCACATTCAAATTGTAAAACAGAGCATTCACATGGGATCCCAGATCTATGTAAGAACCCTGTAAGGAGACTCAGAGAGTCAAAACCCATTTTTCACACTCCCTTATACGTTCAGTTTTTATTTCAAGTGTGCTTTATTGGCATTACATAAATTATTTATGTGTATTGCCAAAGCAATGCCAGCTGAGCTTCAAACAATAATGTGTGCAATGTTATACAATAACAGTAGTGCAAATATTTAGTGTTTACAATTAGTGCAAAACTAAATGAAGTCAAATTAAAGTAATATAAAATACAAATAAAACACATACAGTGCAAACCGAGATATGAAATCAAAAAGCGCAGATTAAAATAACAGAATCCAACTCGCTTTCAGAACAGAATCACTGCAACTTTTTCCTTCGTTCATTAATAAAACAGTGGCACTGGTAGTGAGTTGATAATGCCGTTTCCCTTGTCCACACTCAGTGTCTATTTTTTAACCGTGTAGTGCAATGACAGAAGCCATTAGGACCAGTGGATTGACGGTTCTCTTCCGGGTTGATATAGTGGGCGGGTCTCCCGGCTCATCAGTCCCCGTTATAGACCGAGTAGCGGCGCTCAGCGCATTCAGCCGGAGCCCGGCGCTCATCCCGCGGTCACAGCTCTCTCTATCCTCGGCTCTTTTACGCTATAATTACCAGCGAACAGGCCGCATTAAACTAGCGGTTCGCCTTACTGTACGACACCAGACTGCGAATCTTCCAGTAAAGCGGGGCATTTCGGACTATAAATCTCCGCTCTGTCACGTTTGGGATTAATTTTTGAGGTACTACGATACGAAGATCACATTTTTGTTGTAGAGACTCAGATCCGAGCTGGGACCAGGCGGTCTTAAACCATCTCTGTTCTCAGTTGGTGCGCTGTCGAGACGGAGACCGAGCAGGTAATGCATTTCATTTTGCGAACAAACCGCATAATCGTCCTCGTCCGTGTCTCGGTTGCTGTCAGCGTTAGACAGAGAGACGATTCTTGATCATTCATGCTCCAACATGCAGAATGACAGGCAGTGTTTCAATACGAGAATGCGACCCTTTCAGTGTGGGATACATTTTCTCTTTAGAAAAAGCTGCGGGGGTATTTCGGATATCTGACTGTGTTTTAGGATTAAGTTGGCAGTGCACAAAACATTTGCTTATTGAGAGCTGTTTTTACAAGCCACATGTGGGAAGTGGCTAACATATAAAGTGAGCTCTTTGAGTTTGGTGACTTGTTCTTTTGCTCCACTTATTTGCTGGCAGGGCGGTTTGACCTCATGTACCTTGTTTGGTTGCTCTGAATTATATCATTCTGGGATACATTGTAAAATATTAATGAATTGTACTGTGTTGGCAAAGAGCTGTTTCATGGTTGGGTGATTCACGAACAAAATGACATTATAGATGACTTTGAATGTTCTTATGCCGAACACCTAAAGTTGTCACCATCATACATTGTGTTGCGTGCATTACAGCACTGCTGAATAAGTTGTCAGTCACGATGGCTGCTAGATCAGGCAGCGTCCAGTCCTCTAGATTTGATTACATTTGGAGCTCTGTGGTGGGGCCATTTTTATAGATCCAGCAAATGATTGATCTTCAAGACAGACGAAGCACTTATGTCTCAGTAATCACTGGAAGGACCATTAGAAGATGAGAGAGTGAAGAAGGCGGGCTGCGGGCCCCTGGAGTCCGCCCGGCAGAAATGAAGCTGTTCGAGCAGAGGAGCCAGAAACTGTCATATTTTCTCACTGAGGAAATGGAAGAGAACGAGGTATCCATTATTTATCTGCTTCTGCTTCGGCTTGGCCGTTTTCTCGGTTTTAAACAGTGTACTGGCTATGTGGGATTTGGACAGGGAGTTTTTAGACCCCGCCTGCATGTGTGTGTGAGCTGGGTGCAACCGATAGTCCCTGTGTGTGAGGGTAAAAACGTAGCCTGAGGGCATTGACTGCACCAGTCAAATGGTTGCTGTGCTTGGAGTATAGTTTTCTTTTACAGCTGTGATCCGTAACTTTCGCTTCTCTACCGTCATCTCTGTTTGAAACATAAAATTGCAGGATACTCGCTGAGGTATTTTCTTAATGTCGATAACATTTTTTAATTCTAAACAATTGCTGTAAGAACAAGCTACAAACGCTGGTCTGTACAGAACCCAGACATGCAAGTAGCCGGATCTTCTATGTGTACAGATGAACGTTTCCCTCAAAATCAGACCTGTCAGCTAAAATTATAAATCATTATTATAAGCTTACCATTGAGAATTAAGGTAAGGTAATGTTTTCTCATTTGCTTGTTCAATAACTAATTTTTGTTCATTTATAACTAAAACAAGTTACGGATTGCAGCTTTTAAGTGGAAGAGGTAGAGGAACTGTAGAGGCAAAATATAGCTTTAATATGATAACCATGCAGTATTGTTTAAAGACTCTTTCAAAATGCCGGTGTAGCAGATTTGAAAGGAACTGTGCTGAGAACTGTTGGAGAGGAGAGGTTGCTCTTAGCACCATCTCTACTTTTAAAGGAAATGAATCATATTCCACAGCACTAGGCTATGAAACACAGCGTGCCGTTTCCCCTTTAGCAAGACATAAGCAGAACTGCAGATGTGTGTCCTTAGCTTAGCACTTACAGCACTCCGCGTGAGGAAAAGCCGGCGCGTGTGTACGGCTGACAGTGGGTGTGGTTCTGTGTGACACTGCGGTCAGTTTGTCTTTTGTTCATGATGTGTACATTTATGCACATTGATGTGTGTGTCTGTGTATGTTTGTTTTGGGAAGGGGGGTATTCGGTGTGTTCCTCCAAGAGGCTTTGAAACAATAGTTCCATTCTGTGGCTCTCCCGAGCTGCCGCCCGGGCCTGGCCGAGCGGTTGCCAGAACAGACAGACAGATGGAAGGAATCGTGTTCCTGCCGGCACCTGGCATTACAGAGCACAGGAATGCCATTGTTCCTCTGTAACCCAGTGGCCGATGCATTTTCTATGTCAAAATTTCTATGTCAAAGCAAGGGCAGAACAGAATTATAAGTTGGATGACGCACCGAATCACAGTCATTGGCAACAGAGTGCTGTCGACAGTCATTGGCAACATTTGACATGAGAGCCTGGGAGAGTGAACAGGCTATAAGAGAAGACTCAGGATTGGATGTTCAGGGTCATCAGTAATGGATTAGATTAAGACCCTTCACTGGCACTTGTGCTGCACTCTGTTATTGACATTCAGGTTAATGGGGATCTCTAGAGGGCCAGTTGATGGTAGATTGTAGACAAGGTGAGAACTATAATGCCATATTTTAATGTATTCTCCAAAAATAGAAATAACTGAAAATCAAGTCATGTTTTCAACCCTTCCCAGCTAGTTTCTCTTATTCAGAAAGCACCAGTGTTTTCTTATCTCTAATCTTATCTAAGATCAAATTGTTTGTACAGTTTCAGTTTAGTTTAGTTTTAGCTTGATCTTTTCAAAATTACATGTCTATATTATATCTTTCTTCAAAGTTGTTTGCTGTAGATGTTTTAGACATTTGTATTCTAAAGGTAGAGGTTTGCAAATGTTGTTTTATGTACAGCGTGGTTTGTTCATTGTGAATATTCTTGTACAAAGTGGACACCTGTGGAGATAGTTGCTTTAACTTGTTACGCTTCACTTCATTCATAAAGCTAAAGAAGGAATTTCTGTGCCATAGTCAATGTATTTGCAACAGTATTTTCTTCAGAAAGATTTTGAGTGGTCCTCCTGTCCTTCATTGATCAAACAAACTGATATTTCTGGTTGATCCAACGTTGGGCTTATCGGGATGCTCAAACAAACAGCAATGTTTAGATAATCAGCTTATACATGGATAAGTTATGGAGGCTGGAATTTCAAGATAAAAATGTTACTCTTTAGCTTCAGCTTGAATTGAAATATCATGGGATATAGAGAGAAAGACAGAGTGGGAACTGCCCTGTGAGCAGTGTAGCATGAGATACGCAATAGATTTCTTAGACAAGTAACTTTTAAAAAGAAAATTTAGTTGGAAAGCGCACAGAATTAGCCCCAGAATATTGGCTAGTTCTGAATAGTGTTCGTAGGTAGGAGGCTCTGCATGTGTCTAAATGAAGTAGCAACCCTGTGTTCATCTACCCAAGGCAGCTGGGCTGTAATTGGATTGGCTCTGGTGTCTTACTGCTGTGGAGAAGCAGATCTTTAGAACATGGGCCATTGGCTAGTAAATTGGCCATAATGATAATCTCTGAGATTTTGTCTCCAATCTGGGGCAATATCTGAGGGAAATGTCGACAGGCTTTTTTAAACCATTGTTCTACACTGTTCTGAAGTGAAATTAAAGCTTATTAGGGCTTTATTTGATCTGTAGCACATCAGGCAATGTTGCATGTTTCATATGATTAAGCAGTCTATCAGACATCAATTGTACGACATCATCGTTAGCCTCCATCTTGAAACCCCACATCTTGAAGCTGCATTTGCAGCGTACCACCACCCAATGCATTGTTGATATTAACAAGATTATTTTCTCTCAGAGTGGGATGGAGGATGATTAATCACAGGAGATCTCTTTCTCCACGCATTGGGATCATACTTTCATTTACTTTCATCTTTGCTCTTTACATCTCCTTTGCTATCAGTCTCTCTCTCTCTTTCCCTCCTCCTCTGTCTCTTTCTGTCTGTCCTTTTCTTTCTCCTCGTAGGGACTTAGTCATATTTAGCAATGAATCATTTTGCCTTCAAGCGAAAAAGGACCAAATGCAATATCATAATTTTCTGATCTGTGTCAGTTGTGACAGTGATTTTAAATTGATATTCGGGGATGAAACAAATATTATAGGAATAACAATCCAGAGCCTGTTCTTAAAGAGACAGTTCACAGAAAATTACATTTCTGTAACCATTTACACATCTGTGTTGTTTTAAACCCTCGTGATTTACTGATATTGAGATGATTGTAATATATATATATATATATAAATATAAATATATCATAACAATCATCACAAGGTTTGCAATACTAAACCTTGTTTTAATTTCTTTTATTAGTGTAGCATATGTGTAATATATCTTGGGAAATGTTTCAGTAGAGCAGCTGGCAGAACTTCAGAATTATGCTAGAGTAATGAACTAGTTGTCCACTTGCTTCCGTCTCTTAATGAAGTCACAGACTTTCAACTAAATTTAGTGGAGGATGGTAAAATGACTGGCTTGGGATCAGATGACAGAGAAGCAAAGGAAACAGATTACACTGAGATAAAGAGACGTGCGCTGAACCGAATTAAAAAAACCGGGATGTTGGTCGTGTTACAGGCGCGTGTGCTGAATAGAAGGGAAACAAATGGTGGTTGGATTACACTGTTACAGCGAAAGGTGTGCTGCAGGAATGCGAGTAGAAAAATGAGAAGATGAAGCAATGTGGCTGTTACAGCCATGGATGCTTAGACAGTGAGATGATTGGTGACCTCATTTTGTACTTTGACAATCATAGAAAAGTTTCTTGATGCGCAAATTGAGGAAGAACCTGCAGGCGCCTGTGCATGTGGCCGATACCCTGCTGTTAGTGCACGTGTGATGGTTAGCCTGACAGTGTTTCTGGCTTTTTACAAGCACAATGTTTTATGGAAATGGGTCAGACTTAGCCAAGAGGGATGAGAGCCAGTCTAGTCAAAAGGAACAGCTACTGGAATGAGTTGAGCCTGCTAACACAGCAGTCCATGTCAAATAATGCCACTAGCTACCAGGCTAACTTCAGGTATTTCTTCTTCAGTGTTAAGCGGAACAGAATTGCTCCTATCCATGTTAGGAGGATGATGTTATGACTAGTTGTAGCCTTCATGCTAACAAGCGGTCTTTTAGCAATAAAGAAAGGTTTAACACTCAGAGGGTCGGTAAATTCTTAGAGAAAACATGTCTAGTTCACTTTCACTTCTTTTAATGTTATTTGTTAATCTTTAACACAGTCCATGATAGAACGGATGTTATCTTATCAAAATCAGTAGGGTGATCGAGTATCCTGTTTAGGTAAAAAATGAGATATCATACAATACTATTGTGAATCAGCCTAGACTTTGAAAGGTGAACTTCTACAAAAGCAATTGTGTCTAGAGACAAACCACTGAGCTGTTCAGGCACATTCTAAAATAAGTTGTTTTTGAAAATAGCAGTTTCTAACTCATATCTCATGTCCTGCGTATGTATGTTATCAGAACCTCTTACAGAACACAAGGTATTTTCATACTGGATAAACCCCTTTTTTGTTCACGTCATTTATTCTCACTCTGCATTTACTTGCAAACCACCATCCAAGTCAAATTATGTGTTAAATTGGCTCATGTTTGCTTTAGGGGAAAAAAATCTCCATAGACCTCATTCCATAGTGCCAAGTCCTTCTCCTTTGCATGTTTAGCTTGGACAATAAGGCTTAATGGTGTGTGCGTGGAACTGGTCTCCAAAGTTTGAGAAGCAGGCTGTTCCTAATTAACAAGCATAACATGATGGTTTTCAGTCAGTGCAACAGTGATTTTTAAAGAACAATATGCATAAATGGGAGACCAGGTCTAGTTGTCACACTAAATTTTTCTCAGGTTTTTATTTAATCTATTTTATTTGACCGAAAAGCTATTACAAAAATACAGTAATATTAAAATATTAGTTTGAAGTTTGAAAAAAATTACACAAATCAATATTATGGCCTACTATTATGGTGACAACTAGCCCCGGTCACCATGTGTGAGAGAATGCCCATGATGACTTTACAACAAGAGCTAATGTTGCAATATATTGCAATATAAAAACATATTGTGTTTATACTGCTTTATATGCCTCTGAAACATAAACAAGTCCACATACTCTCTCCTTCATTGGTTTTGC
Source organism: Chromobotia macracanthus (assembly GCA_036877525.1). Classification (NCBI taxonomy): domain Eukaryota; kingdom Metazoa; phylum Chordata; class Actinopteri; order Cypriniformes; family Botiidae; genus Chromobotia; species Chromobotia macracanthus. The sequence continues at coordinate 7,406,736 of JAZGTH010000015.1, read as the reverse complement.
TTCAAGCTGGGCTGACGACAGCTTGTGCCTTTCTTGAGAGGAGATGCAGTCTCTCGTTTTGCAACACATTACATTGAGAGTGTGTGTGTCTAGCTGGTTTGGAGTTGGCAGCCGTGACTTGTCTATAGCGCTTGCATCTGTGGCTGTGCCACCCTGAAGTGTTTACACACACTGCGCTCCTGATTGATTTTTCTCTTACAGTCCCCATGCAATTTTTCCTTCCATTCTATCTTTTCTTTTGTGGCTCAAAAAGAAACAGAAAACTTGTGTAGTGATATCATGAGTGTTGTGGTGGTTTTTCCCCAGTGGCTTCAGATCAATAAATATTTTATGTCTCTCGTTTTCTGCAGGTAAGCTTAACTTAATGGTGGCACTGTAGTGTGGTTCATTTCAGTTATGCACATTCAGACATCCAAACACAGCCTGCTTTGTGCATTCTGTTACATTAGCACAGTGACTCTTGTCAGCACCCTGTATGTACTCATGTACTCAGAATATTAGCAGGGCCTCATCTTTCCTGCAGGCTTCATGTTTCAGACCGCGCAGCATGCATGCACCCTGCTCTGACATCATAGAAAACTTCACGCTCCATTCCTCAGCTGCAGATGAAGAGCTCCTCTGTGCAGACGTGTGATAAGGGGACGAGGCCTCGCTGGTGCAGGGCTGTGTGGGAGTGCGGCTGTCTGTGCCTCTCTTCAGGTTTCTCTTTCACACTGCGGTCACAAGGGAACAGGTTCACACGAATTCAGGCAGGCATTTCTGAGGCTGAATGTGAACAGTGAATAAACACTGTCCTTCTAATCACTATTTTTGTGTTGTTTATAAAATCCAAATATGCTTAAATAATTGCTAAAGTGTTTATTGTATTAAAACTTGTTTTCTTAGAAAGCATCTTGTATAAGTGTCTTTTGTCTTGTTTCATTGGCAGATATATTGTACATGCTTTTAAAGCATATATCTCACTACATTTATGCCTAAAACATGTCAAATAAATCTGCCAGTGAAACAAGACAAAATACATTAGCAACCTCTTAAAATACCTTAGCAACATCTTGGCAACATCATGATCCAAAACCACCTAGCAACTACAGTTTAGCCTTAGCGACTACCCTAGTATCATGGTAGTGAGTTTTCCACAGGTAAGCACCACTTATATTTTCTTTTAAAAAAATGTCTAGTTTAAATTCATATTTTCTAACAGCTATTTTCTGTGGAGAACTTGATTGTACAATACGACTATTGTCTGGGAATTAGTGTTTCACATCAGTCTCTCTGCAGTAACTTAAGCAGGTGTAAAATCATAGAGCTCCGGGCTGTTAGGGGAACAGCTTTTGAGATGAGACTGCTATTGTGTTTGTAAGACTAGTCATTGACTCATTTAAATGATGAATACTCAAATCCTGAGCCACCTGTAGTATTGAGTCACATGGTCTCAGGGTTTGGAGAAGCACTTTGAAGTGCATGCTAGGATTGTGTCAGAGATAGGGTTGACCTTTGGATCTCTGTGTGCAGAGGTAATTTCTCTTCTACTTTGTCTCCATAGCAACTAACCTTCTGATGAGGTCATCACATACCCTTACGTACATGCTTGTTCACGTCTCTTTGGAGAATTGTTCCAAATGTCAGGTGAGATTCATTTTGAAGTGCTTGGTTTTTTGGTTAACATTTTGCACATGTTTCAGTGCAGGAACACAAGCTGGCTGTGAGAGTTCAGTCAGTTTCTTCTCCATGAACACTCATCAAACTATGTGTCTTACTTCTTTTGGTGATTTGTGTGTGGTTAGCCCAAAATGAAACACCCAGCTACACTGTAGCTCTTCAGAATGAATGTTTCATTTTTTTAAAACACGCTATTTCCTTTGTTGGCCTCGCACTTTTTTGTGCTAAAGACAACCTAGTCATGCTAGTCAACTCTTCCTTTAGCTCAATTGGTGAACTTTTTCTGAATGTCTCATGAAGATCATACACGTCAAGCAAAACAAAAGGTTGTGGTCCATGTGAACACAAGGGTGGGGTTTTCATCTAGAGTTGGAGTAATTACTGTAGATACATAGTTAATAATAAACAGAATAGATAGTGGAGTCTAAGTAAACGTTAATTACATAGGCGGGGTTTAAAAAGGGATTGTGTTCGGTGAGAAACCTCGTCCAGCTAAAGACACGCAAACATGCTGCCAATAAGGCATTAGGAACGGGGCCAGGAATAGTACTGTGTGTGATTCATCTCCTAGCAAGAGTGAATCCAGAATTTGTTTTCTGGATGCATGTACAGGCTGCACACACATGCACGTGCATGCATTCACCAAGAGATTACAAAATTTTAAGGGCCTCCTATCACAGTATCAGTTGAGATGAACTTGCGCTAAAGCAAAGCTCAAAGAGGATTAGCAAACGACACAGACACCTGAAAGAGAGACATTGTGCGTGTTCATGAGGTGTTCGTTTGACTGGTTGGCGGCTTGATTGGTGGCCGCCTGGTCACAAAAGCCACAGGAGATCCAGCAGGGATTTACGGAAGTCCAACGGATCAGCCCGGAACATCTCAGCACAATTCCCCATCTCATCCTCTGCTCATCTCTCCATCTCTCTCTTCATCCACCCACTATCAGCCCGCACAGGCCCAGAGGATTAGACTGGATTTAAGAACACACTGTATGTGGAGAGCGCTCCAGACCCAACCCAGCCTGGAGCACTGCAGATGGAGAGAGATTTCCAGTCGTACTGGTTCTGTTAGCCTGAGCCCATCAGTTGTACTGTTTAAAGAGCTAAAGCTAATAGTATTAGTGTGGAGCCACTAAGCAGTCAGTTGGTCATTCAGTCTGCGTGATGAGTTAGATGTTGTGATAAATGATGTCTAAAAATTAGTTTCATTTATCATCAGGTCATTAAACGTAATTCATGAGTATGTTGAAAAGCTGGTTTGAGATATAAATGAGAAAATGAATAGAAGTAGCTGTAGGAAATTAATATAAACTATAAATATATAATATTTGGTCTATTGTGACTTGAATAAGAAATGTACCCTTTTAATGCTGTACAGCCTTCATTACTTATATTGAGTTTTAGGTCAAGTTGGCCTTTTAGAAAGAAAACCATCTTGCTCATTCATCTGTAGGTCAAGTAAATACCAGAGGAAGACACCGGACACTTGTTTACTACTGGTCACGATGACATCACCTCCTGTGCTCCAGCTGTGTTTCCTGTTAGGCAGATAGCAAAAGCATTCGCTTATCTAGAGTTAAGAGAACATGGAAGAGTTTAGTGTGCCTGTTTTGTGTGTGTGATTGTGAGCTGGCTTTGGTCAGGAAGATCAGACTCATGCAACAATGACTAGAGAAATTCTTGTACAGTGGGGAACAGGCATCTAAGGCCATTTAAATAATCGGTCACACTTTAGTTTAGGATCCTGTTCTCACTGTTAATGTAAATAATAACTGTGACTTTTGCCTCAGTAAACTCCTACTGCTTAGGTTTTGGGTTTTAAGGTTTTAAGTTTAGGTATTGGGTAGGATTAAGGGATGTTGAATAAGGCCATAGGTGCTTTATAAGTACTAATAAACAGCAAGTATCCTTATAATATGCATGCTAATACGCAACTTGTTAATAGCAAGAACTGGACCATAAGTGTTACCAAATGAACAGATGTGTGGCCATGTCAGCTCTTAAGCATTTTCATCTCAGACTTTTGGACTATTTGCTAAGTGTTGAAAGATGAAGTCATCGGGGTCTTGAAGTGATTAAACTCTGATTTTCTGTGAATTGCTGATCTGTTCTCCATGGTGGCACTTTATCATTTTGCAGACGACACATTATGTATTTCGGGAACGGACGCGGATGTTAGCGTGTGTTTGCATGCAATACAATAGAGCATATGGAGATTTCCATATCAGAGAGGAACCACACGGACAGCGAGGAAACCCGTCAAAAAATCGCAGTTAGGGGATCTTACCTCAGCAGTTTGCAGACATATGCACAGCTTATGCGATAACTGCAGTATCAGAAAAGCACTGCGTGTGCTGGCCGCGTATGCATGCGCTTTCAAAGCGTACGTGTGCGCGTTTTCTCTCACTGACTTTATCTTTATTCTGATGATAGCCTATATCAACTCCGTGCAGCTGTTTGCGCATTCCGCATACAGCGGCGGCAGCAGCGTTGTGCATGCGAGAGACGGTGAACGGAAGAGCGGTCGCGTTTGCGCTCGTTTCGGCTGGGTGCGCGTACGGACTGCGTGAACGTTGCATTGTCCTTGGACGAGCTCGTTATGAAGATAACAAAAATATTTACATGCGTTTGCCTGTCTGTGTGTGATTGCTGGAAAGTTAAGCCGCTAGAAATGTCTCTCTGCCTTGGGCTTGTGTGGCCCGAGCTCAGCTGCGCAGACGCAATCTGCCAGAGGCCGAGAACTGGGTCAGTCACCGGACACTTAGTGCACAACTATTACCGCGCAATAAATAAAATATTGGTGACGCTTTAAATCATAATCGAGGGGCCTTTATAACAAGTGAGCCGGATTCAGTCTGAAGCCAATAGCTTAATTGGTTTAACTGGTTTCACTTCTCGTATTAGGATTGTGACGAGGTTCAATGCACCGAACGTGCTTAACTTCATCTTTGATGCGTGATATGAGTTTCTAGCTGTTTACCTTTAGCATGTTTAGCATGATGAAGTTTGAAAGGAATAGTTCCTCCAACAATGATCATGACCTCGTTTCATTTAAAGCCTGTATGGTTGTTTTGTGACTCTGTAAAAGGAACACAAAGGATGATGTTTTGCAAAATGGCCTAATAGCTCCTTTCATATAAAGCGTGAATGAGATTTAAGATTTTCAGGCGCTAATGGATCTGTTTCTCACACAGTATTATCACATGGTTGTGAAATATAGCATGTGCTTTTGATGTTACTTTTTTGTCCTTTACTTTGATGGCACCTAGTAACTGTCTACTGTCATTGTATGAGAAACTGTGTGAACATTGTGTAAAATGAAACTGCTTTCAGCTAAATTCACCTTTAAATGAATGCAGCTAATTTGCCAAAATTGTTCTGTATAATTGTTCTGTTTTAATAATTAAAATCACTTGAAAAAGGTGCTGTTAAGGTTAAATATTTAAAAAGCATTAGAAACTTAAAACAAGCTTTAATACTGAAAAACAACCCAATTAAAAAATATCTCAAGAACAGCTGTTGTAAATGTCTCACCTTTCTCACGTTGTTAAAAATTTCCACTTTTGTGTTGTGGAAGAAAAAAACATTCAGATTAGGAATGACATGAAGAGGCGTACACAATGACAGAATTTTCATTTCTTTTCGACGAACTATTTCATTAACTAATTCTGACATTTCATTTTAGTGTTCACTTTAGTTCTTTTCAGGATTTTTTCACTTGGGGTTTTTGTCTATTGATGAAATGTTGGCTTACAGAGTGAGAGACTGAGACAAAGCAGAGGAATTTGTGTTAATTCTGATTTCCCTGTCTCATTTGCTCTCTCTCTCTCTCTCTCTCTCTCTCTCTCTCTCTCGTTTTTCTCTCTCTGATTTGCATGATCAGTTGGTTCTTTCGGCTCAGCGGCTTTACTGCATTCCTTAGTCTCACCCCCTGAAAGCTGGCCAGAGGAAAGGGGGTGGAATTTCTGTTGTCCCTTGCTTTTGCCCCAATTTGTTTCCTGTTTTCTTTTTAGGACTAATGTAGACATCGTTGAAATGTATTGACATTTATTTATAGGTAGTCTGAATTCCCATATAATTTTAATTCTGTTTTAATAGTGAGCTTAAATGTTCCAGTACTGCAGCACAGTTTTTCTCCTCTGTGGGTCTGTTAATGAGTGTAAGCTAAATTAGAAAAATGAGGTGATGGGAGCGATTTAGTCGACTAGACGAGGTCATTCTGATGTCCTTTCTGCACCAGAATGAGGGAAATAAAAGCGAAAAAGAGAGCCAGAAAAGCCTTTTAAGACTGCAGCGTGCACACTAATCAACAGTGCATTGTGGGTATTGATATAACTGGCTGTTTTAAACCCACGGCCTTTGGCTGGCCTCTGATGTTAAACATACTTTATTATGTACATTTATGGGAGGGGGAGAGAGAGATTGTGAGAGTAGACAGAGTGACTCAGCAGGCAGAGATTATGAAGTGAACTTAGCCAGACACACACACTAGTTTGTTTCACCATGTAAGTAAGGACATGTCCAGACTTCTATTGTTTTCCTACTAAAATAATGTTATTGTGTATTCCCTAACCGTAACCCTATTCACTAACCCTCAAGCAAACCTTTTATCATTATTAGTCCTGAAACATGATTTGGCTAACTAATTATTTTTTTAACTAGTTAGAACCTCTAGAGAAGATTGTCCTTACAAGTCAGTTTTGGATGTTTCACTACATACATAATGGTACTCCTATCATTATGAGGACTTTCCATTGAGTTTGCTGTTTTTATAATGACTTAATAATATTTTCTATGCCCCACTGCTAAATCTAATGCTCACAGAAACCTTTTGGCATTTTAACATTTACATCATGATTTAGTACGTTTAATAACTCGCTTTAATTGTCCTCGCAATGTAGCAAATGTCAGGTTTTCTACAATTTCATTCCCGTAATATAGTTGAACCAATAACACACACACGTTTAGTCATTTACATTACATTCAGCAGATGCTTTTATTGAAAGCGACTTACAAATAAGGAACATCGCAAGCAATTTGCCAAGCAAGAGCAGCAATATCTGTGGTATCACTGTTGCCAAGTTCCAAGAGTGAGTCAGTATAGTAGCCAAAGTTGGAGGAGGAATGCTGTGGGTGAAACTAATAACCCCACAGGAAGTGCTTTTATAGGTGTGGTCACACACAATCAATCAATCTGATAATATGTAAAACATTAGTATTTTAATTACCCATAAGCCACAGGATTGTGGGGACAAATAGCAGTGGAACTGAGACATGCCCCTCATTCCTATAATTCTCATGAGACACAGCAAACGATTTTGGGTTGTAAGAGTGTTTCCCTAATGTTTCCATTAAGTAACAAAAACAATAAAAATGTTATTTTGTATGTTTCAGGAACGTTTTGTTGTAGGAATGCTATTGAAAAAATTCAGTAACATGTTTAAAACATTCCTATAACAACTTAATATATAACATATCAGAAATGTTATTCTTATGTTATATGTTATGTTATATATCTAATCTATATCTAATCTATATCTTTATCTATATCTTTATCTCTCTCTCTCTCTCTCTCTCTCCTATATATATATATATATATAAACATAAAAAACATTCTACTAACATTACTGCAGGAATACTTTTGAGAACTTTGAGAGAACGTTTGAGAACCAATGTTTCCTGTTAGCTGAGGAGGCCCAGAGGAAGGAGGATCCTAGAGGGGGTCTGTTGAATTGCTACAGGTGCTCAACATAAGCTGTGATGCTAATTATATCTGCCAGTGATGATGGCAGTCGGTTGCTATGACAGCCGGGCGTGTCTGACTCCTTATTCCCCACCGAAGGGTTCTGATGTGCCGTACAGATGGAGAAACTCATGACTGGAAATGAGCTGTTTCTGTTGTAATGATGGATGCAGTGCAAATTAGGACAAACACACACTTTGTACTGTACAAATAACCTTCAAAGAAACTGCTTAATTAAGCAGACTTGATTTAAATCTTTGTATCTCTTAGTTGTTGTTTACATTGTGATGAATTTATCAGTATGAGATCTGTAGCAGAGAGAATGGTGTTTTGGGAAGTATTGACTTACAACAGGTTGCAAAAATGTTTCCATAACGTTTACATTAAGTAACAAAAATATTGTAAATGTTATTTTGAGTGTTCTAGGAACATTCAAATACAACATTTTTAGATGTTGTATTAACATTATTGCTTGGTTTTAAGCATTTTATTTATTTGATAACGTTTTTAATTCAGTAATGTTTTTAAACATTCCGCTAACAACTTAAGAATAAAAGTATATTACATTAACAACAACATATATAACATTAAAAAAGTAGGAATGTTTCTGATAACTTTGAGAGAACATTTAGGGAACATAAGCTATTCTGAGAATGTTCCCTGTTAGCCAAGAGGAAGATGGTTAGGCATGTGCTGAGGAAGAAGTAGCAAAATATTTTATAATATCATAAAAAAGCAAAATGATCTAATAGCAAAAAATACTGAAAAAATGTAAAAAAAACTAATGAGACAGGAGGTATATATGGGATGTGCTCTTAGTTTGTATGTGATGAACAACTATACAGAAAGTGGGTCTTTCACTTAGATTTCAAATGTGTTGTTTTCCTTGAGTGACTGGAAAACCACTCTACCAATTGCTAAAGTTTCTGCTATTTTCTTATAAAGGTAATGAGCCCACAAATGGATTTAAAGATGGGGAATTACTGCTTGGTCACTCTTTCTGCTCAGTGTCACAGAGAGAGGGATTGGCAGTGGATGTCTGTGCTAACTGTGTGAGGTTTAAAGGGGAAAAGCTTTCACAGTTGCAAAATTAGGCTTTATTATCACTCGCAAATTCTTCCACATTCATTCAACTCACAGGAAATTGTGTGTGTTTTTAAACAGGCTTAGCACTGCATATTTATCAGTCTGAATGCAGGAACCCTCAGTCAGTCTCATGAATTAGTGTGAATCTCTAAAATCACAGTTTTCTCTGTTTTTCTGTGCAAAGAGATTAACTCATAATCTGAATGGCACAGGGTCAGCATTCCTTCATAACTGTGAACGACTGCGTGTGTTTGTGACAGACAGAAAGGGAGGGAAATGTTCACCTGACTGAATCTTTGTGATGGCAGGAAAATGATCCATTCATTTATCTGTCTTTTTAAACTAGTATCTCTCAATAGCAGTGTATGTATGCGTGTGACTGGATCTCACGAAGTAAATAAAAACAGAAAATGATGTGCATGCTTGACTGTAATTGAGGTTTTGTGTGGTTGAAGGTGAACACATTTCTAAATGCCTTTCGGCTCACCATCTCATACTTAGTACATTTTTACTTCAGATCAGATTACTTCTTTCTGTCCATGTGCCTCCATTTGTTTTGGATCAGTTTGGATGTATACGTGTTTTTATTTTCATACATTTTAATTTGGTTAAATTTCAAATAGTTTTGGTTGGGTCATTATCGTTGATTTTGTAATAAAGTTCAGCACTATTGGCAAAATCCTGTGCCAGTTGGCCTCTACTTTCTAGGCTGTTTTTTTCTTTCCTCTTTCGCCGATTTTATGAAATTTATGCTGTGTTCAGATGGAGGAGGGGAGTCCTACCGCAGAGACACCGTGTGAGAGGGGGAGAGAGAGATTGAAAAAAGTTGAAAGAGAAAGAACAGTGCATGTTGTCACAGAACTCATGATTTTATTGGCTCTGCTCAGACAAAAGCTTTACGTTTTGTTCTCTCTGTTTTTCTTCATTTGACACTTCATTTCATTCTGTCAGTCTTATGGTGGAATCATTTACCAAAAAGGAAAAGAATGTGGCTTATGGAGTGAGGGGGAAAGGGTAAAGAAATGTGTGTGTTGTGTGTGAGAGCCTTTGGGTGTGGTGCTGGCAGTAATATGGCTCAGATCACTGTGGGCCAAACTAAAGAATCACTTTTCACTCACCACAACTAAACACATAAGAAATGTTTCTCTAAAGGCAAATTTCTGTTTAAACCTAATTGAACTTGATGGATCAGATCTACAGCCTGCATGTGGTACATTGTCGTCCTATATTTGATTGTGGCAATAAAAGATGTGCCACACTGTAAAAAAATATTGAACTTATATAATAATTTTCTGAATTGTCACAATAATAATTTTCTGAATTGTCAGAGTGTCATCTTAATGTTCTTCAGGGGTAATTAAGTTTAATGTGGCTAAAAGTTCCATAAACGTATAACTGCAGGATGATTTTACTTCATAATTTAAGGCAATTAAACGTACATTTTCAGTTTTAGTGAGTTTTTACAGTATTGCATATTTTTACAGTGTTATAGAAAGTTAAAGGTACATTTTATATGCAGTATTTGTGGTGCCATTCTGTATTGATTTGCCATACAGCAAAGAGGTACTGTTCTGTTTGCCACTTAGCTTTGATGCACACCTTCTGCGTGTTGTGTGTACTGTACATCTGTGCTAACTGAGGGATGTGTTTAGCATTATTATATCAGTCTGACTGGCTGAATTGAAGAGACATGACTTTACAAGGCAGATCTGGAGAGAGAACTACTGTAAAAAGAGAAGAATCTCTTTTTCTCTTTATGAATCACTCATCTGGTTTATGAGCTGCACACACCCTGTTACTGTTAGTGGTTCATGCTAAGGCAAGCATCACTCCTGCTGATGCTCTTATTTAAGGTTAGGGGCTTGAACAAACTCTGCACATCAAACAAAGTTGTTCTCCATTGTGAGTGATTCATCAACATTTTCTAAGACATCAGATTTATGATTTCCACCTAGAAGATGACAAATCTGGCAAAGATCTCACCGATTTATAATAAAGTAGACCCTTTTCAGTTGTAAACATACATCTAGCAATTTAGCAAACCACTTAGGAGCTACCCAGATCACCTAAGTAGTGATAGACTGATATGTCAGCCAGCCCAATTAATTAGCTGACATTTGGGCTAACAGACAACTGTACCCTAGCAACACTCTGGTAACCCCCACAGCTTCCCAGCATTGTGATACTGAGTTGTACTTGTAAAAGTACTGCTCACATTTCATCGCTTTTCACTCTAACATCTTACTAGCACTAATAGGTAGCTGTGAGTGCTCTGTAGATCTTGTCTTTGTACTTTGACAGCATTTATAAGGTGTATATAATAGAACTGAACCTGTGTGACAGAATTAAAACTCACAATTATAGAATGCATTTTTTGACTGATATTTGAGTGGAACTTATGGAGTTGAATAAGAGTGATTCTGCCACCAAGGTGTTTGATGTTCTGGCTTAATCTAAAAAGTAATCTGCCTCTTGTCCTTCTGCAAGTCATAATCCTAATCTCAATCCCAGTAAATCTCTTCCATATTTTAATCCCATGTCCTTTACGGTTGCTGTCTCTTAAAGGACCAACTCTCTGACTACATGTGCTACTTGCACGTTTTTCCAGGGTCTTGCACCATAAACATTGCCTTATTAAGACAAGTTAAGTATTGTTTTAGGGAAGAGGTGTCAGTGCTGTCATAGATTTGGCTGATCTCGGATCAGTTGTGTTGGATGGGTAGTAGGATGATTACAGAGGCTCGGTATCTCATTCAGTCATAAAGGATTGACAGACGTGGGAATATTGTTTTATTGTTTTTTAACTGATGCGGTTTTGTGACGCTTCAGAAATCTGGTAATATTATAGCAGTAAAGAGGTTTGTTGTTGGGTTTATGGTGGGATGCTGAGAGTGAGTTGATTACATTTTTTGGATTTTGTGGCTTGCACACTTTGCATTTTAATGAAGAGCAATAATCTGTTGGTTTACTGTAAATTTAACGCACACACAAACCACACACAGCTTCTCCATCCATAAACACAGATGCTTAGCGTGTTTTCGCAGTCTGTCTTAAGTACGGCATGAGCGTTTTGAGACCAATCAGCACAGACGTGTCTCATCCTCTCTAAGGCGTGGTGAGGGCCAGATGGACAGAGTCGCTCTTTTTCCCTTGCTGTTTCCAGTGACGTATCTAATGTTCTGATGTTATTACACACACACACGCGCACTTGTTAGCAGGGAAGGCCTCAGGGTGTGTGTGGATTCACATGCTCAGCTGTGAAAAACTGCACCGTGGTTTCTGTAACAGTTCTGTATCTTATGTAAGCAATCCAAGCAGGCTTTGTATTACTTTCGGCAGAGTGCCAGCACATTACACAGCTCTGGTATTACACACCATGTGCGTCCATACGCTACATAAAACCTTTGTAAATTCTACTGTTTCACTACATTAGCAATAGCACTTATGTCTTACCGCACTGACAGGTGGGCTGGGATTTCCTTCCATATCTTGTCATGTTTGAATGTACAAAAAGATAAATTGCATGGTATAAAGAATATTAGTCTGAATTTATGATTACTTCGTGTTCAGTGGCAGTATATTTTAGTTTATTTATGGAGAAAACAATGCCTAAACCATTCTATGATGGTCCCAGCTGGGTTAAAGTGGTCTCCCTGCCTGTCAAAGCTTGTACTCACCTGTTTAGCTGGTTGGCTGGCTATTTTCCCAGTTTTAGCAGCTGAAAAAATACTCAAACCCCTCTAAACCTCCTAACAGACCAGTTTATACCAACAAACCAGTGTAGACTGGTTTAAGAGGGTTTAAGCAGATATTTACAAGCATATCGATTTTTGTGAACCCACACCCAACTGAATTGCAAGTTAAAATGAGCTAAAATAAATGATTTACTCACATGTTAGCATGGCAACTATCAAGGGGTCCTTTAATCCCATGTTCAATTATAGTCTGTCTTCTCTGAAGCCTCCGATTGGCAGGTGTCATTGTGAATGATGTTTGTACTTTGTGATTTTCTGTTCGGGTTGACTTCCTCTCTGAAACTGTGATGACACTGCTGTGGCTGCTGACCTTATAGTGAAGCACAATTGACATCACATAGTTCCTGGAAAAAGATCTCCTTTTTCCTGCGTAGCATGCCATTTCCTTATGGTTTGAGTTGATGATGGCACAGATGATCTGATCCATTAGCAGGAAGTCAATGTCAGGCTGTGGAGTGGAACTCAGGCTGCTTCCTGCCACATTGCCCTGATGGCGTCAAACCTGAACGCACAAAGGCACATTCAGAGGGAGACTTTGTGTGCTGCAGTGCATCCCAGTCAGGAATATTGCGTTTCTGTCTATCCCTCATTGGCACGCATGAGCGAGCGAGGACTAGGTGCATTGACTTCTCGACAGCGCTGAGTAATTTATGTTCCTCCGAGCAGCAGTTAATCGGAAAACATCACGTTTAAGTCATTGTCAAAGCTATTGAGTAGATTAATATCTGAATAGCTCCACCGACATCAGCTCTGAAAAAACAATCCATTGACTTCCATTTAACATGAACGCCCTGTTCAAACACAAATCAAATAAAAACTAAAATGCAGTGTCAATTCTCAAACAATCCAGCACAGACTCAAAACCTGAAAGCTATAGAACACTAAATGTTTAGTAATGTGCAACGATATGCAAACTTTGATCAAAGCTGATATATTTTTTATGGTATATCTGATTAGTGGTGCTCAGTAAAAAAAATTTGTCTGGTTTGAAAACAACAAATACAGTTCACACTAAGCACAATCAGGCCTCGTTTTAATTGTAATGTAATTTTAACATTTTAATTGTAAGTTAAGGTCAGCAAGGGGGTTTGATTCACAGGAAACAGACATGCTGATAAAAGGTATACTTTGAATGCACTGTATATACAGTAAGCCGCCCTTGAAAAAGCATCTGCCAGATGCGTACAGTAAATGTCAAGTTGCTGTGTGTGTGTGTGTGTGTGTGTGTGTGTGTGTGTGTATAAGGGAGAGAGTCAGCTCACCTGAGAAGTGCAGCTTTCAGAAGGCGATAAAGTATTTAAGAGGGAAGAACAATTGCTTTTATGGTCAATTTGAACCAGGAGACCTGCTGAATTGATCTTCATTGAGGAACACAATCAGCTCTGTGGTCTTGTACGTGTTTACAAGAGGGTTGATGTAAGTGCCTTTGTGTGTGTATTCTTTTGTGTTCGTTGTAGATAAAGAATAAACAAGCTGCTTCAGTTGGACTATGTGTGTCTTCACATATGTATTTGCTCACTGTGTTGTGCAATCACTGTTTAGACATGTTCATTGCGAAGCTCCTCAGTCACATTTATGAAAACTGAGGCAAGCAGAGGAAGTCATTCAGAGGAATCCCAGTAATATGACAAACAGCATATGACCATCTACATCCCATTTCAACACCCACCCAGTATTCAGCAGCTGGGCAGGGGTGTTTTTACTCATTTCACACACAAAATTTTAACCAGTCTTAACATATTGTAAGTACAATCTTAACATTATTATACATGTTAGAGAGGGACTGGAAAATGGTCATGTAAAATGGTCATGTAAAAAAGACTAAAACGTGGTCTTAAGGGCAATCCATAATTTTTGTTTGGGTTAAAAATGAACTAAAATCAGCTACAGTACACAGTACATGACAGATCAGTGTTCAAAATAGTCTCATTACAAGTTTATTATAATGATTTATTATTTGAGCTATTGGGTCTGATTTCCCTGGAAATGTCAGTTTGGCTTTATTTGACCTCAAAATACGTAATGAAAAGTACATAAACTGCAATTTTATGTTTTAAACAGAGATGGTGGTAGAGAGGCAAATGTTATGGATTGCAGCTTTAACATGTTGTAAATTCTGTTTATATTGCGTAAAGGACATACAGGGTGTTTGTTGCCGTAGTGATCTGCCCACGGTAGATGGGCAGATGAGTCTTTAATTGGGCCTTTGTTCAACTAGCAGCCGTTACCATGGGTCCTGGGAAAAGGCGCTAGTGTTAACACTAGTCATGTCACACACCTCAGAAACATAATAAGGTTTTAGATAAACTTGTCTAATCTCATGCACACAAACATGCACACACTATAGGTTTAGATTTTAGAGTTTAAGGGATTAGAAAAGTGCTTTTGATGGAGTGTGTCACCTCCCAGTGAGTCAAACCTCCGCCAATAAAGACGATGGGCTGCATGCTGATATTTTATTCATCTTATCTTGAAATGCGGTAACCCTGAGTCGCACGTAAGAAAATAACCCACAATAACTGATTCTGACTACATCACCTCAACCAACACACACACTTCACTTGAGAATGCAGGAGAGGGTGGAAATGAGGAAACAAACTGAATATATTAGGCTTAGAAGCGTAAACTCTGGAAGATCTGTCTGAAACCGGAATGATCTTTTGTGATTATGACTTTCCTCTTCAGTCAACAGATGTTTTTACACACAGAACATCGCAAGGCTGATTCTTTCTCATGGATTTTTGATTTCCCTTGAGTCTCAAAGTTGGATGCTGTGGTGATTTTTGTT
Organism: Chromobotia macracanthus; assembly: GCA_036877525.1. NCBI lineage: Eukaryota > Metazoa > Chordata > Actinopteri > Cypriniformes > Botiidae > Chromobotia > Chromobotia macracanthus. The sequence continues at coordinate 7,391,703 of JAZGTH010000015.1, read as the reverse complement.
TATTTGTTCAAAAATCTAACTGGAAAATATTGGACATTCAGTGATGGCATGAACAACAATTTACTTGGATTATTACATTGGATTATTTTTGCTTTTCACATGTACAAAAACAGTCTCAGTGCAAGCGTAATACTGCATATGTAACATTGTGGTGCGATGGTTATTCCATGTCCCCCAAATATGCGTCTGTGGTAGTGGGAATTATGCTGGTTTGAAACTGGCCTGCAACATGTCCCAGTCCTATTCTCTGCCCTGTATGTATCTAATGAAAGAGGCAAAAGACAGTTGATCAATAGGCAAATATTGGCCATGCTTATATTATTGATCTACCGCTTACATATAGTGTACTGTATGTGCACAGTCAACCTTGCTGGTTAATTCCACTAACAGGAGATTTTCTTTTGCATTGCAGGGAGCATGTGTGAGTAACAGGTTTCTGTGGCGGGACCTCAAGCTCAGCTCCACTCTGCTGGAGCCCCTGTGCTGTAGGACAAGAGACCTTCACCCACACTGACCTCAGTTCAACAGGTATGCGGCAAACGTTCTAGGAACATTCAAAACGTCTAGTTTTTTTAGACATTGTATTAATGTTACTGTTTGGTTATAAGAACATTATTTGAACATTTTTAATTCTGTAACTTTTTAAAAAGTATGACTAAGAATTTAAGAATAAAGTTTTCTATATATATAATTTGTAACATTAAAAAACTCTATCTTAGAGTATTCTACTATAGAATCTGCAGTAATCTGTTACTGCAAGAATGTTTTCTGATAACTTTGAGAGAAACTTTAGAGAGCATTAGCGAATGTTATGAGAACGTTCTTTGTTAACTGGGACAGCAGACAGTCACAGTCATTGTGTGTTTGTGGTTGATCTCTTTTATGCTGAATGTGACTGAGTGTCATTTCAGTTTTTTAACACATGATTAATGATGCATTCTAACGATGCAGTTCATGAACATTTTTCTAAAAGGGAGTCTAAAGGGGAAGTATTCTAATGATTTTCCTCATGGCTTGTTCCTGTAATAGCAGTAATTAATTTAACATTTTTGTTTTTTGAAGCATGGTGTATTGCGTTTGTGCAAAAACATACTGTACAGTAAATAAGTGTGTCAGTCGCCCTCCTAGCTCTTAAATTGACAGTAATGCATATTGATCGGGCTAATGCCACAAAATGGCTGAATGATTGCAAATTGAAGTATTTAATTTTGCTTGCTGTTACAGCCTGGCTTTGCATTGGTAATCAATTTGTGTTTGTTTTCTGCTTTGAGTGCAGTTTTTGCCACATACCTTCCTCCATCTACCTGTCTCTTTCTGCTCACTTCTGTTGTTCTGTTTCCCCCTCTGTTGTGTGTGTGTTTGTGGCTTGTGCTGTTTGAAAGAGGTTTTGCTCGAGGCATATAATCATCTCTGAGAGGAAGAGGAAGTTATACGCCGGCTGGTGTGGGGAGGTATTTTTACCTAACGCCACACAGATGCTCTGTGATCATTTTGTCTATTTGCAACATTATTATTAGTCAATATTTACTTTTGACATTGTGAAAGCAGCAAAACATTTCTTGGAAAATTTGTGTTCCATTAAAAAAAAAAACAGCATATGAATTTGGATCAAAAAGAATAAATAATGAGAGAATTTATTTTAGAGCGAATTTATCACAATTTCTTAAAGAAAACTGCTTTTTTAGCCATTTTGAAAATAGAGCAGAGAAACCTTGAGAGTTTCCTGTTCACAATGTCAGTCTATTTTCAGGACTTCAACATGCCACACTTGCACTTTGTCTCTGACATCATCGCTCGCCACTGGTGTTTTAAATTAGAATGTTACCTTGTGCGCCATTGTTGCATCCTGGGTAATTTTGCAGCCCTGCACTTTTATATTACCAGTCTGCCCAGCCCTGTAAACACACATGGGAATCCTGGGAAGTCTCAAGTCATCCATCTCTTCAGCCATATCCTGCTTTCTTTCTTTTCTTCTTTCTCTTTATGCGCCTTTACTCAAGGCCTGACTTTAGTAGGGTGTTTATTTAAGGAGCGGTTGTTTTTTATGTAAAAAAGGGAATATTTTCATACTGTTAGCAGATAATGTTTGGTTATGGGCCTACACATACTTATGTCTGGATACGGTATGTGATGTTATAACCGCATTGGGCGAGCATGACTAGCAGAGACAAATGCTTCAGACAGGAATGACTCCTACACAGTGCTGATAACAGGAGTTTTACAGTAGCCTGGATGTCACAATATAACAGGAGCTGGACATTAGACTGTAGGAGTCATTAAAAGGCTTCAGCTTCAGTGGTAACTGGACTGGATCTGTTAAACAGCCAGGAGTCTTTGCCTGTCATCCAGCTTGGGTGTGTGTGTGTGTGTGTGTGTGTGTGTGTGTGTGTGTGTGTGTGTGTGTGTGTGTGTGTGTGTGTGTGTGTGTGTGTGTGTGTGTGTGTGTGTGTGTGTGTGTGTGTGTGTGTGTAAGCTCATTATGCAGGACTGTATTTTGGTTGTGTGTTAATTATGGAACTAAGTCTGGCAGCTCCATCCTGCTCAAAGCTGGATTTTCTCTTTGAGGTTTTCTTCACACACACACACACACACACACATTCATAAAATTCCACATCTTTAACATTTTCGACACCTCTTCTGAATACATGAATTATCATTTCAGGAAATGGACATCTCTCTCTCGCTCTCTGTCTCTCACCCTCACCTAGAAGTCCTTATCAAACTCTGTTAGCTTTGACAGTAGGTGTTAGGACTGCCTATGTTCATTTTTCTGTCTTTAAAGAAGGCAGAAATGTCTTTGTCCAGTTTACTAGGAGGAAAGAAGTGTCTTTTTTAATTTATTCCTAAGGTCAAATTAGTTCATAACAGACAGAAATGGAAAAAAGCAGAAATATGAGATGCTGGTTGAATAGAGGACATTAAATTCAGAGTGCATTTTTTTGTGCTGTTTCTTTGTTCTGTGTACCTTTGACGTGTGTGTTCTATAAGTCTGTGTTTGTTCTCCTTGTGTTCTGAAAGGAGTCTTTTAAAGAAAATACTATGTAGTGTTAAGTGTGTAGGATGTAGCAGGAAAATGCTTTTAACTGGTAGTGCTAATTGTGTTTTGTGTGTTAAATGCTAAGGTATTTATTACAGCAGTGACTTGAGGGAGTACTTAGGAGTTTCTTGCCAAGAGAACAGTGTGGGTGAATACTGTGTGCTTTTGTGCGTGTATTAGAGAGGCAGGCTGATTACTTCTTATCCAGCCAGAGAAACATGTACAGCCTAAGAGCTCTGGTGATCTGCTTCAACTTTCTCTAGAACAGATGGCCCTCAAGGTATAATTTCCTGTAGAGTTGAGTTCAAGCCCTGATCAAACCACCTGCCTGTAACTTTCTAGGAATCCTGAAAACCTTCATTAGAGTGTCAGGTGGCGATTACACTTGGAGCTAAACCTCGAGGGCCAAGGTTGAAAATCCCTGGTCTAGAGTTCTGAAACCAGTGCAACTAGTTTAGCCTCAATCAATACAATAATTGCTGTTAGGGAAGTCCAGATAAACATATTAGCCCCTTTCACACTTGCTGTCTTAACCTGTTTACAATTACCAGTTTACCATTACTTTACCATTACTGGTAAGGTGCTATGTGTGAATGCAGAACATGGTTACGTACAGAGACACATTAACATCAAAGAGATGTACGTCTAATATTATGTTGTTGGGTCAAAAGCAACTGCATGAATTTAACATTTGTAACAAAAATACAGACTGCATCCATTCGGAAAGTCAAACCTTGTAATGTTTTAAAACACAACATGGTTTGGGGCTCACTCGGTTAATGACATCACAGTTTAGTGCTATTTTGGTATTGATGTGTAAATGAGCATTACCAGTAAAAAAGATGGAAGGCGTTTGCCTGTGTAAACAGCACATTTTTGTATTTACCAGCAAAGTAAATTTGGCAATTTACCGGTAAATTACCAGGATTACTGTGTGAAAGGGGCTATTTTTAAAATCAAAACAAATGAGTCAAATGTAACTCTACTCTGACTGTTTAGAGTTTACTCACTTGACTCTAAACGGTCATGTTCCTTTCAGCCTTTTAGACTGTAGAGGGCAGATCATACATATGCATATAAACATATATCAAATAATCTCTGTAAACATTCTGACTGGATCCCTGAGTGTGCACAATACACATTTAAACTGAACAACACCAAGCATACCTGCGTACTAAATTCAGATGACATTTACATAACCCCTATTGCACAAAGATGGATCGTATGCATAACTGACACCGACAGAAATGCATTTGACTAGATTACATCACAACTGTAGCGTCCTCTACTCAATGCTCTGAACGCTGCATGCACACTGTTTGTCTGTAGTAGCGTGCGAGTGTGCTACTGTGGTTAGTATGCATGCTATTTGAGCTGAAATTTGATAAAGCAGAGCTTGTCTGGTTTTCATGACCTGTTCCTACTGTAATAACATCAACTTTGTAATTCATTTTGCTGGATGCTGTTTGAATTTGACTAATCTAATAAACATAATTCATAATTTAATGATGTGCCGTGCCAATGACCTTTGTGCCTATAATGTAGTTTGTGCCTATATGTGCTCTTTCAGAATATGTAAATCTCACATTTTTATGTTTATTCGATATGAATAGTCCTTGAGAGGTGATTAACAAATAGGGCTGGCCGATTTATTTTTAATATTCACCATGCATTTAATATACAATGATTATATATGAATATATACTAATATATATTCTATATATACTATATAGAATATATATAGTATATACTATAATATATAATAATATATACTAATTTCCCAATTCCCCGGGAATGCTGTAAACCATGCCTTGATTATTTTTAAACAGAATATTACTGTATTTTACTGATTATAAAACAGACAGCAACCCGTAAATATCGAGATATCTATCAAACGTCATCAAAAGGCAGAAGAATATCGAGATGGCCCAGCCCTAATCGCCACTGACATTTTCTTCTCGCTCTGTTGTGCTAGTGTGCATCTATAACAAGAGAATTTAAGTTGAACATTTGGGAATAACAGAGGTGGAGGCGTCGAGAGAAAGACGCAGAGACTGCGTAAGTTAGAAGAAAAAGAGGCTGCAGGGGGTTTCATTTGCTTTTCTCCAACAGACGGCAACAGCCAAAGAAAGTTAATTACCCTCCCGTCTCGCATCTCAACGTGCATGCGTGATGCCATCGGGCTGCGTGTGTGTGTGTTTGTGTGCCTGTGCACCCATCTGTTTTCCTGTCAAGCAAAGTTGTTAAGAGACTGTCTGCCTTAGCATGCGACTCTTTCTGTTCCTGTGGCCTTTTCCGCTCAGCGCGTTCTTGTTTTCTCTCATGTCATTTGTTTCTCATGTGCAAGTGCTGTTTGTGTGACCGACATAGGCCTGGCATGTGGAACAGGAATTCAGCCTCACGACACACACAAATATCTGTACAGACACACAAACATACCTGTTTGCACACGCACATATCTGTACAGACACACACACACACACACTTGTACACACACTTTGTCACTTTGTGACATGCTTCATCATCAGATAACAGCATGATGGTGTGAAAACTTTAAGTTGCTCCTGCAGGAAGTCACACAGGAACCGAAACGCAGAACCTCAAAAGAACAATCACAGCAGCGGTATAATATTTGCTGATTTTATGTCTGCGTTTGCATGCTGTGTGCTATATGTGTCTGTGTGTGCCTGTGTGTACTTGCAATCTGTGTGCTATCTCTTGCATCACAGGTACAGTAGTTACATAGAGTGAGTACATAATTGTATCTACAGCCCTGTGTGGATTGTAATTATTTCACATGGGCATGTGATGTAATTTCAGTATTTACAGGTGCTGGTCGATTATTTTATTGCCGCCTGGATATAAAATGTCTTTTTTCCTTCAAAATTCATTTTTTATTTTTTGTGAGCAGGGTCATGCAGGGTCATGTGGTAATTAAATTCCTATTTGAATCATCATAAGTGGGTTTACTTGTAAGAATCATCCATCAGTCATTTCAAAAGTTCTGTAGGGTCACACAAGCATCGCTCGTCTCAGAGAACAGAGAAATGAAATTAACAATGGCCAAGTTGACACGGCAAATTCTTTCGTTTTGACACAGAGAAACCACATGAATTATCTTTACTGACGTCATCAAAAATACAGCTACTGTCTGAATAGAGCTGAAGACAATGGTATTTGTAAAAGGAAGTGTGTTTTGTACATATAGATGAAGGAAACAACAGATCTGTGAGTGAGAAAACAAAATGGTGAAGAAAGAGGGATGATTTTAATCGCACTGTTTTGCACAGTGAAGCTGATGTAAAACAAATTGTGTGGGAATGTGTTTGTGTGGTAGGGGGGTCAGTTTGGAGAAGTGCTGATGTCTGATGAGATATTTGTTCTGTATCAGCTTTGCTGTAAGGTTATAACTGCTTTTACATTCACAATTTGCCTCATACAACATTACTTTCTTCACAGAATAATATAGGACTTGTGCTGACAGATGCACACTCACTCCCCCTTCCCAACATAAATGTAGATCTATACTCCATGCCAACCGTGTCAGCAACATGCAGTGTTATATAATGCATCATGTCCTATTAGTTTAAACTAGAGTGGTGATGTCATCCAGAAGATTTTGTTTGTGTTCCTGATGTCAGACTTCACCATTTTGGGCAAGTGCACCAGAGATGTGTGTGTGCTTTCATCTCTCAGGCCTGTGTTCACTCAGGTGTGTGTGTGTGTTGTCAGGGTGATGAATGTCTTGCCCAGCTGGTCTGGGCTGCAGCCTTTGGTGTTGCTTGTATGATGGACGAGGGCCACCAGGACAGTGGCGCAACTCGCTGTGCCAGAGCTCCACACATGCCCTGTCTGCTGCTGAGACCTCCTCAGAGACATCAGATACCAGCAGCTTTAACACCACACTGATCCATTCTGATGTTCATATTTATGTTTTTTAAATATCTCTTAATTGTCGCACCTGCTGAATATAGGCACTCAGATGCTGACTCTTAGACTGTATGTAATTAGTTTTACATCCTACACAGATGCAGGAGATATTTAGGTCATTCTAAGAAACAACACAGTTTGTGCCTTTGTGCCATTAGGGGACCAACATAGGGGATGGTTCTTTCAATATGCATATTACAGGCTAAAAAAATATGCGTTTTTACATGGCTGTTTATACTAGTACTGTATATATGGAGAACCTTTAAAGAATAAACCACAGAAGAAGTAGATGGTTCTATAGAAATCCAGCCATGTTCTGGTGCTTCAAAGCCTGCAGGGCTTCATTTTCTTTGCTTGATAGATGAAACCTAGAACTAAAATGCTGATATAAAGAACCGAAAATTTAGCATCCAGAACCAAAATTGCCAATTTAATGCAACAACTGTATGGGAAAATAGAACAAGATTCCTCTGATATATTCTGTTACGTAACATACAGCAAACCCATTTAAAAACCTTGTATTTGAAGTATTGTGAATGATATATCAACAGAACAGTGTGCCACCACAGTGTTTGTTTTGGGTGGGGCAGAGAATAAAAGAGAAGGTGCGAAGGAAAAAAGTCCTTTTTGTTACTTAATGGCTTTGCTGTCATTATATCTTTTTCAGAAGTCTCTCATCTCTTATGCAGAGCACAAAGAGATACACTACACACAGTCACACAAACGCACTTCAAAAAACCCTATAAATACATCCACACATGCATCTGACAGAAGTTTGGCAGCGGTGTCATCAGTAATGCTCTCCAGAGAGAACATGTAGAAGATGTTTCAGGTTTGGTTTGGTCAGCAACAGAAACACTGGACAACACTGCCTTCTACACAAAGTTCACCACACACACACAGAAGCATGAGTGGATCAAAGATAAAGAACACTCACGTAGCTGCATGTAAACACCCACTGGTTAATTAATGGGTTTGGCTGTGTTACACACTAACAGGTGTATAAATACGAGGCCCACAGTTGTTTGGTGTCCTTAGGCTACATTTCCACATTTTTGTATGAGTTTTTTTTATTTGAAAGTCTTCTCCATCCACACTGGCATTTTCACTGAACAAAATGCATTCTTAGTATGGAAGGCTGAAACTTGGAGGAAAAGGATGCATTTTTGTATTGATTTGGATTAATGTGGATGCAGTCTTAGACAAACATTCCAGCATGTAACAGAATGCTTTGTTTACGAAAGACTTTGAAAACGGCATTGTCATGGGATGCCAAACAGACATTGTTTACTGAGTTTATGTGGATGCACTTGACACCAAAGCTTTACCACAGTAAACGCCTTTGGAATGAATTGGAACACCAACGAGTCAGACTCCATCTCCCAACATTTACATTTATTTATTTAGCAGACGCTTTATCCAAAGGGACAAATGAGAGCACATTTAACATTTCATCTAAAAAAGATAAGATTAAGGCCATGAACATCAGTGCAAATCCCACCACCATCTAGTGCAGAACATTCCCAGAACAGGGAAAGTGGCATTAGAGCAGCAAAAGAAAGATGTCTGAATGTTCACATACTGTGGTATCGGGGTGAATAAAGTATTTGTAGTGAACGACTTAGAGTTTTGAGGGCTTGTCTGATTTTGTAGCTGGAGCTTCATGTCCTCGGTGTGTGATCTGTAATGTTGTGTAATTAGACTGTAATGACCTCTCCTTTATCACAGCATGTCACACACTGCTCACCTCCCTGAGGAACATCTCATCTTTCTCTTCTTTCTTCATTTTCCCTTTCATTCCTCTGTCCGTTTTTTCCGCGATTCATTTCTAGTTAGCTAATAAAAGATTCATTCCAGGTTCATTAATGAAAGTGGTTGGTTGGATTAAAGGAAGACTTTCAGAGAAATAGTTCATCCAAAATGAAATTGTGATGTAATTTGCATATGGAAGTCTTAAAGGGACGGTAACATTTTTAAGGTACAGAGGGTGGGAAATTGTCTTTTAAAAGAATAAAATGCTGCAAAAGTGTAAAATATGTCCACTTTAAGATCTCTTTATTCCTGTAGTGCTTTACTGTGGTGTAAAGCTGATAAAGTGTCTGTCTGGAATTTTTTTTATGCAGCCAGCATTTTCCAAGGCAGTATGTTATTATTGTCAACATAGATGCTTGTCTAGCTGTGTTTTGTGTGGGGGAAAAAAAAACAGGTAAAAAGACAGTAAGGTATTACCACCTTCCTCACTGTACTGTGTGTGTGTGGCTGTAGGTGTGAAGATAATAAAAACATTGGCTGATTTTCAAATGTTTGCTGGTATATGTGTGTGTGTTTGTGTGTGTGTGTGTGTGTGTGTGTGTGTGTGTGTGTGTGTGTGTGTGTGTGTGTGTGTGTGTGTGTGTGTGTGTGTGTGTGTGTGTGTGCACGCTAGTTGGCTGTAGGTGTGAAGATAATGAAAAATACTGGCTGATTCTCAAGTGTTTGCTGGGTATATGTGTCTGTGTTTGTGTGTAACACTCTGTGTGTGTGTGTGTGTTTCAGGTGTGAAGATGAGGAAGTTTGCCTACTGTAAGGTGGTGCTGGCCACCTCTCTAGTGTGGGTGATGCTAGACATGTTCATCCTGCTCTACTTCAGCGAGTGCAATAAATGTGATGACAAAAAAGACAGAGGATTACCGGGGAAAGACAGTGAGTACACACACACATTCACATAAACACACACTATCTGAATAGGACTGAGTCTATGGAGTACGCTATCTGAACTCCATAGACTGTTTTAGTGTCAAGCTGAATGTAATTACTAACCATAGCCCACACTCTAGTTGTAACAGAAAGCTTGTTGCGTTTTTAGAATGAAGCAAACATTATTTGCTGTATTATTTGCTGAGCAACAAAGGTTGTGGGGTCGAGTCGCAGGGAAGACACATTGATATTGACATATTGATAAAAAATTTGTTGAATGCATTGTAAGTGCATATATTTTTGGCATATGTAGAAGAACCCATATATACCAAAAATGGGAAATGATGGTATTTAGACAGAAACTTTAGTGACCATGCTAACAACACACAAACATACCAATAGTAACAAAACACATGTTTACCTAGCTAGTCATTTCTACAGATTAATCCAGACCCTAACCCTCAAAAAAAAAACATTTAGCCTGAAAAAGCAATCAAGCAAACAAAAAACTTAATTTAGGATTATTTTCCTAATTCAGGACATCTCCAGACTTCTACAAAGTAAGGTTTGAGAATTTAGAGCAAAAAGTATAGCTAATAAACCTCCCCACGCCCAACACAGTAAACACTCAACAACATACAGTACACAAAAGTAAGAGGTTGTGTTATTTAGCTGTGTGATAATATGATATCAGTATTGAACTGTGTGTATTTGTGTGGGCGAGAAAGAGCGTATAGATATACAATATGATAGTATCAGAGCTGTATCGAATTTTTATGATCTGAAGGACATAAACACATTCCAGCTCCACAGTTTACAATATCTGAGAGGATAAAGAAAGCTGAAAATGGAAGAAATCTTGATTATAACACTATAAGAATTATACTAGTTAAATTATGTAATTGTCTGTGTGCTATATTTCTTTAAGTAAATGCCATTTGGTTTAATATTTTGTTACATAATGTAATGAAGGTCACATATCTTTAAGCATGGCTTAAGGGTCTAAATCTTATTTGGGGCTGCTGTAGGGAAAAACAGCCCATGAGATAAAGAATGAAGTGGATGGTGACACACTTGGAGAAGCATTTCTTTTTTCCATTGCTTTGTCATTTGTTGACCCCTGGATGACCCCTGACCAGGTCACTTCAGTTACTTTCTGTGTGGTCAGTCAGGATGTGGCCATTGCTTTGGCCATCATCTCATAAATCAATAACCCTAGTATAATCTGCTCACCACATCAATAAAACGCATTTTCTGCTGTTTGTGTTCCAAGCAATGATTACAAGATATTTTCTCCCAGAATCCCTCAGGAAAGTCACTGGGTTTTGCTGAGCAGGGAAACAGCACAGAGTTGCCTTGTAATGCACCATCTGAACATATAAATTCTGCCCACTCGACACACATTCACACACACACACACACAGAGGGATTTAAAACGGGCAGTTTGCTTCTTATAGCAGATGTAATCTCTCACTGTTGCAAATCTGACCTTAATCTCACCAAAGCATGCTTTGAGTTATTAATGATCAAAGCTCAGTGCTTATCCACCTACACAAACTCGACAAACACACTCACAAAACACACTTAGACACATACACCTTCAGGTATAGAAAAACAGTTGGGCATCACTAGTGCGCAAGCCTATATTTGTTTAATTAACTAGTTTATTAGAAATGACATTATCAGTATAACAATTTGAGGGAAACGTTGAATTGAAACATGAATGGTCATAAATTGGCCAATGGATTTCTGAATGCCTCAGCATCTGGTGTTCCTAAATGTCAGCATGCATTCATGCTGGAATGAACTTCACAAGTTTGTGCCAAACCTGATGATCCGTGTTATTTCTGCTTGTTTTGAGAATGTTCCAAAGAGCATCTTGTGTGCTTATGAATGCAGGGAAATCTGACCTTTGTACAGAAGAGTTACAATTTGCTTGTAGTGACAAAAACCTAAATATACAATTTACAATTGTTACAAAATGTAAAAAATGCACTACAGTTTAATGGAGATATATTTGTAGATATATTTGTTGTAGATTAAAGAGTGTGTTTATATATTGTAACATAAAAGTCAACTCCCATGGCTGAGAATGGTCATTCTTTACACACACACACACACACACACACACACACACACACACACACACTGAAAATACCCTGAGGCAAGGGAAATGTCTGTAACATATGTGTGTTGTGTTTCAGCTGTGGTTCTCAGGCCTCATGATGGCCCAGGGGAGATGGGAAAGCCAGTGGTCATCTCTAAAGACCAGCAGGAGAAGATGAAAGAACTGTTTAAGATAAACCAGTTTAACCTGATGGCCAGTGAGATGATTGCACTAAACCGATCTTTACCAGATGTCCGGCTTGAGGGGTGAGTGTGTGTGTGATGAGCTACATAGCATTTTCAACCACGCCTGTTATGACCTGAGACATAAAAATGCAAAATGCCATGCCAAAGTCATTCTTCTGACATGTGCCCAGCTAACAATTTTAGGTTGTAAGAATGTTTCCCTAATGTTTCCATTAAGTAAAATTGTTTTTAAAAAAATGTTAATTTTGAATGCTGTATGATGTTGAAAACATACAATTCTTTTAAGGGTGTATTAATGTTATTTCTTGGCTATAAGAATGTTATTTAATATAGGAATGTTCCAAAAATGCTCCAACAAAAATGGCCACATTTTTCAATGTCCTTCATGATTGTAAGGTTTTTTGTAATGAAGGCTTTTTGTAGTGGCTTTGCTTGTCTGCAGCAAAAGTTTTGTCAAAATGTCTTTGAATTATCTTCATTTGGGGAATTTTCTCAGCAAATATTGATGTACGTGAATATTAGTGGTTCTTTAGGTCTTTCAACTAACATATATTGTAATTAGTGTAATTAATGTTTAATTGATTGTCAGCCCTATTAATTAGCCAGATCAACACTTTGAAATGGTGTTTCTGTTTGGGTAAGGTGTGGCAGGTTTTTGACTGTTTGACTTTAACTTCAAAATGACTGACTGGTGTGACGCGGTATGTGTGCGTGTGTGCGTTTCCTGCCGTGAAATGCGTGTGTCAGGGAGCGAAGTGTAAACATTGATCCGTGAAATGTGTTTATTTTCTACCCCTCAGATTAATTACTGAAGAGGCAATTTTTTCAGCGGTGTCTGAAGCAAACCAACAGAATCGACATTTTCAATTAAAAGATAAGAGTGTGTCAATTACAGAGTCACAGTCATGACCTAACTTAGCACACACACACATTTACACTGCTTCAGAGCCAAAACGCTTTTACCTTCACAAAAATGTGATCGTATAACTCTGATATAACAATGAACGAGCGTTTACTGACTCATCTCGTTTTCAGACACAGACTATTAAAGTGAAGGGTTGGCTGGAGACAGGCTGAGGCCTTAATGTGTGAGAACGAAAGTGTTGAATCAGATCAGTATTTATCTGGCACGAAAAACAATGAGGATCTAAGTAAGGCTGACAGCAGTAAACGTGATCAGAATGAATTGGTGATGAATCTTTATTGTGTTTGTTTAAATACTCCAATGCACTAAAAGATTTACTATACTTCACATCAGAGAGAGAGAGAGAGAGAGAGAAAGAGAGGACATTTTAGGTGAGCATATTCGATTATATGACATTATAACTGTGAAGATTACTGCGTTTTTGCTAAATTTAGCGATGTAGCAATTTTGTTACATCACTCTGAATGGAGAAAGTAGTTTATTACTGGACAGGCTATTCTGTTTTGACAACAGCTGTGTTTAAAAAAAAACTTTATTGCAATTAAAGACATCATTCTAAAGTCTAACAGCATAATAAGAGATTCACACAAGTCTAGAATGAATTTTCTCAGTACATCCGCCTTAGATATGGGACTGCAGACTAACGGTGTTGTGTTTGATGTGTAGCATTCATTGACCCTGTGTTATTTAAACACTATTACTCTGTCAGCTCTTGCCGTGTCAAATACTGGCTGCTAATGTGTTTGTATTGTAGAGGTCAGATTACTGTGTGTGCATAGCAGCCAACCTGACAAACCTGAGTCATCATTTGTAAAAAACGCTATAAAATATAGTAAATAAAGTTGTTTTCAAATAGTAAAAATGCAGAAGGTTTTCTATTAGGGTTAGTGTGAAAAGTCCATTTGGATAGATAATAAAATGTGTGTGTCTCCCCACAGTACCTTTATCTGCTACTGTAGAGTTTGCAATGTAATGTTTATAGAGGAAAATTTGAGACAGATAAAAACAAAGTTGTGAAAAGAAGATCTGTGGAGAACTTGTCAGAATCGCCCTTGAGAAAGCATAAAAAATGACACTTGTGTATTTGTGTGAGTGTGTATGTGTTGTGTTTTTTGTTCTGTGGAATGTCACTCCAGACGTTTCTCTGTCTGTTCCAACTGCAGTACATAATGTTTGGAGATTTTCCTGCTGCAGTGGACACACACAATCAAAGGGCCTTGCCTTCAATATTTAGACTAATATTTAATAAGTCTCTGGATGTTCTCTTTCTCAGGCGCGACCATGGAAACTATTCCACCATGACAGTAATGTTACTCAGGGTCTCTGAGTAAATGAGAAAGTTGTCTGTAATTTTCACTCGCACACAGCTGCGCACACAAGTATTATGTTGAATATGTTTCATTAATTAAACTGTGTGCATATTCATCCTGACAGTGTCTGGTGCAGTGATAAATCACTGGATCACTGGAGGAAACCACAGGTCTGGGAATATGACAGGATTATTGGGTCTTAATAAGTTGTTGTAGTAAACCTCGCCCTCCCTTTTTCTCTCTCTCTCTTTTGTGTGTGTGTATACACACACACACACACACACACACACACACACACACACATACACACATATGCTTTCACTTTGCCAAATAGGACCTGTTCTGGGAACATTCTTTATCATTCTTGGAACAATCACTCATAAGCCAAACCCTGTAACCGAGTAATGTGATTGGTTAATTGTTATGTTGTTCCAGGACTAAAATTCCAAACTCACAACAGGGGCATGAGTGTCTTAACTCACTTTTTCATTTGCTTAGTCTTTAAAGTCTTAAAGTTTGCAATCAAGTCTGACTATATATAAGTGTACCCGTGACTCATAATTTACTTACTGTGTTAAAAATACAGATGATGCCTTCATTTGACAGGGTGGAGATGTTCAGTGTGGGGTGTGTATTCTGGAAATGTCTCGCTGTTGAGACGAGCATGAGCAAAATGAACCTATACGAGACATTGTGTCTAACTTGCTGTTTTTACTGAGACTCTGATGTCATGTGTTGACTTTTTAGATCAAAAAACGTGTAAGAGGAAAAAGAATCAGCTGCTCCTTCTAGAACTTATTTTTGCATCTCTTTGCTTTACTCTGTTAAAAAAAGATTTAAAAAAAAACTAGATAGCCAGCCAGGTAACAGATCACTTTGCAATCACACAGTGAATGAGTGATTGAGATCTATTCAAGCCGATATCTTGTGGGTTTGATATTGATTTTTGAACCTATTCAGGTGATTGGTTAAAGAGAAGTGGCTCATTGGATTGGGAGTGGGTCATTTGTGTTCGAGTCAGATGTTACGAGTCTGTGCTGTTTTTATTGGTGTGTGTAGGGAGTGCAACAGAAAGATGCAGAATAACAGTGTGGAAAGCCCTTGTTCACACTCTGAAGATCACTTAACACCTTCATGCCAAAAGAAACCACGTCAGTGTATTTAAAAAAAAAAAACCTGATTGTTGACAATGAAGATTACATTTTAAACCCTTTTTTGCATTTGCATTCATAATGTTTTTTTAAGTTTAGTTTCTCATTAGCATTTACAGTATTTAATTGCTCTGTCTTGTTCATTCTGCCCACACAGAAACTCCCCACAGACACACACACACACACATGATGTAGCGGACCAGCAGATTTACAGTTGCTGCAGATGTGTCATCTCTATGGTGTTGTCATGGCAACATGGACCAGCATCTCCAAGAAATGTTCAACACCTTGTTGAATCAAAGCCACAAAAGATTCAGGGTGTCGTGAGGGCAAAAGCGGGACCTTCCTTTTACTAGAAATACATGGCTAATAAAATGGCCACTCCAATAAGTATTATATTATTAAGGAAGTAAGTATCACTAGTTTGGTAACATGCATTTTGGCATGCAGTCTAAAACTTTTTAATGAAACAGAGTAGTGTGCAAATTTGTTGTTTTTATTTAAAAAATAACCCCCTCTGACAAACAAATAGTCCCACTCCAGAACTCTCTGGGTATAGTCTGTGCATGTGAAGCTGGGATATGAGAAAGTATTTTAACATTTATAAAAATGACACACGTCTGGTTGGAGGATCCGTTTCTGATTGGACTGATTCGACAGTATCTTAGCAATGCTCCCCAAACATGTCATTATGCTTTACTGTGCCTCAGAAGACAAACCCTCTCTTCACTGACTTCTGTATTTCCTGACCTTCTGCTCTCTTCATCATCTCATACACACACACACTTGTAGCTCCTGAGTGCTGTGTGTGGTGTCTGTAAAATCACTGTTTTGCTCCTCTCAATGGAGTAAATTGGAATACATTACTCTGTTTCCATAAATTACATATCAAAGAAGGACGATCAAGAGTCAGAGAGTGAGAGATATCTGATATCAAAGAAGTAAGCTATCACAATTTCTACAGAAGGATGAGATGGGGGGAAAACGAGTGCAATAACTAGGCGAGGAAAAAGGAAAATGGAGATGAAAGCATTTGAAAATGCATCTGTCAAAGACAAGTGAGTGTGGGTATGTGTGTGAGCAAACATGCTTATGTATATCTGTCTGGTTGTGATGATAAAGGGTGACTCGTTCTTCCATTACATACCCATGTGTGAACTGTGTCGTGTTCATGAGTCTGTGTATGTGTCTGTGAGAGACCAGGGGATATTGACAGCCAGTAGAGGAAGTAGAAAGGTTGATTGACATGGGATTCAGCTAGAAAAGAAATAAGGAAAGCATGAATTTTCATGTGTCTGTGGCTTTTAACACAGAGGTCTTGACTTTTGGACTTCTTTGATTTCTCTCAGTCAGAGAGAGTGGAAAACAGTCATAAAAGGAAGATACAACTGTTTTTAATGCTAAAACCTTTGGCTAACATTAAAATAGGGCATTAAAGGAACAAAATACCAAAAACGCTACAGAAAGGTAAAATACAGCCTTTTTAATAACATGATTGTTAGATATAGACCATCATAAAATTATTAGCTGTTCTGCAGTGTGACTGATTACCTGATTGGCTGTTTCGCATGTTGTTTAATTATATGAATATTTATATAATTGTGTAATTTCTCAGCTAAATTATGCAACCCATAAGGGCTCACTTTTACTTTCTTTTACATTAGTTGTGTGTGTGTGTGTACACATGTTTTTATTGGTTTGGTTCCCTATGTGGTAAGCAAAGCTTTTTTGGCTTGTATTCCTATAATTAGCAAGTAATACACACTCATTAAAAACATGTGGCCAAGACTGTAAACTTACATCCAACACATTTACACAAACACACACTGTTTTACAGTTGTGTGTCCCAAAGAGAGAGCAGCTCACAGCTGGGAACAATCCTGACCTTTTCTCCTTCACTACATTCCTGCTGTCTGGGAGGGACAAGTTTAAGTGTGTGTGTGTTTGTGTGTGTGTGTGTGACACAATATTTCCTCTATGTTATTTTTCGTCTCAGATTCAAGTATGTTTATTGGCACGATACCAAGAAAGTATTTTTTTGTAATTTTGCCAAAAACATTACATTGCAAAAACACTGCCAGAATTAAATATGTACACATATTGCTTACACGTACAACAAATGCTTTAACTATTTTTTGAAAAGCATCTAGAATAAAACACAGTTGTAGATTATCGGTGCTGTCTCAGTGTTTGCCTGTTTTTCTTAAAGTCTCCAGTCTTGAACTGTAAATTAGTGCACTTCTGTTTCTACTTTGTTTTATGTGCAGCGGGGGCCAGAGCTGTCACTGAAGATCACAGGGCCCAAGACTAAGCACAGATGGGTGGGCCCTATCTCCCAAGAAATAGCATGTTGTACTGTGTGTCTGTGTATGCTCATGATGTTATTTAATCTTCTGTTCTGGAAATTTAGTTGTTACTTCTGTCCTGTGTCTATTATTTGGTGTCAAAATTAACACCTTAATGTCTGCAAATAAAATTGCTTAACACTCTTAATTTTCAAAGAAGTTAACTTAATCCTCTTTATGTGTCTAATTTTACTTTAGAGCAGTTCCATTCTGTTCTGGGTGATTAATAATACTGTGATTAAAAAACCTAATACTGTCTGTTTGTCCCTTGCTCTCAGTTGTTTTGGTTAGGCATTGCTCAGTGAGACTCATATTTAGTATGTGTGTGTTTACTTTGATTGATGATTGTAAGAATTCATGACCAGCCTACAGTATTGTCTGTTGTCTGTCATTTTCTTCAATTTAGAGAGAGGAAGAGAGAATCTGTACTTAATATTCTAGACAGACACACACACACATACTGTACACAAAGAACAATGAAACTCAATCAAGCAGGCTGTCCTGTCAATAACTGAATAACTACAGTTTATGTTTCCTTTCCTTCTCTGTCTCTCTCTCCGTGTTGAAGTTAGGTAGGATTTGGCCTGAGGAATCTGAAAAGATGTTCAGTATAATGATATGTGTGTATGATGGAAGAGTGTTACAGACCTGCGGCTGTTTCTGTCTCTCTTTGATTGCACCAGATATATCCCATTATTCCTGGGGCCTGATAAATGTGATTTTATGTGTGTGTGTTTGGATGTCTCTAAGGGGTTTGTGTGAGCATGTGAGTGCTTCATCTTTGATTCCTTCCATCTTTTGATCAGCTACTGTTTTCTATGCTATTTAGCCTGATTTAGCCTTCACCCTTACACACATGCCCAAGCGTATATGCTGCCTCTCACCCTCTCGGCTTACTCACAGCTGGATCGTGTTGTGTGTGCTGATTGGAGATAATGAATACATGATCTCCCTGTTGAACTAAATAGATTTTTTTCCTATTTTTTTATTTTAAATTGTTTGGTGAGTGTAGATTTATTTTCTTGCATTTCTTTCTAGTTTCTGTTGAAATACTTTGGGTGAGACATATCAGAGTTCAGTTACACCATGGCCATGAACCATGATTGGCTACTTGCTGGTTGCGATTAGTATTGGGGGAGGTACATTGTCATTCTTGTGAGAATTTGATATGACAAAAATCGTCAACGTTTTGGGTCAGTTTTCTCAAATAAGAAAAACTCTAAATTTTATGCATAAATTAAATGCATGCATCAACTTTTAAGAGTACACCAGCATATAACTTAATATATAAAGCTAGGACTAAAAGCTATGGACTAAAGCCATAAAACTCTGTTTTGAATTTATGTGGTCTTTAAAGAGAGACAGAAAGTCTTCAGGACTGTAAGTAGAAAAGAGAGAGAGAGAAGTCTGTGTTCCATTTTAATCAGACAGGTACCAGGGCTGACCAATGAGGTGCCTTGGCTGCAAATTAAACTGTTGTCTGGGGTCCTAAGAGTTGACATCAGGTTAATGACTTTAAAAAGAGCTGTGTCTGTGCGTGTGTAAGTCTTTGTGTATGTGTGTCTTTGCGTGTGTGTGTCTGTGTGCGTGTTTCCTGAGACCCGCTGTAGGATGATGAGTTTAAGAAAGATGAGGCCGGGGAGGGTCTGTGTTACCACAGTGATGAGACATGATGGCCTACAAACCCCTCACCTTCATTTAATTAATGATGTGTGTTTGTGTGTGTGTATATGTTTACTTAACCAAATATTGGGGACAAATTTGTACCCAAAAGTCAGCAAAACCTGGCAAATCTGAGCAAAACCTCTTTTTGGGGGAAGTCCTCATTTGTAAAAATGATATAAAATATAGCAAATAAAGTTTTAACTAAATTGTAAAATGCTGAACGTTTTCTGTTAGGGTTAAAGTCTGGATTCATGTTGTTATATTGTTTATAACTAGCTGTGTATAAAAACAATAGAAGTCTATGGACTGTCCCTGTTTAGATGGATAGGTAAACATGTTTGTGTGTGTGGTTTGTGACATTGAGTGGGTTGGGGGCTGTTTTGTGTCTCATGCAGATAAGATGGAGAAATTCAGGGATATGAGCTGTAGTATGGTTATATGTTGCCTGTGTGTATGTGTGAAGTGTTTTCCAAGCGTGGGACAAATAAAATATAAACAGAACCTGAACGTATATCTGTATTACAGTAATCTAATATTACATTTAATGCTGTTTTTGTTTATGTTTTACACAATTCATTAATCAATTGAAATGTTGTGGTCATAGTGTACTTCACAATATAGTTTCGTGTTTGATGTTTTGTCCTTTTGGGCCATCTGTGCCAGGGCAAACAGGAAATAAGGCAGGAAGTGGAGAGTGTGTCTCACTTTAGCTCTCCAGATATAACACACACTGGCTTTCCTGTTACTACCTCAGCACAGGCTGATACAGTGACATGCAGTTACATAACTGGCAAACAATCAACACATCCTTCAGCCCCTCCCACAGCACCTCAACCCACAAATCAGAGTCTGTGCTTTGGCTGACTGATGGAGATTTAAACCAGTCAGTAAGTGGAGGAATGCAATGTTTTAATTTTGCATACTAAGGTATTAATTGGAATTTAAGGCCTTACCCCTGTCTCTCTCTCGCTCTCTCTCTTTTTGTCTCTCTCCCTTTGTTTTTTTTTTAGCATGAAACCAAACCACGATCCTAGCATTGTTAGCATCATTATTTGCTGTTTAAGTTAAAGAAAAGTTTAGTGAATCTGACACGTTTTATATATATTATATGATGCTAATCGAATAAATGATGCACAATTCATTTTTAACTAATTTGCTCTCTTAAAGGATCAATAATTGTGATAAAGATCTCTCTCTCTGTAAGTGCTCTGTAGGTGAATGGTAATTGTTAGCTCATTCACACTAAAGATTAGCCCTTACACACCTTCCAGTAAGGTGTGATCCAACCTGCTGACGTTCATTCAGACTGTATAATCGTGTGCTCCAGTTTTTTTTTTTTTCAGTTTTTTAGAGCTTCTCTCACTAGATAAGATGCTTTCACAGTCTCTCCATCAGCTCTTCACTCACCGCTTCTCCATAACAGCCTGTGTGTTTGTGATAAGTGCCAATCTCATCTCAGGCACTGCTGTCTGTAGCTCTCCAGACTCAGTGCCGCCTTTGTGTGTGTGTTCTGGAGGTGAGAGTTAGGTTCCTTCATTATCAGTTGAGTTCAGGACAGTGGTGCAAGGGAACTGATTATCTTGTTGTTGATTGGTTGGAATCTTGGGATGCTGTGATTGGTTCATTTGATAGCTCATCCTTTCTCATTGGCTGTGTGTTTTGCAGGTGTAAAACGAAAGTTTATCCGGACGACCTCCCACGTACCAGTGTGGTGATTGTGTTCCATAATGAAGCGTGGACCACTCTGCTACGAACAGTCCACAGTGTCATTGACAGATCACCAAGACAACTGCTGGAGGAAATTGTGCTGGTGGATGATGCTAGTGAGAGAGGTGAGTGTGTGTTTGTTAAAGATCTTTTGATGATTATTACTTTTTTTGAGGTTGTTAGAGATAGTTCAATGATAATCCTGTCATATGGGTTTGTCATATGGGTTTCAGAAGTCATGATGACAGAATTTTTATTTTGTTGTGAACTAATCGCTCACAGGGGAAATGATGCATGGTGTAAATGGTGCTAATTGTTTGAAAAATCTCTCACATAAATACTGACACACACAGATCGGTAATTTAGTGTAAATTAAGATGAGAACATTGTACTGCAGCACTGTGAATATAATGACATGTTTTTGTTCCCACTCTTTAGAAATGCTCACATCATGTCAGCTCTGTTGTGTGTGTGTGTGTGTGTGTGTGTGTGTGTGTGTGTGTGTGTGTGTTTAAAGGGAACAGAACACATTTGAAGGAAAAAGATGGCCAGTGACCTTGTTGGTTTTCAAAGCTGAGATTTGATTTACACCCTGGAAAGCGTGTGTGTTTGTTGGGACAGATTTAGAGAGAGGGGGCGAGAGAAAGAGAAAGAGAAAGAGAGAGTGGTGTATGTTGTCTCTGAGTAACTCTATTGTGTGTCTGCTGGTCTGGGTGGGTGTGTAACTCTACTCTCTTTGTCGTTATCTTCCGTACTATAACCTGCAATTAGGCTAGATTATGGGATTATTGGATTAGTAGGTGTAATGAACACATACCTGGAATTATACTGTCATTTTCCTTCATACAGACACAAACACACTAACATTAGAACTTCTTTATGAGCCTGGACTGCAGAACAGTTGGGCTTGTGGCTGGCAGTGATCTTGATCAGCTGCTCTGGGATACCTTTGACCCCAGCAAACACAACCTCTGTGACTCTGTCAGCCCTGTGCATCAGGGTTATGGCTGCTGAAAGCCCTGTGCAAATGGCCTGTGTTCACCCGGCTGGGTGAACATTTCCTCACAGTCTTAGACAGCAGCTTGCTAAACTGCTCAAAGCATAGTGATGTACAATGCTTTAGCCATTGCTGTTACTTTGTAACAGGATGGGGGGAGGAGGGGAAACAAGATAGAAAAATGTTGCAAGCCAGATTTGAACTTGCATCACTTACATGAGCACCACACAGTTTGTCAGAGCACATGTATTAACCACTACAATAGGAATGACTTAATGTATATGTGTGGATGTTTGAGGCACAACATAGACCTTTTCTGTCTTCTGTCAGTGTGAATTTTTTCAGTTTAAAACCTCAGTCATTCACACAAGAGTGGAGATGCTGACCTTACCATTTTAAAGAGCACTATTTATTTGAAGGGCATACTTCAAACAACTACATAGCTCCTTTTCTCCCTTTGTCCTTCATGTTTCCTTCTCTTTGTTGATTCTTTTCTTCCAGGGTTTCTCTCTCTCTTTCACAGTTATTAGAACGTAAATAGTTACTGTAACTGCAAAGTATCTGTTATCTTATTAATGGTTTTACAAGTGTGTGTCTACTTTGTACTTTTTTACATGTGTATGCTAATTTAAATAGCATCTGCTTTTGGTTGACACGTGCGGTTTAACAGGAAGTATCACCTTAGATGTTGAGTAACCTAACACATTTATTCTTATGCATTTGGCAGATGCTTTTAGCCAAAGTGACTTACAGTGCATTTAAGCTTTACATTTGTGTCAGTATGTGTGTTGCCTGGGAATTAAACTCACTGTCTTTTGTGCTGTTAACACAATGCTCTACCAGTTGAGATACAGAACACACTTGGGTTATATTTACATAGTAACAATGTTTTTCTAAAGCTTAACAATAGGAAGAAATGCTTTGTTATGCTAAAAGTAATATGATGATTTACTGTGTGTGTTTTACACGGGCAGTGCTTTGTGTGTGTGTGTTTGTGTGTGTGTGTGTGTGTGTGTGTCTAACTGTATGCAGATCAGCATTAAGTTTGTTGAGAGACTGTAAAGTGTTCAAGTGTCATTGAAGCCAGTTGCACACACACACATGCAGTCCTTCCAACTGGTGCAACATTTTCACATGCAAAAAAGCTACATTGATGTCATCTCTCTCTTTTTCTCAATCATGCACACACATGCACTAGTTCGTTCAGTAATAGACTCCACAGGTCACGTCCTGCATAAGAATAGCTTCGAATCCACCTCTTCCCTCCTCATCTGCGCTAATCTGTCGCTCCTGTGGAGAGATAAAGACCCAAATTCTTCCTCTCATCTAGCTGCTGCTCAATTTTGTCCTCTAATGATGTCCTCGCTCTCATCCTCCATATCTCTCTCTCACCCACTCTCTCCACCTCCTTATTTCTAAGTAAATGACTAAATGAATATGTCAGTATATTGATTTACATGTGCATAGATTTAGATGTATATACACAGTGAGTGCTGAGTATTCATTTGAGTGGAGTACAAATTTGACACAGTTTTTAATGTAATTTAATGAAATGGCTTTCATAACACTTCAATTTAATTTCCATAATGTCACAATTCTGTGTGTAACACAATGTTCAGTTGCCAGTAATGGGAGATGGGACTTAAAGGCAGGGTAGATGATCTTTTCCAGAAACATTTTTTGTTATGCTGGTTGAAAGTCTCTTCACATCCTGATAGCAGTAAAGGGGAATAAATATAATTATATATCTTCTTTGGAAAGTGCAGGACCATAAAATGTTCATCCAATCATTGCATTCGGTTCAGATAAAATGATAGGATGTAATCCCTTGTCTGACAGATTATGTATTTGCATACCTCTGCACACTGTTGAAGGAGGCGTGGCTTTAAAAATTGCTCTGAATGGAGGGTGGGATCTTATCCTTTCAAAGCCAGGTCACTATTGCTAGCCTCTTCGAAATTGCCTACTTTTAATTTTTAGGAATCTGGATTTGTTTGGCTTGTGAGGGGGAAAAACCTGTTAGACTATAACAATATTGGTTAATATTATTTTTCTCCACTCACGTAGCCTTGGGTACATCAGCAGAATAAAAATGAATAGTTTACCTCAGTAGATTCAAAAGACTTCAGTAGTCATATGCACTAGTTTTGAGATTTTCTGTCCTTTTCAGAGCCTGACAGTCCATGGTTGCAATAAACTACCAATGTATGGAAAAGATTTAGCCTATTGTGAAGATTCTTTAAGAATTTGTGTTTTTGTGTTCCTTGAATTAAAGATTATAAAAACATTTGATTGCTTATGTCTTCCTGCAGTTTAGAGAAAAAAAAGGAGATTACCAGACAGTGACATGAGGCAGAAAATAAAAGTTCAATCGTTTCTTTTCCCCCTGCTGAATTCGACACTTCATCAGTCTCCTTTATCTCTCTGTTTCTGGAGTGCTGTGGGGGGGAGAGAGCCATTGGAAGAAGCAATTCCTGCAGCTTCTGTAGTTCACAGTGTTCTGTGAAAGCGCTCAAAGTCTTGCAATTACATCTTTATCTGCGTTTGGCATGTATTGATTCTGCTGACACTTGGTTCATCTTACGCATCTTTATATTACTGTTTTTTATTATTTTTTTATAAAAAAAAATTTATAAATAAAAGTTTCAAAATTTTGAGTATAGAATTTTCATCATTTACTGACCTTCATGTCATTTCAAACCTGTATGACTTTATCGCTTCTAAGGAACACAAAAGAAGATTTGTTTGTAAAAAACGTACAAAAGGAAAGTACGTTTGTACTTCATCAATGGCGCCCATTGAGCACTGAGACATTTCTCCAAATTTCTTTTGTGTTCTTTGCATTTTTGGGTGAACTATCCCTGTAAGAAGCTGTCACTTGCACAGCGTATGCATAACCTTGTCAAGATTCGCTTTGGTCAAGAGTATAAATGTAACCAAAATAATGCTGATGTTTCACAGGCTTCCTCTTTCGTTTCATTTTGTTTCATTTGGCAGTCATAGTCTGACCTCTTTGTGCCTGAAAAGTTTCGGTTTGAATAATCCTGTCAGACAATGGCTCTTGAAAATAGCTTGTTTGATAAGAACAAAAAGCTCTGATATCCCACAGCAGTCTCTGAAAGAGGAACAGTTTAAAATGGCTGCTGCAGCTGAGGATGTTGATCCTCTTGTAGTATCAGTTGTACAGGAGCTGAGAGCCCTTAAAAGCAGCGAGTTATTGGCAGCATGAACTCAACCGCCCACAGCAGATACTTGTGTAGAGCTACTCTACCAGTCAAAAGTTTGGAAACACTTGACTGAAATGTTTCTTATCTTTTTGACATTTGATTAAATGTTAAAAATGTAAAAATAAAAATATAATAATATAAAAACATGTGTTAAAATGTGATGATTTGGACCAAATAATGAAGAAAAAAGCAGCCAATAAGAGCAGGGGAATAAGAGAAGGGAACTCCTTCAAAACTCTTTAAAAATGTTCTCAGGATAATTGCTCAAGAAACTGTTTCCAAACTTTTGACTGGTAGTGTATACTTGATCAGTCATTGAAGTGGATGAAAATGGTTGGAGAATGCTGATGGTTGGAGCACATGTAAGTCGCCAATATGGCTGTTCCATATCATGCCGAAGCCTCATTGTTAAAAATTAGACAATGGATGATGGAGTGACATTTGTGGTTTGGAATGTATGTGAATCACTTCAATGAAATGCAATACTTCCAATGAACAGATGTTTTACTTACTGCATTGTGTTCGTAGTGATGTAACACCTGCAGATGCTTTTCTCTAAAAAGACTAATACTGTTAACCCCAATTTCCTATAGCAGAACTGGCCTATTACAGGACCAATCTGCCTGGAGGAAATTGGTGTTGATTAAAGACACAATATCAATGGCTCATGGATTTCCCCTTGTGGAGTTTGAACCTACAATATTCACCAGATGACATTTTAAACCACTAAGCCATACCTCTCACCTCTTTCCTCCGGAATTGTGTGTATTGTTTGTATTATTATTTTACCAGCATATAATTAAATGTTTATTCCCTTTGTGTGCGTGTAGATTTCCTGAAACGGAAATTGGAACAGTACGTGCGGCAGTTGGAGGTGCCTGTCAGGGTGGTCCGGATGGAGCAACGCTCTGGTCTGATTCGTGCTCGGTTAAAGGGGGCATCCATCTCCACAGGTCAGGTGATCACCTTTCTGGATGCCCATTGTGAGTGCACCACCGGCTGGCTGGAGCCTCTGCTTGCTCGCATCAGACTTGACAAGTAAGAACCACAGCTTCCATTGGATTTGCTCCAAGCTCAATAATTTGATGGTTGATATTTACTTACTTGATGATTTAGACAGTGCAAAAAGGCAGAGCGCTGCAAATGATAAATCTCTGAAGACACATGGAGATTCATTCGCAACAAATAACATCATGTCTGTGTGTGTATGTGTGTTGATGAAACACTATTTAGATGTGATGATTTTACCCTGGATCTCCTCAAACCACTTTGTCCTCAGATACAACAGACAGTTGTATATGTCATTCACTTTACATCTGTGAAGACATTCTGTTGTAGTCTTCACTGTGTATTGTGTTTAGCTGAAAATTACCTATAGTTTAACCATGGTTAAAACCACAAAACCATGGATACTGTAGTTAAACCATGGTAACCACATATTAATCATGGTTTTGCTACTGCAACCACAGTTTAAAAATGGTATTTGTGAAAAACTGGTTATACAAATAGTTAACAATCTGCCAATAAACATGGTTACTACACTTTTACTATAAGAAATGTTTTTCTTTTCTTTTTCTTGAAATTTTCATTTCATTTCAAGGGACATTATGTAACTATTATAATTATGTAACTGTTGTAAGTCAGGGGCACCCATTGTCATTGTACTTTAGGGTTTGGTTGAATTGTAAAAAAACAAATGTTGCGGGCCATGTAAAACAATGCAAATAAACTAGTTAAAGACTCAGCATTAGCAGTGGATTGAAAGAATGCTTTAGTGGTTAATCTATGGCTAGCACCTACTTGCCAATGTCTGCCTTTCAGCGAATCAGGTGGTACTATTGGCTGTGTCACCTAATTCATATTCCTAAGCAAATTTAATGCGTTTGAGTTTGTGTCTCTCCACGTTTACAACTTTCCTAAACCCCTGTATACAATTATTTTACTTGTTTATCTTTTTTTTATCTAGATTGAGCATCAGTGGTTAGAAAATCACATTCCACTAATAGGTTCAAATATCACTCATATGTGCGGCCACAAAAGCAGAAGTGTTCCATTTAACCATTTGTGGTAAAGCATAAAACAAACCGTCATTTTCACACACAGTTTTTCATCCGCCATTTGCCACGTGAATTTTCAGATCAGTAGCTCTCAGAGCTTTGTTTACTCGCAATGCTATATTAAATTTTTGTAGTTCGCCTTCATCTCGGGCTGTAGTCGCGCCTGGATGATGGAAACTGTGAGGTATGGAAACACATGCTGTTTTATTTTTTGAAAGTCTGTGCAGAGTGTGTTTCCCTCTTCTTTTAAACTGTATGCATGTGCACATGCCCACATACATATTCTGATTCTCTGTGTTGTCTTGCCTGAGGCAGCCTGTTGGGGCATCATTAGTAGACGAAGCTCCAGACTGCTGAAATTACGAAAGGAAAGTGTGTGTGTGTGTGTGATCCATCATCATCGCCACTGTTAGCATCACAGTGGGCTGCTTGTTGCTGATTGATGACACAAGTTTAGCAAATGTCCTCTCTGATCTGTGCCTGCATCTGTTTGAACATAGAGAGGTGTGTGTCTGAGCATGTGTCAGCTGATTTCGGAAATAAACAAGGGCTATTCAGTATCAGACTAAACTCATTCACACTGCTGAGATCGAGATGTATTTGTCAATGCAGTGAAGAGTGTGTAGCCAATAAAAGTTGGCTACACTGTGTGTGTATGGCTCAGGTTTTGGGTATCAAATGTTTCCATTATTAAAAGGATATTAAAACCTAAAACCAGCTGCATTGTGACCAGCCAACAGAAAATGGCTTAAAGTACTAAATAATGCCTTAATGAAAATCTAAGAGGGATTAGTGGTAAGATTAACTCACTTTATACTTACAAAAAAGTACAATGGTACTAGTATTGTGGTGTTTTAGACATGGTACCATGTTTCAAACATACATACCGTATGTTACCACCGTATTTTTGGAGGTACCTTATTTATTTTTGGAAATACCAAATACTGTAAATACCATACTGTATAAATTTTAGTACCATTTTGTTACATCTAATACCATTACCATAGTACCACCAGTACTTTTATATAAGTGTAACAATAGAAGTCAATGGAAAATCAATAACAGACGAATGTGTATTTGTGTGTTTACAGGAGAACTGTAGTGTGTCCCATCATTGACGTGATCAGTGATGACACATTTGAGTACATGGCCGGCTCGGATATGACATATGGAGGCTTTAATTGGAAGCTGAACTTCCGCTGGTATCCAGTTCCACAGAGAGAGATGGACCGCAGGAAAGGAGACAGAACTCTGCCTGTCAGGTAACATGTTTAAACAAGTTCACCTTACACTGAAACAGCATTGGTCAAGGGTTAGCAGCGTTCATAACGACATCAGATTATTGTTATCACAGTATGTTATTACTATACCATTTATTTGTTATATTAGAGTTTAGAGTCTAATGTTTTTTTTGGAAGGGCAATGAGATACAGAACATGATAGTGGAAAAGAGTTTGTAAAATTAAGACAGATTGGAACTCACGTTGTCCACACGAGCACCATGGCACAATGTGCTAGAGCATAATGGCACTATTCAGTGGCTCTGACTCAAACAAGCAAATCAAACATTTCTTTTATCTTTCCAACACTGAATATTGTATTTGTCTCAAAGCTATGCAATATAAAAGTGCAGTGCGAGCCCCAGCTTTGCAGCTAAACGCTCTGCAGTTAACACAGATAAGAAGAGTTTTAATCTACGCAAGCGTTTTGCTGAGGGGAGAGAATGTTTACCTCCTCACCTCATAAGCAGTGTCTCTTCCACGGAAACAGAGAAGCTGTTAGCCGTTTGAGTCGGGTTTCTTTAAAGAACCCATGTTGTTCAGTCGCACATGTTGTACGTAACATGTTTTAGAAAGTAGTTGTCACTGTGTTTTCATATTTTCGTTCTCACGACCCCTTGCTCATTTACTTCACCTACTTTTACTTCAGAGCTTGCTTTTCTAAGCAGCAAAACAGCATGAAACAACAAGAGAGCAACATCAACAGGTTCTTGAGGAAAACATGACGGAGAATGAGACATGCTGCAGGGGAGAGATGGAAGAAAAACAGGAAAGAACAGAGAGTGCCTGCTGAGGCAAAGGACCAAGAGAGCAAAGGAAATTTTTAAAGAGGAAGAGAAATATGTTGTTAGTGTAATAGGCGCATACAAACACGCCACTGCCATTCAAGATCTCTTTCCTCTGAGTGACATGCAGAGATGTTTGTTTCTGACTGAGAAAACCAGAAAGGAGAAAACGTTTTTAAAGATGCGATCGTATCCCTTGAGGTTCTGCATGACAAACTTTACTTACGTCTTTCTTCTCCTCTTTGTTCTTTGTATCTGTCTCTGCAGGACTCCCACCATGGCTGGTGGTCTGTTCTCCATAGACCGAGATTATTTTCAGGAGATTGGCACATATGATGCAGGCATGGACATCTGGGGAGGAGAGAACCTGGAGATTTCCTTCAGGGTCAGTCTCACCACTGATTAGATCATTCAGCCAATACTGTAACATATACACCCCCTCCTACCAATAATTTCTTGTGCCGTCAGAACTTTCTTGTGCAGTTCTGTGGTGAATATCAGTATATTAGTTTCTATTCAGTATTGCAGTAAATTGTGGGTGCAACACTGTTTCTATACATATAACAGATCAACTAAAATCTAAAAAAGGTTAGAGTGGGTAATTTGCATTTCTAAATTTTAAAATTTAAAGTAGCCAGCCCCGTAATTTTTCTCTACTAACATTAATAGTTCCAGATAGAAACCAGACCATCAAGCTTTGCATGTTGCCAAGCAACACTGGAATTCATAAGTGGTGTGGTGCGACAGATATATCCCCCTCAATAAAAGCGAAACGCCACAAACATAGACAAGTAAAGTAATACAGAAAATGAAAGTTAAACTAAATATCACCACTTCAGCCTATCAGATTAAAGCATTGTAACTAACTGTCATGCAAATGAATTTATCAGATCTGGCAGTGTGGAGGGACACTCGAGATCGTCACCTGTTCTCACGTGGGTCACGTGTTCCGTAAGGCGACTCCTTACACGTTCCCCGGTGGAACTGGGCAGATCATCAACAAGAACAATAGACGGCTGGCAGAGGTCTGGATGGACGAGTTCAAAAACTTCTTCTACATCATCTCACCTGGTCAGTCACATACATATACATGCTACATATCTGTACAATAAATGCACACAAAACATCCAAGGCCAGAACAAATGAAGATATGAATATGTGGCCATGTGATGCATTATCATGTATTCTTGGATTACTTTGACGGTAACAAACCTCAGTATGTAGTTATACATGAAATCCGGTTTGTTTAGCTAGAAGCATTTGTGTCCATGTACTGGCCTTCAAGTATGACCTGTACAGTTTGTTTAAGGCCTGTCACTCAGCTAAAGAATATAGCTGGATACAATATTGCTATATTTTTTTTATCTATGTTTCTTTATCTGTCTGTTTCTTATTCATCTTTTCAGACGCTCTTTGTCTCTCTGCCTTTCTGTGACTGTCTCTCTAGCTCTATGTCTGTCTGTCTCTAGCTCTGTGTCTGTCTCTTTAATGTGTTGGTGTGTATTATCAGCACTCGGGCAGTAGAGCAGTATTGACTCAGAAGATGTTAGATAATAGATATTAACATCACTGTCAATAGTGTCCAGTGCAGCTCAGCTATCTGTCTGACTGTATTGTGTTATTGTATTGTATTGTTCCCTTCTCTATGTACATGCTTCTATAGAATCTCTCTGGCTTGTTAGTGTGGCAAGACAGCATCACTATTACTATTGCTCATTCTTCTGAACAAACCCCCAAACACAAGTATTGAACTTCAACTTGTCCTCCACCATTTATGAGATAGGTGAATGGTACCTCAAATCGTACAGCTTGTTGAGTAGAGGGGCTTTTACTTTTGAATCAATTAGATCTGGAATTTTTTGCCGGGTAGATGAAAATTGGTGGAAAAAATTAACTGGACTCACATCGGAGAGACCCGAGCGTGTATTTGGGGACCACAACGTCACAGGGACTTGAGGGTGGGCTCTTTAGACCTGGACCAGAAAGCACACAATCACACATCCAGAACATGATACAACAACCCAGGCTAACCTAGCAATGCATTAAAAATCACTCAAACACTTAAGCAAGTGTATAGAAGTTCCCTGACAATCGCCCACAACACCTTAGCATCATAGCAGCAAGTTTTCCATGCACAATTCACCCTTTTCTTCAGAAAAAATGAACATCCTGGTACATTTACGATTTTGTATTCTGGTGTGTGTGTGTTTATTTGTGGCAGGTGTGACGAAGGTGGATTATGGAGACATCTCAACCAGAATGTCTCTGAGACAGAGGCTGCAGTGTAAACCGTTCTCCTGGTACCTAGAGAACATCTACCCAGACTCCCAGATACCACGACACTACTACTCACTGGGAGAGGTGTGTATTTCTCACACACACACACACACTGAAAGCAAAAGTATGGCAAAGTGTGATAAACAGATTTCTGTTTGTAGAACGTGTGTGTTAAGTCAGAGCAGGTGTGAATTAGCGAATAACACTCTTTTGTTTCTCAGGGTTGACTGTCACAGGAATTGATTAGGGTTTTTTTGTTTGTTCATTTCGCTTAGGAAATGAAAGACATTTATTCTCTCTCGGTCTCCTCTCCTCTGTTGTCTTGTTTCCTGTCCCGTCTCTTGCCCGCTCACTTTCATTCCATCTGTCTATCTCTTTCTCTCTCTCTTTCAGACGCTCTTATAAATAAAACATGCATGTCATTTCTGATGTCTGAGGCTCGCTTTCTTTGAGTCTGTCTGCTTGAGTTTCTTGGAGTGTCTGTCCATGCTTTGTTCCTTTTTAGCTCATCCTCGTCTCTCCTCTCCACTGATGGTGACATTTTGAGGTAAAACAGGAAGTTTACATGTAGGGTGTGATGTCACATCATGTTTAGCCAATGAAAATCATTTGTATTGCAACTGTGGGAAAAATAGGCTCAAATTTAAGTATTTTGATAATGTTTTTCAGTAAAAATACCAATACATCCTCAGAACAAGATAAGTTAGAGGTAGTTATACAATACCATGCTGCCACAGAAGTAGTGTTTGTCAAAGCTTAAGCTACACTGTTGTTGTTGTGCAAGTTACTGTTTTGAATGATAACAGCAATTCATCTCTCCCTCCATCTGATGTCTTTGATCAAATACACATCTATGTGTGTGTTTGTGTATTTGATTGGCACAGTTGTCTCTCAGTTTGTCAATACTCCCACCCACTCTGGTGTCTGATAAGCTTCGGGTAATTAAGCATGTTTGACCCTGAGACTCAGACGTGCCTGTGTTTATTCATGCGGGAGACCGATTTAACTGTGTCTAATCTGTCTGTGTGATTTGTCCGCTTCTAGATCCGTAATGTGGAGACCAATCAGTGCCTGGACAACATGGCCAGAAAGGAAAATGAGAAAGTGGGCATCTTCAACTGTCACGGAATGGGCGGTAATCAGGTCAGCTCCCCACATCGCTCTCGCTTTAAGACACATGCATGTGGTTTGAATAATGATGGTGATGTTTTACGATGATGATGGAAGTGACATTGATGTATTGTGACCTTTGCCGTCTGCCCAGGTTTTCTCGTACACAGCCAATAAAGAGATCCGAACTGATGATCTCTGCCTGGATGTGTCCAAACTCAACGGCCCTGTTATGATGCTCAAATGCCATCACTTGAAAGGCAACCAGCTCTGGGAATACGACCCAGTGGTGAGTGTGTGTTACAGATCTTTAAAGAAATGTCTGGTACATGTGTAAAACGCTGTTGATTACCACAGAAAATTGTCCTTCTGTCCATGAGTCTTAAATACTATAAACACAATTTTTGTTTGTTTGTACAAACTGAGAGATGAGTCAAAATTATTGCCTGTAGTAATCAACATCATGCATTAAATGTTGTCAGCAGAGCTTAAAGCCCCCGTGAAATCAAAATTGAAGTTTCTTGGCTTTAAGTATGAATATCTTGTATGCCTTAAGGATATCTATAAATTAATGTGCGCCAAAACATTGGCAAAATTAATATTTAGTAAATAAACATGTAAAACTTTTCTTGCTTTCACCAATACAAATCAACAAATTTTAATGAAGTCTAAAAACATTCGGGAAAGAGCATGTTTGGGTAATCCAACCAATTAGCATGACAAGACGTCTGTATATGTAGTTGTCCCTCACCTCCTGTGACAGTATTGCAGCATCTCTCACTCTGTCTGATTTGTTTTTGTTCTGTTATAATCCCAGATGATCAGTGTGGGATGATAAAAGCAAAGACAACAAACAAAACTTAAATAGTACATTAATAAAACAAGCCTGCTCATCCGCTGAGATAATGCATGTTGTTGTCTCCTGGCCCTCCACCGATGCATGTATGTATACGTGCCTGAGTAGAAGAATTTTCTGTTCTAGGGTCTTGCTTGCCTCATATGTCATATAAGGTCAAAAACATTTAGCTAACCCTTTAACGCTGCCTCTCTGCAGGGTGTACAGTCATCATATATTGAATATCTATACATGCACACACACGCATATCTCCCCTTGGCTTCCCTTATAAACACTGCTTGATGTAGTTAAGTTAGATTAAATAACCTTTCAGTCAGTCCCCAAACTGCATTGCTGCTCCGTTTCGGTATCTGGCTTAAACGCCACTTCAAGTCTGTTGAGTGACAGAGCGCATCAGCTGAGAGGAGCAGAGAGGACAAACCAGAAAGCCTTTGCATTCCACTGCTGTTGGCTTCAAGAGATGCCTGTTACTCCACAGCTGCTTCTTCCTCTACATCCCCCTCACCCCACTTTCTAGCCCCCACCGGGCTGGCCCTGTGCCCAGAGAAACGGAAGACTGTGCAGAATAGAGAACACGAGCAGAGACTTTCCACTGTCTGATAAAGGTTCTGTTTTTCTCGTGGGGAGAGAGAGAGACAAGAGTAGAAGGAAGGGTGATTCGGAGTGAGAGAAATCAGGAAATCTCTTGCCACCTCTGTTGCATGCATTTCCATTTATTAGCATCACAAACTCATCCGTGTGCGCACGTATGTGCCCTCACACCTTAAACCCTTGTAGGTTCTATCCTAATTGTATCTGTGTGGCTTAATGCTTCCCGTTACACTGTAATTCTAGAGCCCTCAGCTCACCTAAGGCCCATTACGCATACTCGCACACATGCTCCACTGTAAAGACATCCATGTGCATTGACAATTTGTCTTTGCCTTGAAGCGTACAGGTTTGTTTGGCCATCCATGCGTGTAATGTCTATTGTGGGTATGTTCGGTATGCCATACCACCAACTATTAGTGCTATTATATTACAGTATAGATACTGTGCACAGTCTGCAGGGAATACCTGGGTGGCCTACTTTTGCCTAAAGTGCGGTATATAAACAATCCCACAATGCAATGTGCTCACCTTGAACATTTTTTTAGCAAGGGTGACGAATTAAGAGGAAGTAATATTGAATGATGTTTTTAACTCATGCTTTACTCATTTGATTGGAATACCAAACTTTAAGACTTTTAAACAGAATTGATTTGAAGGCAGGGAAGGCAATTTTCTCCAAAAACATTTTTTGTTATGTGGGTTGAAAGTCTCTTGACATCCTGATAGCAGTCACTAAGTAAAGTGGTCTAAATATATTTATATAAATGTATATTTTTGTGAAAGGCACAGGACCATAAAATGTTCATCCAATCATTGCATTTGGTCTGAATGTAATGATAGGGTGTCCTACTTGCCTGTCAAACTACGTATACATTCATGTGTTGGAGGAGGCGTGGCTTTGGAGAGTGCTCTGAAGGGAGGTTGCGATCTTATGCTTTCAAAGCCAGGTTGCTATTGCTAATGGTATTATTTCTGAGATGCCTCATTCTGAACTGAGCATTCACAGTTGTGAGATAAATGCATATTGGAAACAATGTTTCCATAATGTTGTTTAAAAAAATATCATCATATACTTCATACTGTATCACAATTTCTTAAAAACAGTAGGCAGTACAGTATAGTAGGATTCTGTTCCAAACATAAGCTTTCAGAGAAAATATGCAAAAATATGAAAATATGCAAAATATGCAGAAAATATATATCATTCAAGGGTCATGTGCATAATGTCTCACACAGTGTATGTGTGTCCCTGTCTCCTGCAGAAGCTGAGTCTGGTACACGTAAACAGTAATCAGTGTTTGGATAAAGCATCTGAAGATGACAGTCAGGTGCCCAGCGTCAAGGACTGCACCGGGAGCCGCTCACAGCAGTGGCTGCTGCGCAACGTCACACTCCCCGAGATATTCTGAGAGCACACACACAGCACACAGACGGACAGATGGACAGACTCACACTGGCACTGGTGGAGAGAGAGAGAGAGAGAGGACTGTTTTTCTCTCCATCTCTGGAGGTCTGCCTTTAATTGATCTAAACAAACAGAACTCCATATGTATATGAATCTCCCATCACTCCACCTTGTTGAGGAAAACAAACGAAAAATGGAGAGATAGATTAGTTCGAGAGAGGAACTTGAGTTTGATGCCCTCACCCTCTGTGTTTGAGGAGAACGAGGCATTTTGGTTATGTTTACGAGAACGCCTCCCTTTTAGAGTATCATTGTGTGTGTGTTGAGAATGTGTGGGCCAGACTGTTTTCCACAAACAAAGGAGTTTGGCCCTTGTTTAATTTAATTATGTTTAAAGCCTTTTAGAAATGAAGGCCATTTAGCACATGAAGGAGAGGCTAATTTGTGTGTCTGGGTGTGTGTGTGTCTTTGCGTGAAAATTCGAGTGTGTCACATATCAAGAAGGATCTTCCAACATGGACTGCTATCCATTTGCTCAGGCTCAGAAGCAGGGGCTCCCCCTACTGGCCATTGACAAATGTTGGCACCTGTCAATCAGTCTTGTCTCAGCAAGTGGACTGCCTACAATCAATGAACAGGATCACGGATTATCAAGGACATTATAGGATGTTTCAAGGACATTATAGGATGTTTCATATCATCAGTGTTTATGTAACATTTTTAAACCAGTTGTTGAAGATAGTTTTCTTGGTTTCTCCATTTTTGAGTGCCACATACGCATACATTTCTTGTTTTTTTTTAAGAACGTTGTCTTGTTTAAAGATATGGTAGCATTTTAAAGTTGACAAACAATTTGATAAAAAAATGTTGCCTTGTTGCATTACCCATAAGCACATGGGTTAATCGTGAAGAGATGGACCACATTCTGTCATATCCAACAAGGGCTTGTTGTCACTGTTAATGTGTGAGAGAAACTGTATTCAAGTCTTTTGTTTGATATCTTTCTTTGTTTACGTTCACTTTAAATTGTTACTGATATGTAGTAACATTCCTTTTTAAAATTAATCAATTTTGTCATCTAAAAATTGACGGTGGCTGTTTGCCGCATTACATGTTTAAACATCATGTTTAAACAGTCTGATAGCCTAAAGAGATTTTCCATCATGTCCTGCATTTCACATTTCATTTTCTTCTCAAATGATCTGTCATTTCATTTTTGTGAATTCACTCACTCCAAACTCATGTCATATCAAGACGAGTAAGAAACTAGGGCTGAAAGTGCTGCTCCACTGAGAAAGGAGGACGACGGTTGGAAATGAAGTTTTGAGTTTTGTCATGTGGGATCAGTAATCAATCCTGATTTTTATGCCCTTAAAATTTCTTGACCCTGTTCTAATACTTGAAGTGATCTTGCACTCCTTATAGAAGCTGTCTAGAGAGATTTGCATGCCATATACTAACAACCTGGATTTAGGAATATTCAAAATTTTGGGGATTCTAAATATAGATTCTAAAAAGATTGTAATCGCTAATTCAAATTACAGTTTGAGGTTTAATAGATCTGATTTAATTTGTTTAATCTAAATCTGAATATTGTAAAGTTTAAATAGACACGTCAGCTTGACCGCAATAGGGGAGATGAGGTGGTGAAGATAACATTAAGTATTTGGACAGGGCTGCAGGATCATCAGTAGAGATGGGTGAGTGTGATGGAGTGTGTGTTTATATCTGTCAAAAGGGATGTCTTTCGTTTTGTTTTTGTCTTTATTTGATGAGGGTCTGGCCTGCTGAATGGTGGGTTGGAGAGCCCTGTGTTAAGATGACCACAGGCTGGAGGAATAAACCACAGAAAGTTTACAGTCTAACTTTAGTGTCTAACTCTCTGTTAGTGTTTATGATGGTTTGTTTAAACACATTCACAATACGACAGTGAAATATATATCAGAAAAAAACCAAATCAGTATCATCAGCTTTACTTCCTGCTGATTGTTTTTGCTGTCGACTTCGGTAATTACTGCAGAATTGTTTTGAATATCAGTAATGTGGGCTGTTTTGTGCAGCGTGTTTAATGTGGTATGCTATGCTGCATTGACTAGGATAAATGAATTGTTTCTAGATCAATTTGGCTTAAATGTTATTAGCAGCAAAATTCATAAAAAAACTTGTTGCTGCAGACTAACAAACACCACAGGGAACTTGAGCACTTGGCCCTTAAAAAACTTTCCATTTTAATTACATAATTATGGCGTTATTTTATGCAAAGTGTTAGTTTTTAACTAAGATCTTACCACTCTATATTTAAAACACTACCGCAATGAAAAGAACGCTTATCTACTCCAATGAAATCTAATTTGCCCATGTTTGCCTGGAGAGATTTAATTGGCACAGCTCATTAAGACGCTTGTTCTATTTTCCTAGTTCATCTTAAGTTGGAGAATTACATTCAAACAGAAACTTTTGAGGGTTATTTTTGAACATCCCCAGATACAGTTCAAAGCTAAAAAGTTTTGAAAATAAAATTGCACAGTGTTAAAGTTAAATGTTAATTTTAGATTTGTTTTTATTATAACTGAAGATTATAATTTTAACATATCCTATTTCTAAGCCAGAAAACCTGCTGATTATTTTCAACAATACTACTATGAGCGGACTATTAAAACAGGTTGAAAAAAATCTGATCTGTTGATTAGCCTGCTATTTACGGCATGGTCTTAAACTAGTATATAGATGACATAAAAACATCAGCTTGTCCCTGTTTCTATTATTCAGTAGTATATATTCTACTGAACAAGCCATTTATATGGCTCATTTCTCCATATATTTAATTTACCACATGGCCTACACTGTCACCAGTCACTCAAGCAATTTGTTTTGTTTTTCAGATTGGTAAAAATGTCAGCAGGATTATACACGTGATGTGTGCAATATATACAATTTACAGCTTTGGGAAAAATGACCAGAGGCACTTGTGTGACAGCGACAAAAAAGACATTAAAAACATGTCATTTTAGTTAAATAGTTAATCTCTCTCATTCAGAAACTGACGTCAATAAAAATGGGCTGGAATTTGAACAACATACAAAAACAAAAGCCACGCATCTCTGCGTTTAAAAGGCGATGAAGCTGCTATACAGAAACCAGGCAGACAATAGGCCTCTCTCACTCACTTACACCGCACCCAAAAGAGAGTCAATAGCTCAGTTCAGTGTAATCGAGTGTGAACGACAATCGATTTCAATTTCACCTGAGATCCTGCATAACGGGCTTGCAACGTGCGGCGTTCTGGGTACGTGTGCCCCCATCGGAGGGTATCTAGGGTCAAAGTTCGCATTGCATGAAAATATCTTTAATAAATGGTGTTGACCTGAGTGTGAAAAAATCCATATGTCATGTTATGAATGAGCTGGTTATTTTACTGGCAATTTGTGTCTCATATTGACAGTGTTGTAATTATTTTCCAGCAAGCACAGTTTTACCCTCCTAACATGAGTATTATTGAATAAACACACATATCTGTATTTATTTTAAATGCATTGTGCAACTGTCAAGTGATCAAAGCTCAAAGTTACTGCCTTATTGAGATATGCGAAACATCATTCATATCAACATGTCTATGAAACTTCTTAGAGGTTTAGAAGCAGGAATTACGTTTTCTAATACCTAAAACAAATTAAGTGGATAGCAAAATCCAATTTTCTAACTCAGCCTGATAAAATACAAATCAATTTTACAGTTTCTCTGTCCACAGGGGCAGTGCATATACCCAACAAAAACAGACAGTTTTATTAAAACGATTAAATAGTGCTGCATATTTAGGAACAAAAAACACTCAACAGAACAACAAAATAAATCCGCAAACAAACAAATCATTTAGAAAACTTACATAAATCAATTTTTAAACAGTATTTTTAGGACAAAAATCATGTAAGGTTAGAAGACTAACCTATAAACAGCCTGTTCAACAGTTAACTATAAAGTACACCATTTCTCCTATTTGGCGTCAACCAAAACAGTAACTTCAAAGTGCATCCACTTCCACTCTTAAAGGCTTTCAATTTAGAAGAACCTAATCAAGTTAAAAACAGAAATACTGGAAAACATTGTGTGTTATACAGTTACCTGATAAGTGCACTGCAATAAAACTTGATTGACAGACAAAATGTAAAGCCATTCTCTTTCTCTGTACACCAGCTAGTTCTGCCAGCAGTGTTTGGTCATTAGCTCAACCTCTGTGGCTGTGTGTTAACCGTTTAAAAAAAACATTATTTTCTCATTTTCACACAAAGAACGGCCTTGAACAAATATATAAGCAGACTTTAAAAGACCTGTTAAGTGGGAAGTTACCAGACCTGATAAAATGTATCTTTGGGCTAAATAAAGTAGTTTTCAAGGAAAGGTTAAATATAAGTGAAAGAAAAATGCACATAAAAGTAAGGATTAATTATTAATAATGTATTAATAATTCACTTCAAGAATTAATAGTTCTTGCAGTGTACCTCCTTTCAGAACGTAACCTACAGAATTTGAGGTGAGTAAAATTAAGATGCCTGAGGTAAAATGAATGTAAAGCTTAAGAAATCACAAAAACCAACAAATACACAAAGGCATGGCATAAATATGGAGCTGTGTGTAACAAACTAGTAATGACATGTTATAACAAGTCAGTTTCACAGTTGGTTTCACAGCTGTTACAGTTTAGCATGAGAAAAAGTAGCATATTAATAATATTATTAATATTATTAATAATATTAATTAACATATGTTGTTTATGAATAAATATCAGTTCAAAATAGCAATATATGTATAGGCCTGTGTTGCTAAAGACTGCTTTAATTAAATCTAGTTTAATACTAGTTTAAACAGTTAACTAGTTTAACTAGTAGAATTGAACCACTAAAAACAGGCCTCATGGTCCATTTAAGAATTACTGGGAGTTGTGAATGTTGAAACTAAA
The DNA here is from genome assembly GCA_036877525.1 of Chromobotia macracanthus. Classification (NCBI taxonomy): domain Eukaryota; kingdom Metazoa; phylum Chordata; class Actinopteri; order Cypriniformes; family Botiidae; genus Chromobotia; species Chromobotia macracanthus. The sequence goes on along the minus strand of JAZGTH010000015.1, from coordinate 7,351,105 downwards.
GATCTCTAGATCACAGACTGAGGGCTTTGGTGTGAAAGCAGAAAGAAAACATCTATAGTTATAGTTACAGTGTTAGCCGTTAAAACAAACAGCACATGCTAAACATAAGCAAAGAAAAACAGGGAAATCTTTCACACTAGTCTTTCAATCACACAAACTGTTTACATAAACAACAGTGCCAAACACATCCACAATATGGGATGAATGATCAGTAAAACCAGATAAAATCTTATTTGTGAACTACGGCCTGAAAATGTGTTCCAATACATTGATAAGCTAGTTCACGTTTTACAGTAAAGCACAATGTAAACATGTAACATTGTTAGTGTGCTACCTGAAGGTAGCATTGCAGCACTGTTTTAATTTATTACTACAGTGCTGGACAAAGCACAGGTGTGTTAACTAAGCATTGCACTCGAGTGTGCAAACAGTGTGGCCCTTTCTGAGCCTGGTCTCTAAGCATTACGCAAATTTAGCATTACAGTGCTTAGTGAACTCTGTTTAGCACAGAGGTCGACATCAAGGGGCATCATTATGCTATGTGCTACACAAGCCACATTAGCAGAGAATGGAAACTTAACTGGAAACTTAACAGGAAGAGCAAGTCCCCATTTTTAGGGGTACGAAACCCCGTCCCTTTCATAGACTTGCAGTGCTTTATGGGAATGCCCCAGACAGTAAGAGGCTGGTCAAATTTCTCTCATTCATGAGATCTTCTCAGCTGGGTTGGAGTTTCTGCAAATAACCTGACAAAAAAAGGTAGTAAGAGAGAGTTGGTTGATTACAATCGAAAGTTTTAAGAACAATAAGAAGACATGTTACCGGCCCTGATGTATAGGGAAGCTGCCCTGCACTGGAGTTGCCTGGGTGCTGCTGGGACTCATCAACATGGCACTGTAGATGTTGGATGCCACCACCAGTATGCAAAGCAGAATAGGTCCAATGATGGCCCCCTCCAAACCCAAATAGTACGCTCCACCTGCTACAGCGAGGCCCGTCAAATACGGGTGTCCACCTCTGCATACACAAACACTTGCATTAACACAAACCAAAGCAGGATATACAAATATACATGAGATTACAAAACTGTTTATGTAACAGAACCAGTTCATACATAATTCACACATAAGTATAGGACATACTAATACGGATACATACTGATACAATATCATACAAGTATATGCACATCATCAACCAGACTTAGAAAGCACACATGTAAAAATGAAGACAACAACAAACACACACCCTGATATATCAGAGTATATGGCAGTGTCAACAAAGTATGTAGGCAGCAGATGGCAGAAGAGAAGTAGCAGAGCTTTGACTCCCTCCCCCTGAGCCAACCACAGATCCAGCACTGCAGGTAGAGCCGCCCAGTATGTCCCCAAAAACGGCACAGCACCGAGGATAGCTGCCAGCGCTGCCAAGGCAGACAGATAGAATGTAGATATGTGTGCATGAATAATCAGCTAGTCCTTCAAGTACTTCTCTAGTAACTAGTCAACTAGTAAAAAAACATTTGGCCTGCTCTAGACAACAATGAAATTTTCTTTCCCTCTGATTCTCTTCGAAATCTCGCAGTTAGTAAAAAGCATTGTGTGGAACAGTGGATAAGTGATGGTGTTTGTATTCATGCACATCCCAGTGTAGCAATCTTTTTTATTCTATTTGGTATATTAGTTATTTAGATTAATACATTATAAATAAATGTAGTTAATAATGCCCTACTCCTTAGTGATTTTCAAAAGGAAAGAAAGGTTGACTATTGCTTATTCTAAAACTGTTTTGCTTTGCAAATAAAATTAAATGCATACTGTTTATGAGTATGTGCATTCCCAAATGTATTGAAATACCTCACTACAAAATCACAAAATGCACATTCCTTACACAAAGGTAAAACCATATTAGATTTAATAATGTATAAGAGAGAAATAATGAAAATATTATCAATATCAATAACAAACGTCTGTGGCCCCCATAGCTCAACTGATAATGGATTATATTCCCAAGAAACACTGACACACAGATAAAATGTACAACTACAACACACTGCATGTTGCTTTAGATAAAATCATTTGCCAAAGGCATAAATGTAAAATTGAGACTGAGACTCGAGACAAATTAACAGAGGAGTCTGGCATGTCTGTGTGATTTTTAGCCTTACCTGAGGGGATAAAAACAATGTTGATGCCAAATATTGTGTGTGTAAGCCAAGTATAAAGGCCATAGAATACAGCCATCTTCAGAGAGGCATCAAACACACCCCTACACAGAAAAGAGGGTGAGACAGACAGCAGAGAGACAGTGACCCCCAAATCCCTCTGATGTAGACTAATAAAGCAGAAAGAAGTCAGTGTGAATCAGACCCATTCTGATAGCACTCACAAAAATGGGTCTAATGGAACATCTATGTTCATTCTGGATGTGAACACACACACACAATGGGGCCCGCAGTTAAAAGAAGCACTGAAGAGCTCTTCTTTCATCTTTACAATGACACATTTTCAGATTCGTCTCCTGACCTTGTCTAGGAAGACAAAAGTGCGAGTGTGCTTTAAAGAAGCATAAACAGATGGTTTTTATCCAAGCTAATTACAGTATGCTAATTTGAGGCACAGTCCCCCTGGAGCAATCTGGAGTTAAGTGCCGTCTTCAAATGCGTAGTAAACGGTACAGCTCGACTGTGACCCCATTACTCTGATTTCTGGGTCACCTCTACCTGCTTTTGAATCTGTAACCTTTATTTTAGCAGTACAAATTCTTAACCAGCATATTTCTATTAGCCCATTGCAATCACATATCAGTTGTTCCTAACATAATTTATGTTAAACCCTCTATGCAAATCAAAAAAGGCAGACGGATCTACAGAGCTGTCTCGCCCTCTTGTGGCAATTATGAAGTACAACATCTAGCATAATTCAGTGTGTTTTTTCTATTTAAATGGCAAAACATATCAAGGTTTTTTTTAAATAGACCATAAACTTTAGTTCTGTCATGTTATTGTTGAAAGTTTCATTTGGGAAGCATTTGATTGGACAAAAAACTATGAATCAGTCATTTATATTTTGTTCCTTTTTTTGCAGAAAGGTAAAGATTAATTCTGCTGACTTTTATTGTATTGTACTATATTGCGCACACATTTTTCTTGAGCGACCAGTCAAAGTATTGTCTGTATCTGATGGAGTACCAAAACAAATCTCAGTGTTAACTCCATATGAACTTGTACCTGATGGCCTCCTCTACAGACTGGCCGATGATATTTGAAGAGGGTCCAGGTTGGGAGAGAGGGGTGAGGCTAATGACCCACTTGACAGGTTTATAGTATTCACCACTGGAGCTCAGCAGATAAAACAGTGTGGTGAGGAAAATCACCTATATATCCAGAGAAAAATTTGTTTAAAATCACACCTAAACATTCAACCTGGTTGTGTGTGTATGTGTGGTCCTGGTATTCACTACGTTATGGGAACCAAGTGTTCCTACAAGTAAAGTAATACCAGTGCATTTTGACCTTGTGGGGACATTTCTGAGTTCCCCATGAGGAAACAAGCTTATAAATCATACAGAATGATCTATTTAGAAAGTTTTCTGTGAGGGATAGGTTTAAGGGTAGGGTTAAGGAACAGAGTATATAGTTTGTACAGGTTCCAGTAAACATGAAAACCTAACGTGTATGTGAGTTACCAGAGAGAGGGCAAAATTGAGCAGTGCGGTACCGCTGTGGAACAATACGGTAAGCAGTGTGGTTGTCGTGGATATCAGCAAGCCAACGTTTCGACTCATCACCACCCACAAAGACTCCAATATCTACAGCAAAGGACAGATATTAATCAATCTGTCAAACAGAGAGACTCCCAGCCAGCTAACACAGGCACACACTCACTGACCGACAGCAGTGTCTCGATGTTCTCCTGAACGAAGGAGGCGATGTCCTGCCAGTCCAGGATGTCCCCAAGCCAGTTGCTCTGCCTGTGTAGATGCAGCTTGTGTCCACGGTACCGACCAGTGTGCGTCATGTTCTACAACACAACACAACAAATGTGCTGTAATCCAAAATGAGCTATCTGATTAAGAATACTACAGAAATGCAAGAATTCCTATTACCTTTACAAACCAGGAATGATAGAGACGATCCCAAAGCTCCAAAACCTGTTTCTCAATCACAGCTGTGTTGTTCACTTTATCACCTAATATCTTATGAAGCTATAAATACACACACACATAAACATGCACACACACACGTGCACACACACACAAAACTCAAAAGTTTATTCAAAAGTGCACTTTACTCTAGAGAAATGTTTTATCTTCATAATCGTCGTAACTTTTCTGCTGACAAAAACTATGTGGGTGAAGACAAATGATATTAACCAATAACATCATCATAAAGTGTGTGTATAGCACATTAACAACGTCCTCTGACCTTCAGTGTGATCCACTCTCTCCCATGCTGGTAAACATTGGTGGCTGCAGAGTTCAATGCCTTCTGAACAACCTGGGCCTCTGGAAGCCAGCTACAACACACACAAACACAAAAGTTTTCATGTTTAATGGAGACATTTCATAAATGTAATGGTTTTAATACTGTACAAACTGTATGTTTTACCCCCCCACACTAACCCTCTCCCTAAACCTAACTCTCACAGAAATCGTTCTATTTCAAATTTATTGGCTTGTTTCCTCATGAGGACCTAAAAATGTCTTCACAAGGTCAAAATATACTGGTATGTTGGGTCATGTGGTCCCCATAACATAGTAAATACCAGCAGTACACACACACACGCACACGTTTTTTTATTTTGACATGAGCACCTTCTGGAACATTCATATAAAATGTCCACAGAAGATTCCTAACTTCCTGCGAATGTTATGTGTTTCAACTCACTTGGCCCACTCAGGGTGGTTGGAAACAGTCTCATTGATCAGGTTACTGGTGACCTCTATGATATGAACACTCTCATGATGCACCTATAAACACAAACACAATCAGTGAGCGGCGACGTGATCTGATCACGTTCATCACGCTGTGGAATAATTAGCACAAGGACAGTGAGTTTGTAACGTGGTACCATAGCTGTGAGCAGCAGGGCCATGAGCAATGTGCCAGTTACCAGCAGGAAGATTATAAAAATACTGATCAGCTTATCCAAGGAACGTTCCAACCACACTATCATCTGCAAAGAGATGAAAGACAAAGAGAGAGACAGAGAGATTAGTTTCCATACAACAAATGTGATCATTGACGCAAGTGTCACCACAGAAACCTGCTTCCCTCTGCCAAACTGGTGGAACATGGCTACACTTATAGGTCCTGAAAACCTTTTACTGAAAGGGGTTTAGCACCTTAAGAAAACAATTACAGGAGCAGTATTCTTTCTTTAAAACAACTCTGGAACACAAAAATACCATCAAATTACCACTGAGTGACCATTCACTCAGCTAACAATTTCATGTTGTAAGAATGTTTCCCTAACATTTCCATTACGTAACAAAAACATTTAAAAGGTTATGTTACGTCAGTTATGTTCGCTATTTTTTTAGACACTGTATTTATGTTATCGCTTGGTTATAAGAACTTTATTCAAAGTTTTTTAATTCTGTAATGTTTTTAAATGTTCCATTAACAATTTAAGAACAACATTTTGAATGCATATGATATATAACATCATAAAGTTCTAATAAAGTAAGAATGTTTTTGATAACTTTGAGAGAACCTTTGGAGAATGTTAGCCAACATTCTGAAAACATTCCCTGCTAGCTGGGCAATAAAGCGAGAAACAGGCAAAAATTTATAATAATAAACAGTTCAAAACCCTTTTAATTGCCTCAGGAGCCCAAATCATGCTGCCTTTTTCCACTTTAAAATGCTTTGACTAATCAAAGCTAATAACTGCTGATCATATTGTGGGCAGGAGGTGTGGGAGGTGGTGGCCATATTTCTGCTTTTGGCAGGTGGACTCAGTTCCTCTGTGCCCTTAGCTTCTGTTAGACACTTGCACGTCTAACACGCTTCCTTGTCTAGTTAGCTCTAAATGCTAGAATCACACACAAACATGGTAATGCTTAAGATGGATTAGTACAGAGCTTACACTCTAAACTATTAGAAAGTACATTAATCAAAAAACATCACTTCTTTCCCCAAACTATAAAGCAACGTTAAAAATAAACACTTGTCAGAAGATATAAGATTGCACTGTGAGTGGGGGGATGCTATCGGAAAATAATTTATCACCATCTGTTCCTGTTGAGCCAGAGTTAGACTCTGATAATCTGATACAGGAAAAAGATACTATGTGGATACATTAACAATGAAACAACAGAACAAAGAAATCAATCTGTGATTAAACAAAAATTCTCTGGAATTTATCACACTTTCAGAAACAAGCTTTTGTCTATTTTAACACAATCAGTACTGAAGTGAATTCGTATTATAACATTTTTACCTGTATAAAATATGACTCTTCCAAAACTTATCAGGCTGCATAGGCAGGCAGAATTTTAAGGCATCATAAGGATCATCACAATGCTATCACAAAACTGTTCCAAAACCTAGCTATCCTTATTATGCTGCCTACTAAGTTACCTTCTTTTGTCTAAATATTTAAAATTCTTAAACATATTTCTAATGAGTTTCCATGACAGTCGCCTTAGAAGGCAGCTGTCTATGTAAGGCAGCTCACTAAGTTTTGTAACACAGTGTATGTGTCAAACCATGATCAAACAGAAGAACCATTTAACCACACCCACACCTGAAATACCCAACTGCACCAGATGCCTTGATCTCACCAGACCAAAGCGTCCATCTGCCCAACCTGTCCATCCCCTCTATCTGTTCTCTCCCTACATGCACGTCACACACTTTAAAGCCAACCAGCCCCAAACACACCTACAGCTGTGGAAGAGTCAGTCTCTCTCTGGGTTTTCCGCTTTTTCTGACAGTTAGTATATCAGTATATCAATCACATCCAGAGGCACACGCTCCCTTCCACAGCATGAGCATCACACACACTGAGAGCACTGCAGGAACAGCCATAAGCCAGTGAGCGAAGCAAAAACTCAGAGATGGAGGGGGTGACACAGTGGAGGGGGAAACATCACTCCAAGCTTCTAATGGGAGCACACGCTGTCGGTCTTTCATTCTCTTGCCCTTTATTCTTTCTTTCCTTGCTAGCGCAACTGATTTACCTGCTTGTTAAGCCAATGCCAGAGCTTTGAGGAGGAAGACAGAGAGACAAACGGTTATTAGAAACAACCAATCAGAATGCAGGAAAGCAGCACACTTCAACATAGTTTCCAGGCAATGAAAAGAGAACACGAAGGGACCGAACAGTGAAACTACAGGACAAGATTTATGGGATGCCATGATTTGGTAAAATTTCTAAGGGATCTACTAGAGGGCTTAACTGTGATTATTCTCCTATAATTAATTGAGAAAAATATTTTTTCAGATACATGTTCAGCACATTTGTTCTGATACATTTGAGATCATGACACTGGTTACTCACTATAGTGAAAGGATACAAATCAAATAACAGATTGACATACAAACTAGGAACACGGCACTATACAGTATGTGCATGTGTCTCTTCTTGTCTCTTAAATTCTTGTCTGATGAGGCCATGATTTTACCCAACTGACAATTAACAACAGGCCTGTACTTTGGTCAGGGGAAAGGGGTAATTCTGAAGAGGATTAGGGTTACATCTAGCTTGACTGCAATAGGGGGTTTCCGTTCGTCTCAGACATGACAAAATCACTAATCAAACTCACGAATATAAAACTGTGCGTGTATTCTGGAAGGATGGTGACTTCCTCATGTCATAACTCTAAACCAAAAAAGCACCCAAAAAAATGACAACAGATGAATGTAGATTATATCAAAAGTATTTTTTGTGTTATATAGTATGTGATTCCAGTAAGCACAGACTAAATGGTTACTCTTCATTACATTTAAGAACTTGAAAACTGAGTATATTTGAGGGACAGGAAATGTCCAGTTGTTGGTCAAGAGTTACCATGACTCTTATTAGTTAATACAATGAAATTGCTTTGAAGTAGATTAAATGGCACTTTTAATATCAGGCCAAATATTTATTTAAGAAAAAAAATGACATTTTAACATAACTCACAGGAGAAATTGGATTGTGTACTGAAAAGGTTGTTCTTATTCTTTACAGTACTCTAGAATTAATAATATAAATAAAAAAACATCCACATCTGTAGTTTTAGTGGCCAGCTTCCATCGGTAGCTTTTGCTCTCTGTCATTTATGCATATTTTTTGTGTGAGTAAACGAAAATTAGCAGCAGGCCACAACTACCTTTTAGTTCCTCTTCGTAATCACACATCTCTGTCACGTTCAAAAATAACTGCACATGTTGTGACGACTACCAGCAGACCAGCAAGTGTTGTGAAGGAGAGTCAGTGAAGAGACAGGCAAGTGTTTTTTGTGTGTGTGCCCATATAAGGCAGTACCTTAGTGTCTACCCGGAGCAAAAACTGAGCTAGGCCTTTGATCGGTCCAGGCAGCAGAGCCTCCTGTCTGTCTTTACCAAATTTCTCAAGGAAAGCCCACCATTTCACCAAAGTCCGTCCCATGAAATCCTTCAGCCCAAAATGAACAACCATCTTCTTCAGGACCCAAACTAGAAAATAACACACACAGGCGCATTCAGTTAAACTGCTCAGATCAGAATAAAGCACCACAAACACATTCTCTATCACACACTGTTCATGAAAAACTTTAACACTACCTTCACACTTCTGATCTCAGATCAGAATAAAGCACCACAAACACATTTTCTATCGCACACTGTTTACCAGCAACAGGGATTGGCAGTAACTGTAAGATCCAGAGGTTGAGCCAGATCTGCACCAGCACTATAGCCCACGCAAGCAGCACAAAGTAGATATCACTGGTTTTCTCTTTGGGCTGGAGACCTCTGAACTCCAGCCTGCTGCGACGCCGGGAAGATGGAATGCTGAAAACCCCCTTAGAGGAGTCCACTGGACCTGTGCGTGAAGAAAAAAAATTAACTTTATTAATTAATCCACTTAGTCATAATCTCATTTTATTGGTAAATAAGGATTATGTCTGATTGTGTGAGTCAGCCATAATCAGGTCCACATAAAGCCTTTCATTCATACAACTGTACAAACCCTTTTATAATTTAATAATTTAATGCTTTCAGCTACCAATAAGAGTGTATTAATCTCAGCTCCATTTAACAATTATTTATATTTAAATCCATTTCACAAACGTCCCCCTAAAACAGTGCAGAAAATGCAGGAAAAAAGTATAAAAGAATTATTAAAGTATAATAATGTAAAAGTTAGTCTGGGCCTAGTCATAACTTTAAACATCAACATAACTTCAGTCAAACTGGTTTGTTTCCTTTTTGTATCACCTTTGGATTGTTCTGTGGTACTTTTCTCTTCCTGCATGGTCTCTGGATGGCTGACATTACTGCAGGAAATAGCCATGTAGATTGTATTAGCAGCAAATGACAGAACCTGACCTGGGAGTTCACCTATAGAGACAGAAGAGAGGACATATGTGGGGCAAAGGGGCATTTAGAGGCATCTAAAGCCAGATGATATTCAGAACAGAGGATCAGATTGCCTTTACCTTTCCCTGGAACAGCAGGCTTCTCCTGCGAGCCCACTATCAGCAAAAAGACCACCACCACAAACACAGGCACTCGCCACGACCCAGTCAGAGACACTGGAAAGGAAAGAGTATTTAAGAATTCTGAGCAATCCTTCATTGATTAAACTGTAGGCCAATGGTACTGTAGGTCAAATAATGTGAAAAACTAAAACAAGACGTCAACAAATCAGAAGTGCATTTAAAGCAGATTTTTGCCCAAGCTAGTATGAAAGCTGCATAATGTCCATAAACTAAATATAAAAGGGTCACATCGTTCGACTTATGTAAATGTGACATTTACATACATGTCACAGGTGATAAGTAATCCGCACACACCCCAAGAGGTTACAAATTAACTGGCATGAGAGTGCACAGGTATACAGGTGTGTGCATGTTACAACACAACAGCATTCATGTTGTACGTTTGGAGAGTTGAATATTCAGTTATTGGTTGTAAAGGCTCTTTGACTGAAAAATGAGTTGCATTTATATTGACATCAGACAAAGCTTATAAACCCTTTTGTGAAACTTTTCTTAAATATTTTAAAATACATATATTACACATCTCTCTGACTTCTGATCTAAGCTTAACCCTAAGCCTACAGCTCTTAAATGAGAACTCTGGCTGTATGACACAGCTAATTTATGCTGATAAGTGATGCGTTTCATTTTAGTTTTCGCTTATACCTAACTGAAATAGGCCGAATTTGAGAACAGAATTTGTCACACCTTCAAGACATTCAGATCTTACCCAGGTAGAAGATAAGAACTGTCCATACGGGCACAGACATAATGCGCAGGTAACCTTCTGTGCCAGGCGTCCACTTAAATGCCACAGCCAACACATAGCCCACAACTAATGTCCCAACCTGAAAAAGAGAAGGAGAATATGTGAGCTACACTACTGGGTCTAAACCAAACATCTGTTACTGATCTATTTATAATCACAAAGACCCCATACATAAACCTCTGTCAAGGTGGGTTTATTAATACAGCCTTTCATTCATTCTAAAGAAGTCAAAAGGCCCCCTCCACTGTTCAGACAGGACAGTTTTAGGTTTAAACAGCAAGTTTTAATTGGACCAAGTGATTACCTCTACTGGGTGGAACTTTTGTTGGAAAATTACATTTTGGACTATAAGCAGACATCAGATGAACTTTTAGGAATTAAATTAAGATCAGCAGTTACGTATCCTTAAGCCGCATGTAAGCACAAGCTAAATTTACAAATTGAAAAGTGAGAACATTACATTGAAGGTCACAGGACCTTCAGGACCTAAGGAAACTTAGGTCCTGTAACCTTTATAAGAATATGTTATAAGAGACCATCATCTTGGCTGGGTAACCTTATGACCATAATTTTAGATGGGGATGTCCTTCTCATATTTCCACTCTGAATTGAAAATAACTGTTTAATAAATGGTGGTAAAACTCTCATATAGGAAACGTATGGAGGCTCTGCCCCACCTCTAACAAGCCCCTCGGCTGTTTTATTTTAAGGGGCTTATAGTTTTCTTCTTAAATTTTGGCAGGCAGGCTGTGGGACGAAAGAGAGCCACAGACAGAATGTGACACACCCCACGACCACCTCCACCTTCTCAATGTCTGACAGGAGGCGTTTGTTTTCGGGTGTTACTCACCCACACAGCGCTGAAGCAATCCAGCCCGTAACAGACGATGGCACAGACATGGCTGAGGATCACCTCCATGCCAATCACACTCCAGAACAGATATAAGAAATACAGCAGCGGTCCACCAGCCCCGATTGCCAGCAGGACATTTAGCCTATTAACAACCAGTCCGCCCAGCGCCTCCACACCGTGGTTCACGCACCACACGGGTACCAGCAGGGTCCCCACCACTATCGGCGTGCCGCTGTCCTGCAGACCGCTGAGCCAAGAACGGCCAAGCCGGGCGAGCGAGTGCTTGAACGGGTGCAGGAAGGTGCCACACAGCACCGCCCACAACAAGGGTCGCAGGAAAGCCTCCAGAATGAAGTAGACCAACACGGCCGCTCCGCAGCAGATCGCCACGAAGATCATCGCTCCAGTGTTGTAGAAGGCCTGTTTGATGTTTTTATCAAACTTCAGGGACGTCTGCTGGCTCAGCAGCTGGCTCACCATCCCGACCGCTGGCTGTACAGTCTCGCTGAAGGAGACGTAGCGCGGCCGGGTTGTACACGGGGAGTCCGGCTCGGTGGCCGCACCGGGACCCGGGTCCTCCGTGCTCGCCATGCTCACTGCCGTCGGTGCGCTTCAGTTCGGGGAATCCGCCACATAAGGAACTGCGGGCTTGGCATAAAGTGACGTCAGGTGTAGGAAGCATCCTGGGAAATGTAGTTACAATCGTTGTGCTTAACCGGTCAAGGAACTCGAACCGCCTGCGAATGTGCACATTTGTGCACAAAATGTGCACAATTTAAGACTATTAAGCTGTTATTCATAGCTTTTATTAAAAACCTGTGTGTGTTTAATGATGTTCAGGGCCACCATACAATTCCAACAAACACAGTCACGTGTTTCTAGTTTGGGTAGGAATTCACAGTAAACTCTGAAGGTATGTAAGCTACTAATGATGTTGGAATAGCTTGTATTAGTTATATAATACTTACGGCTCAATTTTCTTTACCATGCACACTTATTGCACATCCTCTAATAATGTCAAAATATATTCAAATATAACATTAACAAACTTAAAAACATATTTTTCTATAGTCATTAGTACACAATGCCTGCATTCATTAAGAATGCTACATTACATACATTTCTCCTGCATACATTGAAAGAAATTGTAAGACTTGTATGTTTTCTCACATATAAGTTTCATGTCTCTGTAAAAATGCATTTATGACAAAAAAGAAAAAAATCTTTCTCAAACATCCTTACATATCACTCATCAATCTGTTATACTGGACATTTTGACAGGGTGTTTAAGAATCAGAAACTAGCTAGTATGGATTGTGAAGGCCCAGAATGTTCTATACAGGCAGCACTAAGCACGTTTGTGTGTGAGTTTTGCATTAGTATGAAGACCTTAGTATAGAAAGCCTTTAATTCGTTGGTATGTAGACCAGGTGACTGAACTGGTTCTCTTCCATTGGAAGCAAACGCTGGTTTAAACCAGTCTAAATGGCTCAGATGAGGCTGATGGTTGGCATGCATCATGAGATTATGTGCTGGCAATGGTGCTGTAAATACATTCTAAATGGAAGGCAGTGATGTTTTATGAATACTATGTGCGTGTCTGTGCTGTTGAGCTGCAGGTCAGTTATGTACTCTGCACAGTCAATCACAGGCATTAATAATCAGTGAAAGGTTCGGTCTGAAATTCACAGCCTTAATGTTAATCAGAACTGGTTAACATATATTAGGGAAATACTGGAAAGCAGGCAACTACAGACAAACAGCAGAGCACTGTCACATTCTACTCAGATTTGGTGAGGCATATTTCTAATACATCTACTGTAAATAGTAGTTCAGTAGTTCAGTAGTTCTCTGCAGAGGGGTATAGTATGTCATGTGCCATTGTATGCATAATGAATAATAACAATAGTGTCGGCTCAGATCATTTCAAATACTGTAGGAAAGGTACAGTAGTACCTACAATAGCATAAAGTACCATTCTGGGTTCCTCAATTACTGTATCAAAATAAAATGTATTAAAGTGTGCCACAGACTCTCTCCCTATGCTGAATGAGAATCAACATATACTGTATAACATTACTGTAAATAACTGAATATTAATCTACAGCTCAAATACTTATTGTAGTGTATATAGGTTGAGGATGCTATGTAATGAAAATGCTCTTAGTCTGTGTTTATTGCTGCCTGTTTCTAATACTGTTAAGTTGGCACACGTTGTGCTAATAGTGGCTCCATGGTCAGCTGTAGTCATTTTCTCATGATGTGCCATTGCTGGTTGTAGTGGTTATGGTGTACCCATCAGCAGGTAGAAGGTAAGGGCAACGATAAGAAGGAGGCAAAAGGGGGAGGAGAAAGTCTGATAGGCTGTGGCAGGCATGAAAATGTCCTCATATTTATAGATGCTAATCATACGATCAGACACTGGTGGTGAGTCAATGTCATGCCTTGTGATGGAACCTGAGATAGTGAGAGAAGAACATAGTCTGTTTAAAGTGGGCAGGAATGGAACTATAAATTGTATTAAAATTATAACACCTTTATGCAGTCCACCAAAAATAATAAGCTGCTTATGGAGGTAACATTGAAAGACAAGTTAGATATGGTGGTGATGCAAAGGTTAGGGGGCTTAGTAAACTGCCTCCTAGCATACCTTCCTCTGGCCACATTTTATAGCAGCATGACATCTATACTTCGCAGAATCCCAGAATGCATTGCAACGAGCTCATTGAAAAATTAAGTCACAGTGGCGGGCAAGACAAAATAAATGTTGATTAGTTTTATTTAATGCTAAAAAACAGGTACCTCACTATGTTTTGGAGTTATATTAATATGCATCGCACCCACAGGTGACATGCAGTACATGTAAACACACTCACCTTGTATGGCAGGTCCCCAAGCAAACAGATAGTACCAGCTAAGGTGCAGGTCGACCAGTGTCTCCTCTCGTGCCACATGAAGAGGACGCTTGAAGCGGCAGGTGACACGGTTGTTTTCAAAGATACCCTCCTCGTCACGCGCTGGGTTGCGTTTGATCTCTTTGGCCCACTGGCCCACGTTATAGAAATGATGGATCCGTACCCGCCCATTATCATCATGAACACAACCCATGACATCATCACCACCCTAAAACAAGATTATTATTGCATGTTTGTTAGTAATTAAAAACAGCATATATTCACACCCTCTCTTTTTACCATTTTTTTATCTGAGGAGAAACCAACGGCGACCCAGCCATCAGTGTCCGCGCTCATCTCAAACTCTACATCTGTGCCGATGCGCCTGTAACTCAGGAAGTAATCGCAGGTCTCTGCATCGCAACCTGGCTTTCCATATCTAAATCAACAAAAAGATTGAGAGAAAGACAAACACAGTGAAGCAGGCATAAAATGTGGACAACTCATTCAAGAATAGCAAGCCACACAATTGCCAGAGACCCAGAACAATAATAGTAATCAAATTATTTATGCTGTGCATGTATATTTCATGCTGCAAAATTTTCCACTGGGCGGCATTAGCTTGACTGGTCAAATTGACACTATTAACATTAGAATGTTCCGGAACAGCACAGCACACTGCAGTTTGATACTGCATCATTACAGCATGCTAAGCAACATTGCTTTCAACACCATAATAGTCTACAGGCTAATTTTAACCTTTATTCCATGGACTCACCTGATGCATCCTTTAGTTATTCCACAGTCGCTAACTTTGATGCGGGCAAATGGGTCCACAGGGGGTGCAGTTGGGAACGGGTAACCTACGAGACATCAGACAACAGTGTCTTACTAACACAACTGGTTTCAGCTGCTCCTCTCAGGGAGACCCCTGAACCATCCAAAACATCCCAGCATGTTCCAGCAGCTGATCAAATTGCTCAGCAAACACTCTCAGAGTAACCACACCACTTTTAGGTATGTTCACACTCCATATCAGTAACGCTCTGTCACATGAAACACCTGCCGTAGTATTTTTCATTTCCATTTTGATCTGTCAAATGGCAGAAAATAACTTCACAAGCTGTAAATTATCTGGTAACATTGCTTGATTACCATCTATAGGCTATATATACATTTTATTTTACACTATTATTTATAAGATTTGGGTCAGGCCAAAAAAATCATGCAGGGTCATGGAATGTATGAATTGATATTTCCTGTTATTTGAACTGTAAAGCTCTTAGGTCAACTTCTATTGTTTTAAACTTTCTATAGGAATAAACTTTACCAGACTTTAACAGACTTTACAGAGCGCCTCACATGCCCCCCATCAATCTGTAATCTATCAGTACAGTATTGCATTTTATGTATTGTTGAATTTTGCATATTGTATTGTATTTTGTACTGTATTATGTACTGTATTTTATTGTTACATGTATATCATATCTCTGTACATTAAACATACTATTTTATATTCACATAAACACAGGCTTGTGTATGTTGTATCCACAATAATTTCCACAGGCCCAGCCCTACAAGTGACAATACAGTTTTTTACAGATTTGATTCCTATCCATACCTTTATGTTTTACATAGCAAAAGATGTATTTGTGATGTATTCATACTAAAACTAAAACTAACTGAATAAAATCACAACACAGTCCATGGTTGTCAGGATCCGAGGGAAACCAGGTGTGAGTTGCACGGGCTTGCCGGGTGCTGACCAAGGTGCTGACTTTGCAGCACGCTTAGAAGCAACGATGGTTTTCCAAACAAATACATTTTATACATTTTCTGATCAGGAACAATCAGAAATCAGAAAAAAACAATCAGAAAGAAACAAAACATTGTAGAAAATTAGCCTAATCGCCTAGAAGGCCTGTGGCCGAAAGAGGGCACCACATTCTTCAGAGCAAACCAGTACGTCTAAGAATCGCATTGAAATATACAAAGCACAACACAAACAGCATTCATCTGCATTCATGACATCTCATTATTTTCTCTCCTCGTACCTTCGTCTGAAAGGTATCTGGATTCGAGAAATTCAGAGGCGAAGGTGCTGTAGGAATCTTTATGGGGTTCTTCGTGCCCCGGCTCTCCGTGATCTCCGTGTCCAGCCCGCAGCACGTTGTCGTCGGTAGGGCTGGCTGAGATTGCCAGCCACAGCGTCGGATCCAGCAGCACGGATATCTGCACCAGCCGATGGAGCAGAAACATGACTGAACGTGTTAGACCTGATGATGGTTATTGCAAACGCTTTACCAGTCGCATTCCGGTACTGATGCTTTGACTGATAAGATATAATAAAATAAAGCTAATTGAATCGCATTCATGATAAAGCGCTTACAGCGGGGTGCTGAGGCAAGAGGGATGCCCGCTAATGAATAGGATCAAACCAATCCCATCATGGTGAGATTTGTAAGTGATAGGTGATGCTGTTTGGTACGGCTGCTGTGTCTCTATAAATATTACCGTCGTTGTTGTTTTTGCTTTATGCAGTTGTTCTTTAATTATGCATTATTAGGCATTCTCATAATCTATCGGACCGTTTAATAGCAGTTTCACACTATAGGCTTCCCCTCTTTGTCGCTCGCCTCTCACGTCAATCGATAGAGATCAGCCAGTATGGCGGTGCAATAACATCGCACTACGTGTGATCATAAACTGCAGCCACAGCTCAGAAATTACGTTCAGTAAATGGTCTTGGTCGTGCTTTTAGAAAAAAAAGAGGCTGGGTATCGAAGTTAGGTCTGTTGTTCATTGAACCCAACGCCAAACTTTCATCTGAACGCTTTAAGCATATGTCGTTTGCTCATTACAATAAAATATATGTTTAATATAATACTGTGCCTACAAGTCTTACCACTGCTTTAATGTGTTTATATGATCTCTGTGTGGACCATAACTCTTCTTTTGACTGTTGCTGTAATCCTTTCATATATAATAATAATACTGTAGCTAAAGTTAACAATCTGAAGACTTTGGCACAGTAATGTAGCTATTAACAAAAATCAAGTTTCATTGACTACGTCCACAGGGGGAGCGTGTCAACCTTACATTAACCACCAGATGGCAGTGTTTCGTAACGAAAAGATGTGCGTCCGTGGCAATACATGATTAATGAACACATAGTTTAAGAAGTTTGCAATAATAACTATAGGAAATTATGATATAATTACAATATTAAAAGAAGTGGGAAACATTGCGTCATTATAATGCAATTCTCTCGTTTTTTTAAATGCGATAAAACACTGATGAGGTTAAATGGGTTTGTATCATACTGCTTGCAGCGTTAAATTTGTGCACAGCATTTTCACATTTCAAAGAAGCAGAAGAGAACAACAAACTAAAGGAAAGATATATTTTACAATAGTTAATATGGAGGTTTGCCACTCTTACTCTTAAACCTGGACAAACTACCTTTCTTAAAGCAAGAAATATATTTGAATGTACGTCTAAATAAAAGGTGTTTTGAAACAGTATCTTAGTACATCTGCAATTGAAAAAAATACATTTTTGGTTAGCATTATATAAGTATTTTATATTATTATTTATTTAAAGATGTTTCAATTGTATTGTGCAGTTACAAATCAGAAACTGAGCGACACTGCTTGACAAACTAAACCTAAAGTTACAGCTTAAAATTCACCCCTCCAAGGTGATCAACCCCCTTCAAATCAATCTCTCTTATTTTCTCTGGATATAGCCAATTGCCTGCTGCTTAGCAGGACTATTAAAGTCTAGCTAAACCGACATCAGCCTTAATAGCCCCATCTCATCACCTCACATATACACACGACATACACATACACGTCACATAGTTACACCAAGATTCCATCCCCCGGACTTCCACACCATCCCCCTCCTGCCATCATACACACACACATGATCACTGTGTCTAATAGCCTTACCCAATTACGGCCACAGTGCTAGGGGAGAAAAGGATGATGAGATCCCCTAACATGTTAATGAAGAACCTACGGCATACCTGCCTTATCTTAATAACCTAAAACTCACGCATACACTCTCACACTTACACACACACCTGCACACAGCAATCTGCCAAATGTCAATGGTGTGTCTCCTGGGTATGTGTGTGAGTGTGCGTGATTGACACAGAGACAATGGCCGCAGGTCCCATTCATAAACACAGAGGAGAGAAAGATGAACTGATGAAAAGAGAGAGAGAGAGAGGGAAGAGAGAGAGTGAAAGAGAGGTATTCAAATACTGTCATTCTGTAAACCAGAAGTCTACAGAGATGTCATGGGAAAAAACACATTTAGCTAAACTTTAACTTCTGTAGTGTTGTTTTGGATTGCTTAAACCCACCATAAACTTCAACAGCATTTAATTCAGTTTTTTTCCAAGTCTAATTTTCCAGGCATGTTGCCTGTTTAAACATACTTTAATTCCTGCAAAAGAAGAACAACATCGGAACATGCAGTGCTAATATCAAATAATGTAGCTGATTTTCAGTTCTGATTGAACACTGAGAGATTTGTTCAAATATCTAATGTTTCATGCGCTCAGAGGAAAACGTGAACTGGATTCACATCATGCCAGGTGTGAAAGCTGCATGCCCCATTTGGCCTAAAACAATGCACAGTTTATTGTCAATGGCTTGCTTTTATACATATAATACGCATATACATTACAAGTAGAAGCTTTTGAGTGCACACACATACACACACACTGAAACACTGAA
This sequence comes from Chromobotia macracanthus, assembly GCA_036877525.1. Lineage (NCBI taxonomy): Eukaryota > Metazoa > Chordata > Actinopteri > Cypriniformes > Botiidae > Chromobotia > Chromobotia macracanthus. The sequence goes on along the minus strand of JAZGTH010000015.1, from coordinate 7,332,172 downwards.
ACACTTTATAGTTATTGACAGAAAAAAGAACCCTATTAATCCAGAGAGAGTGCGCGTGTGAAGCTTCATTTTAACTTGTCAACAGTCCTTACATAATGACAGCAGAGCAGGCAGTAGTGACACAGCCATCACTCTTTCTCTTACTTTGCGTCTGGCACACACACACACATACACAGAGGGATCGATAGACATCTGTGTTACAGCACTGTCTGGTAGGGCCTAATCTCTGTGAATCTCTGTTGTCCCTGGGAGCACATTATGAGCACGTGCTTGGTGTTAGCCCATTAATCTGCTGATGGTCGGATGTGTTATGTTCCTTCTCCCATAGGACTGTGCTGATAGATTGAGACCTGTGTGTGCACCAAGAAGACTGATCTTAATTTCTTTGTTTGAGCAAACTAAGATAAAGGACGAGCACTTGTGAGCCGTTTGATGCTTGTTTTCAATTCTGTTTCTCCATCTCCAAAGCTTATTTGGAGTCTGGTCACACATATCTCCTTTCTGTCTGACTGTTGCTTGATTGCTATTTGATCCTGGAACATTGGCAGCATTTCTCCTTGCCTCTGTCTCTCATGTAATCTCCTTGTCAATCTGTTTGCTTTGCTGTATTTGTTTCTGCGGTTATACAGGTGTACTTAGCTAATCTGATTGGTTTGACAGAGGCTGTTAGAACACAAACAGCCGCATGTTCCAATCAATAGTGTCATTAAACGCGAATTAGCGCTAACTCAATCAAACTACACAGTTTAGCACCACTCTCAGTCATTTACCATGGTAACCCGCAGCAGCTATTGCTAACCGACGTGCAGATCTTTTCAGCAGGGGTTGTCAATCACTCTTCAATGCCCTCAGGATGGATGAAAAGGGATGATGGAGATACCTCCTCTAACGTATCTAATAACCAGGGGTTCCCACAATATTTGACCAATGAATTTCCATTATTTTCCATGATCCTTTTAGTTGTTTTTGATTACTTGCTAAGGATTTTCCAATCATTTTGATTCTGAGTCTCCAATTTGTCATTCAGAAAAAAAATCATAACAAATCAAACATTAACATTGTTCTGAAAATTTTATTCTGTGCAAAATACCAAAATCTACACAATTAAATATTTTAAGACCATAACATAACTACAAAAATGCATAAGTGTATTTACTATTACATGACAATTTACATGACTGCTAGACTGACAGTCTATGACTGCTATGGTTGTATGCATTTATATGGTATTTACAATTCTGGAAAACAATAAAAAATGTTTCTGACTTCTGGGGTTTTGTTTGCAGATAGCTGCACAGTTTGTGTTGTTTGCTAAACCTCTTGTATTTGTCTGGGGTGATAAGTCTGTCTGCAGATACACAAACAGACTGATCAATCACCTACCGCTGTTCAGGAATGTCATCTCAGAATGCGTAACATGACAAATACATGCCAACAACATACAACCAGACAACTGGTTCCCCTTAGAGGTGCAAGCCACATGGCTGAAAGATGATGACAGATGCGTAAAGTGAAGAGCTGTCTAAAGAAAGAAAAAACATAATGAGGTGTGGATTGCAGAAGATCATCTCCATTTCTTCATAATGAAAGCTCTGCTGGGTTCAGCCTAGATCCAGTTTATTACCTTACTAGATATGTAAAGTCAGTTACCTGATTAACATTTCTACCAATCAAACAAAACGAGCAGGAAGCAGGAGATTAGTTTAATAATTTATCTTATCAGTGTCTTTTCTTGAATTCTTGAATCTTGATGTTCTTTAAAATCTTTAAGAGAAACAACCTTTTGAGACAACCATGGTAACACTTTTAGGTTGTAATAACATTTCCCTGTTTCCATCAAGTAACAAAAATGTTAAGAGAACTTTTAGAGAACATTAGTCAATGTTCTAAGAACGTTTCCTGTTAGCTGAGAATACAATTGTTGTTTTTAACAATTACAGAGAGGATTTAAGAGGATATGCTGCAAAAATATTGAAGCCTAAACATTATTCTTTACACAACATAAGTATATGCAGAAATAAAACAAGAGGAAATTATGAAAATTGAGTATTGAGTATAATTTATTATTACTGTTTCTGTTGCTGTTTTGCTCTGAGAATAGCATGCAGCCAGCAGAAAAACTGCAGTCTGTGTGTACGCAGTGTGTGGCTGCATATGGTTTTGATATATTAGGTTTGTAGACATAAGCTCCCCTGCTCTGTCCTGTGGACAGATTCTCCTAATGAGAGACCAGTGATTGTCTGTACTAACATCATTAGTGTAATCACAAGACACTGATGAGGTTATCATTATTATGGTGTTCCCTCTACACAAACACAAACAGTCGCACATACACGCATAAATAATCTACTGTCAGAGTGTTTGTTAATGTAATTGATGTAGATATGAAAATAACCTGCAGTACCTGCTATAATTGGTACATATAAAATGTGATGAATACATAACGCACTGCATAATAACTCTTAATTAATACATGCACACTGTACAACGTTCCACTGCGGATACATGCATCCCGCACTACAAAATATCTCTTATGCAGCTTTAGATTTATACTGCTGTGTGTCACATTAAACCTCATTATCTCAACAGGAAGAGAAGAAAGGAAGAAAGGAGATGAGAGAACAGAACAGAGAAAGTAGAAGGGAACAGAGGAGAAGACAAGAGAGAAGAACAGAGGAGAAGAAATAAGAAGGTAATAAAAGAGAATTAAGACAGGAGAGGAGAACAGAGGAGAAGAGCAGAGAGGAGAGATGACAGGAAAAGAAAGAGAGAACAGAGAAGAGAGGAGAAGGAAAAATAAGAGTAAGAGGAGAGAATAGAGGAGAAGAAAGGAGATAAGCTGAGAGGAGAAGAGAACAGAAGAGAACTGAAACAATGGGATTATGGGAGGAAATTACACATCCAAGAGTCTTTGTCCTGCTTGACCTCTCTCTATTGACCCTCAGTATCTCAGTAGCTCCTCTGTGGATCATGGTACAGATGTCTGTGGTACTGCAGCGAGGAGTGATTTCCCATGTGTTCTCCCCTTCCTCCACCTTTCTTTCTCGCCTCTTCTCCGTCTGATATAGATTGCTGGATGAGGTTCAGTTGCTAATTGAATATGTTATGCGTCTGTTCGGATGACAGGAAATGGAAGGATGATGATTAAGAGATGGAATCAATTCAGTTCAACAGCTGCTGTTTTCTGTCAAATTTATTACAGGCATTCAGAGAAAGATTGTGATATTTAAAATGATTAGCATGCTAGCGGTCAAATTCTGTATTCAGCTCTCTGTTTAGTTTCCTAGTGTTTTATACATTGTCATAGCAAAATGAACATGCAGGGATGCCTGCAGAAGTCTGTAATTAAAATGTTGAATCTAGCTAGATGGGACTGTATGCTTACATACATCAATCAATGTATTTTACTGCTTTCCTGGAATCACATGTCCACACACACATAGACACATATTTAACCTCTGACAGGCCCCTAAGCTGTGATTATCTGCACAGACAGCATAGGGATCTTTCATAGGCGTCCTAACCCCTGCCTGCCAATAATTAGCCACAGTTAATTACAGCCCTACTGCAGGTTAAGCTAGTGAAAATCACCCAGGAGATACCCTCACACCTGCAGGGACATACATATACACACTCACACTCACAGAGACTGGTTTTATGAGCTCAGTGTCCAGAGCTGAGCCCGATCAGCGTCAATATTGAAACTGACAGCTGACAACATCGGCCCTCAACACCTTCATACGTGCAGAAGGCCTGTAAGCAACAGGGTGAGAGCTGGGCCGAAGTATTTATAAGTGGCCTTAGGTTCTGATGTTCTGAAGGGACTCACTTACTTTCCCTCTGTGCAGTTGCTTTAACTGTCTCAGATTTTGCCTTCTTTTCCTCAATTTCTCTCTCTCCACATCAATTTTGATTCTCCTTTAGGTCTATCTGTGTAGTGTATTAACTTAACATGTAAAACATCCCAACCTCAGGTTTAATTTTTAATTGCAAAACTCTAATGAGATTATTGTAAATACAGGGGTGATATCAAGGGTGTTTTTGTTGCACCAATATGGCTAAAAGAGATAACATGTTTAATACAAGAGCATACATGATTCATTTAAGAGATTACAGGTAATATCTGATTAGTTTACACGGCATTGGGGCCCAATAACTGAAGTCCACTTAATGCTGAGTGTAAAATGTCTGCCAAATGCATAAATGTAAAGCTTGAAATCTATCTTTGTTTCAGAATGTGGTCCCATATAAAGACTGTTTGTCTATTTTTTCGTGACCGTATCTTTTTAGTAACAACACAATCACACTCACAATAGCTGTAAACTCTCTGTTATTGCTCTCATTATAATCTTATGACCTTCATCACTCTCAAGGGAATCTGAGTGATAGCTGGCCATTTGCAACAACACAATTAACCATTAGAGATCAGTAATGAGCCAATTAGCAATTACAGACTGTTTAAGAGTCACCAGCGTGTGTTTAATTCACACCTCTGGAACTTGTTAAATGCACTAGACACTGTTTTTTATATTATTTATACAGGCAGCACAATTCTATGTAACCATTTAACCATATATTCATGTTAAATATGAAGTAATATTTAAAACACAGTAAATATTCAAATATCTGATTTAAAAGAGATCACTCCAGCCTTACCAATGTTAATCAAGTGTTATTCCAGTGAAAGTCTACTTCTTGTATAGTCCCCAATGACCTTATTAGCCCATTCTGCCCTTCTGTTACAACTAAAGGTTTCAATGTACACATTCACCTAATACACACAATTGTTGGCTACTTTCTTCATCCGCAAAAACTCGGGGGATGGCCAAGGTCAGTTAGTCTTTGTTAAGAGTTCCGTAAAGTAAAATAAGTGACAATACACAGGCAAATGTGTATGATTTAGGCAATTACTTTTTAAAACATTTTTTAAAGCTCTTAAGTAAATATATAGTATGTGAATGACCGCACAAAGTTCTAGTTACACTTCAGGTCACTATAGCTTTTCAGTGGTTCTTTACCCTTACAAAACAAGTGTGCTAGTATACTTTCAGTCTACCTTTTATGTACTTCTTAGTAATGTAGTTTATCTACCTCTCAGAAAAACTAATACTCAGAGTAAACTAGTACTCAGAGTTTACCACTGTTCAAAAGTAGACCAATTTATCATTGAAAAGTAATACTGAAATTTGTTTGGCACATTATCTTCTTCAGAGTTTCTAAAACAGATGCTCCAATACTAATAAAAAAAATAAAAACTGATTTTCTCCCTCCCATCCCAACAGCTCACCCTGTTGACTCTTAATTAAATCCTTGGCGTTCATATTTCTTTTACCACTCCACTGTATACAAATAGGCCTGTGCACACACACACAATGAGGTGTTGTCTTTACTCGCGAGCTGATAGCTTTTAAGGGTGGGTGCTTTTATTGAGGCACCGTGCACTGGGTTTATCAGACCAGTCTCTGAATAAATGGCTGGCCCTCGTGCCCTCTCTTTTGGCCCTTTCTGTAATTCCAGCGCTTCCATTAGCTGCTGTATTGATAACGGTCATTAGCATATTTATGGTGATGGCAGGAACGTTATTGTTTGTGTTGGTTATTAATCTTCCCTCTGAGCAACTGCTCTGACAGCTCAATCTATTCCGCCATCGCGACACACACTCTTTCACACGCACGGCGCTTTCAAGTTGAACGCTGCTTTTGTTTGAGGGTAAATAGGCAGTGTCGGGGGGCGCGGGGGAAGTGGGAGGGGAGGGATGATTGACGCGACCCCTCCTCAGGTGAGCGCTGATCTCCAGCTGGGCCGAGGGCTCGCTGGCATCACTGTCACGCTGCCAACCACTGCCAGCCTCACACGATTGGTCCTCCTGATTACAACAGACCTCTGTGAACACAAATTAAAAATATTTACTCAAACAATTCTGCTAAAAACCTTTGCTTCCTATTGGCTTAAAGCAGTTTTTAGACTGATAGAACAGGGACAGATAATGTCCACGCGAGGCACGAGTGTGTTGGTGGGGTTGGATGGAAGTAGATTCGCAATGTGTTTTGTGCCTGAGGGGGCAGATGGGGTAGCTGAGCGTCTAATCGGAGGTCCCAGGTGATTGCTGAATATGCGTAGTGTCACTCCTGCTTGAGTGACACCTCCCTGATTAACGGCCAGCTGAGGGCTGGAAACCAGCCAGGATCACTGAGGGCAATAAACAGCATCTCGGATTCTCCACCTCAATCTGCACACACAAACCCCTCACAGTATTGCAGTAGGACACAACCAGAACATTTTTCAGGAGCACCAGAACATGCAGTAAACACCTGGACAGGGAGGTGAAAAATAAAGAGGTCTTGCATTTTAGTCTGGGTCGGTATTTACATGTTGTGGAGCTACATAAGTCAGTTTGTCCCAAAAATTAATATAATAACCCATAACACTAGTTATGGAATAATTCTCTTTAACTACATGATAACAAAAAACAAAAATCAAATTATGCAATCAAATAGTGAGCATTCAATTCAAGCTAAACTTCTGCACAGAACTGTTTTAAATTTGACACATAATGTTTTTTATTTTGTTGATAAATATCTGGTTTTATTGAAGCCATCATTTTGCTCATAACTTGCCACAGGGAGATATTATTGATTGCTGTTTATAAAAAAAAAATTGAGCAAGATTTTTATTTGTTTTATACCGCTAATGTAAATCAAAGCTCACCCCTCACAGTGCACCAATAAGCCTGACCAGATATATGCTAATGTGGTGGAATATTTTATTGAAGTCGTAAAATTTTAAATCACAATTTGCAACCGTTTCATATAAGAAAACAATAAAAGATAGGCTATGAATATCAATTGTTGTGAACTAATATGTCAAACAAAACAGATATTCCTGTCTGTGTGTGTACCAGTGTGTATCCTTTAGGGAAAATATTATATATTTCTTTTTTTACACGATGACACTTGTTTAGGGAATAACCATTAATGTGAGATTTAGCACCAGGTAGCTAATAATCAACTGAAAAATGCAGTGTTGTATTGTATGTCTTCCAAAGAATCGCTCAGAGCAAAACGTTACAGCAGCTAAATGTAAATTCATGAGATTTGCTTCTTTCAGAAACACTCCATGGCTAGTTTGGAGAAAATTTATTTTTTCAGTGTTAAACTGAACATAAATATGATACACTGATACACAATGATACAATTACAGACCATGTCAATTAAATTTGCACAGGAAAAATAAAATCTTCCATTCCACCATTCAATTATCATATCTTAATTTCTTTAGCACATAAGTGTTGGCAAGAAGATCAACTCTTTTGCACTGGAAAGGTTACGCATTCTGACCTTGTTATTGTACCTGCTTGATTTACATTTGCCGGCCCCATCACCCCTCTTTTTATGCATGATTAAAACCCAATCAGTGCACAGCTAAAAATAAGCTGCTCATCTTTAACACATTGAGTGTTAATGAGGAAATGCAACAAAAACTGCTCCCAAACTGCCAGCAAAACAGATGTGACACTAGTGAGGTAATACATCTGACCGTCTGTATGCCCCCTTTTTATTAATTTAAGGCAATACACTCACCTCTAAGGTTATATTGCAGATATGCACTTTTGTGCGTATGGACATCACACACATGGAAAGTTACGTACAGGATATTTAATAGGCGAAAATAATATATTCAGTTGGATGTATTAAATAATTTATATGTGAGGCTTTGTATTTTAAACATCAAGCTGCCCACAACACGATAATAAAAAACAGTTGATCAAATGAACTTCATATGGAAATTTGCTAATTACACAACAGTGATCTGTTCTAAAAATTCTAGAATGAGAAACAGTCCATTGTCCTCTATTATTACAATGTATCCTAAAATAAAAGCTTCAATAGACAATGACAAACAATACAAACACGATGCAGCATCTCATTTAATCAGGGCTTTGGTCTCATATCAATAGCAATTCCTCTGTAAGGAGACACACAGAGACAGTAACAACCTCAAACCCAATACAGCGCGTGACCTTCAGTGTTCTAGGAAAACTTTCTCTAAAGTCTACACACAGTCCCTTGTTATAAGCATCTTTAGTATGAGACTGAAATAACTCTTAACATCCTCCATTGTTATCACTGAACAAAAGGAGAGACACTGCAGAATGGAGCAGGGCAGAGAAAACTTCTTAATCAATTTCTGCCAGAAAAAATCTCTAATAGTCTGTTGGCAGAAAACACACATACACAGTTCTCAGGCTTGCCATGACGCAATCAATGTGGCCAGCGCACGATAATTCATTAACCTCTCGGTCGGAAGAGTTCTCCACATTCTTGTGCGGTCTGGACCAAAGCTGGTATTGTCCTCTTGGCTGCACTGTTAAGTCAGGTTAAGTCCAAACACCCTGCTGCTCTTTTCTTTCATTAGAGACTACATACTTTCATTAGTCCCCCTATGGCAACACGACTGGTAAAATGTATCCGTATGTTGGTCCAATGGGAAGTGTCCTTTATGATGTCATAGTGTTATTGGGATAGTTGGGTGATGTGAGTGTAGAGCTGTTGAGTGAAGGTCTGCAATGAAAATCGATCTTGGACTCTCTCTCTGCCTGCCTGTCCCATGCGCTGCTTGAGCTTAGGGTCCATAATAAACTTCTGCATGGCCTCAGAGAACCGCTTTGGGGTGGGTTCGCACAGGAAGCCTGTTTCCCCATGAGCCACAGACTCCAGTGGTCCACCCGAGTTGACAGCAATAACAGGGCAATGCATGTACATGGCCTCTATAGGTACAATGCCAAAATGCTCATTGCTTGGGGTGTACAGTACACAAGTGCTACTGTGCAGCAAGGACAATTTCTGTTTGTCTGAGAAAGAGCGCAGGAAGGTAACATGGTCCTCCAGGCCAAGAGAGGCCGCTAGTGAGCACAGCTCTTTGTGGTGCTCTACATTCTCAGCCACGCGCTCATCATAACCTCCCGCCATAACGAGGTATATGCGCTCCCACTCTTCTGCAGATAGACGTTCCTTCAGTGCCGCTAAGGCCTGCAGCGCCAATGGCAGGTTCTTCTTGCGTTCGTAGCGGTTGATTGACAGAAAGAGGAAGCTCCGCCCCTCAGGGATCAGCCCACTAAGGCCCTCTATTTCAACATCAAAAGCTGCTGAGTTCAGAGAGGGATACAGGACGTCAGTGCGGATCTTAGCCAGTTTGGGGAAAGTCTGTTGGAAGACTCCCGCAGTGAACTGGCTGTTGACCAAAATGCGGTCCGCCATGCCAGTGGTCAGTTCCTCAAACCAGTCAATAGGACCTCGATACAGCCTCTTCAGTGCAGAATGACGCTGAGTCAGCAGCTGGTCAGGGAAATGACAGTAGAACAGAACTTTCTTCCTGTGACGTGCCAAACGCAAAAAGGGAATACATGCTGAAACCTGAGAGAGGGAGAGACAAACCATAATAACCTTGTGACTGTAAGAAGAAAGCTATATACACAGAGATAGCGTCAAATGTCTGAGAGCACTGGTGAAAATGCTTCTATTGTTTCTAACGCTTCTAATTTTTCAGCTTGAATAATTGACAAACAAATTAGACAAACCCCATAAAAACATATTCTTGAAGAGAAAGCTATATATTTATTTTAATATATTAACATATAGATTATTACTACTAATTAGTAGTTAACATTAGTTGCATTGGTAGTTACCTGATCACAGAAGACAACATCAAATTCCTCCCCACTGAAGAACACAAGATAGAGAGTTACATAGATCATACGCAGGTATGCACACATAGCATGGAAATACCCAAACACACTGGTGGGCAGCCAGTCACCCACACACACCACAGGCAGGTCAGGTGAAAGGGTCTCAGAAAAGCAGTGCTGGGGGTCATAGTGTGCTGTCCAGATTTGCACACTGCAGCCACGAGAGCGCAGAGCTACAGCTGCATCCACCACCAGACGCTCTGCTCCACCTATACCCAGATCAGGGTGCAGGAACACCACACGAACCATCCTGCTGTCACATGACCCAGAGATTTTAATGCTCAAGATTTCAATGATTATTAATTATGAACCATCTCATGCCACTATGTTGTTCCAACAGGCCACAGCGCGCTGACGTGTCTGTGCTCGTCCATGTCATTAGGGTGTAACGCATACTGTCATAAGCTCCAATACCTTCTGTAGTACAATATACAATGTACAGCCCTACATGTAAATGTAAATGTCCGCGGTTAACTAGAAACTAGCGGGATACTTAATCTCAAAATTTAGTCTGAATGTCATGTATTTTATAACAACAGATTCAACGCATACTGCTGTGTATAGTATCTACTAACATTATAACACTATTTAAAGACCACTTGGATGTCAAATCTTCACATACAAGACAGTGTTGTCAGTATCAATTAAATGCCAGACAAACGTTGTTCAAAACTAGCAAAAGAAAACGCTTACCTTCACACTTACGTTAACCCTGACACCAACTCAGCTGTCTGTATGAATGACCAAAGTGTCTCAAAGTTCACATAAGCGATATATTAGTGAAACTGGCTTCCTGATTGAGCCAAAATGGCTTCCGCAAACCGTACACATCATCCATCGCCTGACACGTCACTGTACTCCTCTCTCCCCACGTCGATATTTCCCTGAACAAATTCTGAACAGAAGCTGTCTTGTTACTTGTGTTATTTTTATTTAATTAATTTAATATGTTGTATTATTACTCTATATTAAATTTAGACTACAAATGTATCCCGAAATGCAGCAAAATGGATGAGAAGTAACTTTGTTCAAGTCAGGCACTGTACTGGCTACTAAGAGGGTCCTTTCTATGGCTGTCGTGGCCTTCTCAGTGAGACGTCATCTTCAGGCTTTCTCCTTTCAGCTTTAGTGATCTGGATCTGCTGGAAGTCAGTAACAGAGAGTTAATCAGAGTCAGTGTTATAGACATCCAATACTGAACAAAATGGTAAGTGTTTTTATCAGGCTTTTAGCTGAATTAGTGAAGTTTTATAAAGTGTATTTTCTGTGCGCCTTCACAGCCATATCTGGGTTGCCAGCTATCTAGCCATCATGTTCTTTAATAATTTACCGCTGTTATAATTATTAATGTAGGTTTCATCTACTTTAAGTGTGATTTGTATTGTATTTAGTGTTACATTAGTACTTTAACATGCACATCTTGTGGATTCGTCAGACCGTCACTTTTAATCACCGCATCTGTTTGGGAGACGTGGCCGTTTTGGACCCCCCAAACTCTTCATATTTAATCTGACCCACTCTCTTGAAATACATAACGATTTACATTATTAAATTAATTAAACTTACTACCTGTTGCTCTGTTTTAAACATTATTACAATCAGATCCGTTTCTTTTCGTGTAAGTTTTAAATAGGCCTTTGTTGCGCTAACCTGACGTGGGGGTCAGTCGTTGTGTATGAACAGTTAGTATATTTTATCTGTTTGCCCTCTGGGTGTCTGCAAGTTTTTTTTTTATTGTATTAGTTACAATGTTAATATGTTATATGTTAAAGATGGATACACAAATTACTATAATGTAGAGTTCTTCACTATGTGCTTGATTTACTCATTTTTTTTTATCTGCCACTTGCCTCTCTCCCTCTAGCCTGGGCCTGCAGCTAGTGCGTCAAATGTTGGTGCCTCCAGCCGGTCCCCCAGTAAGACAGTGGCCCCTCGCACCGCTGGAACCTCAGTGAGACAGAGGTAAGTATTTAAGATGAACATCAGCTTATTAGGTCCTTAAAACACCATCAAACACACTTTAACTTAAGACTGTGTGGCCCCAGATTTACTTCAGTGAATGCCCACTGGACCTTATCATTGCCCAGCTAGCTTTTTGTGTGTTCTTTTGCGTTATACATTAACTGTGATTGAATGTGTCAGCAAAACTTGATTAATATTGCGTCCCCCCAGCAAGTCACACCTGACATCTCTGGTGCTTTTGTTAGTCTTGTGTGTTGACTCACAGTGTTATTTTGGTGATTTCCTCAGGAAAGCCCCCAGCAGTGGTGCACGCAGTGGAGGCAGATCCACAGCATCCGCTGGAACAGGAGGGATATGGCGCTTCTACACTGAGGACTCACCAGGACTTAAAGTGTGAGTACACACTGTGTTTCATTCTGTATCCTGTGTGTGTGTCTCAGAGAGATGAAAATGAAAGGGTCAAATAACATTTCTAATAGCTTTTGTATGTAGCCTTTATGAATAACTCTGTATATGTGTATTTATTTAGAAGACAAAACAATAATAACCTCATATGTATGTTTTTGATTTAACAGATGTTGATTTGGTACAGTCAATCAAATGTATTTTTTTATATTGTCTTCAAATGTTGAAATTTTCACTGTATATAATAATATAATATTATTATATAATATAATATACTATAATAATGCATACTGTCATAAGCCATCTGTATTTTTTTAAACTGTCTGCGTTGCAGTAAATGTTAAACAGCTCTTACTTTTTAAAAAAGTTGGTCCCATGCCTGTGAACTTAAAGTGACTTACCATAAATGAATATTCTGTTCCTTATTTAGAACAGAATATTCTAGTCTGTGTTTATAGTTGAGAGTAAGTGCTGTATGTGAAACGGCTAGGATAGCATTCTAGACATCATTATTGCTGTTCATTGCTTAATTTTATAATAGAATGATAGACATACTTAATGTGTAAAGAACCAACACAGACACACATAGATGCTCATTTTTAATTCCTCCCCTCAGCTCAATAGGAAGTGACACGAAAGGGGGGCAGAAGGTTCTGAGAGGTTTAGCATTTATAAGGATAAACATGAAATTTTAACGACAGGAAATTGGCCTCATGGGGTCAACCTCCGTCTTTATTTGATGTCTCCCCTTCTGCTTTCTCTCTTATAGCTGTGTGTATGTGCACAATTGTCTGTGTTACAGTAAAAAAAATTCTAGAAGCATATTCTTACTGTAACTTCAAAGTAGACAATGATTTCTGCTACTGTCATTTCAAGTAATTGTATTAGACCTGTTCAATGTGTTCAGTGATTATTAATTAATGCATGAGAGTATTTCATCTTTTCATTCCATATGTGCATTTTAGATTGTTTAATTGTCTGCAGTGGTCATATTGACAGCTGTGTGTCTTGTATAGAGTAAGAACTTATGTGTTGAGTTTTGTGCGGAAAACCTTCAGGTTTGTTGTGTGTGTGTGTGTGTGTGTGTGTGTTTTGGAGTTTAATTAAAGTTCTGTTGGAAAAGGTCACATCAATTAAAGCCTGAGGGGTGGGCCTTCAGTCGGCATGGTTACACTCCTGCCTAGCGACCCAGGGGATGGTCAGTTCCTGCTTTAATAAAGCCCAGCATTTTCCACCTAGCTTGTTAACAGTATCCTACTCGCCAACATTTATAATCCTAATTACCCCTCTTAAGTCACATGAACAAGACGACCAGTTCTGATTGGCCCATTGGGAGGAAATTGGTGCAGACAAAACTTTCCAGTCAAAACAACTTATGGAGTGTCATATACATTTTTACTTAGCATTTTTACTAATGTTTTGAGTCGACATCTGACAGACCAAAAACACAAGGCAGTTAAATACCTTTAACCAAGAATTGGCAAAGACAGGTTTAGTCATTTAAGCATTGCATTTGAGTATTTCCTGACTTGTGAGAATTTGTGTTGTGTATTACTCTCCTATGAATTCATCTTTCTCTTTTCTTGCAGTGGCCCAGTACCAGTTCTGGTGATGAGTCTGCTTTTTATCGCATCTGTATTTATGCTACACATCTGGGGGAAATACACACGCTCCTAAACCTGATTGACCTTTGAACTCTGACCCTAAAACCTCTCACAGAATCTTAAGCCATTGGACTTGGACCAAACTCTGACCATTTGATCATCACCCCCGACACTGTTCTCTTTATTATAACCTTCATTTCAAGGGATGTTCTCCACCATAAGACTTTACCCAGTCATCACAACCATTTAGTCATAAAACTGAATCAGTTTTCTCTTTACCAGAGCAGGACATCTTTTATGTTTCTTTTTAAAACCTTTGTACAAAATTAAAATGTAAAAGTGTACAATAAAATGCTGTAAGTCAGTGGACAGTTTTTTCCTTTCGTCTGCAGTGGGGAAAATTGCAGGATGTGACTTGCATCACAGGCAGTAATTTGAATATCTTCAGTTTGTGGCATGAGAAGGGTTATATGCAAATGCACATTCTGGCTGTTAATATGTGATCTGGTTGAGTTCAAACCCTTTGTTAAACATGATGTGATAATGTGTTGCAGCCTAAATTCCATTGAGGCTTTAGACACGGCCCATCAAATCAAACCTTGCATGTCTGTGCAAGGTTCACAAAACAAGGGCTTGTTAGTTTCAGTTTTGAAGATCAGAAAATTACTCCAGAATGTGTTTATAATTATAAATAGAATCAAAATCATGCATGTGTCGAGACGTACAAAGAATTTGTCGTTTGTCTAAAAGATATCACACACTACCACATGACTCCATCAAAGAAGATGCTGCAATAAATGGTTCAAAATATTAAGGATCAAAATGGGGCAGTTCATTTGCATACAAAAACTACAATAAGTGTTATTGTTTTCTTATCAGTTCCTCAGAATGTGTATTCTGGATTTTACTCAACTATTTTCGCTGACAACTGCCACAAACAGACTGTGAAAAACAATTTAATTGTTAGAGCTCACCCAAAACCTTTATCGTACGTCAATCACTCTCTAATCGTATGCGTTCTGGTTAGCCTGTAGGAGGCGCTATGTGCCACTCTTACAACTTCAGCGATGTCTCAGAGCAGGAACCGTCAGGCTGTCTGTGCTCTTTATTATTCATGTCCTAACTTAAGGTGTCCCCGTGGTTCACACTTATCTCAGCAGCTACCAGCCCAGTCAGAATTATTCAGTATCATCTTTAAAATGGATCCGTATGGACAAGGAGTGGATCATCTGAGAGATCCATGTGCTACTTCAGGCCAGGAGCCAGTGTTTATGACTGTTGCATTTACAGACACTCATTGAAATCTCTGTTCAAATTTAAAAAAGAAAGCTAATAAATATTGCATGTAAATTAAGCCATTTTCTTTAATATTTAATATTGTTAATATAATTTGAAAGTTAAAATATTTCTTCATTTTGACAATGACACGTATATTGCATAATGAGGAAAATGTGGTGCAAGTTTTGAGAATTTCTTAGAAATTTTAAAACGTATTTGGATGAATGTGTTCACACCTCATTTTTTCTATTCATTTATTTTTCTTTCTTTCTTGTAACCATTTCCTGAGCCCTAACCACTGCCTGTGTGGAGGGACAGCCCCAATGAAAACACACTCACAGACATCAGTGCTGAGCTGTGCATGCACAACTCACCACATGTTTTCAAATCCACAGTTACATAGAGCAGCATGGCTCATTTTTAATGCAAATCTCTCTCTCTCTCTCTCTTTTCTCATTTCCTCAGAGGAAAATATAAAATCTTAAATAGGTCAAGTGTTTACCACTCTCCTCCAGTGATATCACATTCAGCAAGCTCTCATTTTTAGTATCAGTTACATACCTTGTTACAATTACAATTGCAGATACAACACAAATCTTTTCCTCTTAAAACAGTAATGGTGAGCTAGAAAATGGGAGTAATGTGGAGGAAATCAGAAGTGGAGCGGGCCTTTGTGGAAACCCCAGTTTGGCAGTGGCGGGCTGAGGTGGAAATGCAGGTGTTGCTGATTCTGAGAAGATGTGGTCCAGGAAAGAGTGTAGTTTGTCCCCACCCTCAAACGTTGGTAAAATGGACCCTTTTTCCACGTGGGTAAATTCTACTTAATTTTGGAACAAGAAAGAGGTGGATGGAGAAGGGTCGGGGGGTGTTTTAGAGCACAGTTACACTGAAATTATGTGCTTGTTGATCCACAACCTGGTTACTGATAAATCACAACAAATGTTTATAAAGTTATATATATATAAGCCATTAAGCTATATGAGTTCTTCAAACATCCTGTTTTAACAGTAAATGCAGAAAATAAAAAATATATTCGTCAAGAGATTTGAAAAGACCAGACTTTTCATGTTTTCTTCACTATACCTAATATTATTTTAGTAGCTATATTACACACCAACCCAGGTGTGTCACATATTTTGTCTGTTAACACTTACAGCAGGGAGACATGTGAACAACAACAATCAGACACAAGGCAACATAAAACCTGACAAGTGTGGTTTGTCTTGAAAAAGAAACTGTAAAAGTGTGAGGATAATTCTGTAACAGCCTGAAGGTGATGACACACTGATATCTGCAAGTACAGCAAAACATATAGTAGAAGCAAGACACTCCTGCGTTCTTTAATCTCGTATACTTACATAACATATACTGCATTGTGATCTGTGCCCAAATCAGAATTACGACTCTAAATATTCAAATGTCTGCTTAGATAGAACATGACTTACTATTTCTCTTCTCATGACCCAACATAATAAACAAATAAGTTAAAAAGTTGCAAAAAAGTGAAACGTGTTTTATTATAATAATTTAAATTATACCTATTAGAAAACAGAGGTTAAAATGTCTGGGTGAGAAAAGGCCCAAAAAATGAAAATGTGGCAAATGTAAAATTTAAAAAAACATTTTTAAAAATTTGAAAAAGTTTTATAGACATGACAAAAGGCTGATTTTAATCTATACATTAAAGAAGTATAAATGGTTTTTTTTAAAAAAGCATTGCATCCTTGAAAACATCCTTGGCAAAAAAAAAAGGTTTTCTAATTAAAGAATCATTTACAAATACACACCTTGTGGTTATGACACTATCACTCTTTTATGGTTCAGACCAAAGCCATGATAAGTACTTCAAGTCAAAGTGAAAGCTTGTTTCTGTCCTCCATTTTTAATCTGTCTCTTTGATCTGTGTGTCTCTGATGTTTGGGTGTAGATCTGTTTCGGTCTCCATCTTCATTCATTTGAGCTTGTGTGTGTTGTCTGGTGAAGTATATGGCTCAATGAGTTTGAGCCGTATTGGAATCGTCCACTCTCCTCAGGGACCCAAAGCAGGCAACTGGTGTGGAATGGCAGGAGAGAAGCAGCATCATGGTGATATGTGTGTGTGTGTGTGTGTGTGTGTGTGTGTAGGGAAGCATGCTAGTAGAGCGTGCCTGGTTTTAATAGATCATATGGTTGATAAAGCATGGAATGAAGAGACAGCCGCTATCGATCCTATACTAAGGCCAATGGTATTGAGGTCCTTTGGGACACAGATCCATCCTCAATACAGTTCCACAATATTACAGTTAAAAGCACACATGTTTAAAGGTGCAGTGACTTTATGAAATCACGTCAGTGCTGTCTAAAACTAAGAAACCAAAAGAGAAAGTAACTGTAATTCCCAACTAAGAGTACAGGCAGTGCTTGAGATTCAGATTTTGCTAAGCTGAAAACATATAAAAAGACTTTTCTTTCTAAACAGAGTCATCATTAGATGGAAACTACTTATAAAATGTCTATAACAGATTAAAGCAACAACTAATCACAGTTCACCTCAGCATTTGGATCAGTTTGAGGAAATGATGTGTGCAAGGTTTAAAAACGTCTGCGGGTGACGTCATTTTCACACCCACAGCATTGTTTGTTTTTTAATGGACTTTAATCGTAATGATGGTACTGCTAAATGTTGATTATTACGCGTCAAACAATACTTGAGCTTAACAGATAGAGCTGTGCAGATGCACAAGACAAAACGAGGCTGGGAAACGTTGCTGTAACTCTTCAAAGCAGTAGCCCCATCCAGAAGTCATAAATAAACGCCTGTTTCGATCACGAGAGAGAGAGACCGACAGCCCTGCGGGTGAGAGAGGATATGCACATGAACTGAGAGAAGACGAGTGAACGATCAGCGAGCTCAATATCATCACGATCACACTTGTCATCACTTCTTCATCGCTTCTTCATCCGAAGACTGGCCCGTGGCCAGAAGTCAGCTGGCGCGCTTGTGCTTTAAACCAAACCCAGCGGATCATCCGGACCTTTTGTAACTTTGGATCCCTGACAGACAGTAAGTTGGCTTAACGCGATTCTGTTGGCCCGAATGCTCCTCACCTTCCATGCATCCTTCACTGCTTTTTATTTTTCAAGACCCGGACAGACAGAAATAGCCGTGAACTCACTGAGGCTGCGTGATGACGCGACCGTGTGAAGCGTGTGCGCGCGTTCACGTACGTGCGCGTGACTGTGACCTGCCGAGGAATGCGCTACGTTTGCGTGACGTCGGGGGCACGAGGAGATCCCAAGTCACAGATGAAACTGGTGCAGGATGTGTTTGGCCTCAGCTGCTCTTGTTACTGTATGTGCTTTCTAATATTAACCCCCTCCCCGTTCATGTTCTGCCCCGTCCCGGAGATGGGTGAGTGTGTGAGTGTTATTTTTAGGGCCTGCTTTTTCCACGACTGCATGGGACACTTGAGGTCCTCAGTCAGGTGGTGAGGTGTGTGAGGGGCTTGCCTAATGCGTGAGGTCCAAAAGCAAGGCCTGATGTTTGTGTCACAGGATTCACAGGATGGCACCTGACAAGGCAACACGTTTAGCTTGAATTAAAGGAAGTGAAAGGGCAACACAGAACTTGCCAATGTGTCATTTGCTTTTCAAGGGTGCAACAGAGGCAGGGGATGATAGCTGTTTTCTAAATGTTTCTTCATCATTACCTTCAGACACATATTTTCATTCTTTACAGGACCAAAGGTTACTACAATCTCCAAAAAGAACAAAATAACACTGTAAAAGTAGCTTATATAATTTGTGCTATAGTTATATGTTTAGCATACAATAGCTCTGTGTGAGGAACAGATAACAGAAGTCTTTATTCGCTAAAAATCTAACTGTTCGAACATATTTAAACTCGCCTTGAGACGTGTTAGACCAAGTTTTACATCAGTGACGAAGAATTGTTCAAAGATGAATTGAACTGCCTAAAAGTCAAAGGTTTATATTAGGTACTAAAATGATTGAAACATCTTACAAGTTTCCAAATCTCTCTTAATTTCAATCAACATGAGAAAATATTTCTGTTGCAATCATAAATAACAGCAGTGCGAGTGCTTCATATTTGCAAAGTAAAATAAATTTGTAATAAAAGTTTGTAGTACAAAAAGTACAACTGAAACAAAAAGGAAGTGTAAACTAGGAGATTCAAAATGTATAAATTTAAAGAACAGCAAATAATAAGGACAAGTGAGGGATACATCCCATCAAGGCAGATCTCTCTCTATCTCTCTCTCTCAGTTTTCATGTGACCAATGTAACAATCCAATGTGGATTATACATGTGGGCTGCAATGGCCAAGCCATCATCCCCCGTGATATCCAAGGATAGGAAATGGGCATAAGACCAGGGTGTTACTGTCACGTCTCACACACACCACTAACATATTTTATCCTGCTGTTTGTCCTTTCTCCTTGTCAACTACAGTACAGTACAGCTCTCTTTGTCTCTCCTCATACTCTGTTTATCCCTCATTTGTTTTGTTTTTGTTTTAAAGCTCACCCAGTAATATAGAAAGGGTAAACCTGTCCTGCACTCCCCCTTTATGATACCTTCGGGACAATTTGACATTGCCACTGTGAATTTTTATGAGATGAATAAATCATATGAGATTTCAATGACTGTAAGATTATGTGCATATCAACAATCACAAAAGCCACAAACAGATTTTTGTACAGTGTTTTTTGTGAGACTAGGATTAGTACAATCTTGGCCTGATCTTTCACACTTTATGAGATGTCACAAACAATATACACAATAAAAAATAATAATTTTAATTAGCTTTAATAATAAATTCCAGTGCAAGTCTAGGCTGTTTTTGTTGGTTTGGTGCTAGTTTAGCTGGTGGACCAGCATAACCAACCCAGCTAACAATGTTAGATTGTAGGAACGTTGACCTAATGTTTCCATTTTTAACAGAAATGTAAAAATGTTATTTTGAAAGTCCTAGGAATGTTCAAAATGTCATTTTAGACATTGTATTAACGTTATTGCTTGGTTATCAAAGCGTTATTCAAACTTTAATTTAATTACAACAGTTATAATTAATTGTGAAAAACATTTTAATAACGTTACTGCAAGAACATTTTTGATAACATAAAGCTGACTGACTTTCTAGTCAAGTTGCACTAGCTGAAAAGACCAGCAGAGTCATCTGAAGGGTCATTGTTTTGAAACGTACCAGCTTTGCACAGGTGTGCCTCTAGCCCATTATTTTGGGCAGAGTTGCTCCATATTGTGCAAACTGGTTAAATTAAGTTGGACTGAGATCAGAGATTTGACTTTGTGTTCTTAGATCACCTTCAATGGCTCAAGTGGGTGAGATTATTGTTACCATCATACTTCACAGAAGTACTGGTGTTTTTTCAGGTGATGGCGTCATTAGAAGCACACAATTTTGACTAGAAAGCTTTTGACCACAAAATTGTTTCCCACATTGCATCTTGGTCACTATTATCGCCCTTTTATGGTTTTAGTCAAATCAAGCTAGTGTTCTCCTGAGCTCTTAATATTTACATTTAAGCATTTGATATATGCGTTTATTCAAAGCAACACTGCATTCAGCTGTACATTTTATGTGTATTCTTGGGAATCAAACCAAAGACCTGGTGTTCCCTGCTAACAATTTTAAGTTTTAAGAATGTTTCTATAACATTTCCATTAAGTAACAAAAATGTTAAAAAGGTTATTTTGAAAGTTCTAGGAACGTTGTATTAACGTTATTGCTTGGTTTTAAGAAAATTATTCAAACTTTTAATTCTGTAGCTTTTTAAAACGTTCCACTAACTACTAACAGAAAAATGTTTTTGAGATATATAGCCTTTATGTAACATTCTACTAATGTTACAATAAGAACATTTTAGAGAACATTTAGAGGTATTAGAATAACATTTTACAACATTAGCCAACATTTTGACAATGTTCCCTGTTAGTTGGGTGGCTATGCACTACCAATTTAGCTACAGGAAAGCTAGAGCAACTTCAAAGTAGTCGCTGGTCTTTCTGTGGCTTCTATCAAAAACTTCTTGAAGATGATCTTCAGTGTCAGGGTGGTTTGATGCAGCTTACATTTCCTGCCAAATGAACAGGCTGTGCCTTCTGGAACATCTAAACAATAAACTTTATCTGTAGTTTCTTGGAAATTCTCTTTAGTCATAACACAGCTGTCTTCCATATTCAAAGCATGGATAACGTTCCCTTGTGGGGATTTCATTCAGAAAATGTGGTAGCTATTTGTTTCATTTTATTTTATTGATAAAGAAATGGCACAAACTAAAACTGAACTCACGTCACCCACAACACGTCAACACAAACTGAAGGTCAATGGAAATCTCCTATTTTAGTTTTCAAATAGCAGATTAAAATAATTTTGAATTCAATATTAACATTTTAAATCAGATCATCTATGGATTCACTAAGCAAGGTTAATAATTTAAAATTACAAGAAGCTGCAGCCATAACAAACTGATTGTTTAAAGTTTCATCTTTTTGTTTTGCCTTTTTTTAAAACTATGCTAGTTAGCTTGAAACATTACTAATTATCATTTGTGCCTATTCTACATGCACCACTTAGATATCACTGTATTGTAATATTATAGTGTCTTTATTATCTACGCTAATCTACATTTTTATTTAAGTCAGAACCACCTGTTTCATGGATTAGACTTTGATATTCACTTTTTAAAATAACAGTATTAAAAATGTAGTCTCCAAAGCTAGCACTCTGCTAATCAGTCATTAATAAGTCATTTGACAATAAGTCATTTGCTGCATTTAACTTTCATCTATGAATAGGACGTATTATAATTCTAGTACAGAATGTTGTTTTTAGGGCTAAAATAAAGTGATGCTCATCTGCTGTTCAGATGAAAGGTGTGGTTTTTCAGGTGAGGCCGATGACTTTGATGTCCTGGCTGCAGGCTGTGGTGGAGGCTCTGAGGTGAGGGAAGGGAGGGGCACACCCAGTGGCCCATCTAACCATGGCTGCACACAGTGCTTCTGAATGATTTATGGGAGAAAAATACAAACCTTCACATTTACTGCACAGATACTTGTTCTTTTAAAAGATTGATAGTTCTGAGCAGACAGTGGGACAGATCAGACAGACAGATGGGGTAAATAACTAATGTGTATGTTTCTTGTTAATGTGCACATTGGAGAGGCAGTAACGTTTGTTTTTGAATATGCTAGTAATATGCACACTTAACTGGCTGAGGAGTTGCCCAACTAACAGGCAACATTCTCAGAACATTCTCAATGTTGTAGAAAACAACATTCTCTAAAAGTTCTCTCAAAGTTATCAAAAGAATTTTTGCAGAATTTTTAGTTAGTAGACGTTTTATATCATATATATCAAAATTGTTATTCTTAAAAACACTTTAAAAATGTTACAGAATCAAAAAAATCTTTGAAGAACTTTCTTATAGCTAAGCAATAATGTTAATAAAATGTCTAAAAAATTGACGTTTTGAACATTTCTAAAATTGTCAACATTTTTAACATTTTTGTTATTTCAGGGAAATGTTACAGAAACATTCTTACAATCTAAAATTGTCAGCTGGGTGTGCACCAGTATGTGTGTTTGCATGGGTGTGTGCTTAATCCTTAATTGAGGATTTCAGAGAACAGGTTGAAGTGGAGATTATTACGAATTAATACTTTTTAGTTTGGAGATGTTTCATGATTTGCTTCTCAGTGGAAATAAAGTGTCTCAACTAAAGCAGAATAATGAGTCTCTCACTGCCAATAGAACAGCCTGATGTATTCCTCTGCTGAAATCTCAGCAAATGCTTCAATCAGCAGACACTCAACAGAAACTTGTGCAGCCAGTTTCTCAATTCATTCTAGCGAAATAATTTTAACATTAGCAACTAGCGTGTCAGGTTGTTTTTTAAATCGCTATAGATTTTCCATTTTCCAAACAGTAATAATTTCTTGGAAAAATTAAAAAGTACATTTCACCCAAAACATTAATGTTCATTTTCCCTCATGTCAATCATATATGCTGCTATTTTTGCACTGAAACACTAAATAATTTTTGGAAGAATAATTATGTAGCTCTCGCTATATAACCTACTGACTGGAGGATGTCAATTTCCAAAACGACAAAAAACTGAATCTCCATGAAAAGTCTGTGTGGTGTACTTGTATAAAGCTTCTATAGTGTTTTTGTTATTTTGGGACATTGACATAATACAAATTGTCATATGAGAAGCAAGTGCTGTAACAATTCTTCAGAAATTTCTATTGTGTTCTACAGAAAAATAACAGCATGTGAATTTGGAACAACAAGAGGGTGTGTCAGTAATAAAAAAAACATTTCTTTCAATTAAATAAATTCTAATCTACATTAACTATATTAATTCCTGCATGTGGATTTTTAGGAGTGAACTGATCCTTAGTCCTGAATATCACAAAGACCCTCCCCCCACCCCTCACACTCATACACAAGCATCTGGGCATGACGTGACTTGGCTGGGAATATTAAGAAACAGAGACGACATGCTAGACCTGTCTGACTGCTGCTTTACATTCTCTCACCCTTCCACCCTGCTTGGAACTCCCAAACAACACATACACGCTAACACACATGCACGCACACACACACAACCATACAAGCTTACAGCCGCAGCAAATGCAAACTGCAGACACATACTTTTTATTTAAGCATTTATACAGTGTGTATGTGTATGTGTCTTCTCAGCTAACAGGGAACATTCTCAGAATATTGGAATAAGAATATTCTCAAAATAACGTTCTCTAAAAGTTCTCTCAAAGATATCAAAAACTGTTCATGCAGTAACATTAGTAGATTTTTTTATGTTATTTATTGTACATATCAAAAAAGTTAATCTTAAGTTGTTAGTGAAACATTTTAAAAATGTTACAAAATTACAAAAAGTTACAAAAGTTTAAAACGTTTTTATAAATAAGCAATAACGTTTATACAATGTCTAAAAAACTGGACATTTTGAATGTTCCTAGAACTGTTTTTGTTACTTAATGGAAATGTTAGGGCAATAATCTTGTTAGCTGGGTTTGACTCTTTCTGCATTCATGTTCATGTGGAAAGCTGGCGGTTGTCCTGAGTTTACCAGTGCATGTGCCTGGAAAGTTTTACCTTAAGCTGGGGTCCCCTACCTATGAAATATGCATCACATACAGGATAACATGAAAAGAGCTCAGCAGCATACACAGACATAGACCAGGACAACAATTAGGCTTTGCTCCATTGAGCATGAGCCTGGCAAACACACAGACACACACACACTCACACAGCATTGAGATTATCTATGAAGTTTGTGAGATGCTATATCCTTGCTATCTTATATGCAGTATCTATTCCATTTTTGTAAACAAATATAGGGGCTATCATACAGTGGAAGTAAAATAAGAGACAATTGCACTTTAATTTGGTGATGAATGTGTGTGCAATGCATGCATGCATGTGGGGGTATAATTAAACTGATGGCTTAGCAAACCTGCGCTCTCATCAGGTTTCACTGGGTTCCACAAGTATGTGCAGAAAGTAAACATACATACTTCAGGATTCCAGAGTTAGGAATCCTTTTTAAAAATGTGTAAAATTATCCATAAAAAATTTGGCTAGGTAGTACAGGCCACTGCTTAAATACACAGGGCTGGGACAAAGTAACTGGTGCCAGAAACACCAAGGTCATGGGTTCAATTACCAGGGAACACAGAAACTGATCAAATGTATACCATGAATACATATAAAAACATCTACCCAATATATTGTATAAAGCACTATGCAGAATAAATTTAGCAGATGCTCAAAGATCAAAGAATTAAATAACTTTTTCTTACATTACCCAGTGGAATATCAGCTGTGGGAGAGCAATATGATGTGCATGTTACATAATCTTGCTATTTACATAGTATCCCATAACGGGCAACTCCTGCGTTGAACCGCAGCACAGGTTACACACGTCACTATTTCATCCATGCAGCACAGTGCTGCCTGAATGACATCGGTGCAGCGTTCATGGCTGACCACACCTCCGCAGACACGTAACCCTTGACCCAGACAAAGCTTGACCACTGCTCATCAGGGACCCATAGAATGCAGTGACTCGTTGCCAGAACAACCAGTGTGTGCGTGTGTGACTTTGTGCTTCTACATCTTCTTGCGTCTCTTTCTGAGGGGTGACACTGCCTGTGAGGTCACAGCTGTGCTGGTCCACAAGCTCTGCCCACAGCAGCTGGATCAGATCCTCGTGGGACAAATGGGAAAATATGAGGCTCACCCTCACATAATCTAATACACACTCACTCAAACAGACCCAGCTAACAATTTTAGGTTGTAAGAATGTGTTCCTAATGTTTCCACAGCAAAAATTATATTTTTAGTGTTCCAGAAACGTTGTCCATTTTTTATAGACATCGTATTTACCATTATTGCTTGGTTATAAGAATGTTATTCAAACTTTTTAATTCTGTAACATTTTTAAAACGTTTCACTAACTCCTTAAGAACAACATTTACCTGGCTAAGCCCTAATGCTGATACTCTTTCCTACATAAAATCGTTCTGTTCATCCTGTCTCTAGCATTAGAACACGATTCCCACTTGCAAATGTAGCTTTGTAGACTTGGCTTGTTGGTTCTTAAGACAAAATGTTTAATGATCTCTTTCTTTGTAAGTCGCTGTGGATAAAAGCGTCTGCTAAATGAATAAATGTAAATATATAATGTTAAAAACATGCTGTTGTTACTGCAAGAACATTTTTTGATACCTTAAAGACCACTTTTAGAGAATGGTAGCCAACGTTTTAAGAACATTTTCAAGTATACAAGTACACACAAATGCTTAATCATGACGGTAAGAAAACAGCTGAATAATACATTTTTGATGTTTCTCAGCCTGTACTCTTCCCTCTCTGACTTGATTTTACTCCGTCAACTCTCTTCTTCAGACCAGCAGGATCACGTCATCACAGCATCATACAAACACAGCTCACGTTCAGCAGGCCACTGTTGTGACGCCCTGTGGACCACAGTCTGGGCAGCTGTCCATCTGACAGAAAGCCTCCCTGGCCCAAAAGCTTTCTCGTTGTTTCTTGGCCTTTCTGTCTTTTATTTGCCGATCTTTGTGAATGACCACAGCTGCTGTGAAAACGCAATCCTAATCAAAACACATACACCTACAAATTTACATGTGGTTTAAGTGCTTTTTGCCAAACATAAGATGATTTTGAAAAATGTGTCTGTATGTGTGCAAGCGTGAGTGTAACATTATGCCTGAAAGGAAGGCTCTGATCAATTTTAACGTGTCTTAAAGAGACAGTTCACCCAAAATAAAAATTGTATCATTATTCATGCACCTTATGTATTTCACCCCTTTGAGTTATATACATTTGACAGAGGATCCAAAGTGATACGCTGTCTTCATTTTTTTTTTAGCATGTGCAATCCCTTAGACTCAAACTCATGGCTTTGGTGTTGCTGGCACCACCTAGCTAACAGAAAAAGTTCTAAGACCATTGGCTAGCGTTTTCTCAAAAAAGTTCTTGCAGTAACATTAGTAGAACATTTTTCTAACATCATATATCACATTAGAAATGTTGTTCTTAAATTGTTAGTGGAATGTTTTAAAAATGTTACAGAATTTAAAAAAAAGGTTTAAATAATGTTCTTATAACTAAGCCAGAACATTAATACAATGTCTACAAAACTGGACGTTTTGAACATTCCTAAAACTTTAAAAATAAAGTTTTTAATCTTTCTGTACATAACGTTATGGAAATGTTATGGAAATATGCTTACAACCTAAAACTGTTAGCTAGACATGCTCTACCAGTTGCGCTATAGGAACACATTCAATTGCCCTACCAGTCTGTCAAGCTTCAACAAGGTCACAAAATCCTCATAAAAGTAACCCAATCTACATGTGCACTATATTTTAGTAGCTGTTTGGTGACATATTTAAAGCTGTATGATGACTGTGTGTTGAACAGACCAATTATTCAGCCAGTTTCAAATAATTCATGCAACATGTAGTACACAATTAAAATAACTGATGTGCATTCTGAGAAAATACCTTACAGTTGCATGAAAACAAATGACACCAGTTAACTCGTGTATGTGAGTAATTTACATACATACACAAAACATACAAGCACATGCTCACACAAGCTTTTATATCCCCTCAAAATATAGCTAAACGGGGATCCTGCTGCCTGAAGGGCATAAACTGTGTTACGTCTGATTTAATTCATTGCTTGTCATAAACTAAAGGGCCCAAAAATGTGCTGTAGGAGCAGAGCTAAACGCTAATAAAATACATTCAAAAATAATCTTCCACATTGCACACTTGTTAAAGGGCAAAGTGCCCAGCACATTCAGATAACTGAATAAGCTTTGGTGCACTCCTTCTATGCGAGTTTCTTGTCTGTTTCCTGATTTGGTGTCAAATGGGTGACAGTACATCCATCTGTTCATCTTATGTGTGGCAGTGTGTATCTGTGAGAGTTTGCTTGTGTGGAGGTGTTTTCTGGGGGAAGGCTATTGCCCTTGTCTCTATGATGCTGGGGATTGTTGACAAAACAAGAGGCAGCCAGGAAAATAGCAGGCAACAAGCAAACACTAAAAACCGGTTAGGTTTTTGGGCACAGCAAGCTCATAGTCTTATTGTACATTGTTAAAGGGAAAAGAAAAAATGTTCATTCAAAAGAAAAAAATGTTTAATTCTAAAATATACACAGCTGTTTTTGTATATGTTTTAACTGGTAGAGCATGGTACTAGCAACATGGATTCGTGGGTTCGATTCTCAGGCAACACACAAAGTAATACTTAACTAAAAAAGGTTGTAAGAACATTTCCCTAATGTTTCTATTAAGTAATAAAAACATTAAACATGTTATTTTGTTATAAGAACGTTTTTCAAAACAATTTAAGTTCTGTAATGTTTTTAAAATGTTCCACTAACAAGTTTTTGATATTTATGATATATAATGTTAAAAAACATTCTACTAATGTTTTGCAAGAACGTTTTTGATTACCTGGACAGAACTTTAAGTGAATGTAAGCCTTCCCTGTTAGCTTGTAAAATGTATCTTGAACGCACTGTGAGGCACTTTGGATAAAAAGGTCTGCTAAATGCATAAATAAACATCTACAGTGATCATTTACAGACTGTAAGAGAGAGATGCTAAGAAATATGATGCCAGTCTTAGAGGGTCATGTGGTGATATTGTTGTCTTTTTTCCTCTGGTAATGTCCTCATCTATTATGGATCAAAATCTCAGATTGTTTTCTTAACAAATCCTCTCAAATGTACTTTTCATGTTTTGCTGTCTCCTGTAATACAGACGTATCCTGTTACACAGAACACACAGACCAAAACAGACATGTCCATTCAAGAAAACGGTTCATAAATCTCACCTCGAAAACAGTTACAAACCTCATTACACAGTTTTTCTGTGGTTTGAAAGTCAGTTACTACGTAGGAGCTCATTCTTGATTTACCGGCAAAAGACGCAAATGGCAAACAAGAAAATAAACTGCGATAAACATTGTGTAACAACTGTAAGAGGTATTACAAGTTCAGAATTAGCTCTTTACCAGAAAAATAAGAATAGAATGGATAATAGAGGACAGAACTGATAAACAATAGATTGTGTGCGTAAAAAGCATGACAGCTCAGATTAAATCATCATCCATAGAGATAGAGGTTCACAAGGTTCATGCCCCCCATGCATGTTTATTTGCACATGCTTGTTCATTTGTAAGCCTGAACATGAGTTTCGGAGTTTGTGAGTGTGCAAGTGTTCTCCCACTGTGTAAAAATACTGCCCATATGATGGCAAACGCAGGGCATGGTGCTGATGACACAAGTAGCGCCTCCAAATAGCTCTGCCAATACTATAAATAGCCTCTCTCTGAATGCAGCCAGCCCACAAATAAAGAGCGGCACTATCGTTTTACTCACCCTGAAAGAGACAGAACTGGAGAGGGAAGGAGGGAGAGGCAGAGAGAGAATAACACAGACTGGGAGAGAGAGAGAGAGAACAATCTTCCTGTCCCCTCGTTTAACAGTTTCATTATGTGAGTAGTGCGTCACTATAAGGTGGAAAAAAGTGAAAGAGGGGAAAAAATTAAAGAAAGGAAAGAAAGAAAGAAAGTGAGGGCGTAGCTGGCAGGGGAACGGTTACCAGAGGGTATTATGAGGTTCAGGAAACAAGAGCCCTGTACAGTATGTGTGCGTGCATGTATGTGAATGGAAGTGTGTTGGGTCTGGCTGGTTATGTAATGTGATGTGTATGCAGGATTCTGTTTCTCTCAGGTGATGGAGTATGTTCTCTAGGTAGGATGAAGGGGGGGATGTTGTTTGTTTCTGTGCATTTGTCTAATGTAGCACAGTCTGCCATTTGTGTTATATCACTCTCAAACCACTTCCTCCTTCTATGACATCATCAGAATGGCCCACTGCCCCTGATGCGCTCACCACAGCGATGACTCCACGCCAGGCCTCATTCTCTCTCACTTTCCACTCCTCCATTCTGACCCGCTTGCGCGTCTGCTCTTGAGCGGGACGCGCACACACACTGCGAGTGTGTGACGCAGTCAGGCTTGGTTGGGCTCCTGTGGCCTGGTTCTCAGAGGCAGCACTGACTGGACTCTTTGTCTCAGCGGCGAAGTTAAAAATAAAACCCGGGAAAAGAGTTTGGCCAGCGTTGTAGCACTGTTAGTGATACGTTTTGTCAGCGTCTAGGGAATAGAGACCCCCTTACAAATTCAGATGCATATGGACACAATCACACACCTCTTTCGGGAGCTGAACTCAGGCTGAACTCAGATGTGAAAAACATCCCAAAGCAACGGCACGCAGTGTTTTCTGGCCCAGTCACAAGCAGATTCGTGGTTTCAGCATCCACAAACCACCATCTCATGATGGAACACTTGTGTCATATTGCATAACTGACACACATACAAATTAAATATCCTCTCCACCTAAACAAACGGCTTCCATACAGCTGTAATGGTTACATGTTATTCTGCTTTTTCTTTAGATTTAATAAGGAAAAAGGAAGGTATTATATAATGAAAAGCCTTTAGATTTGGTGGAAGATTTTGAAATGTAAAACTCCAAGATAACTTTAAAGCCAGCACTCCTGTGTTCTCTCAAGTGTGCAGTGATACGGAGTGTGCGGCTTCAGAGCTCTTTCTTTTGAAATATAGCTTGTGTACTTGGTAAAGCATGTAGGCTTTGGTTGCACTACTTTTATGTTGAAAAACTTCTACATAAAGTTAAATGCATTATTACATGCCAGACACATTCAACTAAAGCAACTTATATTGCTTGCTGTTAAGATATTGATGAGCAGGCCAGTCGGCCAGACAACTATATGTTTGTTCAGCCAATGGCAGACAAGGATAATGTTAAATAAAGTCTATGATGTGAGTTTTGGCAACACCAATCTTTTTTATAGGGTACACCAGGTATTGGGACATGTAGTCCTGTATCTTTTTTCTGAGCAATAGCATTGGATATGTTTATATCTTACAAGAGCTTTGTTGTAGTCAAGTATTTTTCTGTAGTTCACCTTTACCCTATCAGATAGTAGGGGTGGAAGAACAGGATTAAGACATGACACAGATTAGATCTGAACCTGTAGCCCCCTGAACATACTGCTTTCAGACTTGCGTGCTAGCTACTAGCAGCTATTACACTACAGCACAGTCAGTGCATGTTTTGTTAACAGAATAAGAGTGTGTGGCTTTTACAATGAAGGGAAGCTGAGAGTGTGCTTTGTAATATAAAGCTGCAGCTTTTGTTAGGTGTGTGAGTGGCATAAGAGATGTTATGGGGTCACCTCATACCCCTAAGGCAGGGCAAACCCCTGGCACATTCTGTGAGTATTGGACTCAGGAAACAGTCACAAGGGATCCCTCCTGCCAAAATACACACACCCAAGGATGCCACAGAAGAATTTGTCAGCTTGCTGGAAGTGCTGGGTGGGGTAGGGGTTCTTAAAGTACACCCCGTCCCTCCACCCAACCCAAAGAGGAATCAGGTATTGAGACGACACGCTGTGTGCTAGATATATCAGCAGATGAGCTATTAATGTCTCAGACACACACACACATAACACAGGGGTATGGTTACAGTGCATTATATGGACAGATGAGTATTAGACTCTTGGGCAGTGACCAGTACATTCTTAAGTTGTGTAACAACTTGCAAAATGTTTTTCTCTGCATCTGTAAAAGCAAAAACTACACAGACATCAATCTTTTCCAATACTGATATACTTTAAAGCCAAAATAAACAAGATCCAACCATTGTGTTCCTCCATTCACAACACAAAAGCTACATTTGTTTTGCACATCGCTAGTCGCTAGCATAGCTAGTGTTTTATTGCTAATGGTTATGATGTGGTGTTGCTGTAATGTCTGATGTGTCTGATATGGAAAATGACAAGTGTAATTTAACTGACACTCATTAAGTCTTACCTGCCCTGGATGAAGTGTTTTTGTGTTCGGTATGAACTGATCTTGAGCTTATTCCCTAAACTTGCTCTCATTATGGGTTAGGTCTTATTCCCTAAACTTGCTCTCATTATGGGTTAGGTCTTATTCCCTAAACTTGCTCTCATTATGGGTTAAGTCTTATTTCTTAAACTTGCTCTCATTATGGGTTAAGTCTTATTTCTTAAACTTGCTCTCATTATGGGTTAAGTCTTATTTCTTAAACTTGCTCTCATTATGGGTTAAGTCTTATTTCTTAAACTTGCTCTCATTATGGGTTAGGTCTTATTCCCTAAACTTGCTCTCATTATGGGTTAGGTCTTATTCCCTAAACTTGCTCTCATTATGGGTTAAGTCTTATTTCTTAAACTTGCTCTCATTATGGGTTAAGTCTTATTTCTTAAACTTGCTCTCATTATGGGTTAAGTCTTATTTCTTAAACTTGCTCTCATTATGGGTTAAGTCTTATTTCTTAAACTTGCTCTCATTATGGGTTAGGTCTTATTCCCTAAACTTGCTCTCATTATGGGTTAGGTCTTATTCCCTAAACTTGCCCTCATTATGGGTTAGGTCTCTCTTTCTTAGCATACTCTCTTTTTTAGAATGCAAACCTTTTAGCATTTAACATACAAACCTCACTTGGCATACAAACCTCACTTGCCTGTGTGAGGGGATTATCCAAAAGAAACTAAACTAAATAACCAATGTATATACAACAAATAATTTGCTTTACATTCGCGTGTGTGTGTGTGTGTTAGTGGCAAAAACACACAAAGGAAATGATATGCCTTATAAACGTCTAAAAATACAGCCTATAAAAGTCTCACATAAAAACTTTAAACATCTCCTAAAAGTGAATAACAACAAATAAATGCTAGTGCTAAATGTAAACAAATGTAAACTGAAAAGTTATGAAGTTAAATGTAGTAACATAACTTTATGCACAGGCATCTTAAAGTTTCGTTGGCTACACATGGTTTGTATCATATAGTTTCAATTAGTAACAATTTAAAAATCAATTAAACATCCACAAACAACTGTACAATGAGGATACAGTGAAGATCAAAGCGGATTCTTTTGTGTGAGTGCTTGCATATTCATGTGCAAAAGGTTTTTGAACTAGATACAAATATGCTATCACACGGCCAGCATAGTTCACTCAGAGTACCAGTGGTGTAAAAAGCTATAGACTCCAGTACTGAGATCTGTGTGATCCCGGAAAATAATGTCTGTTCCCACCAGTGTAAATCTTCCTGTGGAATTTGGGCCTTTCCATTAGTCTTCCTCAGCCCTACCTTATCAAAAAGAACCTTTTATGTTTTTAATACATCACATGTATGTTGGGTTTTCATGTTTTTGGGGACATTCCTTAGACATGTTTTTTTTACTTTACAAATTGTATATTCTATGCCCCTACACTTGCCCTACTCCTAAACCTAACCCTCACAGAAAACGTTCTGCTATTTTAGATTTTGTCAAAAAGATGTATGGTTTATACGCTTGTTCAAGGTCAAAATTGACAGGTATTACTATACTTTACTGTAGTAATACTAGGATAGTAATATACTATACTAGACATCAGGTCTCCATAATGTAGTAAATACTAGGACCACACACACACACACACACACACACACACACATACATATGCACACTAAACTCCTTTAAAAACTAAATGTGATAAACTCCTTTTATCACATTTAATCTGTTGCTCATCAGAGTAACATTTTCTGAATTCCTTGCACATTCTGGAATAGTTCCTGTTTTGGAGCATGAGTGCGTTTGGTGAGCATTGTTCCCACATCAGCATCACTGCTCTGGTAAATCAGGATGGCTACACTGTGCATTCCTAAAGGAATACAGGAGGAAATCCTTCAGAATTATGGGGAAACTCCCACACAGACATTGTTTTTCTACACGCCCCCCAGCCAACCATACCTAGTATGGTATGAGCAATGAACACACACACAGACATTCAAATCCAAAAAGATAAAGATCCCAGTCCTGATATATGTATTATGTTTGAACCCGTTCCTGAGCTGGGTCGGTACTGAAGTTCACACTGTGTGAGGAGTTTGAGTGTGAACATGCCTGAGGAGTGAGAGATGCACCAAATTAAAATTATTGTGCATCTTCATCACACACTGTAAAATGACCACAGCGTTTTAAGTATCATCATAAAGATTAGGAACTCTCAGCCAATTGAAGCTCCTACCGTTCTTAATATGGGCATTTAAAGTTCTGTCTGTTGGGCAAAAAGTTCACCTATAGTTGAAATTAACCTATTGTTGAAAGTGTGTTGAACGTGACATTTGGTAATGAAATAACTTCATTATTTCAGATCCATATTACTTCACAAGTAAATATGAGCATTGTAATAAGGTGGAAGTCCCGTTGGGTTCAGCTATCCTCTCCACTGAATTGTGCCTCAGATTGTTCTTCTGTCTTATATATTAATCAGGATGCGCTATACCAATGAAAGGAAACCACACACCAACACAAGAGACGTACGAGAGAACATCTTTTACGTTTCAGTGTGAAATAACTGTGTATGCATAGACTTTCTCATAGTATTCTAAAAATGGGCTAAAATCAAACACATGACTTTAAAGTGCCTTCCATATAAAGTATGGTTTAGATCTTTCTAGACTATTCAAACCTCAATATGAGTTCTAATATGACTACAACAGTAATATTGAACTTGAAGGCTGATGTCTCCAGAGTGTTTGGGATACATTAAGAGCCATATAATGTTTTTCTCAAAGGCCAAGCACAAAATAACTGAACAATTCTATTATACTGTCAGTCAAACCATGCTGGTGTACAGCTAACTATTAAAAGCCCATTGAACACAGATGTGTATTCTCTGTAGACATGAGTGAGAGCCGGAGAACTGCCTCAGGCATTACAGAGATGAGCAGTCAGAGAGCAAACCCTGACATAACACAGCTGCAGGGGCTTATACTGCCCATGTAACATTAGGTACGTAGACAGTCAATGCAGCTGTCAGAAGCCAGTGCATTCCAGTCATCAGGTTAAGAATTCTCTTTCTCAATCATTTGTGCATGGCTATTTTTATATATATAGTTCACATGTGCTCAAACAGTGAGAGAACCCAAGGAACTGGTTTTGTAATTGATATGGGTGTTGCTTCCAAAGAACATGGACGTTTTATTACAGCTTAAAGGTCTTAGATATTTCAATGCTGATAACAGCTAGGCTACAGTAAGCAGTTTATACTCTCAAACACTTAAGTTGTAAATGAAAGTGACACCAAAGGGACTCCCTTCTCACAGCTAACAATTTTAGTTTGTAAAAATGTTTCCCTTAAGAAACAAAAATGTTAAAAATGTATCCAGTTTTTAGAAATTGTATTGCTTTAGACAGTATTGCTTGTTATGCTTGTTAGATTCTGTAACGTTTATAAAATGTTCCACTAATAACTTAATAATATGCTATTGTGTGTTTTTATGGGGTTCCAGTAATACACAGAGACAGAGAAATGAGCTGTGTCATCCAGTAATTTAAGATCCAGTCTTCTATTGGAGCTGCTCCCATTAATTTTGTATCCTGGGATGCAACCCAAATGCTTTCCTTTGCTCTGCACAGCATTCAAAAAGACATTCAAAGCCACTAATGGCTAATTCAAATTTGACACATGAACTCGCACCTTGATTGGACTTGCTTATTAAATAATGCCTTGTAATCCCTGTCAGACTGACCGGTGTCCAGTTTCTGATCAGGCATTACAAACAGCTATCTCTTGGGGTCCAAGGGGACTAGGATTCTATTAGGTGTATAAGATCTTACCTGACACTGCAGATGTCATAAGCCAGATGCAAACTTAATTTGTTTTCATATAATTAAACATAAAGTAAACATTCAGAATGTATTGAATATAACTTGAAAACAGAAATTATACATAAAAAATAATTCATATCAATCTAATAGGCACTTACTGATGAAATGGTTATTGATCAAATTCATGCTCTTTATTTGTTTATGTTTGTGTAATTGGCTCTTAAACACTCTCAGATGTTATCCGTTGAATCGCCTCATATGACCTGATGGCACTGTGTTTTCTGCCAACTAAACATAATCTTATTACAGCCACGTCAGTGCACATACACACACACAGATTTTAAACAGTAATGCTCAATCTTACGCTCTGTATTTCAAACATACAATACCACAGATGTAGAAGCTCATACAAACCTATTGCATACAAATTTATTTTACACACACATAGGCAATGATCAAAACCACGTGTGCATACATTTAAGCATAAACACACACACTCTATGACACTCTGGCTTCCAGCAGTGTTATAATGAGAGTGTTGGCAGGGGCATATGGCTATGCTGGATTTATCCAGATGAAGTGCTGATTATTTAAACGAGTTTTACTCATCTTTTAATGTCTGACTAATGCTGTTGACCATGGGCTGTTGACCTTGAGCAAGGTATGTGTGTGTGTGTGTGTGTGAGGAGAGAGAGAGAGAGAGAGAGGGAGAGTGTCACAGACATGAAATGAACTTAAATTCCTAAAAATGGTTCTTTAGAGGTTCTTTATAGCATTTAGCTCAAAAAACTTATTTTGTTTTTTTCACTATAAGCTATATGGATCTCGGTTATGCTACCTATATTCTGCCTTATTTATATGACTTTTTTTGTTATATTTTATATTTTTATTTTGTATTATTATTATAGAATATTACCTATGTACCTTTTGTGCACATTACCTTTGTCCAACGGGATGACTAATAAGACGCATTAGCATAGGTCAGGTAACCAGCCACTCTTTGCCAATCTTTCAATCTTTTGATCCATTCATCCTCTTTTTACTTGTTTCTCTTTTTCCATATTCTCAGGCTCTTGACACATGGAAGGGGAATGCAAAGCAGTCTGGAACAAATGGAGCAAAAACACATGGAACAGTAAAACGGAATGCCTTTTTTCCAAACAGTGTGTTTGCTTACAGTCATAAATGCATACACATATACAACCATAAAAACACCAAAGTATGAACTGTGATGTGAAGCAGAAAGAGTATATTGCAGAGATCACGACAATATGGTTCCCCAATACACACACACTGTACACTCTTGTCCCTGTGTACTTTTAGAAATTACAGTAACCTGCCTGCCTTAAAAGCACCAATATGAAAAAATGTCATTTCCACATCTCAAATAAACATTCCACAATGTGGTGGAAATCTCATGTATGCACTTTTAACATTTTCAACAAATCTTTGAAAAACTTTATTAGTGCTAAAATTGTTGGTGCAAAGCGCAAATGATTTCACACAATTATACATATGTCCGGAATGTATAATTGTATGTCATTTGTATGTCACATAATCCATACTGGAATGAGTGGCAGAGCGAGACAAGGAGCAAGAGTAAAATAATAATAAGTAAAATAAATAAAATAATAATAAGATCTATATAAAGGCATTGGAAATGCAATAATATATTTTATTAAAAAATTTAGATACATGTGAAACCCTTCAATATGCTTTCTTGAAAATGTCTGATGTCAGAGGGACTATGTACACTGTACAATAAAGATGGGTGGCCTGCCTGCGTGTAAGAGACATTCAGAGAGAGGGATGACCCTCAGTTTGTTTGTGTGTGTGTGTGCCAAGTGAGGGGGGGCATTTCCCTAAGGGGGAATGTGCCACTTGGATCAGTAAATTACCATCACCCCCCCAAACACCAACCCCCCATCACTCTCCTCCCTTAGCTCAGACTGAGCCTGTCAGAACCAATCACCTCACTCACTCTCCTCAGGGACAGAGAGAGACAGACAGTGAGCGAGAGACACAGAGAAAGAGAGAGAGGGACATACAGAGTGATTCTTATTATTATGAAATACATATGAACAGCTTCAACATTTCCATCTTTCAACTTTCCATAACTTGTGGCTCACCAGACGAGCCACACACTTTTTCCTCTTGCACCTTTTCATGTTTTTATACCGCTAAATGCAAAAAAGTAATGAAATGTTGTAATGAAGAATATTGGATACAAATATGAATCCACATATATTGTCTGTTAAAAATGCATTTCAAATAAAAAAGCAGAACAGGTGGGTGAGGGGGAGAAGTATGAAGTGTGTCTTATTAACGTATGTGCTGCTGGGCTAGTCTAATGAAATTACAAGGAGAGATGGTAAGGGGACATGGACACACTACTAAAGCTCTGAGTCAGTCTATGAGAAGAGTCCAGAGCCCAAGGATCATTTCCATTTTGCTACAGGGGCCTCTCATCCAAACCCAGAACCACGGTGGCTTATCATTAACACACAGGCCTGCATGAGTCAATGGCCATCTAAAGCTCTTACACACATTTGGTCTCTACATTGGTAGAAAAACAAGAGCACACACACACACACACACACACACACAAAACTAGGTAGCATTTACCCTAAGTATATATTTTTCATTGGCGCTAATAAAAAATTACTATAGAATAATAATTTCTTTTAAAATTTTCTATTACACAATACACATAAAGATTCCTTTTTTAGTCAAGTCAGGAAGTGTCTGAGCTGTGATCCAGTGGGTAGCACACTACATATAGAGCCATTGTCTTCATGGGGACACAGGTTTGAGATCTGCCTGCCAAATCCCATGTCTTCCTCTTGAAAAAGGCAAAAAACAACAACTTTGTAAATGCAGAAAAGTGATTTACCTAACATTTAAAAAACATTTTACTAGCATTACTCCAAGAACGTTTTTGATAACCTGAGAGAATGTTTAGAGAATGTTAGCTGGGTAGTTAATTACATTTATATTATTGCATTTAGTAATTATTGCAACTGCACTAAATTACGTTACCCACAATACAAGGT
Organism: Chromobotia macracanthus; assembly: GCA_036877525.1. NCBI lineage: Eukaryota > Metazoa > Chordata > Actinopteri > Cypriniformes > Botiidae > Chromobotia > Chromobotia macracanthus. The sequence continues at coordinate 7,293,809 of JAZGTH010000015.1, read as the reverse complement.
AAATGAGCCACACAATAGGACCAGAAGCTCTGATCAGGTCCAGTGACATCATCAGCGTTTGTCCTCTCAGTTTCCACTTCTCATTTCCATATCAAATCCCCTCCTACGAGGTTCCTCGTTTAGACTCAAACGTGCGTATGGGAAAAGACTCTTAAGAAGGCCTCATGAGTGAGTGTGTCTTGGTGTGACGTGTGAGAGGATCAGGGCTCTAAGGGCAGTCCTGGCTAAACGCCTTAAGCAGTTTCAGCTGTGGCTTCCCCGCTCATGGCTTTTCCCTCACTGTCTGAGTGCGTTGGACCGCTCATACAGCAGTAAAGGAGAAGTGTGCTGCTGAGGATTGCTAAGAGGCTTATTGGGGTTTCCTGACTAACTAGATCACTATTAGTGTGTGTGTGTGTGTGTGTGTGTGTGTGTATATATCTAGAACACACGTATGTGTGGATTATGACACACTTAGTATTCATGGTCACAGTGGGTAATGTAAAAGTAATGTGTTTGTATGTGTACTCAAAAATGGTAAATGTGGTTTTGTGATAGCGAAATAAGGTTAGAAACAGTTTAGCTGTTAGTCATCTCACAGTATCAGTAAAAGGGACAAAATAGCCAAAAAACAAAATTAAAAAGGAGGGCTTATACCTAAAAGATAAACTAGTCAGTTTGAAGCTAAACTAATTATACAGTTTTAATGGCCAGAAATCAGTATTTTATCTTATTTATCTGAAGCCATATTGTTTAAGATAACTTTGTTAGTATTGTTTTCTAAAAATATGAACTAATTCTAAATAAAGTTCATATATTCTGTTTCATATATTTATTGTCAATTACTCGTTTTAGACATAAATCGTACTAATTTTATTAAAGTTTATACTTTAAAATTGCCAAAGAAATTTTAGAAAATTAAAAAAAAAACTTAAAGATATACTCCCTAAACACTAAAGTCTTATTTGTAAATGTAAATTTTATCATGTAATTTTTAAACTAGATTTTCTTAGCTGAAAAAAACAAAGATATTGTTTATGGGTTTATGTGTTATTTATGTGTTAGATGTGTGTGTGTGTGTTGTGCTTGCGCATGACGTGCATCATAATCCTGTGTGGAATTCCCTTATCAGTGAGATGTCTGTCTGTGTGTGAACTTGATTCTCCGTAATCCTAATCCAGACTCAACGTCACTGTACACAATGTGTCCACCATGCTGTCACTGTGTTGACGGGATTTCCTCCTCTTTAATTCTCCTGCTGACCAAGAATTTCATCAGCATGTTACCTGTGTCACACATGCACACACGCATTTAATGAAACTTCTTTCCACTTCCAGGTTTCAAGAGGCCTCCTCATGTGTGGCCTCCAAAGGCATTTATCCTCATGTGTGTGAACACTGTTAAACAGGCTACTTAAAAATATTAAGTGGCATTCAAATAATCAATTACCACCTAAAAGGAAATGTTCTTAGAACATTGGCTAATGTTCCCTTAACGTTCTCTCAAAGTTATCAAAAATGTTTTTGCAGTAACATTAGTAGAATGTTTTTTTAATGTTCCTAGATCTTTGGAAATAACATTTTTAACATTTTTGTTACTTGGAACAAAATGGAAACGTTAGAAAAACGTTCCCACAACCTTAAATTGTCAGTTGGGTAGTCTCCTTCCCTTTATTAACAACCTTCGCTTTGTATTGTCTTCAGTGCCTTTAAATATTGCCTTCACAGGCTGCTCACTGGGATTTAGAACAGGGCAAATGTGTAACCTGACCTGACTTATTTTATATAAACCGAGTTATGGAACATCCCCCTCCTCCCACAGTGTGATCCCAATTACCAAACTTTGGTCATAGTTTAGTGTGTGAACTGTCTATATCTCAACCAACAGATCAGTCACTTTGGGTTTGAATAAGCCTCTTTGTCTCCCAGTGTTGCTACGACCGGAAACAGACACACGCATACGCAGACGATCGCATGTACACACAATATTCTGAGAAGTTTTGCGTAAGCATGCACAGGCCACCCAGCATTGGTCATGCTGTTGTTTTAGGACACAATCGTCAGTGAACGCCCGGCTGTCTCTGGGCAGCAATTCAGAACATAACACTCCTGAAATAAAATCATCTGAGTGTGTATCATCTCTCACAAATCTCACAAGTACTGCCTCACTCTTGCTAACTTTTCATTGGTCTCAGCTCATATGCCGCTCTCATGTTCTCTCTCACAGATATACCCTGAGGAGGTATGAAGACATGCTAACTCTTATACTCCCTCCAGAACAAAATCCTAGAAGCAATAAACTCTTCATTTGACGCCTCTGTTTTCATCTCCCCTTCTTTTCAAAGATGTTCATTTTTTTATTTGTATATGTGAGGAACTTGGGACGGCCACAGCGTGACTTTATAAATTGTGCAGTGGCAAAGCTTAAACTGCCACCAGTGTGTTTCGTGTGTGTGTGTGTTTGTGTGTGTGTATTGTGTAATTTGTGCAGCCAGTAGATCAGATCATCTATCATCAAAGGAACTGTGAAGAAAATCCATAACATCCATTGACATTTCTGTAGCGGAAGCAGGAAGATCTGGATTTCTACAATGAAAAGATGCATTGAAGGATAAACACATCAGACTGACCCCAGATCAGAGCATAAACATTAATATATTCTTATTCAGAAACAATATTTTTTCACAAACAACAAATTTTTAAGTAGTTTGTGAAACATCTTAAAACCTTACAGAATTTAGAAACATGTCTTATGCAATATGAGGGTGAGTAAATGATAACAGAATTGTAATTGTCATGGTGTTCAGAGCTTAGATATGTCCATGCTACATGAATTTAATGTAAATATGGTTTCCAAGTTTTCCAATTTCCTGCTTTTTTCAGGATATAATTCAGTTAAATGCAACTGTCACACCGGTTTTACTCTGTACAGAACAAGATTACGAACACACAAGTTGAGTGACAATAATTTTCCTGTCACTGACTTACTTAAATCACTGTAAAAATTCATCTGAGAACAGGTGTAATCACTGTACCGTCTTAGCCCCAGCATGAGACTACAATGAAATAATATTGTCTACATAATGTACAATTAAGAAATACTACCCTATTGAGGTACTATGGGCCTGTGTCACTTCTGTTAACATTCTGAGAGTGTTTCTTATCTTCTCTGTCTGGCATTTTGGAAAAGGTCAGAAAAGAATGTGCTCTGTAGACTGCCAGATCATTCTGTAAAAATCCTTCTGCATCCTGAAACATTTAGCTAGCTAACTCTGGACCTTTTCAATGCACAATGGAATATTGCTGTTTTAAAGCAGCTTTGTCTTAAATACTGGCTGGTGAAGAGATTGTATGGACTATACACAGGCATGAACAAGCCTCCATGACAACAAATAAACACCCTGGACAATTTCCACAGCATCTGGCTGCACTTTTATTCATTAGCATGAACGTGTATGTTGTGTGTGTGTGTGCATTTGTCAATGGGGTCTAGCTGACTTCACTCTGAGAGTGGGGCTTTGTGAATTTGTGAGTCATGATTCTGACGATGATAGTTTTTCCACCGGAACAAACGACAAAATGGGGAACAAAACGAACACACAACCCTTCTTTTCTTCTGTTGTTGCAGATCACACACCCGCTCTCGCTAACAAATGACGGTACATTTTTTACAGTTAGACTCTGTTAGCAAAACATGCATCTTTGCACTGGTCTGCTTCTAAAATATCAATTTTAAAATTTTCTTCAGTCATCGATGGTGACAAGTGGGTGGAAATGTGTTTGAAAGGGGTGATGATTTATAAGCATAAATGAGAGATCTAATCCAGACACCATTAGTAATACCAGGTCCTACAAAGCTGTTATTTTCAGTCACTATACTGTATATCTACAAGCATGCCTTGTATGTGTAGAATATTAGTCTTGTTCTGGAATATTCTTCTTGATAAATGGATTAAACATTTATTGCATCACCCACCATTGCTCGTGCACATATATGCCAAGCTAAATATCGTGACTCACCATTTACACAAACTAACAGCACATCTAGGTCAGGTTAACATCATGGCATGAGACTAGTTTCACCCTGTGTGTCTTTGACCATATATGTGCATACTGGTTTGTGTTTGGATATATGTTAACATGCGTTTGTGTGTTGATGGTTGGAGGTTGTCCTAAATAAATGAATGAGTCTTCTCAATACTGGCCATTAAAGCATGCATGGCACACTTAATAGACTTCTTACTAATCATAACTAAATCTGTGATTCTTTAATCTTCAAATGAAAACTGGGTTTTGGGAAATACAAATGTAGTCAGTGTTGTTGTGTACCTGGGTATCAGTCGCTCAGCTGATGAAACGTTTTATCCCAGTGATAAAAAATTATGAGAAGATTAGATGAGTGCTAAGACCCTAAAAAAGAACATTGTGATCAATGCTAGCAGTCTGATACTTTGTGCAGTAGCAGTTCACTGTCCCAATAAAGAATAAATACCAAAATCATAACTGCAAATGACAAGGGTACAATATATTGATTAACCTGTGCTTACAGCTCTCAAATCATCATTTACAACAGTGGAATATAATGTCTAATCTGACTAAAGGGCTATTATGATTTTGCTTGAATGCCTTAACATATTCCTTTCATGCAATTTCAGATAAATATGATGTAAAAGAAACACATTTATGTTGGGGAATTAAGCTATACAGGTTGTGGGGGAAACGTCATAATTTTTGGTTAATTACTGTTGATTACCACAGTGATTACCATATTTTTAACTGTTTACCTGCACAGTCAGGTGTAGAAGAGGAGGGAAAGTGAAATATTTCAGGGTGTAGATCAAGATGGAGATCTTTGTAACGGTTTGTCACAGTGGAATACACATCCTTTCACTGTCACACACAAACACACGTCACTGGGACACGTTGTTACACAAGCCCCCACTGGAAACAGGATGCTGCGTTATCACACACACATAGAGCCAGTGAGTAAACAGCAAATTTAGAAGTCAGAATCCTGTCAGTGTGACTGTGTATGTGTGTGTGTTAGTAATTGTGTCAGAAGTTAACAGAGAGCTGTTATTCACAGAGTGAATCAGCAGAAGGCATAAAAGAGAAGGAAGCTGTTGTGGTTAAGCACACGTACCTGGCAGCACACTTTTGTATATATATATGAAAGTATATATAAATGCACACACATACTTGCACACAAAAATAGTTCAGTCAGGGTAAACAGCACATTTCATTCATAAAAAGCAGCTCAGTCTCCGCCCATACATGGTCTGTCATCACTGAGTCATGTGATCATAAACCGCACAGAGCAGTGAGAGAGAGGAAGAGTGAGAGAGCTATACTCTGAAAGGGAAAGGTTTGAGCGAGACTAAGAATAAAAGAGGCAAAGAGAAACAGAAAGAGAGCGAGAGAAAGACAGGGATGTTAACGGTTCTCTCATTATCATGGGTTGCAGTTCCTTGGTTGGTGAATGTAGGAAACACCAAAAACGTCACGTGGACAGAGTTTACTTTCCATTGTGCGCAACCCACCCCCTCAAGCACACTCATATACACGTTTGGCAACTGTACAGAAGAGTCACCAGCTGCCATCCTCTCCACCCACGAATTTAACCATTGCAACAATCAACTTTCCATGTTTCACATAAATACATACACACACAACAATGAGGGGCTTCACATCACAAAAGACAGAAAACTGCCTGTGTGTGTGTGTGTGTGTCAGAAAGAGACAGAGAGCTTTGTGTCAGAGCGAGTATTGTTTCTTTGGTCTATATTCAGTTCTAAATTCATTTCAAATGGGAAACTGAAGACGTTTGTAGTTGGATAGTTGACACATAACATGCCTTTTCATCAACACCAAGAGTTTTAAAAGAAGGCCTTGCATTGTCACAAATGAGGTAATTAAAAAGTAACTTTACATTTATGCATTTGGCACAAATAAAATCAATTTACAGCAACTTACAGAGGACTTAACTTTAATTTAATCACGTTGTTTATTTCCAGGGAATCAAACTCCTGACCACAGCATTACTAAGGCAATGCTCTACCAGTTTAGCTACAGGAAATTTCACAGGAGTTTTAGATGGGGTGTAGCTTGTCACACAGCCGAAGTCAACTCTTCAGTGTATTTCTCTGTAAATACCCACTTCCAATTCAGTTGTTTAATTTATAAATGACACCTGGAATTTACATGTTTTTGTTGTTCTGATGTTAAATTCAGTCATTTTTAATAAACAGTAATTCCATTATTATTGTATTTATGTGAATAACTAGTAGTAACTAGTATGGGCAGGAGTGTACTGCACAGAGTTGTCAGGGTTTCAGTTATTTCAGTTCCATTTTGGCTTGTGACTGAGACTGAAAATGCGTAGGTAACCTGCAGGTGTGTGGGTGTGTCACCGAGACTCATTGCGGGCCACTTCCCTTTTCTGCAGGTATATAGACACTGGTCACATGGGGGGTGGGGGAAGATGGGTCATGCGGTCAACCAGACTGAGGAAGTCTGTGACATCCATAAAAGGACACTCAACTGATAAAATAAACACACACCATGTCGATTAGTCACTTTAATTTAGCTATTTGGCAGTAAAATCTATCAGAAATAAATCAGAAATCTGATATATGGAAATATATGTAAGACAATGACATATTTTTTTAACACATTAATTTAAAATAATAATTTATATCCATAAATAAGTTGGCTTGAAAATGATATCATGCACATATGTAAAAATAAAGGATGAAAAATAGATGTTTTTCAACAACATGACAAATTTAAACAGAAACAGGCAGCACTTTGTAAAAAGGTCTGTGTTATTGCATAAATCACAGGTCTGTAATTAGACTGTTTCTCCAACAGCCCGTGTGTACCAACATACACACATATGCACACACGCAAACATTCTAATTCACAAACACACAAAGCGGTGTTTTGGGCAGCCGTGCGTAGGAGACCATTGCGTGTTTGGTACAGAACCAGGCTGTTGAAGGCCTGAGTCGTCATGGCGATGATAGTTTGATTCACCATGGCGACTAATGAGTGAAAGAGAATGAAAAGACAGACATGAGCTAAAGAGATTGCATCATGGGGGAGAGAGAGAGGAAGAGAGAGAGGAAGAGAGAGAAAGTGAGAGAGAGAGATAGCGCTTACAGATACAACTTAAGCATCATCTATCCAACAGTTACATGAAACATGCCAAACAAACTTTAAATATTAAGATGAATCAACTGGTGTGAAAAAACAGAAAGAAAGTTCTTGATTGCTCATATTCATTTATATCTAATTGAATTCAGCTGTCCACAGATGCTCAAATTAATTGACTGTTCCTGAGCTCTGCAGTGAGACAGCTACACTTGAACTGTTGCAATAGCCCTTACGTTTCATACCCTACATAGCCAAATGTGTATATCCACATTCTTTTGGACAATGTATTATTGACAATGTATTATTAATCTGTCCTCCCCTTATATTTACTATCAAACACATCAATTTAATCGTTCTGTCACCTACACTGACCTTAAACAGATCTTCCTGACGTAACAGTTACACTTACAGAAGGTTTCCTTGTGTGGGTCATTTGAAGATAACACACATGTGCCAAAATCCTATAATATTTGGGTTTTTGCAAATATACATATGGTTCATTAAAGCCAATGGGTGGATTCTGTTAATTTCCTTCCTGACTGTGTCTGGGCCTCATCTATATCGGTACCTGTATCTGTTTATGTGTATTGTTTTAATTATAATGTCTCTTTGGTTGCTTCTAGATACTCTAAAGCTATATTTGGAAAATCATACATTACTACTATTCACACACATACTACATATTTCTGCAGTATATAGTATGCATACTGTACACAACATGCAAAATTCTGTATCCCATAATGCAATGTTCTCAGTGCATTTTATAAACTTCACTTTACCTTTTGACAGATGAACCAGAAATAATTTTAAGATTTCTGATCAATACTTGATCAAACTGACAAAGGAATGACATTTCTATACATTACAGAATTAAAAATGCAAAAGAACTCAGTTTATTTCAAAGATAATAACTGGATGCCAGTCACATGCATCTCATGAGGTCATGTGAGATCAATGTAGTAGTCTACAGTGGTTATTGTTTGCAAAATACCAACTTTTAAAAAAGCAGGCACTATACAGTGCATACAGTTCAGTATGCACTGAGTACTCAGTTAGTATATCATAATATAGTCATAGTTAAACATCCAGTATTCTTTGCGGTTTTCTAAGAGTGGCTAAAAGTCGATGATGAGCATGTAATAGTTTATTTCTAGCAGCACAGGGTACATTCTAGAAGGGAAGAACTCTGAATACATTCTTCACATTTTTAATTGATGAAATGTCTCTTAAATACCACACTCTCCAAAGGGCCTGTTTCGCAAAGCCAAATATTGCCTCTCTCTCTCTCTCTCTCTGTTACTCTACTGCTCACTTGACAGCAAATATAAACAAACCTGCTTCATTTATTCCACTTATAACAAACATTAAGGCCCTAATATGTAATCACTGAGGAAGGAATAGAGCATGACTAAGTTGGTCAGAATATAAACAGTGAGTAGCCACTATTTAGAAACAGCCTGATTCATCACAGTTGGTGATAGTTAGTTATCCCTCAATCGCATGGCAGTCCAGGTTAAACGTGTTAGAATCCGAAGTCTGAATAAAATACTATTCATGAGGTTATGGAACACATTAGTAATGACACATTTGCTATGGCATAAAGGCTGCTGGACATTTCTGATGTTATTCCTGGGTGATTTGAATACTGTTTCTGTTAACAGTACAGATAGGGCTCTGTTACGTAGGTTGTGGTGTGATTATAATGTTGTCATGTAGTTCGCCTTTGGTCATTTTACCAGGCTATTACACATAAACTGGCAACCAAATATAATCGTTACTAAAGACAGTCTGTATCAGTTTTGCTTAATGTAGGAGATTTAAATAGGACTTCTGATCTGGATGAACTGATAAGTGAATTTGGTGGTTGGGTACAATACTTAGTTTGAATTTTCCAGTGTATATTATGGGCACAGACAGCATCCAGAATGAACTTTTTCCAATGGCAGTTGAACAAAGGAATATTTCCTACAGTTCATGAGAATGTATTTGTATTGCATAATGTGTATTGTTAAAATTCTCTCTCTCTCTCTCTCTATATATATATATATATATATTTCATTTTATTAAATTTTTCTCTTTGTTTTGTACATATAATAAAATGTGTTTATTACTGCACTGAACTACAATGACAACAATCTCTCTATGACCTCTTCTTGCCTCCTAAACTCTCAAAGGCACTTGTGGGCATATGTGGGTAAGAGAGAATGTGTAACTAGATATCTTTTTGGCTTCTTTTAGACACTCCTCCATTTAGGAACTTCCATGACCATTAAAATACTCCACATGGAAAAAAGAGAACAATTTACCTTTGCGTTATCATTTACACAGACACATGCCACATACACATTTGTTTACCCATGTTTACTTAGCTATAATGAAGACATACCATAGATTTCTGCTGTTCTGCTATTATTTTGTATTTTACAATAAGTTAATAGCAAATACTACTGCTAATCCTACTCCTAAAATAACCTTTAGTAAACTTTGTGATAAAAAACTATTTTTTGAAGATATTTAATGTATAAAACATGCTTGCAAGTGGTATAGTTGTCTCTAAAAGGACTTTTAAGGAGAAATTATACCCAAAACAGACACAGACTTTTCTGTCAGCATTAAACCAGACGGCTCTCAATGAGACGCTGCCTGTAACTTAAACTGGCCATGGGCTGCACACTCGGCTGGCTCACACTAGCATGAATTCATTCATCAGCCACCAATCAAACCTGACCCTGACCACAGCTACCTGCCAACACTGACTGCGGCAACCAAGCCGTCTCCGGGCACATATCTCCTGTCTCACTTTGTTCTTGAAATATATTGATAAAAGTGAATTTTAGATGTCCAGATTTAAAAATATGATTTTCAGTTTAAGGTGTTCCCAGTTAACAGAGAAAGTTCCCAGAACATTAGCTAATGTTCTCTAAACGTTTTCTCAAAGCTGTCAAGAAAAGGTTTTAATGTTTTTATAAACATTATATATTATATATCAAAAACATTATTCTTAAGTTGTTTGTGGAATGTTTTAAAAATTTTATAGAATTAACCAGCCAATAATGTTAACGTCTAAAAAACTGGATGTTTTGAACGTTCCTAGAACATACAAAATAACATTTTTTATGTTTTTTTACGTAATAGAAAAGTTAGGGAAACGTTCTTACAACCTAAAAATGTTTGCTGGGTTAGGATGAGGTAAGAATGGATAGAAATTAAAAGCAAGAGTGAGAGGCAAAACCGGGTATCAATTATAAGCAGTACTTTTCTGATTGACTGTAGTTGTAAGGTGGTGCCTAAGATGGCTGCCTGTTTTCAGTCAATGATTATCAGATGAAGTCTGCAGGAAGACAAAGTAAAAGAGTACAAATGGAGTGAAAGTGAAGGAGTGTTGATAAAGGTGCTCATGCGAGATAGGGCAGCTCTTAGCTCTCTTATACCATGTTCTAAACCACTGGAGCCAAATCACAGACAAGGGGCCCACTGTGTTGAGCTTCCTGTGTGTGCGTCTATCTGAGCACAGGTCTGACTATGCATGTGAGTGTCTGTGAGCTACTTCCACACTTCAATCTCCAAATAACACAGAGAAGCTAATGTGAATGCCAAATATGACGCTGAAAAAAGAAAATAGCATCAGATGATAAAAGAAATAATGAGCAAAACCATATGAAAACATAAAATGTGTGGTTGTGGGAGGGCAGATTACAAAACTTAAATGACCTCACATTCACTCAGTAGTCACATCTGATTTGATGAAAGCAAAGATTGTTAAAAGGCACCAGAGGAGGGTGGTAACACGGTACATTTACTACATTAGATGCTCTTTTTAGTTGAGTAAAATTCTTATGACAAATATGTACTTTACTTCATGGGACGTTCGTCTCATTACTTTGTAATAGTTTCAATGCAATAAATGTTAACAAAGCATATTTTTATTATATTGAATAAGAGTGCATATAACCAGAGAAGATGGAATTAACAAGATATCGTAGTTCTATTACTATGAATGGGGGAAAGTTCAATGCTTAGAGGAGCTCTATACAGAATGTTGTGACCCAGTCTGGGACTTTTTCATCTGGAAAACTTGTTTTTATAGAACAATTTGAGCTTAGGAAGACCGATTTATGATACAGTTCATGTCAAGTTTAACAGTTGATGTGAAATATAGTGTTTTATTGTGACCTTAGTCAGTGATTTTTAGAGATATATGTCATCCCTCATAGCTGCCCGAAAACGTCGCAAAAATGGCCGCAGAGTGCAGAGACTTCTTAAAAGGGACTTTGATGTAACTAAAGGTATGCCAGCAATAGGTGTTTTTATTGTACATAAAAATAGAATATAATACTTAAAATAGAATGGGACACTTTACAGTATATGAGCATTCAGTTTAATTGCAGCTATATACTGTCTTGTTTATCCTCAGCTCATACTTTTTGCTTATCTGTATTCTTTGTATTAGGATTGAGTGTTGTAATAAAGGCAAATGGGGAAGTCCCTTTGCAGAGGAGAGATCAGTTTGATTCACATTGTAATCACTCCATACTTGGCAACCGTCCATCTGTCCACTGATCCAACACTGAAGAACTCATAGAGTCACCAAACACAGAAAACATCAGATAGCATATTTTAAACTCTACATGCATGAGAAAGGGTTTTGTGTTGGGAAGGGTTTGCTAATACATAGTATTCTCTGTTTCTTGCAGATAAAGAGGGAGATAAACTGAAATCCTTCCTTCTTGACAGAGAGACACAATAAGGGGCCTCTATTGCATCTCAAAACCTCAAGCAATCACAAGACAGATGAAGTACAGTGTGTTTAAGTGTGTGCATTTTCCCACAAAACCCTTATCTGACGTTAAAGGAATAGTTTACCCAAAAATTGAGATTCTGAATTTCCAAGCTGTTCTTTTAACACAATGAACGTCTCTTTAAAGTTGTTGGTCTTTATGTGATATTATATAATAAAGAAAACAATGTATTCATTTTTAGTGAACAGTAGTTTTGTAATGTCCAGCTCCGGGCCTACTTTTATGGGAACTTTGTAAACAGGGGAAAATTATGATTTTTGATGTAATGTGGTTTATTGGTGATGGCAAGCATGGTGAGGGAAACTGACATGGAGCACAGTGCTTAAGATTATTTATTACACTAAAACTTCTCTGTCCAAACATTTAGATAAGAGATCGTCTTTCTACTCTCAGCCCATGCACATCTGAATCATATCCTGTTAGAAAGCATGCAAACACATAAACACACACACCCCCATACATACACTCAAGAGGCCTATAAGGCAACTGCATGAAATATTAAATTAAACAGTAATACTAACATAAACTGTACTAATGCATTATCTAACCCACCACCATTTGTGACACTATGTAATTTGTAACATACTAAACTTTGCCCATGGCTAATCTAGTCACCTGGATCTAACATCATTAGATGGATTCTCTTTCACACACAAACAGTACACCAAAATGTATATCACCTACAATGATACAATGATTTACATTATGTAATCTTAAACCTGGAATTTTAGGTTACATTTCAATTGAGCTAAAATCATACTGTAGTCTTATTTACTTATTTCTATCAATATTTTTTCTCATGTTAAAATGCTAGTATTGAATGTTTTATGTATTTTATTTAAAAACTGTTGTAATAAATTGATAAATATAAATAATTTAGTGTTTAATGTGTACATACCTCATACTGCACATAGCTTTAAATAAGTGCCCTTTTACAGTTCTTGTGTAATTTGGGGAATCCCTGTCTTAACATAAGCTTGACCCTCTGAGTCATTAAGTAGGAGGGTGAAGATATTTGTTGTTTACCACTGAGAAGTCACAATCTCTGTATGTGTGTGTGGGTTTCATATCATGAAAATGTGTGTTTGTGCACAGCAGACATTGTATCTAAATTACAGCATTTCTTCTTCATAAAGCCTCGAGGCAAACGATTGTTTAGAAAGCAGGTTTAGGTTTCACAATAGAGGAAGGTGATTATATAGTGGTTCAACCTGTGTGCTCCCCCTCTATTTCAAATCCTTTGAATGAAAATGGATCAACAGGCAAATGTCATGCAAGTAATGTCAGAATCTGTGGCAACATCCCACACACAAGAATTACTTAAGATCGTATCGGTAAACAGGTGTGGCACAGGTTTGGTATGGAATTTGGCAAGAACTCAGAGTAATAAACATGGGTGATTCCAGTATATGATAAAAACTATTGCTGAGTGCATTTAGTTGTTGCCGGGAAAATCACAATGGCAATGACAGGTAGAAGTCTAAAACCCACACAATGTGTGCTGTCATTGTCGAAACTGTTCTTGCAACTTTTTCTACGAATAGCTACACTCCCTTAGTGATATGTATCACTAAGATTGAACCCAGAATTTAAATGTCAAGATGCTGATATGCTGATTTACAATTATGATGGAAAGTCAAGAACGGCATGTTGGATTTTATGGATCGTAACAACAGCATAACTTTCAGATAGGTGAAAAGTGGCTAGTCTAAATTACAAATAAGCAGAAAGAACACAAACGCTCTGACATTTTAAATGTATCACACACAATTGCTACATGCCTTAAGAATTAATCAGTGTTTTCTGAATGTGTTCTCTCTTTGTGTGGGTGTTTGTCTCTGTGAGGTGTCATACAAGGTGACAATAACATTCTGCTTTAAGATATTATCTAGAAACGTTTTAATTTTCACTGTGCTTTGTCTTTACCTGGTCAACAGACACGCAAGTTATGGTCTGCTGCCCTGAAAAGCTCAATACAAACATGCACTCAAAGAAAACTACTACACGTACATTCCAAAGAGGTTTGTATATGGGTATCCAATCTTATGATGACATATGTGCAAACTATACTGTACTCAATGACTTAAAAACAGCAAATCAACTCAATGTAGCTTGTTTAGTTTATCAGCATATCTGATCTATGAACCTTACCTACAAATGAAATTGTATGTGTGTATGTAAATATGTATCAACTTCCTCACCTAAATTTATTAGATTCAATTAAATACCTAACGTTTATGCAGTTACATAACAAATACTTCCAATAATCAACAGTCATGATTTATGACTCCCAGCACTCCACAAACAGCATTTATCTTTCTGTCACAATGACATGGTGAGAACAATAGGAGTCTGCATACTTCACCTATGAACACCTGCTAAACTTGCTGTCAAAATTCCTGTGCAATTGTTCTGACAACCCCACACAGCGGGGGATCTCAGATATTGAGGAGTGGTAAGAGGGAGACATGCACGCATCCATGCACGTACATGGTTGACAGACCAAAAATCACACAAAAAAAAAATCACAGTTTGTTTGTCTACCCTTAGTGGCCCACATAGCACAACCTGAGACTAATGGACTTATTTGAGCAAGATACTGGTACTACAGAATCCATCTTGCACTACAATAGTGCACCTGAAAAAAACACTTTCCCTAAATGGGTCTTTTAGCATTCGTGTACGCCATTAATTTAGCTTCCTCTTTTTTTTCCTTTTTCTATCCATGAGTGTCTTCCAACAAAAATGGTCTGTCTTTGCTCTTTCCCTCTCACTCCTACTTTGTGCATCTACCAGCACGTCTGTACATGTAAAATGTAATTTACTGTACATCCACTCCTAGAAACTGCCCTTTTTGTTGACATTTGTTCGGTTTGTGTAGAAGAATGACTCACATTTAATAAACAAACAAGGGGATTTTATCCCATTTAAACTTATCATGCAAGTTTCCGTACCATCTCACTTTGGATTCATGAATCATCACAGACACACACACACACAAAACAAACACACTTCACACTCCATTTGAAAAAAATCAGGTATACCCCAATGATTACTCGCATGTCCAGGAGTGTAATCAGCAAACATAAGCAACAAATACTCACTCATAAAGAGTAACTAACAAATAGTGACCTTTGAACCTGTGAAAAGCTTGATTTAAAGCTAATGCAGTAAAATAACACAGCCTGTTGCTTTATTCACTTTGACCAGCACAAAAATGTGAATATATGAAAACTGCATGAACTGTGTGCTTTTACATGAGACAGTGTGGTATGTGTCGAATGTCAATGCCTCAACGCATATGATCTGGCAGTATGAACTACCTCTGATATATATATGAACTGACAGCGATATATATGTACTATTAAGCTTACCCGGCTAGTGTTTTTTATTTTTTGCATTTCAATTTTAATGTCTGAATGTCAGTGAACAGAAGAAAAACATTTTTTAAACGTAAAAAAATGTATCTACATATATGATGCACATTGGTTATGCTCATCTTTGGTAGTTACTTTGAAGGTATCTTCAGAAGAACAGCTCTATTTTCAACAAAGCACATACAAATGTCCTAAATTGGCTGCAATGAGATGTTTTCCTGTTTCTGCATGTGACGTTTGCCATAAAGCATATTACGCTACTCTACATTGTTTCATTACTTCTGGACTGTGATAAAATGAGCTCATTTTATTGCGTTTATCATGTGACTATCATCCTTTCACTTCAGCTCAGGAAGACTGTTTCCTCATCTCTTATGAGTCAGTGCTGTAAAAGCCATTCGGATATCTGCCAGTCACAGACATATCTATTAAACAGCTCCTACGGGAAACCGTGGGAGTTTGTTAAAAACTTGCATAATGTCTAGTGTCAAGGTAAAGAGCAAAGTTCAAAACCTTTTATCTGTATTCATAATCAGCCTGTCCTTAGCACAGTCTCTACCATTAGTCAGAAGTGCTCATAAAGAATAATTATAATATAAAACAGATATTTAGTGAACCTCCATGTCATTTTTTGCTTGATATCATGGGTGGGGCAATTGCAGTGTTGATGTGTTCATCAGACCCAGTGTGGAGCTAAATTGTACTAAATTGTAAGAAATGTCCCCAAAGCGGGTGGTTTTATGACACCGTTATCTGCTTCCACTTTGCTTTTTAGAAATGTGACCCGTTTTATTCGGCTTTAACTTTTCCAGATGTGGTTCATCTATTAAAGGTATATGTTACCTTGAAACTGAGATTTAACAGACTTTGTGTCTCTAACCACCTTAGGTAGAGTCTCGTCTCAAACAAGGCTGATATCACTTCACCGATTTACTCCGTGTCTACAAAAAGCGGGGAAAGGTCACGGAGAGGGGATTCCCCGTGACGGCAACGTAACTGCGCTGAGATCAGTGAGTGAGTTTTCCTCTGCTCGCACCTCGTTTCCATACCCGGCGAACTACAGCAACGCTTCAAGTGTACAGTTTTTATAAAAGCTTTCTTCAGCTGTGGATGAAATTACTTTTACCTACTTCAAAACTGCCATCCCTTTCGGCGAGAGAGTCTAGTTACAAAAACACTAAACGACAATTGTTTAGTTTAGCATAACGCCTGTGCAACATACAACCAAATATAAACTAAAACTAAAACAAACAAACGAAACGCGTATGGTTCCGTACATCCACACTCGTACTGCCCTGCTTGTCCGGAAACAACCACGATGCTGCACAATTAAACAACATCGGGATGAAAACAACAAGCAAAAGGCTTCGTTCCGAGCTAACGGGAGAAATTACCAGCGGCTACCGGTTCGGTCTTCTTTCTCCCATTACAGTATGGCGATATCACAAGGTTGTTCCCTGTTAAGAGGTAACGGGGACACGCTTCCGCTAAAAATACCTGTCTACGACTATATTTGGATTGGCTGGAACACAATCAAATGTCTAAAATAAACGGACCCGCCCCGGCGCAATGAATGAAGGATCCGCTATCACACCGCCGAGCCGCCCGCTGCTAAATTTAGTAACACCGCTTGCGTCAATCACGCGCCTCAGTGCGTCAAGCCTTCACTCCGCCTCCGAGAGCTGATCATTGGCCAGAATTAGAACGTGGCCAAGAAATTACGCGTCTTGTGATTGGCTATTATTGATGTTTTTTTCAACTACTGGGTACGCTAACTATAATCAAGAGTTTGTGTAGTGGGCACGCCGATGGCAAACTTTGCAACCTTTAAACCTTATATTTCACATTTTGTAATTCACAGTTAGGAAAAGTGTCCCGAATCCGGGCGTGAATGATATTAGGGCAATAACAAAAATGGACTCCTCCTTGGACTGGTTTGTTTGCCCGTTTGAAGGTTACTTTTCAGTAATTATTTAATGGTAAAAGATCACACGCTCTCGCACGCAACATGTGTAGTAGCCTCACGCTTTGGTAAACGTTAATAATCTAAACAATTGCATGCCATAGTGGCAAAACACATATGTGTGACTCTTATGTATATAAAAGGCGTGTATTAACAAAAAAAAAGTCTATATTTTGCAACTGCTGATAGAACATTACAATATAAGACCCTGGAAATGTTCTGACACGAACTACATTTGTGGTGACATTTTCTCCAGCAAGCAAGATAATATACACAAGCTCTACCGCGCCATTTCAAACAACGCCTGACAAAGAGTCAGAAGATCTTTCCTCCTCCCCTCTCTCTTTCCCTGGCAAGGACTGTACGGCTTACTGTACCAGGGAGGCCGGGGGAGCGCTACAGTGCAGGCTCGACGTCACCTCTCCCATGGCGTCACATTGACGTAGCGCATACCAGGCTCGCTATGTAGAAGGCAGCCACACATAAATGTGCTATTAGACTTTCTCTCGCTCAGCGCGCCACATAAACAAAGGCACATTGCAACTTCAGCTCATCCTCGCATCCTCTCCGTTACTAACATCGCCACTGTAACAGTGGGGCTGACAGAACCACGGAGTACTTTTTTCTTCTTAGCTAAGAGGAAAAGCAGACAAATAATATTTTTAATGAAAAATCAGCCTTTCGCGACTGCAAAATCAACTTCCATTCAAACGCAGGTTTCGTTTTTTTTACAACATTCTTCTGGATGTGCACACGGAATTATTAGGGCTTTAAAACATATGTAAAGACGGAACCTCAACAGAAAGCAAGTAAGTGGAAATTCAATGTTGGTGAAGTTTTATTGAAACGTACGCAAGTTTGCGCAGACATGCTTAGTCTGTTTTGTGTCGTTTGTACTGCGGTCTCCATTCATATTTTTGCAAAGGCATTAATGTTACTCAGAACTTTATGGTCCGTGTTTGTCTATAGTGACCTGTTGAATGTTCGGTCTCCACTGCGCAAAGAAAGGAACGGTGTTCAATGACTCTGTAGCAAATGGACGGACTGAATCCGAGTTCATTTTGTGAAATATATTATATTTTTACTGGTTGTCATGGAAATGGGATGCCACTTCTTCGCCCCGGTGAAATCGCCGGGAGCTAGTGCGGTGCCGGTAGAGTCCCGTAAGATGCGCCTTTGAAATAGACGGACCGAGTGGCACGCGCTGCGTTAGAGACGTTTCTCAAACTCTTGACCCGATCTTATGCGAAGGTTGTTATTCGTTTATAGTAGCATCTGCAATTAATTGACTGTCGGTGACTTGGTTTATAGCCTCATCAATATTGCTTTTCCCACGTTTGAATGAAACGATTACGCGAGCTCCATTCATTCTGTCATGTAGCCATAGACGGACAGCTCGCAAATTTGCATAATGAAAAGCACAATAATCGCGTGTAAATGTGCGCAAACTTCAAAACTATAATTAGGGTGCACTTTTATCTCTCTGTGTTTTTATTTTTCATTTCCTCTTTTAAAGAGCCATATTTAATAAATTAACATTACGGTCAGGGACATACCCTGTGACAGCTACAGTAGTGTTTCAGTGCTATCAGAAGACTTTAAACAACTGACAGGACAGTTTCTGTTTGGTGTTTACATTCCTAAGTTTGGTAATAGTGTGGTGAAGTGACACTGATACACTCGTGGGCAATGAACTACAACGCTAAACAGCCTTTTTCGTACAGCTTTTTTGTTTTTTGCGCGGTAAGAATACAGGAAAATGAAACTGAACAAAACTGGTGTGCCATTATACTTATACGTGCATACTTGCTTTTTGATTTAGTACTTCTTTCACTGTCATCCAAATACTGTCAATAAATGGTGACAGGTGCCCCCTAAATAGTTTATAATACAACTATATATTGCTAATAAGGTTAATGATCAAAGCTAAGGCTACGTTGTTATAAATAGTGCAATTCTAGACCAGGTGAGTTCGGGTCAGGGAGTACAGAGACGGGTAAAGCGATTTTACAAAAGAGAGACAAAAGCTGTCTCTCTGCCTCTCACCCTCAAGTCTCCGTCCCCGTCAGATGTCAGATACCGTTCTCCAGGCTAATTTACTGTACTTGTATTTTTCCATCCCTTTATCTCCCGTCTCTCTCTTTCTTTGTGTATTTGCTGGAAAGCCTCCGTCTTGTGCGCTCACTGAACGCAGAACGGAGCGCCTCTTACAAAGCGCGTGCTTCAGTGCTCTCTCGCGGTTCTCTTGGTTACCGGGGCAGAAGCGGGCCAGCGGTTCGAGACATACACATCGAAACACCCTATGTCAAAATAACACGTAGTCTCAGTGAGACAAATGATGGCTCAAACAACAAAATAAAGTCTACATAAAGTTATTCGCTTTTTTGAATACGAAAGATAAGCTTACCCTCAACTGCTATGAGGATACTGAGAATCTATTTTCTGGCTTGGATTTCTGTTGTGATGCAATGACTAAATTATCGCCTGCAGTCTTTATCCGGATCGTGAACGTTTTGGGGGTTTGAAGTTGGGGTCTAGATAAAGCAGTAGCATTGTGTTTAATGTAGCGATTGGCGATGGCCGGCTGTGTGTGAGCGCGCCTCTGTCAGGGAGGGGGCGCTAGTCGCTTTAAAAACACATCGGTGGCGCGCTCCGGTTTAGTTGACAGAAGACGGGGATAGTGAGACTTCGGCGAGCGCCCAGGTGAATATTGTCACTCTTGAGAAGAGAAATTATTCTGAGCTGATGAAACAAAAACAGGAAGGCATTTTTTTTAATCTCAGAACTGCTCTTACATGCAAGCTTAGAGTGCAGCACACAAATGAAAACAAATGAAATACTGCATTTAATAGAATATGGCATTTTAGACGTGTGTGAGAGCATGTGGAGAAGTTATTTTTGTGCTTAACGCATATAACCCCCTGACTGTTTTCCATCGAGTGTGGCAGAAGACAATTTGTCTTTTTATCCAAAAGCTGCGGCCAGCATTGTTTTAAACATTGCATTTGTATTAGTTCTGTAGACTATTGACTATCAAATGATCATGTCTCTTTCGTGTGTCTTTGGAGAATTAACATTAACAGTTAACATTCACTAAACATTGTGAGAACCGTTTTGACTGTACATGTAGCAAAATAACAGGTAACGAATTTAGAAGGCCTAATGCATCACTTCAACCTTTAAGCATGCAAGCGATGTCTAAGTTAGAATAAATGACCTGGGATAGTAGTGCATTTTGGAGGTAGTTTATAGTCTGCTCTTTTAACTTTTAGCCATGCTTAAACTGGCTAAAAAGCACAATAATTGCATAGTAAGTCATTGTAAAAGGTATAAATGATTGAATGTAAGTTTAATTCACTTATCTACATTATCAGGAAAACCTGAGTATGTATGTTTTAAAAGGACAACGTTTGTGTATGTGACTTTATATATGTCTTGGTGAATTGGGCTATCATCTTGTGTTTTCCTATTCTAGACTCCGGTTCGGAAGAGCGCCTGCAGCCCAGGTCTGAGTCCCGGCTACCGGATACCTCACCCGCCGCGTGTGCTGAAGCAGCCTCGAACCCCAGACGAGTGCAGTCTCCACCCGAGGAACCAACCACAATTCAGCGAGCAAAAGGCCAAACAGGTACCACACGCCAAACAATCTCAAAGCTTTAAAAGAATTATGTGAACACCTTTGAAACTAAAAACATTCTTTATACATTAGTGCTTTATTCATTTTTCTATTTCCTAGCTTACTCAGTATGAATCGATTAGTAATAGAGGTTTTGTAGCTAATTTTGAATAAACCTACATGCCGCGTAAAGTTTGCTATGCAAGTATGGTTTCACATTTTGGTTGATCTGACCTGGTAGTTTTGAAATTTGTATCAATATATATATAAATGATATCATGTATCAATATATATATAAATAGTATAAAAAATGAAAACATGAAATAAATTGAAGTTGGTCTGGTCTGATCTGCAATAATTGACTCCTTGGATTAAAGATAGACTCCTGGGATTTTGATAGGTCTATACTTTATTACTTAATGGTAAGCAAAATGATTAAAAAGTACTTGAGAGGTTTGGTTATATTTGTATTTGTACAGGAAATAAAGAAAACCGGTGTTTTCCTCCAGTAATGACTAATAACTATTTTTTAAACCAGTGTCTGGTTTTCTTAGAAAATCTCTTCAAATACAGTTTAAACCACGAGTGGTGCAGATGATGGTTGGAAAGTTAATTATCTTACTGGCAGATAAGACGTGTCTTTCTTCCATATTGCATTCTTGTAGCCGTTTAATTTTTGTACATGCACACTACCAGAAGTATTGTAACGCACACTTGTTTTCTTCATGGTCCCATAGCAGCCTCGCGTGTTTCTGTGTGTTGTCTTGTTGTAGGGAAAGTGAAAGTGTGGTTTGCACAAATCTGCTTGTGCTGTCTGAGTTCCACTGATGATAGTTTGTTTCAAGACCAAATTGATACTTGTTAGCGTGTCATGTGGTGTAAATATTTATTTTTTCTATGTCGTTCATTTTTGTTTGTTTGTTAGATCTATGGCACTCTGACAATGAACAAGCGATCACAGTTATTGGAACAGCTGCATTTTGTCCATCTAAAATGCACACCTCGAGGTTAGAAACTGTTTCATCCATCTAAAGCGCTTTCTTTATAAGCCTGCGTGTGTATTTGTGTGAGGCTCTCTGAGTGGTGCATGCGCACACATTAGAACCGTAAAGCATCGTTTCACTATGACTTTATGTGGTCTAGACCTTTTTAATCATTTGGATTTTTTTTACGTTGTGATGGCTGCGTTTTCATTTTAATTATCCGTGTCATGATAAAATATGGAGCTGAGGTACAGAACCGACAAGCTGTGGGGTTTGCACGTGTTCAAACAGACCACAAACGAATACACACATGAGATGAGTGCACCAAAAGTTACATCGAGATTTGTGTGTGTGTGTGTGTGTGTGTGTGTTTACCTAATTTTTGTTGGCCTTAAATGTGTCAAATACGTATTAAAACACGATAGCATTGTAGTATTCAAATGCCATATTCGTGCTCAACACTGCTTTAGTCTACATTCAATTACAAAACTATTCAAAATCAATTTTTTGTCCGGTGAAATTAATTTATTTTTAAATCCATTGTTTGGATATGCAGAACAAATGTTTTCACTCAGCAAATGTTTCAAAAGTGGTCGAGATGTAACATATTATTGTTATTTGGTAAGTTTTAAATAAGACATTTAAGATGAGCAAAGTCCTGGGAAGGAAGTGCACACACACACAAAACACAAAGACTTTTTGTGTGATGTCGCTGATGTACGAAAGTTTGACTCACTCCCGCAATCTTCCATCCAGCCCGAGGTTGACATCAAACCATTCCTCAGTCCGTATCCATGACGATAAAGAGGCTGCAAGTTATCCCACCCGCCCGACCTACACCTCACTCCGACTTAAAGCTCTTCTTCTAAAGGAAAATGTCCTTTATTAATACCCCTCATTTTTACAGTTGTATTTAAAACAATTAATTAAATAAACCTTTCTTCATAATTTAGAATATCATAAACAGGTTGATACATTTTTGACTCATTGAATAAAACATAAAAATACATAGAGCTAGTAAAAACTATTATTAAATTAAAAGGTGGAAGGTGGGCAAGAAAAAAAAATTACGTTTAAATTAAAATAGATATGTAAATTTAGGGGAAAATTGTAGTTTGTTGAGGTTCACGTGATTTGTTCACGTGGGTTCAACTTATTCCAGTAGTGAGTAGTGTTGAAATTAAAGTCAATGTTAAACGTGGTGCTTTGTGACAATATAGGTTTGTGTGCATAACGTGTAATGTGCGTTGGATAGGAAGTCGCGTACACTGGTCCGGGTCATCGCAGGTAAATTGTCATTTGCAATTGATAAGCATCCTGATTTTACTAAACACACATGACGTATTGGAGGCCCAAGGATTAGGGAGTCACTATACGACAGCGTCAATTCGACGTCGGGTGTATGTACACTTCTCCACCTAGGGAAATAAGGCAAACAAAGGACACGCATACACACACACACACACCTCCTCACGGACTCGGGTATCTATTCACAGATGCACTTAAACAGCTGGTCTAGGCGCGCTGTTGTAGGTTACGTAACTGAGGAGAGCGCGTTGGCAATATGCTTTCCTGGAGCGCAGTGCTGCTTCACAAATACTGCGAATGGACAGAAATAAGGAGGTCCTTTTTGCTCACAATTTGTAAATTGTATACCCATAGGTGCATGGTATGTATGCACACGTTTTATCTTAAAAAGGAAAAAAAATCCTTTGCTAAAGTTTGGTGAAGTTTAGAAAAGTTTGTTAAATAATTTTAGCCATGTGTTGAGAATGAATAACAACCCTTGTCTTTGGTCGGCTTAACATAATGTGTATTTTTTGTTCAATGTGGCATGTTTTTGCATATTTTATGCAAAATGTAGGCGTATATTTAAAATTATAAATATGACAAGATATAGGGTTGTTAATGGAAGGTGACAATTTAAGTGCGGGTACAGAATGTGTTCATAAAAAACAGTCCAACTGCTCAACATTAGGTTAGAGATATTAGGTTGGAAATTTAGAATTTGTGATTCATTACGAGTGATTCATTTTATTTCAATGCTTTGTGTAACATTAAGAGAACACAGGCCAAGAATGGACGTGCACATTTTTGCATGTGTGCCCACCAGTTCATGTCCTAACCAAGGTTTCCAGGTGAATGGTTTATGTACTAACTTGATACTATGTTGAACATCATCCTCTGTACACATGAAGACATAACTAAGCCAAAAGGCAATAACATAGTCATTAAGTCTCTCTCTCCATCTTTGTAGACATGCCCTGTGTTCAAGCCCAGTATGGCCCTGTACCTCATGGGTCCGGCTACTCCACACAGTCCTTTGGTTACCATGGTGACTACAGCGCTGACCTCATGGCGACAGACTACGCTAAGTGTGAGCTCAGTGGGGGGGAGATCTCCGCGGCGGCGGCCACCACTTCCCTCCCCAGTTTTAATGTGTTTGTTGAGGGAGGATTTGAGCCCAAACCCTCCTGTCTCTATCAACTCCCTCCTCAACGCCCTATTATCAAGAAGGAGGAGGAGTCATACCCACCTATGGCATCATCTGATGAGGCAATAGCTGGAAGCTCCATGTACTTTAAGCAGTCGCCCCCCTCGACACCCCCCACGCCACTTCACACTGGCCCACCCAGCAGCTCTTTCTTGTGGGACGAGCACAGTCTTCCCCCCGTACCCCAGCCATGCCTGATCGAAGGCCCACTGAAGACCCCTCGTTTTCCTCATTTCTACGAACAGACAGCCTCTCCCTCCACCAGCGGCTATGATACTGCCATCTGCCTTCCACTGCACCCTGAACGCTCTCCTTCGTCCTCCTCTTCATCTTCACATGTGCCACCTAGCCTGGACACACACTCGCACTCACACACACACTCCCATACACATTCGCACATGTACCCACTGAACATGGGTAAGCCAGGTGGTCTGGCCTTTCGCTCTCTGGGCATGGGCCCATGCCCTCCACTCCTGGGGGAGAGTTTGCCGTCACCTCCCAGTCGCATCAGCTCTGGAGAGGGTACCTGTGCAGTGTGCGGAGACAATGCAGCCTGCCAGCATTACGGTGTGCGCACCTGTGAGGGATGCAAAGGCTTCTTTAAGGTAAGATTTCAACATCCTTGAAAGGTGCATGCGTAGCCTGTTTACGTAGCCTGAGGACAGACTCGCCCTCGAGAAATAAAGGGTTCCAGCTATATCATTAATATTTACACAAGTATGGCATTGCATACGTATAATAATCCTTATTGACATAAACTCCAATGAAAAGACGAATAATGTCTGCTTTAGGTAAACAGGAGGATCACAAGCAAGGAGCATTTAGTTACTTTCTTAGACTGTAAGATTCCACTGCAGAGCATATAATATAAGTAACAACAGTATCAACAGTACTTAAAAGTATCTGGGCCTTCAAAGCAGAAGGCAGTAGAATGAACTAATGAAAGAACAAGCTGAGGTTAGTTTAAACAGACAGGAAATA
Organism: Chromobotia macracanthus; assembly: GCA_036877525.1. Taxonomy (NCBI): domain Eukaryota; kingdom Metazoa; phylum Chordata; class Actinopteri; order Cypriniformes; family Botiidae; genus Chromobotia; species Chromobotia macracanthus. The sequence goes on along the minus strand of JAZGTH010000015.1, from coordinate 7,268,463 downwards.
CTTGCCAGATGGGAATCCTTTCATTTGGATTTCCCATGATGCATTACTTTAAGCATTGTATGATTGTAGTGCTATGAAAATAGGCGTTTACATTTGTTTCTGATTGTTATACACTCCTCAGTGTGTGCTTAATTGCATGGCATATTTCATTGTGAATACTTGTATATGAGCTATTTGAGTGTGCCTGTCATTAAATGGTGTGTAAGAGGGTCGTAGTTGAGCTGTGTTGTACAGTGTGAGTCGGTTGGTATTTTTTTTTTCTTTGTTTCTATGGCAGTGTGACCTAGGCTGTGTTTGTTAATTGTGTATTTATTAGTGGTCATTACCTTTGTTCTTGGTTTGAAAGGAGCTCTTGGCTGAAGAGCATCACACAGCTTTGAATCGATCACACCTCATTTTCTGAGTGTGAGGCTCAGGGTTAACCAACTATTGTTACACACTCTGCAGGCGTTTGAAGCAAGGTTAAAGCCCACCATGTGAATAGTGATTTTTTTCTGTGTGTGTGTGTATTTAGTTTGGGGGGGTTACATTCTGTACGGCTTAACCAGAAGCGTTTGAAGCTGTGCAAAAAATTCTGTACAAAGCCTGCATGTTTAGTTTCAGTTTCAGAGATGTACCATTGTGACATAGGTTTGCTCAGCCTTTTCATGGAAGTGCTAGCTTGTGTGTACAGAGAGTACTGAGAGTGAATGTGTGTGTGCATCTGAGTGCTCTCACAAATCGTCTGAGTGGTGGTTGCCACGGCGCCTGTGAGGGTCGTTTCCCTCGGTGACCAGTGAGATGTGTGACAGCGGCGCACACTTAAAATACAGCACCTCAGAGCTATAGCCAGGAACACACACATGCAGGGAAAGATATTACAGAAAGATTTGATGTATTTAACATGTTTATCAAAAAACAATAGGAAAGTCACCTTTTGTAGTTTATTTTACATATTTCTACTTTTTATGTCATTTAATGTTAAAATTTACTTTTCTGTTCCTCAGATTTAATAAATATAATCTTAGGGAACATTATGACCTACATATACATAAAGAGAACATTAGAATGAGAGAGGAATTGTTGAAAGAGAGGCAGTGAAAGAGAGTGGCAGAGCTGAAATAATTGAAAATGGCCTGTGGTCTGGTGCAGAAATAAATTATGCCTCTTTTCAATTAGTTTCACAATTAGTTTTTATTTAGTAATTAATAAAAGCAGAGGTTGGTAAGCCTGAGGCTTTGTAGCCATTACTGCTACACAGGCACACACACAAATGACATCCACAAACAATGACATATGCACACACATATGCAAGTCTTTCACGATCAGCATACTTATTTTTATGCATACACACACTCCTGCTCGTCACTAACTCACAAAACACACTAACCATTTAATTAGTTCTGGCAACTCATTAACTCACAATATAAATATTAGCAGGTGATTTTTAATGCAGGGAAGCGCATTGTTTGGCGCTATATATCATTTGTGTCTTAACATTTTTGATAAATGTGTTTTTATACAAAAAAATCTGATGCACTTCAATATGCACAATGATTCATAGTGCATTAGTACAGTTTAAAAAACATATTTTTAATGGGGCGTGCATTCATATTCTTATTATCCCCCCAATCCGCATTAGTTTTATGTTTGTTAATAGGCACTAAATCAATTCATAATTCACTCAGCTCTGCTTTCAATCTGAATACAAACTGCTGCTGCTGTTTCAGAACGAAAATTGTGAATAAGAGGCAAATATCAGCACACACAATCTCTGTTTCGCTCACTCACTCCACTCCAGTTATTTTCACATCATTTCTTTGGTTTGTAATTTTCTCGATGACTCATAACGCACTCTGAGTGGGAATATTTATTCTGAATATTTACCTAATGGAGGTTCAGGATAGGCTTGCTCATTCACCAACCCCCATCAATCCACTCCACAGGAACTGAAGTTTAACAGCTCTTACCAAAGCAAAACTGAATTACAACTTATTCCAAGTACTTTACTTTGCAAGCTTTATACTAATTAAATCAGCTGCAACAGAGATTAATGTGTTTATCTCAATAATGAAACATTTATGGAGTGTTGAATAATAAACAGTAAAATGTGCTTCATTTATGCACTTAGTCTCAAACTTAGAAAAATAGTAGAAAGAAGCCACTGTCTTATAATACAGTGTAAGTGTGTAACACACACACACACAAACACACACACTTAACCAATTAATGATGACCCAGTTCCACCTCTCCTATTGCACAGCCATACACACGTTTAATTACACACCCAGAGGAAACAGAGAGAGGGTGAGAGAGAAGCCTGATCATCTCTGATTAGGAAGGAGAGGATGTGGAGAGGGGGGATATACGTTCCCTAAGGGGTTTTAATGTGCAACAGGGCCATTAGCACATGTTACATGTCATGAATCCACAACTGCTTGTCTTTACTGACCCTACAGACACCGCTGTGCACTGGACCACAACTCTGTGTGTGCGTGTGTGTGTGTGTGTAAATGATGTATAGACAATGTAAAGTCAAGCTCTTTATTGTCCTTTTACAAATACAACGATATGAACGAGTGACAGGTTTTTTTTTTTTGCTTGTATAGTCATTTCACTGTTGGCAGTGTGACATCCTTTACAGCGTTAACACTAATACACAGAAAGAGGTGTTGTATTCATCTAATATCAGCCATACAACTGTTTATCTGACGTCGTGAAAAATTATTTTTAATTATTATTTTTAAAATTATGTTTATTCAGGCCTGTTTGAGGGTTGTGCACTTTTATTGTAAGTGGCAGACAGAATGTCACAGTCTAAAATAAATAGACTGTAACTATACAGTCTATAGAAACTATAGTAACTATATAGTCTTTTAGAAATAACTATAATCGTTGTACTCAGACAACATGTTGTGTGATAAAAAGGAGTTTCTTTTTTGATCAAAGGTGTTTGATACGAGCCTCACAGGGTGTCCAACTTTCAACTACTAGCAGCTTAGCTAATTGAATAACTGCACAATTAAGCTGGCTTTGTTCATATACGTTTCAGTGCTATTAAATTGACCGCAGTTGCAGCTTGTTAAAGCATTGTTTTTGTTTGTTTGGATATTGCCTTAACCACCATATAACTTACTGGTGTCACGCAAGCGCTTAATACTTTGGTTGCGCACTTGCACTCGATGTTTGAACTGTCGCGCTGTCACGCGCAAAGCTTGCGTCACGTTTTTTCTCTTCGCTACAGTTTTGACGGCGGGAGCGCTCGCACATCGTTTTGATTTCGTTTTAATAAGGTCAGCAATAATCGCGCACATTCAGCCGAGGAGAAAACAACTCCCAGGGGGGTTATTGCAGAGGCCCGATCCGCCAAAACCCAGAGGTGCCGTGAGCTGACCCGCGAGTTTCGCAAACAATTTTATCTCGCGGTGCGGGATGTCTCGCGGGAGCGGCCTCAGCACGCTCCGCGCTGATCTTCATTGTCAGTGGCTTGCGCTAATAAAATCGTCCCTCCTGCAGGCGAGGCATGTCGGGAAATTAATTTTATCTAATTATCCCAATGGGGCTGCAGCTTTTTCACATTGTAATTAAAATCCGACCTGCAAGCTTTCTTTTTAATTCCTAGCCGGAAAAGGAATCAAATGAAATAAAATGTTTAGACCCGTCTTGTTTAGACCCGAGCTAATTGTTTTCTCTCTTTTCCCCTTTTTATGGGTGGCTGCAGAGGACAGTACAGAAGAATGCAAAGTACGTGTGCTTGGCCAGTAAAAACTGCCCTGTGGACAAAAGGAGAAGAAATCGCTGCCAGTACTGCCGTTTCCAAAAATGCCTCAGTGTAGGCATGGTGAAGGAAGGTAAGATGCACACACACACTGTCATACTTTTAAATAAGCATGCAAATACAGAGTGCAAACCATGTGAATCTATGTAATATTGTAATATACAGTGTGGCCAAGCCACTCAAGCCAATTATCAGGCACTAGGCCTCGGTGCATATGACCTCAGCTGGACCTCTGGTTAGAGACTGACGGAAGGAGATAGACATTCAAACCTACAGGCACACACACTATGATAGAGGAGCGCCGTGTATTAATGCGGATTTGGCCATAGCTGGTTAGCTTTGAATGTGTGAATGAATTAAGCTATAATGGAGGTGTTTACCGGCAGTACTTTGTTTCTATCAGCAGCTTCAGAGCCGGTAATAACACAACATATGGAGTAGTCACAAGCCCATGTGTTTATGCGGACATTTAATTCTCGTAGAATTTAAGCACGAATGTAGTGTGATTCAAGAGGATCACACATTAGTTAATCTTTCCCACCCCAGCTGGTGACCAGGACAGACAGACACTGTTCTTATTATATCTGACATTCTCTCCTGGTCTCTGTTCTCTCTCCGAGACTTAACTGCCCCCTACTGGTCATTCCAGCATTTTTGAGAGGGATACATGAGATGATAAAATAGTTGTTCAGGATTGGGAAGGACAAGTCTGTAAACATACACCTCTGTTTTTATTGAAGGCTGTTTTAAAACTCTGGATGTCCCAGGGCAACTTGCTGAATCAGTTGAAGCAGTGGTTTTCAGTTCTGGGTCCCGGGGACCCTGCATGTTTTGTGGGTTTCCCTTCTTAAACACACATGATTAGCAGAGAGATCCATTAAAGGAACTGAGTGTGCAGTGCTGTGTGTCCCCAGAATTGGAGTTGAGTTTAAAGAAACATGAAATATAATACAGCAACACAGTTTTGCTTATAGTCATGAGATTACATAAATGCAACCACTTTAGTATTATATTGTATTCTCTAAAGCTTTTGGTTGTTTGTGTTTTTGATATAGTTGTACGCACTGATAACCTGAAGGGGAGAAGAGGTCGCCTGCCATCCAAACCAAAAAGCCCACTTCAGCCCGAGCCTTCACCCCCATCACCTCCTCTTAGCCTACTCAACGCACTTGTGCGGGCCTACTCCCAGTCTACACCACGAGAACTAGACTACAGTCAGGTACCCGAGTGTGTGTTTGGGAAATTCTTTTGATGTTGCATCAGTTGAGACAGAATTCCTTGCTAACAAGCAACATGCTCAGAACAAAATTAAAAATTTGAATGACGTTCTTATAACCAAGCAGTAGCATTAATATGTCTAAAAAACTGGACGTTTTATATGCATGTTAAATTTTTAACATTTTTCCCCAAACGGAAATGTTAGGGAAATGTTCCTAGAACCTAAAATTGTTAGCTGGGTTTCTATTATTAGATGATCCGTCCCTTTAATATCAGTGGGCATCACATTAAAATAGATGATTGTGATTTGCTTGGAATACCCATATCACTCTCTCTTCCTGCAGTTCAGTGCGGTGGAGCCGGTGGGACTGTCTGAGTCCCAGCAGATCCAAATGTTCTACAGAGTGCTAACTGGCTCCATGGAGGTGACGCGTTGCTGGGCTGAACGTCTGCCTGGATTCTCTGAGCTTCATCATGATGACCAGAACCTGCTGATTGACTCTGCTTTCCTTGAACTATTTGTGCTTCGCCTCGCCAACAGGTGATGCATATATGTGCTAGTACAGTGAAGGGTATCTTTGTTTGGCAAAGGGGTTATTTATCACAGATGCTTTCAAAATACACTTTATGGCTCAAACAGAAAACAGTAGAGCAGGATGCTAGCAACAGCAAGATTACAGGTTCGATGTATTCAATGCGAGGCGCATTGGATAAAAGTATCTGCTAAATGGGCAATTGTAAATAATTATATTCCAATAAGATATTTTGAATTCTCCTTTTGTCGTAGGTGGTATTACTAGTTCACTCTAAATCTAGCCATAATATTTTGTAGCAACTGTCGAAATATTCTATTATATGCTGTTATTGATTTCTTTAAAGTCTATGGTTTATCTTCTGCTTCAGAAATTACCATGAGGTGTGAGGTATCATTATGAGTGTGATAGTCATTCATTCACAGTGTCATGATTTCTGTTATATAACATACTGCTTTACTATTAGTGACTGTCTGTGTGTGCGTGTGTGTGTGTGTATGGGTTATTTCTCACTGTTCAGCACTGTAGGGTTACTATGGACACTGTGTGGACGCTCCAGTGGAATTCACTTATTGGTTGTTTTTTTTAAGTTTATTGGTTAACAGCCCAGTCTAACCCATCCCCCATCAGACATGTCAGATGTATCAGAAGCAGCTGTGTTTTAAATAGAATATATTACATTTATATTACAGTCATTGCATGTTATTAAAATGTCATTGCAGTTTTAAAAATGTTGCTTTTCATTACAAGGCAGTAAACTTGAATCCAGACTAGAAGTAACCTGTTGTTTCTAGACTTTAAGTAGAAGTGTGAGCGTGTCTGCGTGTCGATGTGGCTGTGTTGTGACTCAGTGACATTTTTGCTCTAACAGGAAGTGGATTCTTGTCTCAGCTCAGCTGCTCTCTGTTAAACTAGCACTAGTGTGCTATTCTACCTCTCTCTTTCCATCTCTCTCTCTCTCTCTCTCTCTCTCTCTCTCTCTCTCTCTCTCTCCTCTCTCTCTCTCTTGATGGTGTAAAAGCAGGTGCGGGGAGGGAGGGCAGTGGGTGGTGGCGTCACAGCCTCAGCAGGGAGCTGTGACTTGGGTTCTGACTCATTTTAGTGGGGGGATTCGGTCTGGTATACGTCACGTAAACTCTAAAACTTGCAAGATATGCTCTGGCAACATGTAGAGGCTTCATGATGCAGGCAAACATACACAACATACACGTTCATATACATCCACTGTCGTCACATTGAAAATAGATCACAAACAAAAAAAAAACTCTTTCATCATTTGCACATACGCGCTAGCTCGCAAATAAGGGTTCCTATTGTTCAACACATAGAGCGTGGTGGTGGTAACAGCAAGGTCATGGGTTCGATTCCGAGCACAGTCTGACCAGAACTATGCACTATAAGTCATTTTGGATAAAAGTGTCTGGCAAATGCATATGCTCATATATATGCTCAGTGTATACACATGCTCAATATACATGCTCAATGTATATACATGTTCATATTGACATGCACACATTATTACTGTATGTGGACACACTGAGGTTAATGAATGAATGAATGTATGGTAAAGAGAGCTTCTTGCTCTGACGCAAATTTGAAAGGAATGCATGCATTTCTCTCCTCAAGGGTGATGTTGGTAATTTTCTCTGTAATAATAATGAGGGTCTTTCATTAGTACTCTCTCGCATTCTGTTTTCAGCCTTTCTGTTTCTCTCCTTGTCTTTACTAGTAGTAGATAATGGGCAAATTCTAAATGGCATGTTTGCACAGTTGAAGGGTACTGCAGGAGGAAGCAAAAGTGAGCACTGAATCCCAAAAGTGAACAATTGTTTCAAACGACTGCTTTGCCCACATTTTTTTTTTTTTTTTTTTTTTTACAAAACACCACACAGAGACATTGATTAATTTAAATTAAAATCAGAAGAGAGGCAATATTTGAATCATGAATGGCAACTTTATGATTAAAAAAGCAACTTAGAGTGTTTCAGATGGCCACATACAAGACAGTAATGCCCTACACCCTTCAGAGTGCTCTGCCGTTGGTTGAGTAGGCCACGGTCAAGCCCACTTACCAATAGAATTCGCCCAATATAACATATGCCCGTCCAGTACATACAGATTCTGTACATATGCATTCACATGCAGTGGGTTAAAACTATTAGTCTGTGTTAATGAAGCACATATTTAGATTATTTATCCCCTCAAAGCTTCAAAAGCAGCTCGCTGGATAACTCTTAAATATCTCCTCTATGTATTTTGCTTCACCCCTTTTTCATTACACCTCCTTGACTACACGAGTGTGTATTTTTCTTGCGGATTAATGAGGAACAGTTCATGCAGCAGAAGCCAGTACTCCACAGGAAAAAGAAGAAAAACATCCTTAAATTGCAGGGTTAAAAGTGATGGAGTGAGACAGACAGAGAGGAAGAAAGAGAGTGAGAGAGAGAAAGTAAGAGAAGATAAGAGGATGGAGAATAAAATGGTGAGAGTGGTGAGAGTGTTTGGGTGTTTCAGTGCAATTGTGCCCTTTCTCAACATTTTTTATTCCACTATTAAAACAGAAGATAAATTTTTAACCCCAGAATACGGTGAGACCACAAAGACTTTACTGCTTTGACCCAAAACCCTCTACTGAAGGACACACAGCAGAGAGCGATAGAGAGAGAAATAATAAGTTTAATCTCAGGAATGTTTTAAAAGCTTTAATTGGGAAAGCTTGGCGTAATTAGGTCCATTCCTATCTTTGATGTGCTCTTCCCTGTACTGGCTTTCATTTGTCGCTATGGTAATGTTTCCGTGCAGTTTGCCTTAAACACAGATTTTCAGTGGCCAATCAGAACGCAAATCGTCATCACATGAATCAGACAGAGGTGCTAATCAGTATGTTTATGTGTGTGTGCAGTGTGTGTGTATGTGTGTGCTCTGATAGCGTGTCTACATGTAGAATGAAAGGCTTACAAATGCTAAATTGAAACAGGTACCTGTTCTGAAGGGAATGAGGAAAAAGCTGATTAATTAAAAGATGAAAGTAGCCGACTGATCTCAGGCCTTCAAACGGCACCCTGAAGCAGTATAAATAACAACTGTTTTTCAGCTAAACCCCCCCTCCTGTCTCATTTTTGCACAGGTCACTGTTGGCAGAGGAGAAGTTCGTGTTTTGTACAGGCCTGGTCCTGCATCGGCTGCAGTGTCTGCGTGGCTTTGGCGAATGGTTGGACTCCATCCGAGACTTTAGCGCTCACTTGCAGAGTCTCAACCTAGACCTCTCTGCTTTCTCCTGCTTGTGTGCGCTAGTGCTGCTCACAGGTAACACACAACCCCAAAACACATGCACACATGTTTACTTATCTATCTAAATGGGGACGTTACAAAGACTTTTTTATACACAGATGGTTTTAAAAACTATAACCTAAACCTAACAGAAAACTTTCGTACTATACTACTTTTAACTACTTACCATAGTTGTTTAGTGTTTCTTTTTGGATGTTTCTAATAGCATTGTCAAACATATGCTATTGTGTTAGTAAGTTCCTAAGTACCTTTTCTAGCCTCACAGAAACATCAGCATTTTTAGATTTTCATTAAGACATTTAGTTTGTTCATTAAGCAGTTTTTTTCTCATGGGAACCATTTGCTGCTCCTACATTGGTTGGTCATTTTTGGACCCACCCACACACTCTTGTGAAAGGAAGTTCGAGTAATCCCCATGCTAATCTGTACACCTCTTTTGTCCAGCTGCTGGTGGTTGTCACAGTGATCACAGGTGTGAGGCAGGTGCTGACAGAGATTAAGTTCACCTGAACATCAGAAATAATCCCCATTAATCACACACACAGCTGAGACAGGGAGAAGGTGTGAGGTTTTTATGTGTTTTCTGTGAGCACAGGTGGAGAGAGTTGATTATTGGGTGACAGAATAAGTGTGTGTGTGTGTGTAGGTCAGCAGGTGCTTGAATTGTACCATGCATTATTAACAGGGAGGCAAAACAGCAGGTCAACCTTTATACAGACAAACACACTCTCCATCTCATACACACACTGAAACACTCTAGAAAAACAGAAACATGACTAATAAATTGCACCTTTTCACACCTTCACAGGTGATAGTTTGGAAAAAAGAAATATATAATTAGTAATTATAAAAGGTAATAAGTAGTTAAAAGTCAGAATAATTTGAATTACTCAATAATTTGCGTGCCCAAAGTGATGTCAGCAGAAAAGTTATTTCAAGATATTACATTTTGATTAAAGATTACAAAACATTGTTATGTTTGGAATAGACATGCTCCAATAAATCATTTACAGTAGACCTGGAATATGCTTAAAGAAAGTAATTTTGATCCATTTTGATTTCATTATTTCATTGACTTCAAAAACTGTAAGAACAGCAAGGAAACGAAGTGGCAAAGAAATAAACACAGAGAGAAATAGAGAGAGATGTCGAGCCTTAAGTTTACTCAGTCACCCAACCAGTGGCTTTGTGTGTGTGTTTGGTAGCCCCTATGGAGCAGCACTTAACTCTGTAGAGAAATTGAGTGTTACTCAGCAGAGCTCTGCCCTCCTCCATTTCTCTCTCTCTCTCTCTCTCTCTCTCTCTCTCCCCCTCTTTCTCTCTTTCTATCTCTCACTCTCCAGTCCTCCACTCAGTCTATTGACCCTCTAAAAGTGTCTGCGGTGAAAGAGCACCATCGATCATCCCCCAGGAGAAAGAGAGATAGACACAGAGAGAGCGAAAGAAAAAACAGTGAGCGTGTGAGAGGACGTAGGCTGAATGCAGCTACTCTAAACACATAGAACTAAACACACACACACATCCAAAGCAAAGCAACATCCCCTCTCAGTTCCACTCCATGGCTCCTCCATAACTATAGAGTGAGCACACACACACACACACGTTTACTTGTCTGTTTAAATGGGGACATTTCATAGATGTCTGTTGTTTTTATACACAGCTACAAATAAACACTATAACCTAACCCACACTCTAACACTAACAGAAAACGTTCTGCATTTTTACAATTAATAACATTTTTATTAACTATATTTTTGCAGTGTTTATACAAATGAGGATGTCCCAAAAGGAGGTTTTGCTTGGGTTTGTCAGGTTTTACTGACTTTTAGGTGCATATTTTTCCCCAATGTATGGTTAAGTAAACCCACACATACAAAAATGTGAGAAATTTAACTGAGGCTGGACTACTAATCATAAGGAATTAAAAGATTCTGGTTCGAATTCTGATTCTGTTTACCACTTAAAGTTCTGTAATGATTACATGAACAATTCTTTTAGTACTTTTGAAGAAGCAGCTCTCTGTCCCTCAATTATTTTGTCCTAACTATATACTGAACTAAAACAAAACAAAACTTCACTAAACACAAACAACATGTACATATGTATACAATGTACATATTGTATAAAGACATGCTTGTGTGTATGTTTTTATGGGGTCATAGATTAATCTCACATGAACAGGCCATTGGTGTTCAAGGACTGTAGGGTTGCTATGGGTAACTGAATTAGCGCTGGGTTCTAATTTAATTTGGTTACTCGTTGCTTCAGATAATCCCTTGATTGCTCTACGTGTGTTTGGGCATTTAAAATGTGTGTAAACCTGCAAACTGGTGTATGCAGCTGTGTTTATTTATGAGAGCATGTGTTAAACCAAACCGGTGGACATGAAGAGACATGAATGTCTCTTGAATTAAGTTGTTGTATTGACATTTTTACAAACAGACCAATTTTTAATGTAAATGGGGAAAAAACTCAGTGTCTTCCATCAATTTCTTTCACTGTAGAACAATGTCCTGGTCTGAAGGAGCCCAAGAAAGTGGAGGAACTGCAGTCCAGACTAGTCTGCTGCCTGCGAGATCATCTGAGCTCAGTTGGGGCAGGTGTTGCTTCTGCCAGCAAGGCCCCGCCCCCTGTGGGAGCTGTGCTTGGCATGAGGAAGGAGCTTCGATCTCAGCGCACACAGGGCTTACAGAGGATCTTCTACCTGAAGCTTGAGGACCTGGTCCCACCCCCACCGCTCATCGATAGGTTTCTGGACACTTTGCCCTATTGATGACCACGCCCACCACTGAACTCAACGGACACGCCCACAAGCTCACTCAGACACGCCCACAGCGGCTATAAACTCACTGTTTGGGGACAGAGCCAGTAGCTAAGTGACACTGAACCCAATTTCCCATGAGTCCCACAATCCTGGCAGGAAAGGACTCAGTGTCTGAGGAGAAAGAAAACAAACCAATCACAGCGCTTTTAATCTCTGCTCTGCGTCTGATAGTGTAGATATGGGACAGGGATGGAGCGCATTTGTATGGCTGACAAAATGCTTATTGGGAAGCACACGTGGCTGTGACCAATGCCTATAGCTCAGTGTGTTACGTCAGAAGTATTATTGGTGCAAGAGTGTGTATGTGTGTGTGTAAACAGCCAGTCCGAAAGTTCCACCATAATCCACCTCAGTGACAACAGTCGTGTTAATTACCAATGTACACTCACAAACACACAAGTGCACGCAAACTGTCCTTTCACACATACACGCAGAGCCACAAAACCAGTTTCAGATGCCAGATTATGACATATCAACTGTGGTTGGCAGAAACAAAGTGGATGTGTTTGTGAAAACATGTAGGAGTGTTTCTGAGGGAGGCTTTTGACACAAACAAATCGACAGAGTGCATTAATGTCCAGAATCACAGTTGATCACACCCTGCAAACAAGTGCAATTTACTAAGTGCTATTGTAAACGAGAGAAAAGTGAGTGTGTGTGTGTGTTTCAGTCCTAATTCAAACTCTAAATTATTTTAATACTAAGACTTGCCTTTTAAGGTAAAGGTTTCAAATTGAGTTGATTTAGCCCGGTCTGCGCACTAACTTTTTGATGACAAAGTTCCACAGACTTGAAATTACTCTAGTGTTTTTGTAATTATTAAAATCCAAGGGATTTTAGGGGTAGGATAAAAGACTAAAATTATTAGAAGTAGAATTGGGCTATGAGCACTTAAATAATAGGAAGAAGGAGATAAGAGGAGGCAGGGGAGAGAGGTGCAGAGAGAGGATGGGATGGATGGAATGAAACATTCCACGTTATGCTCAATTTTGTATGTTTATAATGTCTACCCCATTTATTAATATGAAGGACATTGTTGCAAAAATGTCTTTTGTATGTACAAAGTAAAAAAAGGTTATATGCATGGTTTTCTCCTTGCCTCTGCTTGTATTTATTTTGCAAAGACTGCTGGCTCTACAAGGGCTTGAATACACGTACTGACAGGGCGTTATCGCTTACTTTATCGTACGGCAGCAGTTTGAACAGATGAGAAAGTACAGATTATATAAATATATAAATATATACACACACAATACAAAACTAATATTTTGAAGTGTTTTTATCTGATAGCTTTTTCAAATCTTGTGGTACAAGTTGTGCATTGTTTTTTGGAAAAGAAACATGAAAAAAGAAAAAAAACATGTTTTTCAATGTCTCTTGGTTTTAGTTTTTTCAGTTCACTGGAGGCTCTGTTCAGCACTTTGAAATAATAAAAAACTTCTGATTATTCATGTGAACGTGTCTTTTTTCACCTTTGTGTAGAGTTTTTTGTCTGCAGGTCTGAAAGCATAAGAAGTTCACAAAACAGTTATGTACTAGATGCCTTTATCACCCTAATCCCGTCTTGTACCCTAATGTTGCGTGTGTTTGGCGGATCAGGGTTCAGGTCCGGGTTCTGAAAGAGAGTTGGGTATGGCAGAGGGATTGAGCTGGGGGATGGATTCAGATCATTTTGGGGGATTCTGATCACATCAGGCCTGCAGTCCTCGTTAAGCCCCATCGATCCAGGCTGTGACATTTTAGTGCAGAAGCACACACACACACTGACATAGCTGCTCTTTCTCTGTCTTTCTCCACTTTCCTAATTTGTCATGGATTGTCGAGAGCAAAGCTCACTATGCATACACATGAACATACATCATGGTGCTTTCTGCTTAAAAATGCAGTGAATGTTTATGACCTTTTTATGACAATATTATCTGATAATACACTCCTACATAGCCTACAGGCTTACCTACACACACACACAAACAAACACAAAAATGTTTCTCCAGAACAAAAGTTTATTGCCCAGAATTTGCTCTGTGAGAACAAGACAATTAAGTTACTGGATTAAAAAGACAAGAATTGCTGACACAGTAAAATAAGAACTATAAAAATCAATGTGGATAGCATATTCCATATCATTAATATGAGTTTGAGTTTATATGTGTATATAAGTTATAATATGAGTTTATATTAAAATTCCTAACTTTTGATTTCAGACTTTGGTGTCTGAGCAAAGCTGTTGAGATTATTGTTGAATCTGGTAATTTCACATTTGGGATTCTTGAAGTGTTTTTCCTAAAAGAACATCTATGAACCAAAAGAGTTGTGTAGGAGACACAACTAGTTGTGTAGGAGAGCTATCATTTTTCTTTTCAAATGGGATCACATACTATTGGTTATAACAGTAATTCGTACTTTTATAACAGTAATTTGTACTCAGTATTTTTTTTTAAATGAGATATAAAGGTGTTTGTATTATATTTTCAGTGGTGTATTTATATTATAATATTTCAACGTGCCAATATTTGTAGTTTTCAGTGACTGTTCTAAACACATTTAGACAGGTGGAGGGCAGGTTGGTGAAGCTGTCAGTCTGGGGGAGGGTGAATCGATTTAGAGTGACAGGTAGTCGACCCCCCTGGAGTCTTCATTAAAGCCCGGTATTAGAGCTGCAGAGGAGGGGCAGACACACACACCTCATTTCCCTGTAAGTATGGCGTGCTGTGTGTGTGGCTCATGATATATTGATTTGTTGTTAGTGAGTGTGTTGAGGGGATCAGCAGGGCTGGATTCACACTGTGTAGAGTAGAAACAAAGCTTTAGTGGAAGAGCGAGACCAGACTTACATGCAAATCAACTGTAATGCCAAAGTGCACATTTGTATTAGCTGCCATCATGACCACTATGAAAATAAATCCATTCATATAATGAAAATGTTTTATAACAAAAGTTTATAAAACATAACATTTGTTAGCGTTTGATCCTTAGATACAGAACAACATAAACACACATTAAAATAAGTTTACTCTAATCCGAGTAATGTTGACTTCAGTTTACAATTTCAACCCCTATGATCACTTATGATTTTGCAAATAGTTGATTGCTGGTCAAAATGAAGTTACTGAGAAATATTTCTCAATATTATAAGTTTAATAACAAACAACATTATACAACTATTGCCCACATTAATTATTTATAGTGCTTTTCATGTTTAGTATTAAACTTTAGCATTTATAAACGTAAACACAATAAGACGTATTAAATTAAACAAAGCACATACATGATTCTGCACTTTTCATGCACTGAATGTGAAATAAAAGCCAAGTCACACAGCCTGAATACATGCACTTGTGAAAAAGCCTATAGTCCTGCACTGAAGAAGGGAAATGTTATTCAGAAAATGTAAAAATCATATTATACTTACATTTTAGTGAAACACAATTCTTTATGAGCTCTGTGGGGTATTCCAGATGCATATTTCATCTGAAGTAGTGTGATCTGACCTTCTGGGGTTTACCTATGGGTGACAAGCTTGAACTGAAGATGATTGGGATATGATGGACTGGTTCCCACACAGTCATGTGGTATTACCCTGCTAAAGTGGGACTCCCCCATTGGTAGGCGTGATGAGGGCAGTAGGTGAGGGACAGCCAGGAGAAATGCGATGTGTCAGAGGTTTAAAACATAAAACTGATCTGAACATAAAACTGAACGCACTGTGGCTTGCTATCTTGCAGACCAGTAAGACATAGAAAGGCTGATGGGTTCAACCTTCTAAAGCCCTTTTAGATTCCACCACAAGCACTTTCAGTTTTTCCATCCTCCCACACCTTTTTTTCTCTGTTTTTGTGTCTCATGCTCTCTTTGTTTTTATAAATCAGCCAGTGTTTGATATAAAGCTTGTCTTTCTTGTTAATAATTAAACAATCAGGTTAAAATTGTTTTACATGTTATGGATGATAACTTAAGTAACTTTCTAGCTAACAATTTTAGGTTGTAAGGTTTCCTTAACATTTCCATTAATATAAGGACAGATACTACTGACTACTTAAAAATAATGTTTTTTTTTGACACCTTTAAGAGAACTTTTAGAGAACATTAGCTAACATTCTGAGAGCATTCCCTGTTAGCTGGGTATTATTTTTCTTTTTTTGGACTGTCAGTTTTATATCCTACTCTGTCTGGATTGTTCATACAACTATAACACTCCTAACTCTACACTGGACCATCTGCCCGTATTAACAAGGTGGCCATTCATCAGGCAAGACCTACAGCAGCATTAAGCAACAGAACTGATCAGCCCTGTTGCTCTGTTACCAAACAACACAATCAATACACAGGCGTGCATGTGCTTTCCCTGCCTGTATCACTGATATGACACATTATTTTTTTGCTTGTGAGAGGCTGTAGTATCTCAGAAAGTGTGAATCCTCTGAATACCTTCCAAAACAGATAATCAATCTTTCAAAAAAAGTATGCATTCATTGTTGTTGTGGATCTTTTTGATAATAAGAGCAATCAGTCCATTTGTAAGCGCAGGAGTGATTATCAGTCATGTAGATATGGTGGTTTATATCTGGTAAAGAAGCTCATGAAACTCGTCTGTACTGTGGCTTTTCATGCTTGTTGCCGGGTTGTGTGGGTGATATCTTTGTAGGTTACTTATGAACTGTAAGGATGGTTACATCTAGCTTCATTTTTTGTTCTTTTAATGTGTGTGGAAAACAATAGATCCAGGTTTTCAAAAACCCTTTGGGAGAGACAAAATAAAGGTTCCCAGAGAAAGAGAGAGAGAGAGAGAGAGAGAGAGAGAGAGAGAGAGAGAGAGAGAGAGAGAGAGAGAGCACAGTGGGATTTGGTTGGATCTCAGTACTTGAGATCATGTGGTTAATCTGCTGGTGTTCCCTAAAGACGGTGTTGTGCCAAATTTTGACTCCCTGCCAGATTATGACCCCCCTCATTGAGGCTCATTCTTCATGACGTAATCCTCACTCCACCGGCAAACCTAATCCTAAACCTCACCATACTGGGGAATTGACGGGAGTCAAAATCTGGCACCACACCGGAAACACAATGATCATTAGGGCACTGGAGTAAAAGCAAATGTCTTTACCCCAAATAAACACTTTTCGCTGTCGTCCAGCAATTCCAACTACATGTAATTTATTGTGTCCTTTAAATCCCTAACATATTACGCAAAGCAAATAATGTAATACTGATAATACCTTATTGGACATTTCATTTATTATTCATGGCATAATCTGATTAAACTGTAGGAGTTTGGCACGCAATCAGTCATCGATATCTATCAGTTTCTGATAAAAACTTCATCCAGCTGCTCCTCGGCGATCATGTTTACTTGTTTAAACAGTTCCGCGCAGTCGGACACATTTTAGCGTTGCACACAACACAAAGCGAAACCATTGTTTACTAACATAAAGTTGTTGCCATCGACAGAAACAGACACAGCAGGAGATCGCTGTTTACAATTTTGTTTGTCAGGTAGGAAAGGGAAGTCGGCTACTTAATAATATTAGGTTTACTATCACATGACAGAATAAACACTGTTGAGTGTGTGTGTAGCAAGCTAGTCAAACTCATACAGATCTGTTTTTTTGCCTAGCCATTAAGTTACTGCTTTGATAAAGGTGTTAGCAAATATAATGTAAAAATGCAATGATTAAATAGTTTACCGTTATTGTTGGTTAACATGGATAGTTGACCAGAATTTATTTTGCTATACTGTAAAAATGTTGTTCTGACAGCTGAAATGTTTTTGACGTCTGTTAGATTTGGTTTGGTACCAGTTTGGTATAGTATGATATCACTGTGTTTTTTGGGCATATATATTAAAAAATTTAAGATTTGTAATGTAATTTAGTCTTGAAAATGAACAGACATTTCCGGGAAACACTATACTGTAGGTCACTAATCATAATCAAGCTCATTTGTGACACTCCTCTGTACAAAAGTCCAGATTTTCTCACAAAAAGAAGTCTCACAAGATGCTCCTTACAACATGTTCAAATCATGCTTATAACATGGATTATCAGTTTTTGCACAATCAAATCCATACAAAATTGAGTGCTGTCATTATAGCAGAAGAGGGAAATATGAACCGAATAAAAATAATGTTACTTTTTACTTAAATTGTTATGCTGATAACATGATGATCTTTAGTCAATGTTTCTCAACATCAGAAACTTCAAAAATCATTTCCCAGTATTTCAAAACCTTACTGAATATCTGTCTTTTACTTTCAAGTTGTCTTCTATCAGTCTTTCATTGAAAGACTGAGTATGAATGGATGCTTTAAGCCTCTGACCTTATACAAGAGGTCATAAGTGACGGTCATGATGGTGGATGAGGCTGGTAAGCTTCCGCTCCGGCGCCTGGAGTCACCCATACAGAAATTCATTAAAGTGGCCATCCCCACTGACCTGGAGAGACTACACCAGCATCAACACAACATAGAGAAGGTAAACACACACACACACACACATACATAGACTCAAACAGTGACAGCATTACATCACACACCAAAAATTCAGCATATGGTCAACAGAGAGAGCCATATGTCTGTGTGTGCTGAATATCTCATGATGCATCTAAAATCTCACAGTCGGCCAGTTTGAGGAGCACATAATAGGATAACAGGGTGTTGGGGGGCATTGTATAGCCATAGAAACAGATTGCTCAGATGATGGAGAATTGCCAGACTGTGAGCCAGTGGCAGCTTTATTAAATATCTATAAGATGTTAAAGCTGTGCTGTGAAATTCATTGAGCTCTTCTGATGCAGTTTCAGAGAAGCAGACAGTGGGACAGACTGCATGAAGAACACATCAACTCCAGCCGAACTGTCCAGGTACAGCACTATGTGTCACAGCAGTGCAGTGTCAGCAGTCTCTGGTTATGGTATTGTTTTTATCAATCATTTATTCACATTTATAAAGCATTATAAAAGTTTCACACACGCAGACACACACTGTGAACAAATAATGTTATTTGATATACGAGTTCAGGTTCATGTGCTGTTGCCACAAAACAAAATGTGTCATGTGACAACATTTATGTCAGTGCAGTTCAGGTTAAACTGAATATTGTAAAGTTAAAAAGAAACCTGTGTATTCAGAAAATGACTGTGGTTAAATGATCTCATAAAACACACCTTCATCTTTAGGATATTGCGATGGGGTTTGTGTATATTAAACAGGATTTGACACAGGCCTCTGGTGTACTGTATAATGTACGTGTGATGTTTTCCTCTCCATAATGGTCAGACAAGAATGTAACCTCTGTGTTAAGGTCTCTGAGTGTCTGTCAGGGGATCTCATGGGGCAGCCTGTGGAGTGTGTTATGTGCTGTGTGTGTGTGTGACTTAGCACCCAGGTTTCATTCTCCCGAGATGTCAGAGAGCTTTCCTGTGTCTACCTCTGCAGAGATTGTGTAAGAACCCGCAAGTGTTTCTGTGTCAGCGAGATGTGGACATCCGACAATAGATGAAAATAAGACAGACTTTGTTAAATCAGCTCTCTGGGGACAGAAAGAGAGAGAGAGCAAGAGTAAAAAAAACCTTAAGATTGCTCCTATCACACATCTATAGATGAGGGGTTGGGGGCTGGGAGAGTGGTGTGTGTTGACCCAGAATTAGGATTTTTTTGGCTGTCTTTGTGGTCCTGTTTTTGGCTAGACAGTATTATAATTCAAACAAGCTGCATGCATTAGAAATATGTTAGTAATATGTTGTGCATCAGTACACCACCATCTTCTCTCTATCTCTGTGTGTGGGTGGGTTTACTTAACCATATGTTGGGGACATATTTATACCCAAAGTCAGCAAAATCTGACATATCTAAGTAAAATGTCCTTTTAAGGACATCCTAGTTTGTAAAAACACTATAAAATATAGTAAACAAGGTTTTTATTTTAAATTGTGTGCGTGTGTATCAGTTTGAAGGAATGATCCTGAGCCTGATTATTCAGAGTGTGAAATGAGTGCAGTACAGCTGAACATTTTGATTGGCCTGCTGTTAACTTTTGACCTCTTTGTTCAATACTTCTAAATTGATCTATAATCCCTGCTAGAGGTCTAAAAGCAGATCACAGCTGATGGGATTTAATATACTGTCAGGTTCAGGGCAGCTTTTCTATATAGTAATAAAAAACAATAATTTTAATCTAAATATTTGAATATAACTATTTATAGTTATATTTATAGACAAAGCTTGTTGACAGGGGCTCAAATTCAACATGTATTTGGGTGTATTCAGAGGTAGAGTGAGTACCTCCTCAGTGAGTGTTTGAAGAAGAGAGTGATTTGGGATTGGGATGGATTCTGTTTTAAAATGGGTCTGGTCACAAGGCTTTGTTTACACAAATCAGTGTAATCACTATAAATATTATACAGAGGTTTTAAATGCATGTCTTTTAAATTTTTAGGCCTGGGAAGTATTAATTGCAATTAATAAAAACTTAAAAAGTCAATGAAAACATAGCTTTAAAATAATTAATTAGACAGTACATTTTTCTGAGGGAACTCTTTATAAAAACGATTTCTTTTTATTTTAATACACTACAATCATTAATGACAGAAAAAGAAAGAAAATTCAAATTGATATTATTAGATAATTCATTGACTTTTATTTTTCCTTCTTGCAGCAGTTGCGTTCTAACCTGCGGGAAATGGAGAAGCTGTGTGGGCGTGTCCGCAGTTCTGATGCCGCAGCCCTGGAGAAACTTGTTCAGCCAATCAGAGAACGAGCTTCAGCCGCCATTCAAGAGTTTCTAAGCATACACTCAGATGCTTTTAATAGGCCCTGCTTCCACGAAACTTTCAGCACAGACCTACACGCTTCCTCAGAGACATCGCACAGTATGAATATCTGTTTTGTGAACATTACAATGTTTTTTGAGAGAATTTTTACTGTTATGTTATTGGTTAGGTGGGGATGACACAGGTGTTCCCAGTTCCCCTGTTTTTCAAAAACAACTGCTACTACCTGAAATCCCAGTGGAACAGAACGCTGTGGAGTCCTGGGACTCTTTAGAGAAGGTAAAACAAACAGGAAGACATTCACTTTGAATGAATGGTACTCAACTCAGCTTGAATTTGCCCCACAAACACGTAGAAGCACCTGCACACATTAAAATACACAGAAGCACAGAAAGTCTGTCTTTCTTTGTCTGTGACTATGATTTCTGTGTGATGTTTATTTAGGACCTGCTGGAGTTAAACGGTTTAGTGAACGAGTTCTCCACTATTGTACATGTAAGTATCGCACACCTGAGGGATGGGAGAGATTCATTCTTTATTTTTTGGCGGGGAGGAACAGACAGGGAAAAGTTAGAATAAGTATTTATGGTGTCTATATGTGTGTGTGGATGTTGATAAAGGGCGTAAACCAAGACCCTTAGGTTTGGCAGAGCTGTCAGACAGACGGCTTTGTCTCCTGAGAGCCAACAAGGTGGTATTGATTTAATCTGTGTGTGTGTGTGTGTGATTGAGAAGACGTACAGAGATTGGTGACAGTCTGTCAGCCATGTGCTAACCAGCGAGGATTAATGAGAATCCATGCCATCTAAAAGGCGTTATTAGAACAGCACGCAGTGGCAAACTGGGTTTAGGTGAGATCATGTGTGCTCTGTCACCCTGAATAAAACAGACATTGTTCCATTCCTGTCTGTCTCTAAAGAGTTATGGAAAGTAGGAGATTATTCTAAATAAATAAACAACATTCAGTGATCACAAATGGGAACATATCACACTTCTGTCTTAAATCTGAACTCAGAGGGGACATATCATATAAAGGGTACAAGGTTTTCATACCTATTTTTAATGAAATGCAAATGTAAATGAATCCAGTTTATAATATGCTGATCCCTCTTGTGTTAAAAAGGTTAGTCTATAAATCCCAAAATTTCGACATAATCTATAATAGTCCATAAATTTCAAGCATACCGCCATGCATGTACCAGCATTTCAATGTCCAAGTGCCCAAAGTGAGATCCATAAAGAAATACATTCCTGTAGCTCATACTGATCCAACATATAACTGAATGCAATGTAAAATGTAAATGGTTCACTGAGCCTGGCCTCTACAAAACCCAGATCAGAACACCACTGAGCACCTTTGGGATGAATTGGAACACCAGCCGTGACCCTGTCATTGCCATAAAAGTGTAGAATTGTCAGTATTTTGAGTCAATCATAGCAATTCATGCTGACATTCTGCTTCATTTTATGAATTGTTTTGTTAGCCATCCGCAAGTTCTATTATTTATTGAGGGATACAAAACATTGAGGGATACAAAACACAATAACACTTGATCATAGCTCATCCTAATCACCTGACACCCTGTTTCATGTGATCTAAATGGTGGTAAGTACAATATAAAGAGCGTCAACCTTATTAGTGCCTCCTCTCTATAGAGGCCACTCTCATGGCACACAATATACTTATTCCCTTAACACTGAGCCAAAAATGCACCCAGGAGTCTGTGTATGTGTGACTATGTTCTCCTGAGCATCCCTGCAGCTTGTGAGCAGACGCTGCTGATTGCCCTGCCACTCCTGAGGGGAAGGGGAGAGAGAGAGTGACTTCAGTAGCTCCTGAACCCAGTCATTAGTAAGGGTTTTAAATGGTGTGTTTACAGTGTTAGGTGGTAAGTTGTGTATGAATGATTGATATATGTTTATAGGAGTTAGATTAGAGATGACAATGGGGTTTTGGCTTGTCTTTTGGCATGACTGACAGCATTTATTCTGCTGGCTTGTTCAATGTATTTGTATGTGTCAGAAAAAATATTTGAAATGTGTGTTGTGAAAAGTACTATGCAATTAATGTGAATTAAATTAAATGATGTGTCTTCCTTCCAAAAAAGTATTCTAATTCAAAATAATGGCAGAAAATTAAACTGCTATAATGTAAATCCTTGGCATATGTTTTTCCAGAAAAATTACTGTCTGCAACGTAAAGCATAACTGATTGGCTGCGGTCATTTCTAGAACCCATTTTTTACTGATGTTTTCGTGACAGTTAAAGCATTTTCTCATTCTCAACAAAATCTCGTCATTAACCTGCTAGATAATGTTACCTTGGTGAAGTTTAAATCAGTAGAATTCGCAACAGCATTGTTCAGTACATCACAGTAAACCAAATGATTAAGTTTGCATGGCTTTCTGACGGATTTACTGCAACACTGGCCCTATGGGGCCCCATGTGACGACTTGATTCAGTCACGACTCTCACACTGGCCCTGGACCAGCAGGCCATCCTTATTGTTGAGTCCTGAGAAAGCACACTTGAGACAGATTTACATACACACAAATTATTTCAAAATAAAGAGGAAAAAGAACACCAACTTTACAGTCGCCCTGAGCTGCAGAGAGTAATGCAAATACAGATGTTTTTTTACGCTACACATGAACACGTACTGCACAGTGGCAGGTGCAAGATTCAAGTGCGAGAGAGTAAAATCAGATTTATTGCAGCAGTCTCCATTGTGTGTGTGTTTATGTGTTCACATGTGTGTAGTGATTACTTAGAGCTCACACTGATTTAGACAGAGAGACAGCTGCCACTCTTTGAATATTTCATAGGCTTCCGACAGACCACCCAGTTACCCCCAACAACCAGCCCCCAACTCCCTCAGAACAAGCAGATCTGCCCCCTCCCATTCACGCTTCTGCCCCAGCACACAGCAGAACGCCACTCAGGCTCCCAGCCACCCACCATCAAGATTACTGAGCATGTCTTTGTCCATTTTTTTACTGCTTATGAGTGTCATTCAGTGTGGCTTTACTTTATCTAGGGCTGTTTAAAACAGCATTTTCCAAATTCCTTTATAATTATTATACAGTACGTGCAGTTTTAAGACTGAGGTTGGAAAAAACTGTTTAAATCCATGTTATCCATTTACATTTGCATAACATACCAACATGTCTTTAAAAGTCTGTGTGTGTGAACTGTCTGTAAATTCTGTCTCTCTTTCCTCATAGGCTCAGCAGGAGAAGATTGACAGCATAGAGGCAAACGTTAGCATAGCAGCCGCTAATGTGGAGGAGGGGACCAAGAGTCTGGGGAAGGTAAGGGGAGAGGGGACACTCCTGCTAGGGAATCGATTCCACTCTACCCCCCTGCTTCACTCGGCCTACCCTGCCATCAGCCCATTGATTTACCTCAGAGTGCAAGGAAACCACAATTAGGAGAGAGAGGGGGAGATGGCGATGGTGGCAGAAAGCATGGAGTAGAGTGAGATCGATGTGTGTTGGCCGGTCCCTCACAGGGAGTCGATGTGTGTGTGCAAGTGCCTGGAAGTCTAAAGAGTGTAAAAGAGAGTCTATAAACAGCATTTGAGTTCCTGCTGGGGGTTCGATACATATACACACACATACACACATGCTGCAGAGTGCCAACTTTTAACAGAAAAAGCAGGGGAAGGATGTAACGCGTAGTTGGGGTGTGTGTGGGTATGTGCGTTTCCGTGTGAACTCGGGTTTGTATGTGTTTTATTGATCGAGACTGAATTGAAATGTTTTTCTTTTTTGGAGTTGAGAGTTAATGCAGTTCTATTGAGTATTTTGTCTGATGCCTGTGTTGAAAGTGGACCCACCTCTGTGACTGCTGAAAAGGACAGGGGGTGGTCAACACACATACACACACACACACAAGCCTAAAGACAGATATTGTCCTAAGTGACACATACACACACACACTCACTCACTCACTCAGTACTTTAAGTGGTAGCTCAGGTGTTTCTGAATAATATTAGTAACAGAATCAGTAACAGACTCAGAGTTACTTCCTCTCTTTATCTCTGCCCATGTCCAAAACACAGCAGCCTCCCCTTCCAGTCATAACATGATGTGTAACAAAAAATTTAAGTGAGCTTTAGCGATAACCAAACAAATGTTTCCTGGCTACATTTCTCAGCTTATTTCTCACTTTAAGTTGAGTCAGATCAACTAGCCAGTAAATTCTTATGAATTAACTTTTATCAGCCAACATTTGAATTATTTTGACTAACTATCCCATCACACACAAAGGATTGTTGGATATCTTATGAAAGATCTGTGCTGTTTTTAATAACAACTATGTGAAGGCATCTCAGTAGACTGGATTCTATTAAATCAATGCATTTTGATGCGTCCGGTGGTCTGCCTGTTTTCGTATACTGTCTGTAAAGGCAGCATTTTACAGTCTTGGAACGCAGCCTATCTCTATTTGAGGGTAATTAACTGCTCTGTTAACCCTGCCCTGTGAAGATGATTAGATGACAGGGAAGGAGAGCATAGGAAAGAAAGAAGCAGAGATGAGAGGAGAGGAAAGGTGGCATTTGATAGACGACCCTGCCTTTAAAGTTTATATATCTTGACAGGAATTGAATTGTGTGTGTGTGTGCCATGGGGTCTGTCTCCTTGCAATAATTAAAAAATACAAGGCTATAAAGAGTTTCTCTTACCTGATATCAATTAATTTACCAGGCATGGTTTGATCTGCAGACATTAAAAGTTATTTATTATGTTTTTTTAATGTCTGATTATAATTGCGTGGGTGTGTTTACTTATGCCTGTGAATGTGTTTCTGATTGGCTGGACATGAAAGACTTGATTAATTTTTGGTTATCATAAAACCAGCACATGAAATGCATATTAGTTCAAACAGTGTTTTTGACTCAGGCATTTATGCCACATAAACTATTGCATTTCTCAGCTGTCTGAATGCTTTTATGGACACTGCCTGCAAGTGTTGCGTAAATGATTGTTTGTGATGATTCCACCAAGATTTTTCATCTCATCTTTGCAGGCGGCCCGTTCGAAGCTGGCAGTTCTGCCTGTAGCCGGTGCAGTGGTGGGAGGCGTGTTGGGGGGTCCGCTGGGACTGTTAGCAGGGTTTAAAGTAGCTGGGGTGGCTGCTGCCATCGGGGGCGGACTACTCGGTTTCGCCGGCGGCAACTTGATCCAGCAAAAGAGGAAGGAGCAAATCGATGTGCAGCTACAACAGCTGAAGAGCAACAAAAGCAGTAATAACGACCACGAACATGCTCAATAACACACTCTCAAAGCACGTTTGTTTTTGTAGACAGAACACAGAGGAGCTGCCACCCCCCACACACTTTCAGAAAAAAACACCATACCCTCAATATACATAACAGAAAACATTACAACCACAGCTGCAGAGTAACTCCTACACGCAGTGCAAACAAGTACATGCAGGGCAACGTGCTGCACCAAGTGGACTTGCTAATTTTCCTTACGTTAAACCGCCTTAATTCATCAACCACCTCTATGCTAAAGCAAAGAAGGCCTTATTCCATCACATGACCTGTTGCCAAACTGTTGGTAGTACCTTTGTAGCAGTAATGTGATTGTTGTAGGAGGCTGTGATTTTTGGTATTATTTTAATTACAGTGATGTACAAGATCTGATATGATCTTACTGATCTGACACAGTTATGTAGGTTTTGCTGAGCTGTTAACAGTGAACTGTATAGATCTGATAAAAAACACTTAAAATAGCCTCATGCTATATTGTAACTGATGGATTTCTTTTTACTGTTGTTATTGAAGTATAAGCAGGTGTAAATGAAAAGTTGATGCTATGTAAATTATACGGTAATTGCGTTATGATGTATCACAACACTGTTGGGTATGTGAATGAAGACAGAAGTGCAGTAGAAGCCAATTACAATATTGTATAACTGTCCAGTTGAACTATTATAAAATGGAAATGAACAACTAGCCTTTGTAGCCTTTTGTGCACAATCTATGGGGAACTAATCAAAAAACCAAACACTTTGCTAATGTTTTTTGCCTTAATTACTTTAGTGTGATATTTTGATAAATGAAACATTTCTCATCATCTCAGGCTGCTAAAACAATTTTATTGCATTACAACACTTTTTATCATTATGACATAAGCTATTGTAATGGATAATCAATATAAAACAAAATTATTTTATTATTTATATAACATTATAGATCTTTATAGCAATTACATTGTAAGTTTTTACATGACAAATTATAATAAGCCATATAGTACATTTGGCACACACTTTTATCCAAAGCAACTTACAGTACAGTCAAGTTATACATTTTTGCTAGTATATGTGCTCCCTGGAAATCAAACCCACAACCTTTTGCGCTGCTAACGCAATGCTCTACCATCTGAGCTACAGGTGCACAGTAATACATAACTGCACATTAAAGAGCAGTTAACTGGGTTATTGGTCTTTTATGGTCTTATTATGGTCTTTTGGGTTATTGTTTGTAAGACTAGTAATCCTGGAAAAACAGATGGCACAGAAATAATGACATAAATGTTGCTTCTTACAATCTAGTATTTTGGTTTGTTTATTTTTGTTTACAAGCAGTTATTCTCAGAAGACTGTTTGTGTGATTGGGATGTTTATGAATGATACAGCTCAGGTGAAATATCCCTCTAAACTGGGTTTATTGTGTCCAGCTGTTCTTGTATCTCATGCCTCTCTGTGTTCTGCTGCTGCTGGGATTAAGGAATAGGTGATTAGGTTTGGTTTTAGTGAGTTTTGCCTTTGAGAGGCAAATCTAATACTGAAATCAATGCAGTGTGAGACCTCCTTCAGCACAAACAACATTTAAATGTTATTTGATTAAGGTCCTGCAGGACTGGCAACAAAGCAGAGCAATATTTTTATTTGTGCTTTATCAATGCTTATTTTTGTTTCACTTGCTAAAAACAGGAAAATAAAATATTGTCTGTTAAATGCTGTTTCTTTCAAGTCCATTTTTTGTATTTGCTTTGTTTATACCTGATTCAGCCAAAACTTGTGTTGTGCAGTGGTAGTTCCACTAGTAATTAACTATATATTTTAGATTAGATTAAACTTTATTGTCATTATGCTGAGTATAAGTACAGAGCTAATGAATGCAGTTAGCATCTAACTAATCAGAAGTGCAGGAATATAGTGATTTATATATACAGATAAGTGCAGGGGAGTTGAAAATATACAATATTTACATAATGAACCCTGTTATGTTTAAAAAGCATTCAACATTATTGAAAAGCTGCAGTTCTTTTAACATTTGTTATTTAGTTCTGATTGTTTTTATCCTCTGGTGCCTCACTGCTGCCCCCAGTCTCAAACATCAGGGGTGGTTTCATTGTTTGTGTGCTGGGGGATCCCCCTACAAACACATAACCCGGTCTGAGACGCAAACCGGCCCCCACGCCTTCCTCATAACACAACACGTTGGACTTCCCCTGATAAGGGGTGAGTGAGCGTCTTTAACGGTGCGTGTAAGCCACTCTGTGCATGATGCACGGGTGAGATAGCCCGAGTGCTGAGCTGTGCGTGTGTTTGACTGCTCAGGAGGGAAAGTCCCAGACGACTGACCTGCACAGAGCGTTAGATACGCTACACTTTCCATATTCTGCCTGTACGCACTGAACTCGGAAAATCTGGCAGGCCAAATGTGTTGTGCTGTGATGTAATCTCCATAGGTGTGATGTCATGGGTTTCTGATGGGGGTGAGGTGTGACATGATGTCAGAAACCCTTTTTTAAGTCTCCCATTGAAACAGCCACCTCTTATCATTTCCATGTTACTATAAAGAAGTAACTAGTTGACAAAAGTAATCTTTG
Source organism: Chromobotia macracanthus (assembly GCA_036877525.1). NCBI lineage: Eukaryota > Metazoa > Chordata > Actinopteri > Cypriniformes > Botiidae > Chromobotia > Chromobotia macracanthus. The sequence continues at coordinate 7,240,229 of JAZGTH010000015.1, read as the reverse complement.
ATGAAGAGAATAGGTGAAGAACCATGGTTACATGGCTTCCCTAGAAGTTAACTAACAGTTTACAGCTATACAGTTGTTTTATGTTCTTTTCTGGAATTAGCTCTGTATTCATTTTATCAATTGTTTGCTAGGTTCATATTCGTAAGCCCCATCCCTATATTTTTAATAGCATCTGTTAAACTTTAGTTATCTAAACATCTGTCTGCAGCAATTAAAAGTAACTGACAAATGAAACAAAATATCCAATATTTAGATGTTGTTCAATTACTGAGCACGTCCCTTAGGTTGCCGTTTTTACAAATATATTTTAAGGAACTATATTATTTGTATCATTATATTATTATACTTGCATTGAGTTACTATTTTAGTTTTACATTTTTATCAAATATCTTTTAGAGTACAGATGAAGTGTATCGTGCCTTAAGTGTGTGCAAAAGTAGCGAATTTCCAGACACTCAAATCACCTGAAGAAATGACACAAATGTAACACACTGACAGAGTTGAATCTTGTAAAATGTTTTTTAATTTACGTCTTTTGGTTTCCTTTCCCCTCTGAGATGACAGATTTACAAATAATCCCCACCCCTCTAAACCCAACCCCCACATAAACCCACCCCTGACCACTCCACTGGTGGAATGGGCCGATATGAGACTAGCGAGTCTGGATCTAAGGGAGCGTGAATTTAAACAAGTCTGAAACGGTACAGTACATACGAATACAGACTAATAAGCACATGTAACATACATGTGCAAACACGCACGCACGCACGCGCACACACATACACACACAGCCATACACAAACTGGGCTCTGTTGAGGACTGGAGAGAAACCCCACACTTTGATCTTATACTACATTTCCAATAATTCCACTTGCCCAAGATCCATAATCAACTGAATGCACGTTCCCAACAAAAGGGCCACCACTGTACCAATATTTTCTGCTGGGACAAAGAAAGTTGTTTTTAATTTAGACAAGACTGACTCACAGAGCACAAACATATTTACAAGCTCCAAAACAAAAGTAAAAACGCTCCTCTTCATTCCCCACCCCAAAAAAGCTGAGGGGTTCACCTTCACGTCACCTTTTTTTTTTTTATCTAAAATAAAAATTATGAAAATAGAGGTTGTGCAGACAGCATCAGTGATGTGTAGGCATCGGCTGGCTGCTGGGTTGGGTCTTGATGCGGTTGTGATGTCACAGCTCGTCCCGGGCCCCGAGAATGGTGTAGCGTGTCTCACTGGGGGCCAACTTCTGGAACGAACTCTCTGGGGGATTACTGGCCACGTCTCCATTGTCCTCCTGTTAAACACACACATACAAAGTTAAACAACTGTAATCGCTATATATATATATATATATATATATATATATATATATACATATACATATAAACAAACATTTTTTGAACAGATACTTACTATTAACTACTAACTACTACTATTAAAATCCATTCATACCATGCAGACTAAGGTGACTGCAGCCAGCCAAGAATCATGTTTTTATCTACAGACTGCTAAGCATTCATTCAAATGTCAGCACAAGTTTTTTATTCAGACATAGTCTTAATTAATGTATCCCTGCATTAATTAGTTTAGATGAACACATTATTTTCTGAGATTTTGACTTGGATGTGTGCTGAACTCCCAACCTGAGTAAAGTGCCCATCACAATGTGCACTTTAATCAGTGCAGAGTGGACAACCCTGACTTTGAGCCAAATGTCATTTTGATATACACAAGTAAAACAGTCAATTACTGCTAAGTCTCTAATATGGCATAATGATAAGAATTGTGCAGAAACTCCATTGACACTGACATGAAGGGTCATTTTTTAACTGTGGAGCATTTTTTGGTTATGCAAGTATTTAACAGATCAACTCTGTGCTCAGTTTATGTAATCGTTGGTCTATGTACATGTGTCAAATGGACATTTTGCTGTTTTTATGAGTGTTTTGCCCCATGAGCTTTTTAAAGACGTCATGTTTTTAAACGTCAAGTTACAAGAAAGTTTAACTATTTAAAAAAAGTAATTCACAGTTCACAGTGCTGTTGTATTCAGTTGGGCTCATTCTAGCTTTCTTGAATGTTAAGAAAAAGTGACGCCTTGTTGTTGTGTCACTGGATTCCTAAATGTGTTTTCATTCCAAAGCCTTCACAAATAGAAATGACAAGCCCAACTGACAACATCATTTAGAATCAAAACCCATTGAAACATCATCTGTGACCTCTGACCTGTCCTGGAGTGCTGTCTGTGGGGTCAGGGCCATGATGAAACTCTCTGTGCAACTTTCCTGAGTGCAGGTCCAATACAAACTGCCTCAGCTTTCCTGGAACCCTATACATATACACAAGACATCATAAAACAGTCATTCAAAGTAATATTCAAAGGTAAACATGAGCAGCACCATTGTTTTAATGAGTGATCAGATAAGAGTCTCAAGAGAGCTGACAGTCTCCAAATGTGCAGCATTCTAATAAGATAATGATATTATCTGGGCAATGAAATAAGGCATGAACTGAATTATGATGCATTCTGTCATAAATAGCTGAAATGTCTCTGAAATGGCTGAAATGTCCCTGAATTAAACAAACAGAAAGCGTGATACTTACATGAGGTCGTTGAATTCTGGGAAGACATACATGTGGCGGAAACTATCAATGGCAATTACAGGGCAGTCAGCAGGGGTCTTCTGAATGTGCAGCAGAGGGTGCCGGAACTTATCACAATCAGCATGAAGAAAATTTATAGAGCCTGAGAGAGAGAAAAGAGAGATTCCAGAGATGTTTTAATCACTCCATCTGGAAGGTACCAGGCTGATTCAGTGAAAGGTTTTGAGGAAGACCTAATTAATGGATTTGACTGGATTTGTCTTCCAGGTTTTCAGGTCAGTGGTATTAGATCTTTCCTTCTTTTTTACATGTCCATCTTTTATAATGATATTATTTATTTTAAATAAACCCATCTCTAAACAATCCATAAGAACAGTGTGGCTAGTTGCTTTACATATAAGCCAGACAGTCTCTTCCTGTGAAAGTGGGTGGTTGTTGGCCAAAATAAACTGTTAATTTAAGGTCTGGTTACTATGCAGGCAGCTCAGGGTTTGAAACACAGCCAAGGTTTCCTTTGCACAAGACGTGAAGTTTCTCATACTGTTGTTCTAAAAACTGCTGACCACACAGCACTAAGGATGATCTCTCAGTGACCCCACACGAGCCCTACGCATACCCTTTTCACTGATCAGCTGGCGAGCCACTTCCTGCTGAAACTTCTCCAGGCTCTCTGTGTCGTCCTTCTGATGAAAGAGAATCAGGAACGGGATGCCTTCCTCCGTCAGTTCCTTCACACACACAAACACACGTGTTGATCGCAGTTTAAATAACTGAGGTTAGAAAGTATGTAGGAGAGGATGGCTGGCACAGCTGAGATTATGTAGAATCGGCCCGGTTGACAAGCAACAGGCACAGAAGCTTTGAGAAATTCAAAACATGTGGTCAAGTAAATCAAAAGAAAAAAACTCACACCCACTACAGGCCATGGCATGCAGACTACTTTAAAACACAAACACACTTGAAACGCACACACTCGGATGTGCTCAAGTGTGGGAAAAGTACACTGAGGGGGAGGGGACTTTTCTTATGCAAATGACGAATCCCATGTTAGGCTCAACTGTTAGATGCACACAAACAAAAATACAGATAAAAATGGAACAAATGAGATGATATATACGCAGATGTAAAACAACTAAAGATAATGTGAACAGGAAAATTGTACCTCTCCATTTTCAAAGGTGATTTCCCGGACTAAGGGCACACACTTGTCCTGTGTCCAGGCATAACTGTGGTCAAAGTTTGTGAGTGAGCCTATGTATACCATGTCAGGTGCGTTCTCTCCCATTGGCTTATAAATAATATTATCACCACTGAACCGCTCTGGCTTGGAAACCTCGCTTAAAGAAAAGGGGGAGGAATGAGCTTTAGTGACTGTGTCAGTGAGTCTTATTACATATAAGACAGTGAGTGTCTTATTAAAACCTTTATTGTTTAAGAAAAGAAAAGTTCCTATAAAATAAATAAATAAATTACTATTTTCATTTTTGGGTAGACAGATCATTATAAATGTAAAAATGGCTTCTACCCAAAAGCTGCTAGAAAAACACAGTCATCTCTCAGGATGTTGGCCACTTTCTCGAAAGTATGGTAGTTCTCTGAGTCCTTCTGCTCGAAGTAACCGATGATGGTGCGTTTACTCCTCTGAAAAAGAGTTAGAAAATTAAGATGGCACCGCAGTGAGCTCCTCTCAGGAGCGGTAATCTAGACTTCATGATTGTGAGATGCTTACATCTAAAGAGCTGATCTCCTCCAGATTCTGAATCTCTTGGATTGGATCCACTTTCTGCTGGCGGATGAAATCAGCGATGGCGGTCACTGACCTTTGACCTCTGTACTCTCGCTTCATCATCATCCCATTCCTGAACACCTTCAGAGTGGGGTATTTGCTTATCCTGTAGCGCTGGGCTATATCAGCTATCCGGAGAAACATTAAAATATATAGCTTATCTACCTTACAGATGTCATTTAAATAACTAATGTGTTTTTATATTCAATAAAACCCACAAAACAGGGTGCCATGGGGTCACACTACTTCCTACTTGACTTTTAACACAGAGATTGGAAAGATTTATAAAAAAGACAATAAAACTTACGAAATGTTTACTAATTGTGTTTGGACAATTGGATCATTTTAATTAGCAATCAGCAAAATTCCCAAGTGTATAGGGGAACATTTTAACCCTGGCTGTGGTCTGCCTAGGCCTCAAAAAACCATTGACATTGTTTTCAGTTTCATTACAGATAAAGGTCAGGGGTTGTGGTTAGACATTTCAAAGAGAAAGACGGACTGAGGTTAGAATACAGAGAAGATGATAGGAGACAGAAAAGGAAAGAACTAAAAGAAAGAAAATAGAGAAAAGAACGAGAGAGTGTAAGATGGAAAGGGGAGGGGCCGAGACATGAAAGTCAACTAATGTGGGGGGTAAATACTCCAAAGCTGACCGGCTGGAATCAGTTGTGCTCTCTCTCTCTTTCACACACCCACACTGTGGGATATCTTTGAGGCGACTTGACTTCACAGAAGATGCAGTTTTGTCATTAAACCATCAAACACTTTACAAGACATCAATAATTCTGTTTAATTTGTTTTATCTCAAAGGCTAAACCTGTGTGTGTGTTTGTGTGGGTGTGTTTGTGTGTGTGTAAAAACTCACAGTGTTGGTCACAGTCCACACGGGCAAACACCACTTGTGTAGTGTCTGGATATTCCTCCCGCACTATATTCGATGCCTCCTCAAATATAGGATGGAGCATCTGACTGAATCGACACCTGCAGAAAATCCCCACATCTAGTATCAGCTCAGATCTGATACAGTTTAAGTACTTGTTGTGCTAGTTTACATTTTCTAGATTAGGTATATACTGATGATATACTGATGATTAAGCTGTGCTAGTTTCACGTCCCCCCTATCATGTCTGTTGTTCTACTCTTAAATCATAGTTTCAAGTTAAGATTATTTATTATGTGTACAGATGTCGGTGACAATTTGTACATTGAAAATCCTGGTGTGGATAGTAATAGTAATATAAATGGCAAAGTATTTAAGCAGAGTTTAAACAATGGTTTGAGATTCTGATTACTATAAAGTATATACTGAAATCATATTGATTATTGGCCATGAAACTACAGTAACTGTTAGCCAACAACCAAAATTCTTTACTGCTGCATTCTAAATTTTAACACAAGCAGTATTTTATTCTGAAGACACCTAATTTATATATCCAACAAAAAAGGAAGTTATCCCTTATCCAAAAACAGTTAATGCTGACTAAATATACTGAATCAGTCAGCAAACTAAATCAACAACCCTTTTCTCTTTTTCTGAGTAACACACATCTGGAGGCGTCAGACAGACAGAACCACTCACCAGTCTGCATAAAAGTTGACTAGAGCCACCCCTGCATTGTCTGTGGGGAGAAACATGTGGTTTAATTCGAGCCGAATTACTACAATGACAATGCAACAACAGATACATCAGAAACCTTCAAGAGTCAAACGCACACCCACATGCCCAAAACAGGTGCAACGGCTATCTGATGGAGACTGCTGATGTCACAGCCTCCTCCAAACAGACAATTAAATATGCTAAGTACTCACTAAGGATGTCATCAATGTTTCCAGAATCCAGACTGGTTATTTCTCCTCGTCCTGGAGTATACAGACCCGTTACCTGGTAACAACAGACATGATTCATTAGTAAATTGTTTGAATCCTGTAATAACAATAACAATTTTAGTGTTATAACAGAGCCATTGGTCAGTCATTATCATTGAGCATCTATACTGATAATCTATAATCAAACACGTCTTATTTAAAGAGACAGTGCATCAAAAAATAAATCATTTTCTTTTAAATCATTATAGAAGGATGTCCCACAAACAGTTAATGTATGTACATGTGTATTTTTATTATGAAAATGTAATAGCAGCTCCATAAAACAGGTCACAGCAAGCCAAAATGAACAAATAGCAAAAACAGTTTGCCAGGACACGGAAACAGACACTTCATGCAAAACTTCTATTTATTTCAATAATGCTATTCTATGCTCGAGTCCTTCATAGTCAATAAGCATTCTGGTCTACTTCAAATGTGTGTGTCCAGAAAACTGAGATAACAATAACCTTCAATAAGACTGCAAAAGCAGAACAAACATTTGGAGTGTGGTGCTTAACCTCTAGTTTAACACTATTTTAGAAAGATCATTCATATAAACTTCTAATTCTGAATTTTACTTTCTACATCCACATTATGAAATAATACCTTCATAAAACTCATAAATAATCATGAGTAACTCAGACCATTTTTGAGTTTAGGTTGTTTTATGTCTTTATGCAAACAACATGCAGATATGTGGCCAGCTCCATGCCTTTGCTGAGAAAGTATAACCAAAACTTGCTTGTATTGCCTTTGATATTCTAGCCTATATTTAATTATCCATTATAGTGATATAAGGTCTATTCTTGTAGCTTTGCCACAAAACAGCCTTTAATCTTTCCTCTGTCTTTTTATCAAGCCTCAATCTGTTTCACCTGAGATGACCTTTATTGAACAAAAATCATTTTTTAACTTCATTTTTGTAATTACTACAAAACCCCTTAAATCAGAAAGTACACGTAGGCTGCGCAAAAATTTACTGACCTTTTAAAAGAGTAAACAGCACAAACTTAGTAACAATGGAAACTGATTGCTGATAATTTCACATGAACTAAATTTTATCTGTGGCACTTTAACAGTCTAGTTTGAATCTTGAGTTCATCCTTTAGTCATGTGATGACAAGATTGTATGAATAATCTGTTGAATATATATTACTGTTATTATTGTTACCCTGAAATGATCATATCACTGCAATGCCTGGTTTACTCATGTGCACTTTCTAATGTATCTGATAAAGATTCAAGAGACACCCTAAACAGGCAGTGCCACATGGTAAAGGACAGTTTGCTGTACATCCTTGTTTATTTGACTTATTGTCACATTCTCAAAGAAGTGATGGACACTGTCACCCCTCCTTGAATAAACAGACAGCAAAACAAACAGTGACAAATGAATACTGCTGGGCACTAGACTGATGAATTACCTCCTCAAAATGATTTCCAAATGTTTTCACTGGAAGATCTTATTTTCTCACTAAGTAATGAACTCACTCCCATGTCCATTTAACCTCATGTCTATCAAAATCCTTATGACTTTGTGTTGATCAGAAAGCTTTCTTATGTTGATTATGTTGAACGTTTATGTGCTCTTTTATACAATGAAAGTTAACAGTGATCAGTCAAACATTTTAAGGCAAGATTATCAGTAGGGCTGGGCTATTTATCTAGAGACTTGTGCTGAAAATATAAAACAAAATACAGAATGGAATATAGTGCATTTAAAACCTGGTCATTCTTCACTTTCAGCTGAATGGAAGAGAACAGCATGAACATTCCTTAAAATATTTAAAAAAACAAATTCATATGTGTTGTAATTACAAGACGGTGAATAAATAAATTCTAATTGTGGGTGAACTATCCTTAATGTGTAATAATAAACCCACTGACACCTCAGTATTCTTACTATAATAATAACCAGCACGCACACTGAGTCATATGTGATCCTCTATGCTAAAACTGGTAGCTAAACAATGCTGCCTAAATTCATTGGCTAATCTCTTAGAGAACTAAAGCCAATCCAACTGTCACAACACAGCCACATAAACAAACACCAACTCCATATGGGATGAACCACAATATCGCAGCTACTGTAGGCCCAACACAGGGCATGGTTTCAGTAAACAGATTTGGACCCATGCAAATGTATTTTGTGTTCATATTTAACATCACTGTATATGGGGACTTTCAGAGGTTTGACCATCTGGTTCTACAACTGAGGCACATTTTTAAGACTTCACTTCCTGAAACAAGGAGAATTTTTCCATTGTATGCTGCAGTTTACGAGTAAATCACAGCGTTGTTGTAGCGTTTGTTAAACCCGAGCTGGTTCTCACTGTAGGTCCCATGAGCTATCACCTTGAGCAGGAATCTCACCCTGAATGCTCTACTTTACTATGAGGCTAGCTGCCAAATTAGACTCTCTACAAATCAAATCTCTCTGTCTAAATTGATGTCTCCAGGCATTTGCTTCTGGTCACTGTACAAAAACATGTTTTGTTTTTGTTGAATGGATTGTCTATGTTGTTGAACTAATCCAGAGTTCTCCCAGAGACTCTGGATAGGATATTTCAGAGGACACCTTCATTCTTTCACTAATTAATAGAAATAAAAGCCTTTAGCTTTAATCTCATAACTATATTCCTCTGCTCTGCTGTGATACAGTTCATTATGCTCAGGAGTAAAAACAAATTCTTTTCAATATTAACTTTTATCAGTGAGGAAAATAATGACTAGTAATGCTAGATCAGGAGCCATCGAATTAGGTTTTTCCATTAATTATTAAACTTTTATTAAAAAAATTATTAAACACCGTCGAGGTCAGAGCTTGTTTAAACCACATTGACAGTAAAGGTACCGCTGCTGTGGCTTTCACATCATGCCGTGATAAGCGACTTCCGGGTTGACAGCCAATAGAATTCGGCCACAACAGAGTAATTCACCAACCGGTTTCTTGCATGAGGAATCGGTAGAGGAGCAGGAATGCATTCCCAAAATAATTCCCATTCACTCGAGGACTCTCAAAATCAATGTTGACAGTTTCATACAGTAATATGAAAAGTTAAAGTGCTTAATATATTTGTTACATAGGCTCACGCCAGGAGCTATTATTTGACAGCGGTGAACTTTTCAGCTATGAATGGGTACGCTCATACCATCACATGTAAGCGGCTCACACCCTCGTCGATATTAAGAAGTTACATTTAATGTTAAAACCTCTGAAAGCTTCCCAAACATGAGTTCGGTCGAGATGTGAGAGTTGGTCCATGAATGATTGCATCTCTTTTTTACCCCACAACCCCTGCATCATTATGTATATTGTAAAACAAATCTCCCCCGGCCCAGCATGCACTTTTAATGCAACTGCCTAATATACAGATTATGTGATCCGGGGGCCCTTGGTTTTGCTTGCAAACACACTAAATGACATTGTAGGTAGGCACACCGTTATATGTGTTTCTCTGATTGTGGTTATGCAATTAACGTGAATAGTTGAGCCACAAACTTGCAGCTACTTGATGACCACAAGTCCGGCGACTGTGATAGCTGGTTAGCTACATTAGCCAGCTGTCCAGCACTTTCTGGGCTATCTGTAGCTAACTTATACTCATCATAAACCATGAGACCACACGAAACCTTCAGAACAAACAGTTAAAGCGGTTCGTTCGCCTAAATCTGAAGCCCCTTCCACAATGACCCGTTAAATAAAGATGCGAACCAAGAGCATCACATCCAAGTCCAGATACCCTCCCAAATAGCTAACGCTTTATGATGAAGCTAGCACAAGTACACTTGCAAGAAGTGCGTTACTGAAAGTACGCGTTATTCTTTAGCCACATACCAGAAGAAGAGTGAAGTAATGCAGTTCGTAAGCGGGTATGACTGATGATAATTTCATTGTATAGTGGTAATGGTAGAGGTTAAGCTGTTGTTGGATCTTGCCAGTCTCTCGACACCACCTCCTTCTCGTCTGCTGCAGGAAACAGGCAGTGCATACGGCCAGGACTACGGGAACTGGAATTCCGGGTCTGCGTTGAATTATGGGAAATGTAGTTAAGTTCTCCGTTCACTGTCATTAACTCAGCTAGATTAAAAACTACAAATCCCAGATAAGATTTGTGACAAACCTGACGTCTGTGGTAGTTGTAGTTTTACTTACCGACGTGCCCAGATGTGTTTGTGGTCTCAGGATATTTTGGAGTGTCATTGACCACAGCGGGGCTAAAGTACTGAAAAGTAACGAACAGCGAAACCACCGCAATGCGTTAACAAACTGGTTTCAAACATCTGATGTCAAAAAATAAAGTATCGGATGGACAGTGTTTCATCTTGAATGTGGTAAGTTGCATCATCGTTTCCCAACTGTGTAACGGAGATTTATAAAAGTATTTAGCCGTCAAGCTACATGCAAACACATCCAGCTGCAGGAGTTACAATAGATTTATAAATCATTAAAACGCTTCATTAGGTTTACAGTACAGTACAATTACCTAACTGTGTTTTCATTTGCAAAAGTGCGTTTTAATCATTTATGAAAATTCATTTTTAAGTGTTCTTGGAAATGTCAGTGCTGTGCAGATGATTCATAAACTTTGTGTTTCAGTGTTATATGAGTTATTGATAACACACTGCGCTGTTACATCAACATACATTAAAAAAATGTGTTAATACTTTAAGGCACGGTGTATAGGTTTCGTGAGTATAAACGTCTTCGTGTTTATACTGTTGATCATTTATTATGCTCGCTTTTGCTGATGAAAATCCAGGAAAATTGGTTTCTGTTTGACCCTTTTATACATGTTGTACTCTATTATTTTGCTACATATGTTTCAAACAAACGTTATTTTTATATTTCCTTGAAAAAGAAATCAAAAACATAACTACTTTTCAATGCTAATGTTTTTTAAAAGAAGTTAGTTTTTGCATGCTTTAATATTTGGAGTCCTTTGAGACTCCAGTGTTGTTTGACCGATTTGATTTATGTGGGTTTTGGTTTATGAATCGCACTCTTTTAAGTCAGGCTTGGCATTGATGTGTTTGGCACACAAGGCCAGAGCAGGTGGTTTGTGCTCTGTGTGTGAGTGATCCGCTCTCTCTCCTGCAGAACACTAGATCAGAGCTGCTACGGGGACCTGTGGCTACGCCAAGCCCAGCGAGGGTTCACGTAGCTGGGTAACATCTGCTGAGGTCTCCCCTGCCTTCTGGACATCAACATGGTAAGAATCAGAAATATGAATCAGAAACTATGCTGAGGGTAGGTGGAGATGAGGAGAGCTGTGATTAGAATAAACTAGAATTGTTTTTAGTTTAGATTGTGTTCTAATTTAGGTTTAAATAGGGTTACAAAGGGGCTGTTTTCTCATTGAACAATAGAAAAGCATGAATGTTGAATAAAATAAGCATTCCCTATGGGCTGGAGGGAGGACTGCACCAGTGCAGGGGGTGTGGCTTCAATATCCCTGCTAGTAGGTAGTGTGCTGTGTGCAGTGAATGAGAAACACACAGGGTAGAAATTCAACTGAATTTACATTAAATCTGGTTGTTTTTATTATCCTGCCAGAAGTTTAAACTACATTTAAGTACATGGTATAAGCTAACCTGCAATTTTGGAAATTTACAGTTTGTTCCCATTAATTCCCATGTATTCCCACATATTCCTGTTAATTCCCATATATAATTTACCACAGAAAGTTTCCCTAGGTCTAAATATATTTGTCATCACATAAAAATCAGTTCATAAAAGTCTGTTTTTATCGTGTGACTTTATTAATTACCTGTAACCCTCAAGAGGACAAGCAGGTTTAGAGAATGGACTTAATATTTATAGTCAATATTAAAATAATGCGTGCTTCCAACCCGCTTTCTGATGTTATGCCACTGACCTCTCTGATATTGGCAGAACGTATGGCAGACTTTCCCCACCTTTATTCAGACCCATTGTGGGCTTCACCCTCAGCATGCACAGCATGAATGGAGACAATCCATTCAATAGCCTCATGTTAAATGTGTAACCCCATTTTAATATTTAATGAAGCGAAGGGTAAGCGAATGTTTCTGAGGGAGGCTTGGCTCTCTCCAGGGTTAAGTGAGCTGTTAATAATTGATGATGTGCTGATTTTTATGGTTCTTTGAGCGTGTTAATAGAATAATGCACTTACTGACTGCATGGATAGAATAATGCAGTTAACGTGTGTTTTGAGAGTAATTTAATTAGCGTGTGTTAAAAAGGTCATGGCTGCAAGAGAGAACACGCAAATATACACATCTGCATGATCTGGTCTGTTGAGATACATTGCTTTATAATCTTATAAACACCCAACTGATTCAAGTGTAGTTTCATCTTTTTTTATTCCCTAGCTCTCTTTCCTTCTCTGTCTCTCTCACTCTCTGTCTCCCCCCCCTCGCCTCTCATTGATTTTCTGTTTGTTTTGCAATCACATTATTTCCCGTGCACAGCGGTGTAGCCGGCGGCTAAATGGCCCCTTCTCCTTCTAATTGGACGTTTAATTAGATCACAGATTTGGCCCAATTAGTCGCTATAGGGAGGAGAGGAGATAGCCTAGGGGTCTGTTTGTGTCTTTGTTTGTGTGTTTATGTGGGTAGAGGGTGAAAGTTACGGAGAAGAGGGAGAGCAAGATAGAGAGAATGGGAGGGTGAAAGAGAGAGATCTCTCTTTAGGCTGCCTCATTAGAGATGTCAGATAGAGTCTGTAATAATACTTCCTTTTCATCCTGACCCCAGCCCCCAAGAGACCTATCATAGAAACCCAGCCCCAAGTGATCTCCAGGGAATCAGACCATGGTGGTTCACCACTGTCCTGCTACCTGAGTGAGCCGACACTGATCACAGATCAGTTTGTCATCGGCTGACGCCATAGCTTGATGAAAACATACAGACCAGAGGCTATATTTGTCAGAGAAGGCAAGTGAGGCAGTGCCTTTAAAATTAGAATGAGAAAATAATCGACAGTGCCGCAAGAAAAGAACATGTATTACAAAATTTAAAAGCAATGTAAAACCATTAATTTATCTAAAATAACATTATCCAACATCAACACCAGCAAAGAAAGTTTTATAGGGAGGCAGTGTCCTTTTGCCTCTCTTGAGCTATTTGTGTGCTCTTACAGCATGCTGTGAATGTGAGGGGGTAACAGGAAAAAACAGAGAAAAGAAAAACAGAAAGAACAGATTTTACCTCCTTATTTTTGTTTATGTATGTGAACAGAACACTGGAAGTGTACAATTCTCTAATGCATTGATGACATTTATATCACTGTAGGCACCATAGAGGAAAGGGAGACACATACACAAACATGTCTCATAAATATATTTTTTATATAGGAGATTTGACTAATCACTTTCACTGAATTTCCAGTCTTCATTTATCAGCAAAATCTATAGAATTTTGTGGACTAGATTTCCTTTGATAGAAATTTGTGAATTAAACTGTGTTAACAGAGATGTGAATTCTACAGGATTAGTTTAGCCAAAATGTCTAATAAACACTTAAATGTAGGGGGATAAGTAGAATTTTTATGAACAACAATCATTCAGATTCTGTGAAGAATCTGCAGAGCTCTGTGTTGGCAGATTCTGTGAGGGCCTGGTAATATATTGTAGACATAACACAATATGTTGGACAGTGTTTATTTGTCTGTTTAATAGCACTTATGTTGTTCAGTTGTTGTGACTGACACCTCTGGAAATACTTAATTGCATTACGTTGCCCATTGGAGGCCACACCTCCTTCACCAGAGGGGCTCATTTGTTGCTCTGCATTATGGGAAACTACAGCTAATGAGGCACAAGGTGATCATGTCACTCAAGATACACTACGGATGGCATCCATAGGGATGGTTGCATGCATCCACAGCATGGAGCCTTTTCTCCTTGGAGAAAGTATGGAAGATTTGCCCTCTGGGCATTAGATGAAAGGACCCAAGTCCCTCAGCCTGATACTTGGAACTGAAAACGCTGTTTTGGAAAGGGAGGGGTTTATGTGAACCAGAGATCTACTATAGTGATGCCAGGCACTGCTTTACAGACAAATGTGCACACAGCTCAACTCCTGACCTTGTGGTTTGTTCTTCATTATTCTTTCTTTTTAATTCTTCTTTGTCTCTCTCTTTCTCCTTAAATCCTGACTCAGCTGGTTGTTCAGTAAGATGCTGGTGGGGAGTCATTTGGCTGGGCTAGACAGGCTGGATGCTTGCCCACACACATACACACACACATTGAAGATGAAGTGCTCTCCCTCTTGTGCGGATTACATGAATCCTTAATGTGTTCCAAAGTTTGAGTGGGAAAGTGTGTGTGAGCCTATATCAGTGATCAATGTGTGATTTGTATTTTGTTTCCACATAACACTCATCACCTTCTTCACCATATCTTATCACCTAGTTCTTTAAAATGTCTGTAAAAAATATGACAGATGCTGCATATTTGCTGCATAAGTTTTTTTTTAAACTATTATATTTTAAAACTTTTATAGTCCGATTTGTTATTAATAGAATTATTAACTAGTTAATATAATTTACACTTGAATTTGATGCATAAATATTGTAATATAGCAAAGACTTTTAACAAAATAAACATGCATCATAGATAATTATCAATTTTACTAATGCGTCTACAATTCAGATGAAAGTGTTTTGTGTAACTTTCTTTTATGTTTTAAAAACTAATTTAAATGTTGAAAATAGCTTTTCTCTCTTGAATGCCTTTGTTTGAAGTCAGTTGATTTATATGGCAGGCAATTTTGTTATTAACCCTCAGCGTGTGTTTGTTTGCATGTTATGTGTGTGTAAAAGTCTGTAGGAAACGAAGAAAAGCTTGTGGTCAATATGAGTGAAGTCTCCGTAATAACCTTCTCTCACGGAAGAACACATTCAGATAATCCGAGCTAACAGGGTACATTCTTGAAACATTCTTTAAAAGTTCCCTCAAAGTTATCAATAGTTCAATAGCTAGTTAATGTTAGTAGAACCTTTTTTAACATTATTTTTCATATATCAAAAACGTTATTCTTAAATTACTAGTACTAGTACTACATTTGAAAAACCATACAATTAAAAAAATTGTGTATTATTATTAAATATTCTTATAACCAATACAATGTGTAAGAAAGGTTTTGTACCTTCCTATAGTTTTCAAAATAGTTTTTATTACTTAATTGATACATTAGGGAAGCATTCTGACAACGTAAAATTGTTAGCTGGGGTACCCCTGCTGTTTTCTCCCTAAATCCGAAAAGCAGACTGTGTATGTTTGTGAATTTTTGTGATGTCTGATTTCCTTAGTTTAAGTACACAAAGTCACATAAAGCTGAATTACAGTGTATCAGAAAGCTTTTAAAGGCTTTAATCAAACATACACACACACACTACTGAAGTAGGTTAGTTGTAACTCTTAGTAGTTTTATATGTCTGCATTAACTAACCCCAATTACCCTCTCGCGAGGTGCATGGGAACAGAGTGGCTAATTAGTTGTGTGTGTGTGAGAAAAGAAATACGGAAAGAATGATGAAAATAGATTGTATGAATGGGGGTATTCACTGAGAAAAAGGTAGTAATGTTATTAATGTTAACTGATGTTATTTTCCATTTGTGCAGTAATAAACTTGTTTTGTCACAGCCATTTAATATGTATCTGTATATGTAATTGATTTTTTAAGCCTTTGCAATATTGATGATCATGAATAAGAGATGAGTTGGGCAAGGTGTGTCCCAGTGGGGATTTACCCCCTCCCTGCTACTTCCTGTCTGAGGATTACCCAGAATTCCAGCTGAACCACTGTGACTGGATATAACTGCCCAGCTAACAATTTTAGGTTGTAAGAACATTTCCTTAATGTTTCCATTAAGTAATAAAAATGTTATTTTAAAGTTCTAGGAACATTCAAAACATCCAGATTTTAAGCGTTTAGACGCTTTGTTATAACAATATTATTTAAACCTGTTCAAATTCTATTTTATTTTTAAATGTTCCACTAACAACTTAAGAATAACATTTATGATATGTCATATGTAATGTTAAAAACGTTCTACTAAGTTACTGCAGGAATGTTTTTAATAATGTTGATAGAACTTTTAGAAAATGTTAGCCAGCGTTCTGACAATGTTCCCTGTTAGCTGGGTGTTAGTTTGGTCACCATTCAAAGCTCAATGTAAAAAAGCGCGTGTTTGTATTTTTAATATATAAACTTTACGCTTGAATCCTTATTGAACATACTGTATGACTGCCGATGTGTGTTGTTGTACCAGGCGATGCTGCTCCCCCAGAATCCATCTCAGGTGCATGCGGCCGCTGTGAATGGAGATAAGAATACCTTACAGAAATTGATCACAGGTATGATGTCTGCATGTAAATGAAATCGATAATGTAGTTAATGTAAAAAAAATAAAACCTGTTTTTATAATTTATTCACTGTCATTTATATTTTTGGGTGAGCTATATCTTTAATACAGCGTTGTTCTTCATGTAATCATTCACAATTAAAATGCATTCTAAGAACAGGTCAGGGTTGACTCCTGGGTGTGTGTGTGTTTGTGTCTGCAGCAGAGCCATGTCTGCGGGACAGTGAGGATCAGTTTGGACGGACACCTCTGATGTACTGTGTGCTGGCTGACCGCTTGGACTGTGCTGAAGTTCTGCTGAAAGCTGGTGCAGCCGTCAACAACACTGACCACAGTCAGAGAACCGCACTGCACCTGGCTGCACAGAAGGTGACACACACACTTACACCCCTGAGCTGTTAGGATTTACTGCCCTCTAGTGTTTTTGATGTGCTTCCATTTCTTTCTGTGATATGAATTTGAGTGCACTAAGTTTTATGGTGTTGGAGAGGAGAGTTGAAGGGAGGAGGGGGAAAATAAAGAGGGGAAGATGCGGAGGGAATGAGAAGAAGAGCTGTACAAGATAAGGAGAGATGAGAATGAGGAGAAGAGAGCAGAAGAGGAAGAGGAGATGATGAGGTGAGAATGAGGAGAAGAGAGCAGTAGAGGATGAGGAGAGAATGAGGAGAAGAGAGCATTAGAAGATGAGGAGAAAATTAGGAGAAGAGAGCAGTAGAAGATGAGGAGAGAATGGGGAGAAAAGAGCAGTAGAGGATGAGGAGACAATGAAAAAAAAACAGAAAAGGAGAAAAAAAAAGCAGTAAAGTGAGGAGAAAATTAGGAGAAGAGAGCAGTAGAAGATGAGGAGAGAATGGGGAGAAAAGAGCAGTAGAGGATGAGGAGACAATGAGGAGAAAAAAGCAGTAGAGGATGAGGACAAAATGAGAAGAAGAGAGCAGTACAGGATGAGAAAATGAGGAGAAGAGAGCAGTAGAGGATGAGGAGAGAATGAGAAGAAGAGAGCAGTACAGGATGAAGAGAGAATGAGGAGAGCAGTAGAGGATGAGGAGAAAAGAGCAGTAGAGGATGAGGAGAGAATGAGAAGAGAGCAGTACAGGATGAGGAGAGGAAAGCAGTAGGGGATGAGGAGAAAAAAGCAGTAGAGGATGAGGAGAAAATGAGGAGAAGAAGAGAGCAGTAGAGGATGAGGAGAGGATGAGGAGAGGATGAGGAGAGGATGAGGAGAGGATGAGGAGAAGAGAGCAGTAGAGGATGAGGAGAAAATGAGGAGAAGAGAGCAGTAGAGGATGAGGAGAGAAAGACAGGGTTGAAATGGATTGATGGGTAACAGTCTGACATCTAGATCAATAAGAGCTGTAGCTCAGGGATTAACACTCTAATTGGGCTGGGAATAGAGATTGAGAACCCTGACACACACTCACACACACACACACAGGGAGAAGGGCTCTCCCAGAATGTTTTACACAGGAGTTAAGGAGGCCTGGGAGGATTCTTGATGAGAGTGGAGTGCCATTCACACTCAGCCACATTCAGACTCTCCGCTGTCTCACACTCAAACTGTGGCATAACAATAAATGAGCCTGCATGACACTGATTAGCATTTGAATGCTGTTAATTTCAGTAAAATGCAGATATAAAGTGTTTGCTTTTATAATAGTTCAATCTAATTCTTAGATGATGTTCATATAAAAGTTATTTATTATCATAATTTGTCTTTCCATTTGTATGTGTTATCCTTATGTATTCCATTCCTAAATGTTGGAATTATTCACTTTGAGTATATATACAAATTTAAATTTGTCCAAATATATAAGTACAAATACATGTGTACTTATCTGAAACAATTCTAATGCTACATTACAAATGATTTTTGTCCAAACAAATCCTCTCTAGAATGAGACTGTCCCTCCTTCTAATAGCACCTGGAACTGACTAAAGATGGATTTTATTCTAGATTTTATTTATAAAATATGTTGTTTGTGTGTGTGTTTGTTTCTCAGGGCAACGTGCGTTTTATGAAGCTGCTGCTGTCACGTCATGCTGATTGGCGGTTGAAGGATTTAGAGGAAATGACTCCGCTGCACCTGGCAACCCGTCACTCCAGCTCCAAGCCTCTGTCTCTGCTCCTCAAGCACATGGCACCTGGTGAGGTGGACACACAGGACAGGAATAAGGTACCAGACGTACCCCCGCTCACACATGGATGGCGCGGGTAGGATCAGGGGTGAATGTGAGATTAGGTTGTGTGTGCATGTGTGTGTTTGTGGTTGTATATATAGAGGCAGTAAAGCAGCAGGGGGTCTCCGCATCCTCTGATGTTTCTCTGAAGGATATGAGCTCTGTTTAAATTGTCTAATAAAAGTTCTTTTCTCAACATTGCTATAAGAGCTTGCCAGGCGCCTACGAGGCCCAGGGTCTCATCGCAATGCGCGTGTGTGTGTGAAGTGACAATCACACACTGGCTGTGTGCCACAGGCTTGTCCCACAACCAATCCAAGATCATAAAACCACTCGTCAGTGATGTTGGCTGCATCAGTACAGACTGATGACATTAGGAACAATTACTATATTATGGTTGGTTCTGCTGTAACAGCCACAAACGCCAAATTCAGGGGTTGGTTGTTTTTTATTTATTTTGCTGGATGTACCATTAATGACTTAGGAGTAACGTTTTTGATGTTTGATATATCATGTTAAAAAAAGTTCTACTAATGTTACTACAAGAGTGATTTTTTTATATCTTTGAGAGAACATTTAGAGAACGTTAGCCAATGTTCAGAGAGTCTTCCCTGTCAACTGCTGTGGCAGTATTAAAAATCAGAATTGTTTCCCAACGTTCTAAATACAACAGTCAGCTTTAAAAGTTAAAAGTTGTGCTTTCCTTGTGCTTTCCTGGGAAATACTGCTATCAACTGCAGCAGATTACCAGACCACATGCAGCTTAATTCACTTTGGCTCCAATTACTGTAAACATTCACCCCAGTTTACTTTCCAGTGATCTACACACATACAACGACTCTTTAGATACGTTGTCATTTAAAATCTCATTCCACAGACAAACTGCTCAAAGCTATGAGGGTTATTAGGGCTCCTGTTTTAAATCATTATTCTGTGTGTGTGTGTGTATGGTTGTGATTACACTTAAATTTATGTGTGTGTGAGGGAGAGAGGCTGTGCACTCTAGGGTTGTATCAGTGCTTCTACTGAGGCTGTTATCTATCTGTTGGGTTTTGTAATAATTTCATAAATCAACTTGATTTTTCATGACGATACTTGTTTTGTGACTAGATGCAGAAAATAGCTGAATTCTTCTAGTTTTTCTTCATTCCTCACTTTCCCCATTGCCTGTTACTAAAGATCCATCAGTACAGCTTGATGTTGATATGATGAAGAGCGATCATGTGCATGTCTGCATTTGTGCACTTGAAAAAACATTTTTTTCTATCATTTGCTATTTTCCTAATTGGAGTTAATTGGTAGCTTAGCAGCTGTGAGATTATATTACACCCACAATAGCATGAAAATTGTTGCAGTAACATTGCATGTAAAATCTCTAAAACAGAATGTTGGTTCTACAGCAAACAGCGCTGCATTGGAGCGCATTCTACAATCACCCTGAGCATGTGAAGCTGCTGATCAAACACGATTCAAACATTGGAATTCCAGACAGCGAGGGCAAGATCCCGCTACACTGGGCGGCACATAACAAACACCCCAGTGCCACCCGCACAGTGCGCTGCATCTTGGTGGGTCCACATGCTCAACCTTACTAGCACACATTTCACGCATACTGCGTAGAAATCCTTTTTTGTCTTTTTGTATTCTTAATATAACATGGTTATTGAATCATGATCATCATTCTTTCTGACCTCAGCTATTGAAGTAATATAGAGCAGTGCATGGAAGTGACCAAAATTTGTTTACTTAAAAGATTCGATTTGTGCAAAATTCATTCTGAAGACCTGATTTTTTTACTAGTTATGTGTATTGCAGGAAGCGGCTCCCACCGAGTCTCTGCTGAACTGGCAGGATTATGAGGGCCGCACTCCTCTGCACTTTGCAGTGGCTGATGGGAATGAAGCTGTGGTTGAAGTCCTCACGTCATATGAGGGCTGCAATGTGACAGCGTATGACAACCTGTTTAGAACACCACTGCACTGGGCAGCACTGCTGGGTACAAACATGCAAAGCAATGATTCTACACTCAGAAGCACTTGCTGTAAATAACTTGCTGTAAATGTTAACACTGGTGCTTGTGTGTGTGTGTAGGTCATGCAAAGATTGTCCACCTCCTGTTGGAGAGGAACAAGTCTGTGATGATACCATCAGACAGTCAGGGAGCAACACCTCTGCATTACGGAGCTCAGAGCAACAATGCAGTAAGACCTTTGTTGTTGTGTTTGCATTGTAAAACCATTTCTCATTTAGAAGCATTGTTTCTGCTGCTTTGTTTAGCCGTGTGTGTATGTGTGTGTCTCTGGTTGTTAAGGACACAGTCGCAGTGTTCCTGAAGCACCCCTCTGTACGGGACGAGCCCGATCTGGAGGGACGCACGGCTTTCATGTGGGCTGCCGGGAAGGGCAGTGATGATGTCATCAAGACTATGTTAGAGCTGAAAAAAGACCTGGACATCTCCATGGCTGACAAGTATGGAGGAACAGGTGTGAGAGAGACACACACACACACACACACACACACACACACACACACACACACACACACACTAGTCGTAGTACACACACACTAGTCGTAGTACAGACACATAGTCTTTTTGGTGACTTGGCCAATTAAGTATTGCTTGCTTAAACTGGTTACTCATAAGCTTCTCAAATCTGTCCTATTTGTTTAATCAAGCTATTAATGTGTGTGTAGCTCTTCACGCGGCTGCACTCTCAGGGCACGTGTCCACTGTGCGCTTGTTGCTGGAGAAGGGCTCTATGGTGGACCCACTGGACGTGATGAAACACACGCCTCTGTTTCGAGCTTGTGAGATGGGTCATCGAGATGTCATCCTAACGCTCATCAAAGGTGTCAGCACATGCATGCACGTTTAGAGCAAACCACAATGCACAGACTGTTCATGGTGATTCTTCTTTTAATGTTTGTTCAGGAGGAGCGCGGGTTGATCTGGTAGATATAGACGGCCACTCTGCGCTGCACTGGGCGGCTCTGGGTGGTAATGCGGAGGTGTGCGAGGTGCTGATGGAGAACGGGATCAGTCCTAACCTGCAAGATCATGCCGGAAGAACTCCACTACAGTGTGCGGCATATGCAGGCTACATCAACTGTATGGCCTTGCTTATCCAGCATGATGCAGACCCCAATATCCAGGACAAGGAGGTATGGTTCTAAAGCAATCCCAGAGCCAGCAAGCCTGACCTTAAGAACCTGCACCGTTTCTTAATCATGAGCATCCTGCTGGAGTCTGCAGCAACTTAGCATAGCAATTTTAGGTCATAAGAACGTTTCCCTAAAGTTTCCATTAAGTAACAAACATTAAAAATGTTTAAAGCGTCCAGTTTTTAGACGTTGTATTAATGCTTTATTATTGCTTTATTATAAGAAAGTTATTCAAACATTTTTTTAATTCTGTAACGTTTCTAAAATGTTTCACTTACAGCTTAAGAATAACATTTTTGATATACATTGAAAAAATCCAACTTAAAAAACAACTTTATGTTTGTGTTTATGTTTTAAGGGGAGAACTGCACTCCATTGGTCCTGTAATAATGGTTATTTGGACGCTGTGAAGCTGCTTCTTGGGTGTGGAGCGTTCCCCAACCATATGGAGCATACTGAAGAGAGGTAACTAACACTCACACGTGTGATGTAGTGTCTGCCGAATGACTGCTTACCATTAGCATTATGTAGGTACACTCCTTTAGATTATGCTCTTCTGGGAGAGCATCAAGAACTGACCCAATTTCTCTTGGAGCATGGAGCTCTGTCCATCGCTGCCATCCAGGACATCGCCGCCTCATCCATCCAGGCCCTCTACAAGGGCTACAAGGTCCGACGGGCCTTCAGAGAACGCAAGAAGCTCCTTATGAGACACGAACAGCTACGCAAGGATGCTGCAAAGTAAGTAAACACACATAGGTGCATGCACATGTTCAGCCTTAATAAAATGACAGGGAAGGTGAAAATATTACTTTCTCTAGAGGTTTGGTAAAGATTTTGAAGGGAGGAACTCAACAATCCTGCGTTGAGGAAAGATGTGACATGACCCCCATAAAAAGCAAATTTACATCTATTAAAACCATTGTCTGTTAGTACTATATCTGCTACAGTACTCTGGTGGTGCTATATATGTGGTGGAAAATGAACAAACAAAGTAGGAAGCTGATGTAATGAACTTTAAAGGGTGTTTTTAGTTAGGATGGAATGTGTGTATTAAATTAAACAAAACTGGACTAGAACATACAGGAAATGGAAATGAATTGACAAACAAATTCAATAAGATTAAATCAAAGGTGCCAGAATGCCGTTTCAGCTCAGTTTAACCCAGAGCCCTGTTCTCACTCTGTGCTGTGCTGATTGATGTGGCATCAGGTGTGTTAGACTGATCTCAGAATGTTTGCATGAATATAATGTGTTGTTTAATTATGTGTGTTTGCTCACTAGCAGCTCATCTATCTATCTGCCTGCTGAGGAATATGAGCATCAATTTCTTGCTGTCAATAATGAAAATAGATGAGACTAGAGAGAGTGAGAGGAAGCGAGAGAGAGACCAAGACAGAAATATATTCATATAACCTCCCTCCCCTTCTGTTAATTGGGCAAACCTCAGCCGCTCAACAGCTTGACATTTAAAGTCTGTCAGGTGGAAGAATAAATGAACACACCTTTTTCTACGTGTCTGCGTACACACATTAACATACAGTCTTTCCATTTCATTTAAACGTGTTTGTATAGTCTGCCAGTCTGTTATTTCGCTCAGGATTTATCCATCTATTCTTTCATTTTCACCTCATGCTTTTCAAATGTGTTTAGCCATGGTAGAATGTGTATCAAGTGTCTGTCAAAAAAGCTGCCATGTTAATCTCTGATTTTTACCTGCAAGAGATTCTATTGATGTAGCGGTCATGTATATTTTGTGAACGGCGGAGATAGTTCGTGAGTCATTAGTCTGCATGGGACTTGTGTAACATTTTTGTGACATCGTTATTCTGCTCTCACTTTCCTTTATTCTGTAGCCATGTTAAATAAACATTCAGCCTTGTGGACGGAATCTTCTTTTATTCCACACCATGATATATTTATGATATGCAGTTATTATACAGCATGTAGCTTGAGTTCTCTAATTTGATTGGACAAACCGCATTCTGAGAGTGCGAATATTGGTTACAACTGCACACTTTTATAGTGGTCCAGAGAGGCTGAAATTATTAACTAAATAACTAGCTATATTGTGTCTAAAAGGTTACTCAATTGGTTTGTTTATAAATTTGTTGTCTTGTGTAACTACATTATACAGCTTCATAGACTATGTATTTATGTAACATATTAGAATGTTGGCAACCATTTTAAACAATTACTTGTGATCAACTGCTACAAGCAAGCATTAATACTTTACATACACAATCCAGAACAGTCGTCATCAACAGGTTTAGTGTGTGAAGTATATGAATGTGTCTGTTTATGTTTCTGACCTTTTTTTGTTTCTCCAGGAAGAGGGAGGAGGAGCGCAGACGTGAAGCAGAGCAGCAGCTCTCATTGGCTGAAGCAGAACAGAAGCAGCAGATTTCATTGGCTGCAGTCCGAGTGGAAAAACTGTCATTGGATGAAACAGAGCAGAGTGTTGAAGCTAAAGACCTTGTGATGAACAAAGGACACAAAGACAGGAAAACCTCCAGTGCTCATAACAGCCAATCACAGAGCAGGAGAGAAAAACAACATAGAACTGGTGGGTCTGTGGGGCGAGCTTAATTAATGTAAAAACCAGTAACTTTATGATTTGTGTATAATGTAGCCTACTCATTGGGTTCTCTTAAAACATTGAACTCCGATGGTCTGACCCTTTATTCTACACTGTTTCCCCTACAGAGCGCAGACTGAGAGAAGCCAAAACACCAGAGTCCTCTTCTCCCTCAGTAACCTCTGACCTCACTGTGACCCACCTGAAGACAAAGAAATGCTTAAGCAATCTGGGTGAAGTGTGTATGATGGACACATGTGTTCCAGACACATCATCTCATGTATTAATGGAACGTGGCTCCACATATGAGCGTCGATCACCAGCTGGGTCCAGTCGTCCAGGCAGTGCCAAACCAGTACACACAGGGGCCCATGGGCCACTGAGCCACATGGAGACCACCACGACCCCCAAACCACACACCAGACCCAGGACTACAGGGTCCCACTCATTCTCAGGACTTTCTCAAACCATCTCAACAATCAGTTCAAAACAAGCAGCCCACATAACACCAGTGGAGGGCAATTTTAGATCACTGTCTAAGGGCAACAAGCAAGCATCAGGACCTAAATCAGCAGGAACCCAGAGATCCAACATCTCCAGCTCAGAAATGGTTTCTGCTACACGACAAAAAGAGCGGTGGGGTGAAAGTGAAGCAGGGAAAGGGACAGAGAGAGAAAAAGAAAAAAAATCCAGGACTAAGGGGGAGAAACAGAGTGACAGAGAGAAGGAGAAATGTCCAGAGGTGGAGAGAGAAAAAGAAAGAGGGAGAGCAAGAAGAAAACAAGTGGACAAAGAAAAGAAGAAGAGAGAGAGTGTCCACAGTAAACATCAGGCAGCCAGTGTGATTCAGAGAGCATGGAGGAGGTACTGATGTCTCTTCATTTTGCTTCCACTGTCTCTCTGCTTAACCAGCTCGAGAGAAATAAACTGCCTACAGTAAAACTTGGGATGCACTTTTATAGAAAATTTGACCCATCATTATACTAAAGTGTGTTATTATATTAAATATTTTGACTAGTTTGATAGTGGTTTTAGCTATCAATATTAGTGCCATTGGGTCAATTCTAACAGATTTTGCCATGTTTAAATGCATTCAGCAGAATTCCATAGAAAGAAACAGCCCACAAAATCAGTGCAGAAAATGCATAGAAGTCAGCAGATTCCATCTGTGTCTGTTCATATGTTGCCCACATGTGCTTGTTTGAGCTGTGGCATGGCTTTTTGCCCACCAGCACATCAACACCTCCAAGGGGGAGGTTGTCCAGACAGGCTTCTTATTTATTTTTGTGTGTATGTATGGAGGGTAATGGAGGCTAAAAGTTCATGAGTGCTCTTTTGTGTTTTTAATAGCTTTTCAAAATAATGGGATTCAGAGCCCTAATAACAAACACACATGCTTAACCATTGTTCATTAAAGATATGTGTATTATTAAAAGGTGTGTGCACATACTTGAAGTTTTGTACAACCAGTCTCTACAGGTTTAAAGCCTCAGGAATAGGATACATCTGTTAAACAGTGTTGCTGGATTCGCTATTGTGTATGTACTTGTAAAATTATAAACTGTTGTGTTTTCCATTCAGGTCTTGTATTCGGGGACGTCTTCATAAGGTACTGTGCAGGACTGTGAAAGGGGTGGAGCCAAATGAAGTCCTCACCCTGCTCATTCAACTGTTGTGGGAGTGGCCTATCTGTCAAGGCTACACCCATCATAGGGATGCTTCTGAAGTTCAGGCTCCTCCCATCAGGCACACAGGGAAAAAGAGCTCTGTGCTGCAAAATATCTATGGTAAGTCCTTAAGGGCTGTTTTCTGAAAGTTTCCACAAGCAGGATTAATTAAGTGAACTTGCTGATATTGATCAAGGAATGAATGAAAAATGTTGCTGCTTGTGCTGGATATTATATTTTTAGTCCAATATTTAATGCCTACAGTGCAACAAAATTTATTCAGATGTATTTGTACTTGAATTGGAATTTACAGGTTGGTCTTTATTTAAATGTAAATTTGTCCGTATCCATTAGCTCAAAAGAGTTTTGAGATTTCAACATTTTCTGAGAATAAAAAGAGCAGCTGCCTGCTCACAGCCATGCTCACTGCTCAAACCTCAAAGCCATTATGCCCAGATGTTGTGGGTGACTGCCAAGGCAAAGGTATTCATTTCACAGGTCTTTGTTCTGTGTATTTCTTAGCATGTTGCTATGCAGTTGCTAGGGGGTTTGGGTGGTTGCTTACTCCGAAGTTCCCAAGTTTCTGTGATGCTCTGGTGCTTGGATATGACATGGATCCCTCCATCAACACTTAAGTCTATTGCCCATTTTTTTAAGAATCAGAATCAAAGTCCAATTTCCTATAAATTTAACAGCACACCTCTTGTTAATATATATAATATTATATATAAATATATATATAAAAAATACACATCTTATATAAATAATATATGTTTATATTATTTATATCCATAGCCCAAACAGTGCTGGCGATTCATGCACCAACATTTGAGCAAAAGGATGAGCAATAAATAAGAATCACTAATAAGATTATTAAAAAGGGGTGTGCCTTTTTCATACAGACACAATCACACTTCTCCTTTCTTATCAGTTGATAATGTGGAGTTTTCGAGTTAATGCTCCTGACCTTCAGCAGACATGAACAGGTGATGATGGCTATGCAGGGCAGATACACTCTCGTCTCAAATACACACACACAGACACTTGTTCCCCTCTCCAGTCCACCTTGACAGTCACAACACTTTGAAAAGTTCACTGCTGTCAGATGGAATGTCGAGCTGTCTCTTCTTGCTCACACACTCAGCCCAACCCCTCCCTTCCCACCTCTATAATGTGGCCAGATAGACACGTGCTTACACACCTGCACGTCTGATACCAAACTGTCAGACTGTTATTTTCACAGCTGGAGTATCAGTTGTGACGTTAATGCTGAGGCAACTATTTAACTTAGAGTGTATCTACTTTAAAGCAACAAACACATATTGCGTTTTATTTGATGTAGGTGTAGCCCCAGCCAAAAGAGGGCAGTCTCAGAGGGCTGCAGCGTTCCGACCACAGAGCCAAAGCCAACTGCTGCTGGACCTGTCACTTAAAACAAACAAACAGTGTGAGTTATTACACACGCACACCAGGGTTTATAGTGTTTGCTTTTTTGTTTTATTGTAGCTCAATAGGTAGAGCATGGTGTTAGCAACATGAAAGTAATGGGTTTGATTACCATGAAACACAGAATCCAATAAAATGTACAATTTAAATGCACTTTAAGTCACTTTGGATAAACACTTCTGCCAGATGTATAACTGTACATGTTTTTGTCCCCAGTGAGTGCTGTCGGGTGTGTGAGCCTCACAGACTCCTTGAGTCAAGCAAAGCAGTACTCCTACCATTTGCGCCCATCCAGTGTGGGCGATCAAAACAGAACCAAGAACCGAGACCTGGCCTCACCAAAATAAACCTGAACCAACAGGTTAAAAACTGACACCAAAGTATTTGGATTCCTGCAGGAAATGAATCCTTTCCTGAAGAATCTCAAAGAGACAGAGTTATATGCTGATGCACTTAAAACCTATTTAAGTAAACATAATGTGGGAGATCTTGATGGCATGTTGGAGGTAAAGCGAGTAAATGATTGGAGGATAAATGAGTGGGAGGAGATAGTGACAGAAACTGAGTCCTTCAGATCAGTTTAACATACAAAATCTGTAATATCACCTCGATTACTGCAGAGATTAGAGGTTAGGACCACAAACACAACCCATGTAAGATAACCTTTCATTCTGTCAACGACAGGTCATATCCCTGTTGTAAAGGCAAGATATGCCTTGTGTAATATAACCACCTCCACCACCGACTACAGTGTTAAATACACAAACCTTATACCATTAAACGTCACACGTTTTTTTCTGTCTGGGTCTGCTATGTAATCACAGAGTTATGCATTATATTCTCATATTCTACTTCCACCTCTGTTTATTGAATGGGTTGGAATATTCATAGTTTTATTATCCATTATTATTAATCATTTCACATCTTTTTGATGTATTGTTTTAAAATATATTTCCATATCGTTGTGAAGATACCTCAGTTTATATGCTGGGAAAATCTTTATCTTGCCAGAGTTGTATTTTAAAAGGGATCCTGGGAAATATCCATTATTTGAGTAAATAAATGGAAAGGCTATCCTGGGGGAGAAAGGTTATTGGAACTTGTTTTCATATTTTTTAAAAGAACCCTTGAATCTAAGATGTTTTTATACACGTTGTTACAATTTTCTTTCAACTGATGTCTGTGTGAACTGGTGCCAAATAATTTCACAATTTCAGGACAGAGTCTTGGGCAACTGTATATAATAATAACTTTTCTCCAGGTCTGTACCAAAAATGTTTGTTTTTGTAATAAATTTGAAATGGATCAATTATAACAAGGTTTATTGCCTATATTACATAAAACTGTATTTAAGAAAAAGAACAAACAAAAAAGTTGAATACTGTAATGGTCAGTGGTTAATAGATGTCTCTTATGCCCATGTTGGCACGGTGACCAGAGAGCGTCACGCTGTAGCAATACAACAGGTCAGTCAGCCACTGCTCTCGTGTCTCTCCACTGTAGAAATGCTGTAAAAACAGGAGCACAAAAGTGAGACTGTGTCCTCAGGACAATTTAAAGGGGTCATATGAAAAGTTCCTCCACAGTTCAAAGATTATACTATGCTGCTTTTACTTAATACAGCAAATCGCTTGTGAAATAGTGCATGCGTACAGCAATGGGAATATTCTAATGCAACTTAACATGTTCATGGAACTAAATGTTTGGTACCGTCAAGTCCTGTATGATGTGTTGAAGTAGACTCGCGTTGGCCATCATGTGGTTGCGTAATTGAGTGTGCTGAAGAAGTAACGATAGAATCTGTGCCAGCAGGGGGAACTCTTCTTCACATAGGTCACAAACACGGAAAGACTGCAGAACCAATCGCAGCAGCCTCGGTATCGTGCTCAATGCGGCAAAACATGCCTCCCACACGGCATCTCTAAAGGAAAGATGCATGCACATTTTAAAACACCACAGCAAACAAATGCTTAAACTTTTTCTTACTGAATTTTTATTTTTGGCTTAACTACGAATGCTAATTTGTAACTAAGACACCAGCATGTAAAAAGTAATTTTTTCTAAGCAAATATTTGCTTCAGTGTGGATGCATGCGTGTTGGTGAGGGCACCTCTTCCGGGCGCTCTGCTCTAGCTGCAGCAGGAGATTGAGCATGCTTAGGCAACAGTCAGACAGGAAGTGGAGAAGCGTGTCGCTGGGCAGGAAGTTGACATCCAGTAAGCGGGGAACACACCTTAGAACTGCAGAACACACACAGTCTGGCACCACTGCCAGTCCACACTACATAAAAATGGAGAAAGTGTCACCACGAGCACAATGCCTCACTTCACACTCATATGACACATGCAAGTTGAACTGGTACCATTCCAATTATGAGTGTGAACTTGAAGTGAATTGGCCAAACTGCACTTTAAGTTAAACACAGTTTTGAACACTGATTTGTCATGTACTTGCTCAACTCATTTTTGTTTGTTTTTAACATAAAAAAGTTGGTAAGATTTCAAATTCAAGAACTGAACTGTAATTTTTTGCTTCACGATAAAAGATAATGTGTGACCACTCACCAGGTTTTTAATGATGGCATTCTGTATTACATCAAAGCACTGGGTACGAGAACCTAGAGTCTCCAGGCAGTGACATACCTCCTATGAAAACAGTGTAGACATATGCATGAATGATCATGTTTATTCATTTTCTATTAATGAAAATCTGCACTGAATGGAACAGCTTACCCAAAAGTTAAAATCCTCACTTCTACAATGTTGCCCATGTTTGGAACAACATCAGGCAACGTAAATATACTTTATAATTTATATAATTATATAAAAACAAAGACAAAACTAATCAAATGGACAAACAGGAACAAACTGTTGAAGGCACTTAAATCAGTTTAATCAGAAGAGGGTCATTTTACAAAATGGAAGAAGATAGATTATTTGTTTACTATGCCAGTCAACAAAGAATATAAAGCTTTGAATTATACATCACAACATCTTAACATCTGACACACACAGCAGAGGTCAGGCAAAAATAAATCCCCATACAAAAGAGTCTGCAGAGAACAAAGAATCTTAGTGCCACAAACACACATACAGCTTTACTTTAGCACTGCGCCCGTTTTGTCATAATGGAAGTTGACATTGGACAGATTAGCGATGCCCTGCCACTCTGAACTGATATTTTATGAGCACAAACAATAAATAAGTGTGAGTGAATGTGAGAAATCTAATAGTGCTAATAGCATTAGGGCAGATTAGTTTAAATTGAAGACAGAGCGGAATGTCATCCAGAGCAGGTTATTATCAGACATTAATCAGACTAACTGTGTTAAGAACACATTACGCATGTTTTAGATTAGAGATGCCTGATTGGCAATAAAAGAATGGACCCCCAGCAGCCACACACACGCACACATGCGCACACACACAATCTTCAAGTTTTAATTGCCAATTTGTATTTCTGGGAGTGAGAATCTCTGACAAAGTGAAAATTTCATTTAAAAGTGATTATTTGATATCACAATGGGATTACCAGCCTGCTTTTGTTTCTTTTTCATGTTTTTAGCACATTTAAGATGTTTGAGCAGAGCTGTAAACAAGATGCTAAAAATGTGTTGCTGTTATTATTAGTCCTAAATCCTTTAAATTTCACTCCCATTTACTCCATGTTTAGTATATTACAACAAGGTAAACACTTGGAAAAAATTTTTATCCAATAATACTTAAAATAAAAATTTAATTTGCTTAATATCTTGAGAGGGTAATTAAAACATGCTTAAAGTTTTATCTAGTTAAAGTTTGATGTTTTTGAAGTGATTATGTGGAGGTTTAAATATAATCTCTAATTCATCTTAAATTATTGCATTCAGAGAAATTTGTGTCCGCATGCATGAGAAGGAAACCAGGCTCTTCTCCTAATTAAGAGCCATTATTCTGCATCAGCCTCACCTGCTGGCATCATCCCCCACGTCACCTCTCATTACCGTTTCCACGGAGATGCCAGGCATCCCTGTCTGATTGACTCGGACACAAAAAATGAAAGTCCAGACAAAATTGCATAGAAGAATTAGCTTGCATTAGTTGCGTGTGAGGGTGCAGCAGAAGGAGGGGGTGCTGAGAGTCAGACCCTCGCCTGAGGGTGTGGTTTTGTTGGGTTTTAATTTCCGTGTAAAATGTCAGCTAGTGATGGTGTCCGTCGGCTGGCATTAGCATTTGCTTTAGCCAGGAGCGTTCTGATAACCAGCCCTTATTGAAATATGGAGACACCTACACCGGTGCGATGCGATAAACCTTCCACCTGCTCAACAGACTGGCTCTCTCCCAGGGGAAACTTAAACGCACTTGTGCCTGGAATATCAACCTGAGCGGCCCTGCGCAGAGTCAAGCAAATATCTCGCTGCTTGAAGGAACAGTTATAATAACTGCACACAGGTGATGATTTGAATCTGATCAGCCAACTGGCTCGCTAGCACTGTGTCCTAACAGTATAAAAGCAATTACTGAGTGGTGCCTAGATTTAAATCATTCTGATAGGCTGTTATTTTGTTGCCAAGTATGGCATTTAGCTTTCAATGAGAGGATAATTACTCGCTGCATGTAAATTTTGCATTGATCCCTTGTAAGCCTTGCAATGTGAATGAAGCCAGCCAACAACAAACAGGAAGAATGACACCAGAGCAGCCAACAGCCAGTGATGGATGACTGACAGAAGCCAGATTAACTGACAGAGCAGATGAGAAATAAAAGAGACACTCACAGGGGACGACCATCATCAGTGGCTGACAGAAGAATGACTGACATAAGCTGTTGAAGAGGTTCAATGTGGAAAAACAGACTGGCAGATAAGAAAGAGAGAGAGACAGTGAGAGAGAAAAAGAGAGTCAGTCACCTCCACTACGTCCCAATGGTGCAGGAATTGCTCCAGGGAGGTGGCAAACACACTGAGTGGAGAGAGAGTGGACGAGGGCAACAAACAGTCTTCATCTGTGTGCTGCAGGACCTGCAACATCTCAGAGGAAAAACCTGCCGCAAAGGATCATGGGAACAGTGCTTTATCAGTACCAAGGGCTTTGTCAGCAATCATATCATTTAATGCAATGTCTGATGCGAGTGTCTGCACACCTGTTAGCGTGGTGAAGAAGAAACTGAGGTAATCTACATCCCTCACTGGCACATCCTGTGAACTGCTGGACCAGCCACTCAGAGGAGACCTGCAGAGGAAGCACACACACATTACTGTGCAGTGGGCCGGCACTGATCCGCTCTCCTGTTACAATCTTACACTGTACCTGTGTGTGTGTGTGTGCGCATTCAGTGAGAATGTCAGTCTAAAAATACTGGCCATCTGAGCTCCTCCATTTCCTTTGAAATCAACCTCCTGTCCACCAGCATACTCACCCTGAGTGATGGAACACCCTTACAGTGTGAACTAAATACAGGGCTTGTCCTTACAATATAACAGACAGCACACAGCAGTTCATGGGAAGCTTTAGGGCATTCCATGTGCATTTTCTGTCACTATAATGTTTATGGCATTACGGAAAAGCTCCTTCCTACAGCAGTAACCTACACTGAATTCAGTGTGAACCCAATAAGGAGCTGCTAAAACAGATATTACAAACCATTACTTTTTATTTTAGCTAATATTACAGACAATTTTTTTTTTTTTTGTTAAAATAATTTAATTTTGTAATATTGTCCAAGAGACCAAATATCTTCAAAAACAATTATGAAAAGCTTTTAAGCTATTTTTTGTTTCCATGTATTATACACATGTATTAGACAGCAACTTTAAAAGCATTTGATGGGTCTGACAGAGCCTGATAATTAGAACTGTTAAGTCTGTCAAAAACCCCCAAAAAAATGTGTGGTATCTGTGATTTTGTTTTATAATACATTTTTCACAAAACGTTTCCAATGCTTGGTTTGTAATGGTTTGTAATAGTGCAGAATCACCCAGGATTATGTGTGTGTGTGTGAATGTCAAGGCTTCAGTGAACATTGATGGCAAGATATTGTTAGAACTGAGCGTTTCAGTCATGCTTCTCTGAGAAGGAAATCTGATAGAGCTGGTGTGTGTGTGTGTGTGTGTGTGTGTGAGGGAGGGACTGTGTAAAAGCTACTCAGGGACAATCTATGCAGTCCCATGATTGTCTCTTATAGATGCTGATCAGTCCTGAGGCCAGTAAATGAATAGATAATTTATCTTTCATTTGTTTTCATATAATTTCTCTTGTGATCATGGAATATTTACTTGATTTCCCTAACACATACAGGCTTATATCCCATCAACCCATTAGTAAAAAGCATACACACACACTCACCAACCCATCACAGTTACGAAGAGATTTAGTGTTTAAAAAAACTTTTGTGTCTTTCTGTGCACCAGCCACACTCACACGTTTAACCTAACAACACACACACACACACACACACACTATCTCTAAGCTGCTAATCGTTCTTGTCAAAGTTTAGCAATACTTTCTGTGTCTGTTACCCACTAATCAGTCTTGCTATGCTGGTGCGATCAAAGCTACATTCTCCTAAAGGACAGAATGTTCAGTTTATGTTGTTGTAAAGACTGGCTCTCCTAAAGGCATGTCACGCAGGGCTGTTATGAACAGAAGCAGCGTTAAGGGATGCTTTGCTTATCACGATGGAATTCTGTCACCGATCCAGACTTTTTAAAGGCAATCAGTGTTAATTCACTTGCCATAGCATTTTATTTCAGAATTTTAGTGTGACTCCCAGCAGGGAGTCTGAAATTAAATTCATAAGCGGGATGTGAGCAGAAATACAATCCTGATTCATCAGAAGAGTAATACTGCCCCCTGTAGGCACCAGAACACTGCAGCAAGAGAGCTAACCTCTCTCTAGTCTCTTCCTCTCTTTTCCCTGTTTTTCTCCTTATGAGCAAACAGAGAGCCCACAGGAAAGACAGTCTATCAGAGAGACACTCGCACATCACACAGGGACTTGTGCTGATGTTACGCTTTGACAGTGTGTTCTCAAACATCATTCCCATTAGGATTTAAGGGAAAACCACAAATAAAAGAGTGGCTTTAGGCTAGTGACTAAAAAAAATGCAGTGGGAACACAGCATGTCACAAAGATACACATGCAGATGTACTCACACAAACCCTAAGGCCCTCAGCATGAGAAGGAATTCATAAGGAAACATTCTGCCAATTATCCATTATCTCATCTGCTTACTTAGTGTCTAACTTATTTCTGTCACCCTTTTCCAAAGTGTAATTATAAATAATAAGCAACTTGTACACTACAATCAAGGGCAGAACCGTACAACATTACTGATTGTGTTTGTTTTTAGGGACAGTTCACCCAAAAATAAATATTCTGTTTACTCAAGTTGTTCCAAACTCATTTGACTTATTTTCTTTAGTGGAATATAAAAGGGGAGGTTAAGCATAATGTAACTAACTAACTAACTAACACCATTAGTCCCCACTCACTTTTACTATTTGGAAAAGCATGAGTGATTTGGTGAAAAACTTTGACTAAATGATGAAATTATTATTTTTGAGTTAACTATCTCTTTAAACCTTTTTTCAGACTTACTTATTCTATTTAAAATCTAACATTTAAAATGGCAACACAGAAACCTTTATTTACACAGACATCACAATTGCAGGAAACAACATATCAACTTCAACGTATCTGCTGGTGGCTGATTCTTGTGCACAGCTGAACGAAAACAAGACATGAGCTGATTGTCCAACTTATTTTCTTTCAGTTTACGAAACTGGTTTAAATCAATACTTTTTGTCTCAGTATACAATAACAACCCTACGGCAGTATGACCTCTGCTTCACTGCACAGTGACTGGTGACTCTGTTCCACCTCATTACGGCCAATCAGAGTTAGGTGAGGGAACTGAACATCATCTGATTATGCGGCACAGTGCTTGGCTGCCTCTGATTGGTTAAATTGTTTGATTCTATTAGCAGTGAAAACTCTTTAGCAGACATTAAGCGTGCAGACATTAGCAGTGAAAAAAGGTTGCTGTCTCCTCTCGGCAGTTGCACAAAACAGACAGACATTCTAAACATATCAGAGAGATACAGACAGCCCTCCAGGGTTGAGCTGCACTTGTACAACCAGTCTTGTTCAAATACCCACTAATGTATTTATTTGTGAGTATAAGTTGACTCACAATGATTCCATTTATCATAAGCTGAGAACTACACTAAGAGTGTGTATGTTGTTTGTAGGTGCATATATTCTGTGATAATGAGAAATGATTATTTTGTGATAATTAGGCTGGTTTTGGGATCACCTAACCCCATCGAATGCTTTTCTTAGTAGTGGTTACATAAGATGTGCTATTGTGTTATAACAGCTGAACTGAGCACAAAGTAACAAAACACAGGAGTCTTTTTCTAAAATGTCTTTTTAGAAAAAAATAGACATTTTTCTAAAATGTCTATTTTATTTATTATTTAAAACTATTTTGAACACACAGTCTTACAGACACAATGCTCATTTACCCTAATTTAAATGCGAATTGTAATGCAATGGCCAAAAATTCTGCAGTGGTGGTGCTCTACTCATTTTAATATGCAACTTTAAGCTAAATCACAGCAAAGCAATTAAAGCACAGCGGCTACAAATCTGTAACTAGTTGGTTATGTGTTTGCTGGATGCCTAATCAACCATCATGACCCATCCTCAGTGCAGAACTTCACATTTGAAGTAGACTTCTAAATGCATTAGTGAACGCTGATGTCGTCATACCTCAGGTGTATGGTGCGGATGAGCATGGTGGCCAGGTTGGCTGACACTCTCCCAGCGTTGCAGACCTGGCTGAGGCAGGACAGCAGCTCGGCGGGAAACAACGGCAGGAAATAAAGAATCTGAACTAGCCTCTTCTGGGAATCTGCTGGCAACACCACCACGCACCCGTCCTGTGGATCTGTAACATTGACATACACACATACATCACACAGAAAAATATAAAGAGAGAGAAAATTTCAATTCAATTCAAATATGAAAAAAATCAATTCATTCCTAACATATATGCTGTTATATTTAATAGAACACAATGTTCCAAGCAGTAATTTTGAAGAATCACTCATTCTTCATTCTGGTTGTGATACTTGAAAAGAAAATGAAGTGATCCCCCTAGTGAAAGATGTATGTCACTGCTACAGCTCAATAGGGAAGCCATGAATGTATGTCTTTATGTATGCGCGAGAGAATAAGTTCTATCCTGTCAGTGATCACAGACAGACAGCCATTATTAGCCACTGACGCACTCTGCTGATGTCACCGCACACAAAGAGTGTGTTGTGCTCCTGAAACGCAACACTACAGAGACGCCACCGGTCTAATGATCTCTTTTCCAGTCTGCCAGCCGAACCCTTACTCAAGCACAGGCCTCTTGGGCTCACGCACGCAGCAAGGACACGCCAAGCTATAGAGTTGTTTGGGTATGAGTGTATATGATTACCATAAAGACTGCAGGCATGTTTCTGCAGACTGTTTAAAAGGTCTTTGTTGCCCCTGGCGGCAGCTGACTGCACCGTCTCCAGAAGATGTGCAGAGAGTTGAGGATTTCTGCTGCCCAGCTGAACCAGCTGCACAGGCAGCGATGCCAACCAGCATGCCAGAGTACTGCTCCTGAGAAAGAGAGAGAGAGTGAGAGAGAGACTACTTTCCTAGCTCCAATCCAAAGATACAATAAAATAAATAAAAACAGCTACAAATTTATACACAGTGACTTCATATAATGAAAATACGTACATATTTTGCTTTATATACAAATACAAACACCAAATACGAAAACACAATTGATGTCTTAAGTGACAGCAAAGTCTGACAGTAGCATCTATTTATTCTCATCACACAGAAACTACTCTGTTTTCTCAAACAATCAAATTAGCACAAGTCAAAGCACAAGACTTCAGCCATGATTGGCTCATTTTATGGTTTTGTGTGGTCTATACCTGGCAATATGAGGGTGGTTGTGCTGCTCTTGAATGTAGAGCTGACTGAAAAGCGCAGCAGCAGAGTGCGGACGCTCACTCCCAGGTTCCTTTGCTGGTACTGCATATACACAGCCTGCAGGAGTTCCTCCGTCACCACTGAAACACACACATATGCTTTAAACACTGCTATACATAACACACAGAATTTTACTGGAAAACATAAAATCTTCCACCAGTCTACTGTAAGAGAGGTTCTCACCACGACTGCGCTGAGTGACAATTATTCTCCACACCACTTCTAGTAAGGCTGCCAGGTGCTTTAAGCTCAGTTTGCCCCCATTGGACAACGTTTCCTTAATGAAAACTCTGATTGGTCCAAGCCAGTCTGCATCTTCACCTGCCACGTGATCCCGACCCCTAAGACTGAGTGTCACCATAACTTGGCACAATGTGACATTTAGGGCCAATGGCTCCACGTTGCTACCCGGAAGAGTTCCAGCTACTATCTGCTGCCGAATCCTGAGGACAAAGAAAAATATATTTAAGAACCCTAAATATCCAATTGGTTGAGAAATGTCAGAACACATATGGGAACAGTGTTGGTCTTGTTAGATCACCTCTTCCCATCAGCTTTCTTCTTGTGTCTTGCTACTTCTAACAGACCATATGGGAAGTTCTTCATGAAGTGCTGTTTGAAGTCAGTTAGATACGAGCTCCGAAACCAGGCATCCTGCAACATACCGCAGAAATAGTTTCTGAGTTCCCAGACTAATATTATAACATCTGCTGGAATATAATACAGATGCATGTGTATAAGTGTGTGTACCAGTATGTCCTGTTGGTCTATTTGTGGGGCAAGTCTTCTCAGTAACTGAAGGATGGTGAGAATCTGAAACATAAGAGCCATGGACTCTGCCGAAAGCAGGTGGCCACTGTCTGTCTGCACGTGCTGTCCACCTGCCGCCTCCACCCAGACCTCCAGCAGCAGAGGCACCAAGGTTCCTGCAAATCCCTGCACGGCCTCAGCTGAGCAGAGCTCCTCCTTCATGCCAGCCCCTTGATCAGAGTCTGGCCTAGACAAAATCAACACCACAAGGGCTGCATGTGAGAAGCACAAATTTTCTCATCTCTGATTTATAGGGTTGTTACGATACCAAACTTTCAGTAGTCAATACCAATAGCTGTAAAATGTCATAACTCCTATAACAATTTTGATAATACAAGAAAAACACTGCTATGCTAACTATTATATAACTATTATTAATGACACAGTGTATTAAATAATAATACAAATATATACTCATTAAAATTAAACATCCCACCCCTGTCAAGTATTTCTCAATTACATATACTTGGTATCACTGACACAGAGGAAAGACACATGGACTTTTGATATCTTTACTTACGATAAAACAAATAACATTCATACTATATTTCATAGAAAAATAAACAAATCAACAATCATGTTACTATAACAATCAAACTTACCTTAGCCGATAATTGGAGTGTGGTGTGGGTGTGGCTCCAGAATTTTCAAACACTTTGATTTTGCCTTTCCCAAAGACATGCTCCTCCCAACTCACATCTACGGGTGTCATCAAGCTTTTCTCTCCAGCCCATATTCCAAGACACTTCATGCTTGTCATGCCATCTTCCAGAGGTCTTTCCTCAACGACTGCCTGCAGGAAACGGGCCAGCCTGTGGCCGTGCACAAATAAAGGTATATTTGATAATAATATAGCACACAATACTCACAAAACAGCAAAATTATGAAAAATGTATTGGCAAATCCCCTCAACATTTAATATTTTCATTGCATGCAAAAAGCACCATGAACAGCATTTGCACCTTGAAAACATCTTAATTCAAAAAATCTTAATTTCAAAACATGTTTTACAAAAGAAAAATATGTTGTTAGGCTTTAGAACAACCTGAGAGTGAGGAAATGAATTTAATTTTTTATTACCTAAGTAACACAGTGAGTCTCCATTGTTGTGCCGTCACTGAGCGATTTGTACTGATGGTCAAAGCATAGCCACTTTTCCCTGATTTATCCTGCCCCGTTCCTCCCTTTTTGCCCATTCGCCTATGAGAGATAAGCTCTAGAAAATTGCCCAGCAGAACTGTATGTCTCTGAGACAGAAGTCCAGGATAGTGTTCTAACAGTACGTCCAGAACACGGAGAGCATCTTCCTGGATGCCATCTGAGATGTGGGTCATGGCACAGGTGAGGTGGGCACTAAGCAGAGGAAAGAAGGGTGTCACATGCTCGACAGGAATGCACTGAGCGACGAAGCGCAACAGGCGCACCGCGGCAGCTCGCACAGTGCCATCTTTGTCAGTAAAGAGCGCGGCTACCTCGGAAAGGACTGTTGATGCATGTTGTTCAATCAGGGTGGGGTGAGCTGACAGTAACTCCCTTAAACCGACCAGAGCTCCCTGCTTCACATGACTGTTGTAGTGGTGTAGTTGTGACAACAGATCCTGAGAAAGAGAGACAGGGAGAATGACAGAAAACTCACATCTTCATAAAAAGACTAAATGATAAGAAGATTCAGCAAATGGATCAGTGGAAAATACCAGCCACTACTTATGTACCTTAATGCTGAGCTGCTTGTGTGTAGTTGGTCCGGCATTACTATGCTTTAGTTGCTCTGGTAGATGGATAGCTTTTGATCGGAAGTTAACGTCTGTTGCATTGTCAGCTTTTGGTTTCTTTTTGCCAACCTTTAGCTTAACTTTCTGGAAATCATCTTGCCTTTTTCGCTTTTTGGTCATTCTTCAGTTAAAAGAAAAATAATAACTGTAACAAAAATAGAACAAAAATAACAAGCATTTTTAGCACCATGTTATTTAAACAACAAATAGCAGAGAACAAGGGTTAACAAAACATGGCTTAAAAGTTGAAGAGTGTAGAGATATAAGCAAACCATATATGCAATGGTTTAATGACTGATTTTGACAGTTTGGTCCAGCTCCTCTTCATCAATCCTCCTCTTATATCAAACACTCAGGCGTTTAACAAGACTTCAGTCACATCCACCATTCTTTGAAGAACATACAGCTTAACTTATATATCCAAAGTTAGATGATTAAACGCTTTGCAGCAGCAGATCTGTACAGTGTGAGTGCATGATGTGATGCCTACACAAATCTAATGCATTAGTGATATTATAGTTACTTTATCATCATCAGACATAAACGCAGCTGTGCACATTGCTAATGGTTGGATCATCAACAATTAAACACATTGCAAACAATTCACTCACACTCACTCACTTTCGATAAGTTTATATGTATGTCCACAGACGATCATTCGTGCCGTTTAGCCATTAGAGGTCCTTCAAACTCTATGGCTGAGCAACCAGAACGGTTAATGAGATGCCTGATTGAATTTCAGATAGAAACCCTTTGCTTTCGCTTTCACAATTTTCTATATATAGGATTTATATAAGAAATATAGGAATTTAGGCACGTCCAAACAACATTTGCTGTAACATAAATATATTTGTACATACGGAAATATACATACACACACGCAAATGGTTTACGGCAGTCTTTGTCGGGAGTACATTAAAACCCCTTTCAGAATAAAAGTTTCCGTTCTCGTCGTTTTTTATTTAATATCTAATTTTATTATTATAAACTTTATAATAATAATAATAATAATTACTCATTTGAAATTTGTCTAATAATAAACGGAATCAACGATAGTAAAGCCCGAACTGAAGCGAGTATACAACATTGGCAACGTTAATGACAACGTGCATTAGCTCCTATATTAGTGTAAATATAAGACTTTTATTTTAAGAAAAGGGGAAACAATTCTGCGTATTTACTACACAGTTTCCGACGTCTTCTTCGTCTGGCTTTTGTCTTAAAAACAAGCGTTCGCAAAACACAAGGTTGGTAAGATAACAACCCACAAGTGAAGCGTTTAATACAGTTTTAACCAGATAGGAATTAGCGGGAGGTTTATGGTCCGCCGCAATTTAGCTGCGTGATGTTGATATGGCGCCTGATCTTGTTAATGTCTAATGTTTATAATGTTTAACAATAATATGCACTAATAGTACATATTTAGTAGTAAACACGTTTGGCGTTTTGTTTTTCACAGCATGGATTCACGTGTAACTCCTTATAAGAAGGGCAGGGCTGGAGGAAAGGTATGTTTTTTTATTTATTTTTACTGTAATAC
Source organism: Chromobotia macracanthus (assembly GCA_036877525.1). NCBI lineage: Eukaryota > Metazoa > Chordata > Actinopteri > Cypriniformes > Botiidae > Chromobotia > Chromobotia macracanthus. The sequence goes on along the minus strand of JAZGTH010000015.1, from coordinate 7,198,436 downwards.
CACATTTACCATGAACTGCACGTAAAGTTTTCCTTCATGTCATGTGGTTTCTGTTCAATAGTTATGGGTAGATTTTCGTTTATTACGAATTGTAATACTTTACCAAACTGTTCAGTTTTGTTAATGTACATTGGATAATATTCTTAACTGGTTTATTTGGTTAAGTCGTCACGTTTAAACTATTTTGTTTGGGAAATATTTAGGTAGATTAGTACTGATTACTGCCTACTTGATCATATCAGATTATTTAATCCATATACATGCTTGTCTTTATGTCTGCATCGGAAAGGCTCTGTAATGCAATGTAACTTGTTTGTTACCTGCTCAGTCTGGCTGGGCATCCTGTACAGGCCTGTTTGATGGTACGAAGATTTGAAGGCAAAGCATCCCCTCTTTTGCAAAAATTTAGCCAACTATTCAAATCAGATGTCAGAAAATAAATTGCTTTGTGGCTGGGCTTTTGCAAAATTAGCCAAAAACAGCATCTGTTCTCACTGTGACCAGTTGTACTTGGCATGGTGTTGGAGAAATGCTGGAAGAATTGATTTAAAGGCAGGCTAGGTGTTGTTTTTTCCCCTGAAACTTTATATGCTGGTTGAAAGTCTTTTTACATCCAATGGTCTAAATATTCTTCTGTGGAAGTCGCAGGACCATAAAATTTATGCCCAATCATTGCCTTCAGTCTGAATGCAATGATGGGATGTCCTACTTGCCTGTAAAATAATGAATTAAATGAATTTGCCCTCCACCAAATGCCGTCTCTCATGGTGGCACTTTGCAGCCTCCGTTTTGGCTGTTAATCATGTTCTGGAGGAGGAGTGGCTTTGGAGAGTGCTTTGAAAGGAGGGTGGGATCTTATGCTTTCAAAGCTAGCTTATTGCTAGCCTCTCCGAAATTGCTCACCCTACCTTTAAAGCTGAATGGTTCATTTAAACTAAATTGTTAAATTAAGCTTAAATGATTATAGTTGCTGCTTTAAAGTAACTTTTGTGAAAGGTCATTATAGAATTACAAAGCATTTACTACATAGTATGGGGAATGTAATGTTATTGGTTGAAGTTCAGTGCTCGGCACACACTCAACGCAAGCCTTGTATGGGCAACCCTCTTATAATAGCTCTTACATCTGTTTTCAGAGATGTGCATGTCCATTGTCTTATTGACCTGAAACAACAGTGCTTTTTAACTTCCTGCAAAAGACTTAACAGCACTAATGTTTAATCTAATAGTATGAAACTAAACCACTGCCTTCTGTCTGAAAACAGAATGTAACTTTCAAAACATGTTACTTTTGTATCATACCATATCCTGTGTTACCTGATATAACCCCTTTCTTGGGGCTGGATGCACTGTGATTGTTCTTCTAGCGTGAGGCTGATCTCCTGTGACACTGTTTGGTGAGGAGACACTTTGATTGTTCAAGTGTCCAGCTGTCCACGTACGGTCACCCTCTGCTCTTGAAGTGGAGAGGGGAATGGGAGAATTTAGGAGGAGCAGGAAGGTGGAGTCTCCTCTTCACCTCCAAGGCTGTTATATATCTCTAATTCCTCTTTATTTCTTTCCCCTACCAATGGTTTCATTTGTCGTCTACGACAGAAAAAGCAGCCGTCCCCGAATGGTGACATAGGTAAGTTTGCCCTCAAATCCCAGTTCTGTCCCTTTGACCCGTAGCTCTGTCTGGCCGTGGTGATGCTGCTTCCACATGCCACCTTTGGGTTTTCAGAGCTTTGGAAGTTTAACCCTGAACACAACACACTAGCACTGTTCTCAATGGTGCTTATTAGCACTTTCTAGACAAATGATTTGCATGGTTTAGCTATTTGAACAACAATGTGCTGAGCAACATTTTTTCAACAACAATTTCAACAACATTGGTCTCTGTCGAGCAGTGTTAGGGGAAATTCACATATCGCGTCTTAAAACGTGTGCAGAACGTTGAGGTCTTCCTCCTTTTCAAAGCGCTTGGGATGTTGCGCTCCTGTGGCGTCTAACTTTGCTAAGCAACCATAAGCCGAGCTGTCTGTGATAAGGAAGTTTCAGCAAAGTATAACTGCATTTCCAGCTGTCCCTCCATCTTCCCTGATCCTTCACAGAACGATGTTAAAGAAACTGTGAAGCATTTGTCACATGACCAGCAGTGCGCTTAACGCATTCTGAAAAGTTGAGATTTCTTCATCTTGTTGCATCTTAGACACGCCTGGAAAACGAGCGTATTGTAGGGCATGAGTGTTGCGACCGCGTCGATCTCTATTTGAACGTTCTTGCCGCGCGTCTACATTTAAAAAAATGCACTTGAGCGCGCAGAAGACGCGAAATGTGAACAGCCCCTTAGAAAATTCAGGCCTTCACCTTTGTGCTCTTGATCTGTCCTCGGCATGTGCTTTAATATCAGTTCAAGATCAGCTGATGGAACAAGATCCAATACGCTTGGAGGTGGCGTGTCATTGGTACTTTTGGTCCCTGTATGGCCACTTTTGGGTCATGCTAAGTGGCAAAAGTAGTGTGGCATTATGCACAAGGTGTGCAATAAATTGCCAAAGGAAAGTTTTTAAAATGCATATTTCAATAAGATCAAGATTATCGAGATGGAGCGGGAGCACAGTTAGCCTGGAACTTATTTCAAACGGTCCCCCTGTTGCGTTCTGATTGGCTGAGGTCTGAAGCACCGTACTGTTGCTGGATGCTGGCTTTGCAGCCCTGTTCAGTTTTTATGTTGTTCAGTGTTTAAGCTTAAAGAGTTGTGGTTCATTTGTTTGACCACAGTTGTTCTTTATAAAATGTAATTGGTGCCTACATGTAGGCCTGTGAGTAACTGATGTCTGAGTGCTTTAAGCACACTGGTAGTTTTTGGAGATACAGTAAATGTAAATGGCAAAAACTTTTTTAGACTGAGAGCCCTAATGCCTTTAGTAAGATTTCTTTTCACATGTGCAACTTAAATGGCAGCAAAACAATGGATCAAAAAGAAATAAATTAGAGCTTTGTGATTGGTTCAGCATCCACATGTCCTAACCTTGTATGTTAATACTTTAAATCTTATGGCTTAGTTCACACAAGCTAAGTTACTTAAGATGTTTAATTTCCAGAAGGGCTGTATATGGAAAAAGGTCTAATGCCTCATGTGCCTTTGTCACTCATTAATGTGTGTTTCAACAGTCTACACTGCCAGAAATGGATCTATCCAGACCATACCCTCCCTGCAAAAACAACTGAAGTCTGTCACTGATGCAGTTATTGGTGAGTGGTTTTTTTTCCAATGCTGTTCTGTCATTGTATCGATGGAGGCAAAAAGCTTACCATTTTATTGCCATGGACTTTATTCTAGAACACATTTGTGACCCTGCCTGTGAAAACCCAGCTAAAGTCATTGTATTGTTATTGATCATGTTCTAAATAAAGTCATCCTACATAATTTAAAAGAACATTCAGTGAACATCTAGCATTAATTTCTTTAATATAATGACTAAGTCCATGTCAAAGATTGAAATCATAAAAAAAACAACATTTATTTCACTAAAATCAAACTTTGATGTCCCTAATCTCATAATTAAATTGTTGACTTCAGTCTGAATTTCACAGACAGGAACACATTTTTGTATCGTCATTGTTTTATTCCCCATATGTTTGGTGACACATGGCTAAAGAGTAATTAAGTTTGAAGAGAATACTGTTAAGAATAAAAAATGCATTTAACCATGTGGTACATTTTGTGATCTATTTGTCAGCTCAGAATAGGAAGGTAAGACACCTGCTTTTTGCACTAAATGTGTGTCTGTTTTGCATTCATAGGCCTGCAGTATGTGTGGGAGTATCGAAGCCCGTCTAAGTCAGTTCCTCCTCATTACCAGTGTAAACTATGCAAGGTTCAGCGTCTGCAGAAGGAAATGCTTTCTCATATTATGGGCTGGAAGCACTGCTTCAGATACATGGTAAAATCTTACCAGCCATTGAAATGCTTCTGACAATGCAACAGAGTATTTTTTCCCTGCATTTGTGACAACAGTTGGCTGTTTGTCTTGACAATGTCTTCGTCTTGTGTATCAGATCGTCATCTGTTTTCATCACAAAAACGTTCAACGTTTGTTTTTGTAAATGTACGTGTTGATAGTTTAATGCGAAAAACAAAGTTGTCATTAAATTTCTGCCCATGCTTCTAATATTAATTCACATCCCTTTGATAAAGGCGCTATATCTCTGAAATAACAAAGTTAGTATGTAATCGTTTTGTTTTTTTTTTCCTGGAAACAGAAGCAATTCCACAAAGACAAGGTTCCTCACGAGGAGGAGGAGGCATTGAAAGATCCAGTTATCAGAAAAACAATCAAAGCTGCGGCTGCAGAGGTGGAACAGGCAGAGGGCAGAGGTCAAATTAAGGTGAAGGACAAACACAAATTTTGAGGTCTTAGAAGTCTTAGGGAGTCTTAGAAGACTGAGATGTCTTATCGCTTGTTTCTGTCTGATGTTTTCAGGTAGTGCTGAGGGAACCTTGTGATGTGCTTGGTTTTCAGACAATGAGTAAGTCAATTGTCTTTTAGTCCTTCAACTGATACACGGCTATGCAACACCACGGTTATCATAGTGTAACCTTAAACCTCAATCTAGTGGTCAACCAGTATGGGTGTTTCAGTGGCTAATGCTGATATTGTTGAAATAAAGCATTTGTTTTATGTATGTTATGTTAGTTGCCAATGGTAGGTTTTGTAATTGACCCGAGGGGAAGCAAATTTGTTTAAGAATCTTTAAAGCAGACTTGGGTATATGCTGATGTGAGGAGTGACCAAATATCAGCTGATAATCAGCATTGCCAGTGTATCAGTCTGTCACTAACAAGGTCTAACAGAAATAGACATGATGGTATTATTGTCATAAGTAATATCATGAGATAATAACATGCGTTTTAAGACTCTTGTGTATATTCAGATTCACCAGTTACTTATTCAGTTGTTTGTTGTTTCTTTTAGAATCTGCACAACCTAACCAGGGCTTCCCAGGGAACTCAGGTATCTTTGGACCTGGTCCTCGAGGGTTACGAGGTTAGTGCTTGTGTATCTGACTTGTTGAATTTATCATCATAGGTTATGAAGGCTTTTTCAATGCTTGTAGTATGCTCTCATAAATGTAATCATAATAGTAGTTTTTTGATTTTCATTTGTCCCAACCAAGATTCAATGTTCATGGGTCATGGCGGCAGGACTAATGTCCCTATGAGAAGAGGCCCACCTGACATGGGGGGCTTTCCTAGCCCGGGTCACTATGGTAACAGCATGGTTGGTCCAGACAGGGGAATGATGGAACGAGACAGCATGCAACATTACCCTGATGATATGGAACATTACCCTGACGATATGCACATGGGCACAGATGACTATGGATATGGCCGACATAATGAGGGAATGGATGGACCTTTCCCTGATGATATGCCCATGGGCAGCAGTGGAGACAGAATGATGGGCCCAGGCGATCGCAGTAGCATCCCAGCAACACTGCTCAGATATCTGGTACTGTTCACTTTTTTGCATGTTAAAATCCATCATGTGTGTACATTTATCAAATATTTGAAGTTATTAAACTTTTTTGTTATAATTAGGATGATTTTCATATTGATAATGAGGATGATGCTCAGATTGTCCTGAAGGTCACACAGAAGCTCACAGATGTTCTCATGGAATATCGTCTACGGAGTATTTCATCGGTAACTGCTGTTACTCTGCAACAACCATTGAAACAAAAACACACACAAAAACAATTTAAATCTGAATACAAGCTTTGTTGAACGACACACGAACTGTGTACACAGATATGTCAAATGTAATTTAGCCTCAGGTTTGTGTGACTGTAAAGGAAACGGGTTCATGTTTATTTATATCAGTACAGAAGGTCAGGAAATAATTGTTTGCATATAATTTTGAATGCCGCTCAAAATTATATGCAATTGTTTGCATATAATTTTGAACGCCGCTCTTCTGCACACTCTAACACCGAATGTGGTGACTGTTTAATATTCTGCGCTTCACTTGTAAGGTACCATGATGTTTTTCTAGAGCACTGATTGTTCTAAATGGTTTTAGGTGCCCAGTCTAAAGCCGATGCCCTCAGGCCCCTCTCGTCCTTCATACAGCTCTAATGACAGATTCTCCAGTGGCATGCCAGGTATCCCAGTTGCAACATTCATAATGCTTTCAAAGAGAACATTCTCTCTTTCCATTTAACCTTTTATATTCAACATGTTGCAATGTAGGAAAATATTTAAATGTAAGTTTAATTCCTTTATCTTGACAGGGTCATCAAGATTCTACAACTGAACATTCATCTGGTAGATGCTAAGACTTAGATACAACCTACTAGCTATTTGTGAAAAGATTTCCAACTGTTTATGACCAAATGTTTTCATCACTTTTTAAGCTGCTTTGAGTTTTACAATATTTAGGTACACACATTTAAATATTTCTGGTTTTCCTAATTTGATTTTTGTGCTGTTGTTATAGCAACACGATTTTAAATATTAAATGTAAAAAAAAAATAAAACCAGTGCATTTATTATTGTGTCGGCTAGTTTTTTGAAGATTTGTTTGTTGCCATAGCATGGAAAATAAACTGATAGTCAAAAAAAAAGTTCATTTTGTATAATACAGTGTAATTTTACTGTTCCTTTGAAAGTATCTTTACTTTTAAAATCAGGTTCAGTAATCAAAGTGAGTCCCCACTTAAAGATAAAGGTCTCTAGGTCTTTATATTTTTCCTACAGATTCTTGTAAAATTGCTAATTCATAAGTCTTTAAAAAGTCTACAGCAACAGACAGACTTTTGGAGAGGCCCCTTCTCTCTCAGCTCATGTTTCATGACTTTGGCCCTTCTTATTTCTAGTGTTCTTCTGCTTACATTCCTTCTAACAGTAGTGCAAAAGTAACCAGTTTGTTTACCACATTCCCTTCAGGCATCTTTTTAATAACACTTTACATAATCATGCACCCATATATTGATTAACTGTTTGTTATATTGATATACTCTTAATCATCAAAAATAAGTGAATTAGTTTGTTTTCTTGATTTTATGGTATTGGCAGGGAAGTAGGAAGCAAGTCAATGTTGTGTAAATGTTTATGTACACCAAAACAATAACACAAGTGTTACAAGATCTGTTCTATGGTTACTTTTGCTCGTATTTGTCAATGCTCACTTCTCCTAATCAGCAATTTTCAGTTGCAAGTCTAATAATAACTAAAGACTGCAGAATGGAAAAAAAAAGAGTACAAGGTTGTGATCAAGGTAAGAACATAGCATACAAATGTATAGCACAGAGAATGTTGTGGTTTCCCTCTTCCCCATTCAAGGAAACGCTGTTGAGTCTTGGGTTTTAATGCCAGAAGATAGACTTTATTGCTGAAACAGGCCGAGTTTTCAATAGAGAACTGTTTCTGCCTGGTTAGGGAAAGGCTTTTATAAGAGTCCCCTCATGCACATGCCAAACTGAGTTAATGGGGGGTCCTTGGAGCTATCATTATAATTTGAAACAGATGTTGTTCTTCACCTGGGCCCCTAACAACAAGATACATGCTTGCACAGTTAAATGTAGAATAGAGCTATAATGGTAAAATAATTTGTACATGATTCCTTTATATTTTGTATAAAATCTTTCTCAAGAACGGGTCTGTGATTAAATAAAGGTTAATTACAAATTAGACAGAATGGTTAAACCCCATATACTTATAATAGATTTTTATTTTCATTATTTAGTAGCTACAGCTTGAAGAAACAAGCAACCAGTGCATTATCATTGTTTTAAATGCACAAGAAAATAAATGTTTTGTGCGTTAATTACTTAAATATAACACGTTTCATTTCCAAACACTTGCATGGAAAGCTCAAAATAATACATAGAAAATGCATCACCAGATAATATTTTCAAGGCTTTTTTTGCACACTGTTCATATTCTTGGTTAGGCATCTTTAATTGTTATGGCCAAAACAACTGCTCCAGCGCTTTAAGCCAAAAGTCTATGTACAGCTTACAGAGCTAATTACAGAGCCATTGGGCCTACGAAAAGCTTGCTAAGAATCTTTAGATGAGTCTGTAGTCTTCATTTACATGACTTGTACACCATTGTTGTGCTGACATCTTTAATTGTTCACCGTGTGCCGAGTAACTTCTCCATCTGTAGACATGTGAGGCAAGTAAGTAGAATTTTTGTTCACATCAAAAATACTTGCCATGAAGACTTTGAGACTGTCTGGCAATTTCCTCACATCCAAACTGCACTATAGCCTCTCCAACACCATTGCCCTGGTTGTTCACTAGCAGCATGATTTGATTTTCACAGATGTTAAAGCCCATGAAAAAAATCTCTCACCTCTGCTTGACATCTGCAGGGAAATTCCGTGCATATATACACAATGTGTTGAAATGGTTCTTTCTGTAAGGCTGTGATTTTAATACATCTGTTTCTGCTAAGTATAACAAACATTTCCTCCCTGGTAATGGATGACACTTCTATGTTCTTTAAGCCAATAGTGGTGCCATTTATGTTCAGAGCTGAGGCATAATCTGCTGCATTGTGAAAGGTAATGAAAACAGTGCTTGTCCGCCCTCCCCACTTGTTTAATAAATGTTTAATTCTACTGTTTGGGATTCCCTCACAGCCAAACATCATCTTGATCTTTGTCTTGGTTATACTCTTTGAAAGATTATTGACTATAACAAAGTTCTGTTTGAGGTGGAGAATATCGTTTTGGAGATCCTGATGATGGCTGCTCCTCAACGCTTCTTTTGCTTGAAATTGTATTTCTGCCCATGTTTATGTTCTTTTGATCTGAGAAAGTGTGAGATTGCATGTCATGCATGCAGTTGTTGGATTGCTCAATGGTATCTGTCCACATCCTCTCTAGTCTAACCTCAATACTGTATCCCTTGAACTTTCTGCAGTTATATTTCAACCATTCAACCCTCAACCTCTGCAAAACTGGCCAAATTCACTAGGCAGCACAAACCTATTTATAATTGAACATTTGTAATAAAACTTCCAACACTGAGAGTCTTTGAAGGAAATGGATCTTGGAGTAGGAATATACATCTTGTTCAGCAACAGAGTTTGGAAATCCATAAAGCCAAAGATAGCCTGCCTTACAGGAATTTGTGTTTCTTCCCCAACTTTGCTGCTCCATAGATGTCAAGCCATTAGCATGTCTTACAGATTGAGTAATATCTGCATTTGTTTGGTTATGAGCTGAGGGCCAGTTAACGGTTTGGTTAAAATGTTCCACCATTGTGGAATTGTCCAATGTGTTAAAATGTTTGGTTAGAAGCTTGGCTGCGTTGGTGTCTGGTGAGAATGATGTCAATGGCACAGATTTAGTTTCAATTGCCGGAATCATTGGTTTTCTTAATCTTGACTCCATTTTATGCTTTAACTCAGCTAAACTGCTGATATGTAATGAAACAGAAGAGCCTCTGAGGAGTTTTCCAGAGTAGTACATGGCCAGCTGACTTTCTCTTTCTGTATTCAAAATAATGAAAGCTTCGCCCATTTCACCACCACCCTCCGGGATGTGTAAGCCATGAAAAAATGTGCGGATATCTTTAGATCCTGCTTCGTGCAAACGCAGAACCACTATTGTCATGATCAGTCTTCTTGTAAATCAATGGGATCTGTTGATCAGATGTCTCCTGTAAATCAATAGGATCTGTTGATCAGATGTCTCTTGTAAATCAATGGGATCTGTTAATCAGATTTCTCTTGTAAATCAATGGGATGTGTTAAAAAAGTCATAAGACATTTTTTTTAAAATCAGCTTGACTTTTTATGGTACCACCTCAAGAATAAGAACAAAAAAATCCAGTTTACAAACTACTCCAACTCAAAATAAAAACTTTAGACAAAAGTTTATGAGAACACCCGCGCAAGCATCATCTCTGATCAGACATACGTAGAGGATTATAAAGAGCGCGCTGCGCCTTCTGGGTAACAAACAGGGGCGAGCTACGTCTTCATACGTCATCTGTACCATGGCGACAGGGACGCTAAGAGGGTTCCTGTGTAGATTGTCCATCATATTCCTGTTAAAACTGCACATTTATTCCTGCCAGCAGTTCTCTATATCCTTTCAGCAGCCTTTAAATTGTGATGGGAAAAGCTATTTTGATATTTCGAGTCTTTCTTGTGTGAAATGCGGACCGAATCAAATTAAAAGTAAATCGGGTAAGCGCAGCTAGCCAACGCACGTACAGATTGGGTTATTGGTATTGTTTGACCAACCAACCCCGTAGATTATAGACGTAAATGTAAAATGTATAGCCTGAGTAAATGTAGCCTGGAGTATGTTACCTCTTCAGTGCTAACTCGATAGCGAGCTAACTGCAGCCGCGCATGTAATCAACGTTAACAAACGCATAAATGCATAGACGCATGCAGTGTGTTTACTTGATGTGTTTATTTGTCTTTATTTAAAGTGAAACTTGTATATACTTACATACAGTGGGGTTCAAAAGTCAGAGTCCCCATGGAAAATCTGGGATTTAAAAAGTCCAGAAAGTTGTAAGATTTTCAAACAATACGACAGCATGATAATACGCGAATAACAAATAATGATCCTTCTGCACTATTTTGTGAGGTCGCAAGTTAAATAAGCAAACATTTCCGTGCTTGAATCGAAACACACACGAGTCTTGCTTTTGGAAACATTCTCACATCATTTTGGGATAACATGGAGGAGGGACATAGCAAATAAAATGTGATTTTCTTTAATTCTCCTTTTTTGCTATATTTTATTGGTTATATAAAGCCTAACGAAAAGAAAAACTTTGGAAAAAATGCAAAATAGAAGAATTTTCACCAGTGGACTCCAAATTTGAGCCCTGCTGTATACTAAATATTTCACCAGTGTTAAATAACATGTAGCCTGTGTTATTTCTGCTTTACAGGACTAACGTGTGAGTGTCAGACTGGTTTTAGGGTGTTGTTCAGTAATGGGGCATCCATCACATGTCAACAGTGTCCTGACGCTAATCAGGTACCACATTGTATTTAAATTACTAATTTCCTAACATATATGTGAAATATGTCTATTAAGAATGTAAAAGTGTAATCAATGTAAATATAGCCATTTATGTGAACCATTTATTCTACTGCTATAGTGACATTTGTCTGTGTGTCGACCTGTAAGCCTCCTGTCCCCTTCTTAAACCACCAGACTAAAAATGGTAAACAGATAATAAATAATAGTGACATGTATATAATACACTAACCAACCTACTATAGTGTTTTGGTATCATTGAGGCTTTGAGATTGATTCTTCATAGTGGTGATAGACATGTTAACATAACATGTTAGACATAACATGTTGCTATTGTGTTATTGTATATTTAGAAGAGTTACATTATATGAGAATATGATTACTCTCATTCACAGGGGGTCACACAGGATGGGTATGGCTGTATCCGATGCCCAGGAAGTGTGAGTGAAAATGGCAAGTGCCAGTGTCCTAAGGGAAGCGTGCTGGGTAGGTGCCTGTCATTTTAGTTTGATGCAGTTGAGTATGCAAATGCGCTCAGCAACCACACTTTAATTGTAATGTTTGCATCTGTGTTTGTCAGTGGAAAGAGATGGGAATGGGAATCCATTAAATGAAGCCCGGTGTGAAGTATGCAGTGCAACAGAGCCAGCTTTCTCTGCACCAGATACAACAGGCAACAAGTAATTCTGCTGTTCCTAACAATGGCCAACTGTCTTTACATACTTTCATGTCTCCCCAGCTAACAGGGAATATTCTCAAAACATTGGCTAACATTTTCTAAAAGTTCTCTCAAAGTTAACAAAATCATTCTTGCAGTACCATTAGTAAAAAAGTTTTTAAAGTTGTATATCACATGCATTAAATATGTTATTCTTAAGTTTTTAGTGTAACCTTTTAAAAATGTTACAGAATTAAAAAGAAATGTTTGAATAACATTCTTATAACCAAGCAAAACGTTTTTAGACGTTAATACAACGTCTAAAAAACTTCTTTAAAAATAACAATTTTTACGTTTTTGTAACTTAATGTAAATGTTACAGACTCTTACAGCCTGAAATTGTTAGCTGGGTCAGGAATGGTTCATTATGACCTCTTTCTGGTACAATTTCTCATGTTGTGTGTGTTTTTGTATACATAGATGTGTGAGATGTGAGGACTCGTTCATTAACTCGTCGCAGTCATGTATGTGCGGGTCCTCAAACATACTGGTGAGATTCTCATATATGCAGTGAATTTGCTTATGTCTATAGAAATGCGTGTATTTTTACTGGTAGGATGAGTCTAACAAGGGATTTGTTGCATTATTCACAGTCAGGAGGGATGTGCTTCCCTCTTAACAGTCTGCCTACCTCTGTAGCCTCCAATGTGATCTATTCTCAGTTGGTAAGAATTCAAAGTTATTGGTTTATCAATATTTATTTGTCCATTGTTAGTGGGCTGGATTACAGTGTAATGTGTGGATGTGTTACACAGGCTCTTGTTGTTCAGTCAGCTTGGTTTTCAAACTTTATGTATTCTTCAGCAGCTGCCTGTTTGGTAAGTTCACAGATATACAAGTTTGCTTTATTTCACAAGGGTGGCTTTCCATTGACTTCTGTTGGTTTTATCCTAAATATGATATTAATTGTAGCTTTATGTATTTTGTCTGCTTAATACTTCACATTAGCAGTATTCTGCTAAGTATATCTGAAGATCTGATTCTGTTTTATAGTTGTTCTCGAACCGTACAGCTTGTCAAGCTTTAGGGAACATTTGTGTGATGAACATGCACTCCTCCAGCACCATCAGCAACGATGCCTGTGGCCTCTACAACACAATCTACAGAGCAACAGCTGCTCAGGGTAGCAGTCAGGACATCTCCTACTGGTAACACACATACAGATACCATATAGTCTGTTGCTTACCATTTGTCATTCAGTCATTGAGCGTTGTTATTTGCTTGGATCAATGAGTACTGTGCCTTCATATTTTACCTGTACTTCCTAGCCATTCTGCCTAATCCTAAACTGTTCTTGTATGAAGTTAAGCCACATAAGATCCTCTTCAGGAATAGGGATAATGTGTAGGCTATTTGAAATGACTAAACCAGAGACAAAGTAATTTATCAATACATTTACTCATAAATAATACCAACATGTTCTACATAAAATGATCTTACTGCTTTTTAAAAAACTTATATGAATGATTTAAGATTCAATCCAGAATATCTGAAATTAAATGTTAATCTAAATTGTATGATTACAGTTGATTTGATGTTAGAGCTATGTATATCATAGTCTTTTAGAAAGTTTCTCTGTCATTATCTATGAAATATCAAAAGTGCCAGCTGTTATGACACCCATCTAATAGGCAAAAGAGGCCAGTTTGCTTGTTTTTTGTGACACTCATAGACTCTGTTGTGACTCTAGGAGGTCTAACCTGCCCTGGCTGTATTATGGAGAACAGCCTGGGTTAGCGTCCCGGATATTACAGAGCGAGCCACTTCCTGTTGGTTTCAGCTTTAAAGGTGCACAAAAGGTGAACAGTGCTGGATAATAAAACATGAAAATGTAGAACACAGTTGATCATTAATGTTTACAGACTCTTTATCCTTCCTCTCAGAACACTAACATCGAGCTGCTGGCTGCTGTGTACTCAATGCGTGGGGACTTTCTGAGGTGGGAGACCGTCGGTGGAGGAAACCTGCAGGTATGCAGACAAGACCAGTGTCAGCTGTGGTCTGATCACTGTCTTTTATAATTTGGTTTGGTCAAATTTGTTAAGGTGTGTTCGTGGTTTCTCTTGGTGGAATGAGGTCTAGAATACACAGAGAAAATTATCTGTTAACATTCCTGTTCATCTCAGAGGAGCAATTGAGATGCCACAAAACAAATGATTTTTGTTATATGATTTTTGTTTATGTTACAAATGATTAATTTTATAATAACTACTTAGTCAATCTGCGAAAATGGTGCTCATTTGATTGTCAGCTTTATTCGTAACAAACAAGGACCTACATCAGACAACATAGTCTTGACAGCTAGAACGAAGTGGTTTTGTTGACGAAGGGAGGTAAGAAACAGAAGGTCCGTTCCCATCAGTTCTTAGAAAATAAAGCACACGAAGCACACAAAATATAGACTCATATTCATATTCAATACAAAACAGTAGAAGGTTACACTAGAGAAGCAATAGTCATAATAGCCATATGAACATAAAATGTTTTACAATTACAATATACAGCTTCTTTTGAGTGGCTGATGGTGAAGAAAGATGCTTTTTGGAATTAGATGGTGTAACAACAGCGTCTAACCCATGTTAATCAGTTGTACTGGGCTAGGAGATCTTGTAATTTTGAACACAAGTGTTTATCCTTTACAGCTTTGTCCAGACACACCTACCAGACAACAGTCTGCCTTCACATTTGGGATGTCCTACAGGCAAAGTGTGAGTGTTTTCTTCTTCAGTCCTACCTTCTGTTGTGGATTCATATGTGTGTTATACTGTATTTTGTAGTCTGTGAATGCGATTTCATTTTCCTGTGAATACGTAGAAGTGTGCTGAAGGTCTTGTTGTCTTTCTTTTAGTGTGTGCTCTCTGTGTCAGAGCTTCTGATTGGTTATTCAGAGCCTGTGTTCTATGACATCTTCCTGGTCATTCAGAAGGCCCAGGAGGTCACACAGCTTCTTGCAGTGCCTCTCCTAAATGTCAACCAGCAGTTCAATGGCCAGTTCATTAATCAGGGTACAAATTCATCATATCATTAACATATATGAAGACTTTAGCTTAGCTGTTTCATCGCCATACCAACTTCTCCTCTGGCAGGATCTAATATAAATAACTGGTATCTCACCCGGAGGCTGATGCTTGTGGATACATTGAGCGGAAGAGAAAAGTCTCTGGATTCTACACCCAGAGTCATTCGTGTGGCCTCTAACATTAAGGTTGGGTAAGTGATACATACTCGCAAATCCATAAAGCCCATGTTTTGTGAGATCACATTAATCTTAGTGTGCTGCATTGAACAGGTTTCAGCTGGTGCCAAATACACAGAAAGGACAGGTGTATCCCCCTCTGATGACTGTGGGTTACTCAGATATACTCATCACTGACCCCAGCACACAGACTGTTACAGTAAGTCTGCAGCAAGTTTTTAAATGCGAGACTGTATGCTTGTCTTGGACCTTGAATCATTACTTTAAGTCACTTTGTACGAAAGCATCACAAGTCTCTGCCCACATGCCAGGATATTACACATATATGCTTTGTCTCCAAAAAAAAGCTTCACAATTTCCAGCATGTATTTTTGTATATACAGGTGTCATTCTCTCTGGAGTATACGATGGACCAGAACGAGGCTCGAATCAAAACTGATGTGAGTCCAGAATTGGGACTGAAATTCAGTTGTATTTTAGGGGAGTTTACATTGCAATGCTGTGTGTTCATTCATATGTGAAATCGAATCCAGATTGCTCTTGGCGTGCTGGGTGGGGTGGCTGTTGTACATTCTTTATTAAAGACGGCAAGCTGGAAGAGAAGAATCGCATCTCCTCTTGTTGACCTGCAGGTATGTGTTCATGTTCAGAGATGATTATAAGCAAACACAATACACCACATAATAATGACTCTTTCTGTTTCAGACCATTCTGAAATTCCTGTTGTTCTATGCTGGTGATCTGGCAAATGTTTTCTTCATCGTCACTGTGGGAACAGGACTCTATTGGCTCATTTTCTTTAAGGTTTGCAATAAAGTGCAGGGAATTTTGAAGAGTGTGTATATCTTTGTAAATCTTCATTTATTCACCCTTGTGTTGTACCAAAACCCTCTTCCTTCCAGTCCACAAAATGACACATTCTGAAGACTTAAATAAAATTAGGAAAATTAATTAGTAAATTAGGAAAGAATTCTAAATTTCTAGATGAACTGCTAAGTAGGTTGTATGTGTGACATGCACATGCATAAGTGTTATATTAGGTGTTATATTCTAGTCCATTCTGAATACTAATTAATCTCATGAGTCTTTGTTTCTCCTTGCTCTTCTCTCTCTCAATATTGATCAGACGGTGGAGGCAAGTCTATCACCTTTTCTGTTGTTACCTTTGTCTTGTTAATGTTCTGTTAATTCACCCACTTTCTAGGTATCATTTTAGTTCCTCTGATTTTATTCTCTTTTATTCACTGTCCTGTCACATGACATTTTATCTAGGGTTTGAAGTGTATACCTTCCTGTATTTTTGATGGTGCTTTGTAGGACTCAAGATAGCTGTATATCAGCAAGAGTTTTTTGTGTATGTTCAGGCCCAGCAATTTGTGTCCGTGTTGCTGCCATTATCAGCTCAGGAAGAACGTTTTGTTGTTTACGTTGGCTGTGCCTTTGCATTAAAGGTGACTACATCTTCTTACATTCCATGTTACTTGACCTAACTCAAGTAATAGTTAAATATAATAGTTATTCTTCCTAACCCAACTCTTGCTCTGTGTTACAGACTGTGCAATTTCTTCATAAGCTCATTGTGCAGATGTCTGTGGATATTTTCTTTATAGACTGGGAGAGACCTCGTGGTAAAGCCAGTAAACATGTGGAAGGTATTTGCACTGCAGTGGGCTTCTCAGGTGCCCTCTTTCAGAAGACGTTGCTTTATAATAATTTTATATTTTGTTTTCAGGCTCTGGTGAGGGAAAGACTCAAGCATCTCCTGTTAGTATTTGGAGAACATACTTTGTGGCCAATGAGTGGAATGAGATTCAGACCGTTCGCAAGATCAGCCCAACTTTTCAGGTCATGGCCGTGCTCTTCTTTCTGGAGGTGAGGTCCTAGGCAACGTTTTACATTTATACAATTGGCACACACTGTTTTCCAAAACAAGTTCTAGTGCATATATGTTCATTTGCCTGTTTCCTAGGATTAAAACCCATGACCTTGCCATTGGTAGTACCATGCAACATGAACTATTATGATAGTCATGTATCAGTTGAACACATTCTTATCACCACAGCACCTGTTATAAGTTTAATCAGAATACCGTCCGCTAGTTTAAACAGACTGCTGTCTACTGTTTGTGTTGAGTATAAAGCATATAAAATGTTCAAAACCTGTGAAAACCTGTTGCGTTCAGGTGGTGGGCTTCTCAGGCTTGGCTCTTAGGGATCCCTCATCCAATCTGAACCGATCTCCTGAGGCATACATACCTCCCTACAGCCTTATACTCCGCTATGGTGTGGCATCTGCTTTGTGGCTCTGCATTGGCTTAATACAGGTGATAGCATATTTACATACACAAAGACAAGCAGCTATAAACAGGGGAACCTAAAATCACATGAAAAATCAGGCAAAATAAAACAAGGAAACATGAATTCAAATATAAAAAGGCAGAATTAATTAATAATTTCTATTTAATAAACATTTTGTGACATTTACCATGTGTGAAGTCTTTCTTACATGGTGGTACTTTTATTCAGTAATACTTAATATTCCCATGGTACTTGAAATATTTTTCATATAACTAATATTTGTTAAGCGCACTGAGGTATGACTAACCTTTATTAAGGTCTGTAGTTAGAGATTTGTGGGGCAACAGAAGAATGAGAAGTGAGATGATTCGGTGAAACTGTGCAGAAAATATCTGCAGAGACTTAAAAAAGAAAAAAAAAACCTCACTGCCAGTTAGATCAGTCAGATTACTGATTACTAAATAAAGAGGTTTTGAGTGCAACAATCTGGTGTACAGTCAAAATCTAGAAAAAACAGGATGGCAGTTAAAGGGGTGAAAATGATGATGCTAAGAATAGACAGAAACTGAAACAATTCACGCCACTTGTCATTTAAGCAAAAGGAGATGTGAAAAAATTATGATTTTACCAGATAAAGACAGATCAAGAAGAATTACCAGACACAGCAAGAGTAAGGAGATGTTGGATTGATATAACCACACGTCTCTTGGTTTTCCTTTGTAATAAAGCTACCTCAGCAATAGCCAGTTTTAAATAAAATTTATCATATAAATCCCAAACAAGGTCATGAATGCTGTTTTGAACAAATACTTTCCGCCACAACTATTTTTACTGATGTTAAAATGAACAAAAACGTTTGAGGAGAACATTTAAGTCAGAGCATTTATCTTTGCCGAGAGAAAAAAAGTTAATTGTCATGATGATAATGTAATTTGTGATTTAAAAAATTACATTGAGTAAGACATGCAAAATGGTATGCAAAATCCCCACTGTATTTTCATAAATACTGAATGTATGAGTCAGACCAAAGTACATTAACAAATGAAAGCAGTCTTGCCTGTAGAGTTAGTCATGTGCTTTTTGCTGTACTAACTATATGCAACAAAGAGATAAACAGGTGCTGGAGACTTTATCCAGTGAAGACCAGAAGTTTTGGATTGCTTTTAGCAGTAGCCCGAAGGAAAGATGTAGACCATGAACATGCGTCTACACATCTACAGACGGCCCCCAACTTACAGCATGGGAGGGGCCACCAACAACCATTACTTGTTGCTGTGTTCATCTTAAATGCCTATTGCAATTAAAATCACTTTAGCATTTAATATTAGGATAGGGGAGAGAAAATCTTTCATTTTAGCTAACACACTTATCTCACCTTGTATTTGTGTGAGCTTTTGACCTGTGTGCTGTTTCATGTTCCTGTTTGTGCCATTTTGCTTTAGGTGATATTCTTTACGGTGTTTCACGAACGCTTCGTTGAAGACAAGATCCGCCAGTTTGTGGATCTATGCTCCATCAGCAATGTGAGTATTAGGCTAGAATTTGTCTTTATAGTGAGCAACAGGGACCAGAGACCATGTTTCATAGCTAATAAGTTGACAATTTTAGACTATGTGAAAGTAAAATTTTTTTGACTGCTTTTTAAATGTATGTGTACTGGTTAGATCTCAGTGCTGCTGTTGTCTCATCGATGTTTTGGCTACTACATTCATGGGCGTTCTGTTCATGGTCATGCTGACACTAACATGGACGAGATGAATTCAAACCTGAAGAGGGAGGCGGTAAGACAGAGATGATCTTACAAACATGTAACAATAGAATTATGAATGGTACACTCACATGCTGATATTATGTGTTTCTCTGTTAGGAGAATCTGTGTGGCCAGAGAGGACTGTTGCCAAACACAGACACTCAGACGTTTCAGATTTCAATTACCAACCGCTTACGAGCACAATATGACCGGATACTTGAGCCACTCAGCAGGGTATAAACACACACGCACACACTCATGTTTACCTAGTTAAATAAAGCCATACTGTAGACGTCTTTTATTTTTATATAAAGGTAATGATAATTTCTAAACACTTACCCTAAAGGAACACATTCACATTTAGGCTGACACTTATATCCAAAGTGACTTAAAGCACCCTCAGTGTATACATCTTGAACCCACAATGCTGGTGTTTTAGGTGTCATACTCCACCAGTTGAGCTACTGGTAGAGCATTGCGTTATCAGCGCAAAAGTCGTGGGTTTGAATCTTAGGGAAGACACATACTGATAAAATATAGAACTTACAGTGCATCATAGCTATACATTTTAGCATTTAAGTTGCTTGACATGTATAGTTATGATGCCCTATAAGTTGCTTTGGATGAAAGTATCTGCCAAATGTGTAAATGTAATTGTTTTTGGGATAATTTTGTCCCTGAACACACACACACAAGGCATGTTTCTTAAGTGTGATTGATATTATCTTAACCCCTACAGAGAAACGGGCCATCAAGATTGGTGGATGTTACAGCCAATTCATGTGAGCAGAGCATTAAAGCATACCATACCATGAACAGATTCCTGGGCTCAGTCATTGATCATGTAAGGATTTCACTCATTGTTAAGTGTGGTTTAGTGAAATTTTGTTTTAATTCTGAATGCTGTTTTCTTCAGGCACATCGTGAGATGGATTACATCGTGAAAGATAAGCTACTATTCGAGAGAGTTATCGGTATGGAGTTCATAGAGCCATTGGATAAAAGCATCTTTTACAATGGTAAACATACTCTGAAAATCATGTATACAAACATACATACAAACTCCAGTCTTACATTTGTTTAAGCCGTATTTATTGTTTACTGTTTAAACATTCTGCTTCTTTACAATGTTCTTCAAAAGGCTTTACAAACCCTTTATTTTTGAGAGGGAACATGATTACTCTTAAATGTTTTGAGTGAATATTTGTGTTTATCTTTCTTCAGATGATTCTCATTCATTCGCTGATGTCCTTTTTTATGGTAATGAGGCTGTGCTGTTGATTTTTGACACACTGTTTTTCTGTGTGGTGGACCTGGGCAGTCAGAACTTCATTCTAGCAGCAGTGTTAACATACCTCCAGCAACTGGTTAGTATTTGTGTAAGCGTTAATACTGTTTTATCCTGTAGTTTTAAAGTGATGTTGATTAAGGTAAAATTTATCTCCCTCAGATCTTCCGGCTAATCCGAAATGCAGTAGGCCGCAGGAACCTGGCCACCAAAACTCTGGTTGACAGACGGTTTCTTATTTAGTTAATTTATGTTTTTTTTGTTGTCTTGATATTGTCGCTACTTTTATGTCTTGCAGCTTTATCTTTCACGCAAGATTTTTTTTCTACAAACTTTTGCGTCGTTTTTGATTGTCAATACTTGTTTTTTATATTTAAATGTTTTTGATTCATTAAATCAGTACTTGGATTTTACATGACTGGTTTCTACAGTGTTTCTGACACTACTTGTTAGCATATGAATAGGTGTTTATAATTAAAATATTTATAGATGTTACTTGTCATATATGAAAAATTAGTAGAATTCTACATATAAAGATTTTGTTGTTCTTTGAAGGGATGCAAGCCAAATTCTTGGATTTAAGCACCTAGGTTAAACCTTTTACTTTTGACCTGTTCCAGCAGTGTTGTACATTTCAGATCAGAATGGTTTTCATCTATTGACAGCCATACCTCTAAACATTGTTTTTCCTTTTGAAAATCGACCATGTTGTCACTGAGGCCCCAGCGAGGATTGAACTCGCGACCCCTGGTTTACAAGACCAGTGCTCTAACCACTGAGCTATGGAGCCAGACTTCTCGTATTTAAAGGGGTGTGTCTAATATGTACCTGCAGCTTTGCAGGCTACATCTGTTGTTGTATAGTTTAGAGTTAGACGGGCTGACAAAGGTTGTCTTATCTGTGATGCATGACAACATTCTCATTCTGCATAACTCAAACAGTAGCTCAGTGAAGACATCAAACATGTCCTTTATCAGCAATAAGTCCAGGAGCTATCCCAGCTTTTTTACTAGCTAAAAACTATTCAGGTATGGGAAATCGCCCTATATAATTACAAACATCATAATTTACATGAAACATAATTACACGTTTAACCTAATAAAAACGAAGTTCCCTCAAGTACACTGGCACATTGTGACATCATTTATATTAGTGAGAATATTTTATCTGCCTGCTCGTCAGATATGTTTTGGTTTCTTGTATTGGCTTAACAGTGTAGTGTATTTGGCAACATTAGATGTTTAGCCCAAAGGGAAAAATCACGCACAATTTGATGTTATTAATCATACGTGTTTTATGGATTTTACCTGATGCAGTAGAGTTAAATTAGACTAAATTACAGACTGAATTACTCGTCCGCCGGATATTCAGCGGATCGCTTATCAACTCTAAGAAATGTTACTTTTCTGGCCTTGAAAAGATAATATTCTTACTATAATACAGTACTACAGAGCAGGTAACGAAATCAATGCAGTTTAAGTGACAATAATGTGAGCAATAATAAAGTGAGCAATAAACATCGAAACAATTCTCAGTAATAAACACGCGGGTGTATTGATTAAGCTACAGGGGGCATATATTACTACACCAAACAAATAAACATACATTAAACAAAACGAATACATAAAACATAAATAAGTAACGAATGGCAGGATTAAATCGGCTAACCACTTCTGCATGAACCATCAGTTAAACGCAGTTATTTGGTAGTCTGTCGGATACTTGCATTGAACTCAGATGTGCTGAAGCAAGAGTCCGGGTGTGAGTGAGGGATGTTGCCGGTCCTGATGCGGATAGAAGTGAGGCGGCAGGTCGCTGGGTCCTTCTTCATTTGCATGCTTCTCATGTTGCTGGAAAGTTTGTGCATTTGACCTGAATCTAAAATAATAAGCGTATGATGCCAGATGCATTCACAGACTATACTGCATCAGTCAGTAAATTAAGAAAGAAGCATTTATAATGTAAACATGACCAGGTTTGACACACGTTAGCATGCAATTTATCTGAGAATATCCCTGATGTGTATTGAAAGTCCTTCAGTCTCTTTATGAAAACTGATTTATTAAATGTTATGAGCTCTGACCTGAGAACAGTCACCTGGTTTCAGGAAGATTCTCAGGGGGCGTTGGAAAAACATCTAAAAGATGTTAGAGTAGGAAGGCAGAGAGTATCCGCGCTGTTTCTTGGCTTCTGTTTACAATGACGATGAGGAGTTTACCTCCTCCTTTGGGCATTCTTCTGTCAGGGGTGAAAGAGGAAAAAAGGCCAGAGGTGTTCTGGTTGGCCATAAAGCCATGAGTGGTATGTGGGGGTACAGACTCTCTGGTGCCGATGGGTAACCATCGATCTCCCACTTGAAATCCTATGGCCTCCATGTATTTAATAATCCAGCTGGTAACCTTTGGTCAGACCAGACACTACAACAGTAACTTAACAGTGTGTTGGGATGGGATCCTGACTGATCCCATTTTGGTCTAGTGTGTTTATTCTATAGTAATATATGCATGCTTGCTTAAAATTGACTCTACAGTCTTGCTCAGGCCCCAGCGAGGATTGAACTCACGACCCCTGGTTTACGAGACCAGTGCTCTAACCACTGAGCTATGGAGCCAAGACCTGGGGGGTGTTGTACTTATTTCCTTATAAAAGGTAGTCTACCTAGGGGGTGTGTCTGTCTATTGTGTGGCTTTGTGTTCTCATTGTCTAACAGTAAACAGATCAATATGCCATAAATTACATAGCTGCACATTTTGTGGTAAAAAGTAATTACATGACTTTCAACAAGTACTACGAACGGATCTGCCATACATACCTACTGCGAGAAAGCTATAACAGCACTTTGCAAAACTATTTTAACAAATTTGTAGCTGTTTGTAACAAATTCAATTTCAAAGTCCTGGGGTTTCTCATGCTATCCTTACAAACATAAATTAGCTCTTTGTCAACACTTCCCCTAGTAAGACTAGAAGATAAATAGAGAATGAGAGAAATACTAGCAAGGAAACAATACCAAAACAATCTGTATGGTAATTCTAAATAAAGAACTCTAATGAATGCAGTCCCATTTCAATTTTGTTGATACTTTAAATTGAACGAATTAACAGGAAAACCTAAGAATAAACAAATGGTTGTTATTTTGCATGGCTTTATTTTTTACCCTATATCTGTTTTTCATTATTGAAATGTTTGTAAAGTAACTTTGTTTGCTGAGTAAACCGCCTTCAACAGCAAGCACTCTGTATTGTTGACTATTCATAACTGCTCAACTGCTCAAAAGTTGATTTATGCACCTCTCCAAACATTGTGTTGCTTCTACCCATACCACAACTGATGTGAGTGGTGACATTCAATTAGAGAGACAAATCCCATAGTTTTAGACCAGTTTTTTTAAATTATATAAGCAAGAAAGACATTTTTCATATCTCTGGACCAGCAAGTGGCACAGTGATGAAACTCTCCATGTACCCTTAAGTAATTTTTTAACGTACCAAGTTTTGTGTCAATATACCAAAGTTTGCCAAGATACAGCCTCATATCCATTTTTGCATTCTCACCGTAAAATTCGTAGACATTGTGTATGAGAACAGTAGGGGCTATCAACACAAATTCCATAACCTTCCTTTGGGTTTCTAGATGCTACATACCAAATTTCATTTAAGTGTTGTAGGAAGAGTTTGAAAAAGTAGTTATTTTGGAAAATTTAAAACGGCCAGAAAATGTGCAAAATGAGAATGACGAAAAGTGGAAAATTATGTCATAGGGTGACATAACCCCATATCTAGGGTTTACAAGTCAAAAGGTTTGAGCATAAACATATGTGAAACTTTGAACGGTTGGTAGCGCTAGAGGGTTTAAGATACAGTCTTTAAATTTGCTATGGGAACATTTGAGACTGGCCTCTATCTGTGTGCCAAATTTCACAACTTTTTACAACAGATACAAAAGAGGTCTTTGTCCCTTCTGGGCTTGACACCTAATTATAATTCATAGTTCACAGCTGAGTTCATACCTGGTGAATGAGCAAGTATATGGAAAGAACAATTCTGTATGGTGTGACATTACATGACCAATGTGTGAAGATTCAGCAGAGAAATGACACCAAATCAGAATGTTTGTTTACGCATTAATGCATGACTAACTTTAATATGTAAGAATAAGCTTTTATAGTGTAATGTCATCTTTCACGTATCATCATGTGTCTTTTATTTTGAAATTATATTTGCCTAACTGTTCTACAAGAAAAAGTTGCCCCGCCCCATCATCCAGACCTTGCTCTGGGGTCCTTTCCTGTTTGTTGCACTGACTCAGTGAACCTTAAAAGGACAGCACCTTAAAAGCAATTTGGTAAGTAACTAATCATATGTCATTTTCACTGTACTTAACATTTGTTTACTTAACACTGTACTTTTAACATTCTTTTACACGAAAAGCTAACTTCAATTTGAGTAGAGTAATTGTTCAAAATCTATGGAATAAATTAAAATTAAAAACAATAACTGATACAATAAACTATAACATATGATAATTAATTCTATTACTGTACGGAATTAATTACATAAATTGCTTTAGGAAAATATTTATTGCCTTATTTTTGCTGTGAACATGTTGGTACTTGCCCAGAGTTTCGATTTCCACAGAAACCAGACACCAGGCAGATTAGCTATATAATAAAATATTTCGGCAGAGTAATCTGCTCATTATTTAATTTGAGCAAAATCCTTTCAATGAAATTGTATCAGTATTTTCGGTCACATTATCTTACATTGTTGATACAAAATTATATACATGTGGAAGTATGTAGTAGTTACTGTAATTCTGGCAGTTACAGGAACAAAAGAAAATGTTCTTGTAAGTGTTATGAACACTTAATTAAAATATTACTAAAGGAAATACCTCCATTCATCCATCCATCCATTTTCTACTCAACTTATCCCTGTTGGGGTTGGTGGAGCCTATCCCAGTTTTCTCAGGCCGAGGCAGGGAAGTACCCTGAACAGGTGGCCAATCTTTCACAGGGCAAATAAAATACATACATGATTGTAGTAATTTAAATCTCTGTTATTCTCAGTTTTAAAAACTGTATACACAAGTGAGAGGCAATGTCTTTTGAAATGTCTCTTGGTTCAAGTATTACATACCGAAGAATGCAAAACAAAAAACAATAAAAAAATTCAATATTTTCTATTCTTATGCAAGTTATTATACTTTCATTTCAGAAGAGGTTTCATCTTTAAATTAGAGGTTGTCAAAAACTTTTTAAAAAATGGATCGGCCCAATGACAGAGGACACATGGAAACATTTTTTACAGGGCTGCACCTAAAACTTGATGATCTTAAAAAAAGGAATTTTCAAAATCGTTACTTATACAAACAAATCCCAATATACCCTAAGAATGTTCAGTTCCAAGTGTTATACCTTCGGCATGACACTAACCTCAGTGGACATTATGGCATCATAACTGAAGGTGGGTTCAAAAAGCTGATGCATGGATCAGGAACACGTGATCTAGTCTGGTGGAGCCTGGACGTTTCAAGACAGGACATTTCAAGAGCTGAGCATCAATACTTGCAAGAACACAATGTTTACCACCCAGTTAAACCTTTCCTGCACAAGTTCACCTCCTCTCCAGCCTTCCTGTCATCTTCTCGCCTGGGGAACTTTCGCTTCAGGATGTCCATCCCTGAGCTGCTAGAAACCTATCAAAATCAATTCTGCGAGGGCCAGGAGCCCGACATTCGTGTTTTTGAGACTGTGGTCTATAAGCAGGAAGTGATGTATTCCATCTTGATTCATGATCCCAATGCTCGAGAACAGTTCTCAGAGTATCCCCTACTTCAAGATACCCCAGATGCAGTGTGTGTGTTCCATGATAACACCATTATCTGGAAGGCACAGGCAATCAGTGGAACACACAGTTTTAATCTGTCTTCTAACATGAAAGCTATTCGGCAGCCTAAAAAATTCCGTAAATACTACATGTGGGATCACATTGGAGTTGCATTCCATGTTCCAAATGGACAGATTTTTCACTTCGGAAGAAATAAATTGATTGAGAGTCTCAGACTCTGTGAGGGAGCAAAGCCAAAACTTAACAGAGAAGAATTTGTGCAGTGTGATTTTTACCGCATCAGGCCTGAGTAATCAGGCCAGTATCAGAGCTACAGGCTGCTTATTTGTCTCCAGTAACAGTA
This sequence comes from Chromobotia macracanthus, assembly GCA_036877525.1. NCBI lineage: Eukaryota > Metazoa > Chordata > Actinopteri > Cypriniformes > Botiidae > Chromobotia > Chromobotia macracanthus. The sequence goes on along the minus strand of JAZGTH010000015.1, from coordinate 7,171,990 downwards.
ATAGCTGTGCTGTAGGACCCTTTAAAAATAAATCTTCTTTAGTCATTAAAGGAAAAAAATCAGTTAAAAAAAGCAAATTCATTATTGATGTCATTCATTATCAATTTCATTATTATTACTCTCAAGATTTTCATTGGATGATGTTAAGATATGTGTAAGATACAGACTTAAATGTAACTTTCAGAAGAACTGAAAATGAAAGTGTTTGGACCGCTGTTACAGCACTTCTCTGTAATTTTAATTCTTGACAGGCTCAGTCCCCTTTTATTTTAATTTCAGGAGAAACATGAGGGGAAGTATGTTTACAAAATGCTTATAGATTTCGAAGATTATATCCTGTGCTGTTGTTTAGACTGTAGTTTTTTTTTAATCACTAATGTCAAAGGATGTCAGTTTTGTGGAGGGCATATCTTGCTAAATAAATGACTGCTCTTTTACTACTGGAGTGTGAGAGTGTGTTGTACTCTGTCTATGCTGCATAAATAAAGCAAGTTTGGTAAGGAAAATCATTCTGGCCTCCGTTTATTTGAGACTGCCATACATAAGATGCCAAGAAAATTATATTAATTCACAAACGCACACACACACAATGACAGTTAGGTCTAGCAAAACCATAGACAAAACAGGTGAGTAGATACTTCCTTTGTTGAAAGCAGTAAACACAACTCTTAAACAAAAATTGCCTCTAAAAGTATTCTTGCATTTGCTTCCCCCAACTCTTATGTCTGATGATGGAAATTGTCCTAGGTCTTATTACATCTATGTATATTTAAAGTATGTGTGCTTAAAAAGTATTGTTCACATTCTCAGTTCAGTCATTTGTTTAACACATTTGTTGGTTTCATGATTTATGTTGAACATCCGTACACATTTACGCAATCTTTCTTCTATTTGAAACAGGAAACAGGGACGCAAAGAACAGCATCTTTCAGTTGCGTGAGCTGAGCATCAAGTGCCGACAGCAGACTTCCCTGAAAGTAGGTCAAATGCTACGAAATTTATGCGAAATATAATGTTCAATATGATCATATCGGTGGTAATGGTGGTAATCCGGAAACTTGCGGAGAAGAAGTAAATCGAAACTTAAATGTTTTCAAGAAAATCTCTCGATCTGAAAGCCCACAATGTATTTGGAGTATACATTCATAGCATTAAAGCAACAATCCGTAACTTTTGTGCTTTAAAATGATCAAAAATCGACTGAGCGAGTACAGAAACGATAAGTTTTATCATTTGAGCTGCCTGGTCTGATAATTCGCGGGTAACATCAGATTGGCTTCGTTTGATTTCGATGCACGTAAAGAAAAGTACGGAAGGCAGCCTGCAACTTTTTGTTGCAAACAGATGAGGCAATAAAGAGGCCAAAGTTACGCATTTTAATTTTAACACACTGTTGAGAGACCTTCAGCTATTTCGTTTAGTTGGTACTTTTCAATGACTCTCAACGTGCATCTCACAAACATGCCACTCCCTTAAAGTCCCCTTAAAGCGCGTGTGGTTCATTTTTCTGCATATTTATCACGTACATTAAATTTCCTGTTATTGGTATTGTTTGCATTGAACCGTGTTTACTTTTGCTAAATAACTAAACGACAGAATATCATAGAGACAACAGGGAATCACAGGGTTAATCATCAACATATGCATACGGTTGTATATGATATATAAAAAAACATAAACCTAAATAGAAAGAATAGTAAAGTATACCGAAGTATTGTCATCGATTATAAATTACAGTAACAGTAAATTACTAAGTTGCACCAAGGGGTAAGGACGAGGCTGAATCTAGTTTCTTATTCGCGGCTTCTTATTGACGCTATCCGTTCCACCTTAAAAGACGCAACGCTTCCGTATTGCGGCTTCTTATTCGCGCTTATTTTAGGGACCGTGTCGCTTTTCTCTTATTCGCGCAAATATTATGTTTATCACATATTTTTATTTTATTATCGCTGTATTTATTTTTGTTCTGTTTCCTGTGTTTCTGTATATACTGTAAGTATGCTGAGCTCCTGAAACCGCAACAAACTCTTTATGCATGTGTGCGCACAAGACTCATTCTGATCCTGATACTGATAGCTGTTAATACTATACAAGATACATTGACACAACAACACTGTGTACCATTCATTATGCTAGTTATGGCTTATACCCAAATCTCTTGGCTAATTCCATGCACGTTTAAAGACATGATGGCATTTAAACTATATCATTTGTAAGTTATGGACCCTTTATAGTTATTCTATTATCCCAATGCCTCCACTTAATGTGTAACCTTACATTTACCTGTGTGTCTTATTTGTTGTACTGTCATGTTACTTATCTGTCTGTGTATGTGTCCTGTTATGATGTTGTAAGTCTGAGCCAGTTCATATGTCACCATACAGTTCAATGACATATTGCATTTGTGGCCAGTTGGAGGCTTTATATCTCAGCTGTGCTTTAGGGTGAGTCGAAGCTTTCACTGTGGGGTTATAGCCAGTGTCCTTGTCTATCACCATGCAAATATCCAGACCTTTTAACTGTAGCATTTTGTGGTAACAAACCCATGAAATTGACATATGTGACAATGCAGTTCAATGACATATTGCATTTGTGGCCCATTGGAGGCTTTATATCTCAGCTGTGCTTTAGGGTGAGTCGAAGCTGTCACTGCAGGGTTATAGCCAGTGTCCTTGTCTATCACCATGCAAATAACCAGAACTTTTTACTTTAGCATTTTAAAGTTATGAACCCATGAATTTGACATATGTCATCATACAGTTCAATGACATATTGCATTTGTTGCCCATTTAAGGCTTATTTCTCCAATGTACTTTAGGGTGAGTTGAAGCTTTCACTGTGGGGTTATAGCCAGTGTCCTTGTCAATCACCATGCAAATAACCAGACCTTTTAACTGTAGCATTTTGAAGTAATGAACCCATGAAGTTGACATATGTCACCATACAGTTCAATGACATATTGCAATATTAACCCAATTGGAGGTGCTATATCTCAGCTGTGCTTAAGGGTGAGTTGAAGCTTTCACTACGGGTTATAGCCAGTGTCCTTGTCTATCACCATGCAAATAACCAGACCTTTTTACTGTAGCATTTTGAAGTTATGAACCATTGAATTTGACATGTCATGATGAATTATTTTGGTTAATGCTGGACAAAAATGCTTTCACAGTTCTTCAAATCCAATCGCTCTAAACTTTTCAGAACCTTGGATAGCAACAAAAGCCATCTAAGATCATTTCTGCTGCTGTCCAAGGTGCTGAATAACGATTAAATTTGAATTTGAGAACCCTAAGAAACCCTAAATGCCACAGGTATGGCTGGTTTGTTATAGACAGCCAGTCATTTGTTTTTTATGGAATAAAAATTCAGAAGAATTATTCAATTGGCATTACATAAGTGTTTTAAAGAAGTGGTTTGCTTCTAATAGCCGTTTACAATTAAAATCAATTGCCAGTTCAGGGTAGAAATTTTTGTGTCCCATTTCCGCCCGTACCTTGTAAAAGTATATATTATCTCCCATTCCTGCATTTCTGCCTTGCAACATTCATGTTTTTTCCCACTCTTGCCTGCAAAAGCCTGCAGGAACTTATTACTGTTTTCAACTTTTTTGTAAGTTACAACAACCCATTCAATTATATAAGTTGAAATGACTTGTACAATCAATTTGATTAAACTTAGAATGTAAGGCAGCAAGAATTGTTTTACAGTGTTGCATACAGTTATTTTATACAGGAATCCTGTGAATAATTGTATTCCTGCAACATGCACACACATAATTTCTGACCTCCTGCACCCACTGGTATTGTGTGTCGGGTCCTGTGGGTCCTGGTTCTCCCGTGGGAATGCACGTCTCTAGTTCAGGGTACTGACCAACCAAACACTGTCTGATTAAAAACTAAACACAGAATGCCCTTTTTTTTGGAATAACCATTTTATTATTACCATGCTGAGCTCATATGCAAGTATACATTTGTGTATGTGGTTTTCTATAAACAAAGACAATATAGTCACATAATTGTAGACATATGTATATGTATTTAAGTGATGTAATACTTATAATACAGTTTTTATAAAATAAGACAAATTAGTAAAATACATCGCAAATGAATAAAGGAAAATGTACAGCAAGTAGAAAGTTCCAAATAATCAGTGCATATTTGAAAAGCTGACACCTTATGAGGATGCAATGGAGCTGTGCGGCACAATTCTGACTGGGCTTTGATTGTGCCTGTGTGCGGCCAGTTGTTTTCAACTTTCACCCATATCAGTAATACAAGCTTTCAAAAGATAAACATAGACATGAACTAGACATGAACTTTAACGTTACTTATAATGTTAATATGAATTAAGATATAGACATTATATATTATGTGTATTATTACTAAATATTAATAATATATAGAAATTCATAGCACGTCCAGAAGGTCTGGTTATTTGCATGGTGATAGACAAGGACACTATAGGGGCTATAACCCCGCAGTGAAAACTTCAACTCACCCTAAAGCACCTTGGAGAAATAAAGCCTCCAATTGGCCAAAAATGCAATATGTCATTGAACTGCATTGTCACATATGTCAACTTCATTGGTTCATTACTTCAAAATGCTACAGTAAAAAGTTGCAATATGTCATTGAACAGAATTGTCACATATAAATTATTTATTAAACTGGGCACTGAACTGTGTGTGGAGGCTCAGACTTACAACATCATAACAGGACACATACACAGACAGATAAGTAACATGACAGTACAACAAATAAGACACACAGGTAAATGTAAGCTTGCACATTAAGTGGAGGCATTGGGATAATAGAATAACTATAAAGGGTCCATAACTTACAAATGATATAGTTTAAATGCCATCATGTCTTTAAACGTGCATGGAATTAGCCAAGAGATTTGGGTATAAGCCATAACTAGCATAATGAATGGTACACAGTGTTGTTGTGTCAATGTATCTTGTATAGTATTAACAGCTATCAGTATCAGGATCAGAATGAGTCTTGTGCGCACACATGCATAAAGAGTTTGTTGCGGTTTCAGGAGCTCAGCATACTTACAGTATATACAGAAACACAGGAAACAGAACAAAAATAAATACAGCGATAATAAAATAAAAATATGTGATAAACATAATATTGGGGAAGTTATGCATAGTAAGTGCTATGCTATATGCACAGTAAGTGCTGTATATTGAAATCTTATATATCTATATTTTACAAATATAAATATGCATTTACATGATTATGCAGAAACCCTAGTGTAGGATATTGCCCTATAAAATATTGCATTTTAAAACAGGCAGGCTGTAGTAAATGTGCGAACTGTTCAAGGTGAAGATGGCCTGTCAAAAATAAAAACTGTTCTTCCACAGTGATTTTAAGAATTTTCAATTTTCAGGGAGTGATGGGGGTTCCTTATAAAGTCCATTACATCTCAAGTTTTGAGCTCAAGCTTGTTTTGACTGCACCAGACAGCCAGCAGAGCAGCTTCTTTTCTGTATGCAGATTTATCACCGTCTGTGTCAACTCCAAACTTCAAGAGGTTTTTTTTAAATTATCCACACTTCTAAACAAACAAGATATGCATTCAAAATATGACACGTTTAATAATTGAGCGATATAAAATAATTTGTATATATTTTTAAAATATAAAATATTTTGGTCCTTTACAAGAGCACAAACAAGAGAAAAGCGACACGGTCCCTAAGTTAAGCTCGAAGTAGAAGCCGCAATATGGAAGCGTTGCGTCTTTTAAGGTGGAACGCATAGCGTCAATAAGAAGCCGCGAATAAGAAACTAGATTCAGCCTCGTATAAACATGCTACAAATGAAGTGATTAAAGGAATCGGTATTATGTAAGATAATATTGAATATGATGATTAAATAAATACATGACTAAGCAGGCCTAGTTAAAAGTAACAACTTATTTAAGTTATAACTCATAAGGAGTAAATAGGATATATTCATAAATTAAAAAATTCGGAACTCATGAAGAAAGTTTAATAAGCTCATATAAAAGGCAGAAATGACTAAAATAAAGATATTAACCAAAGGTTTACATTTTGGATATACCAGGTAGCAAGAAGGAAATGTTAACTTATAAGACAAATCTAAGATCTAAAAATCTAATTCCCATCATTTCTTCTGTTGTAGAAAGAAGATGAAGCGTCGAAATGTCAGAAATGTCCAAGAGACATACTTTGAGGGACAGCATCTGAGCTTGTCTGACCTAAAAAAGGAGAATATAGGGCATAGGTACCTGTATAAGAATGACATTCCTGCTTATCCTGAATGTGTGGAATTCCATATAGAGAAGGTGTCCCATGTCACTGGGGAACATGGTCTTGAGGGTATTTTTCATGATTTAGGGTTCAGACAGCCATCAGACACATCCCATTTCCTTTGGTGGGATTTATCAATCACATCTGATGACATACGCTCAGCCGAGCAACATTTTCTGGAATCTTTGTTTCATCGTACCCAAATTCACAACCAGTCACCCATCCTTGAGTACTTCACCACCTCAAAGGCCTTCCAGAAAGAATCTCCCTATGGAAACTTCCGCTTCACATTTTCAATCAGAGAGCTCCTCTATAACTATGGTGACCAGTTCTGTGATGGCCACGGTCCAGTTCTCCGTGTTTATGAGACTGTGTTGTACCGGCGAGAGGTTCTCTATGTCATCGTAGTGCATCCTCGTTCCGTTCATCTTTATGACCATTATCCTCGGCTTCCAGATAGTGGTGATGGTGTGTGTGGGTACCGTGAGGGAGCCATATGGTGGCGCTGTCAGGCCCCCTCTGAAACTTACCAGCATAGGTTTATTGTTAACAGGACAAATTGTGGTGTTGATGTAGGCCATAGAGAAGCATATTATGTGTGGGATCATGTGTGTGTAGCCTTTCACATGGAGCCAGGGTGGGTGTTGCGTGTGGATCAGAAAAGGCTATTAAAAAGATTAAATGTATGTGAAGTGTCTCAGCCTTGTCTGTTGAAACCTCCAGAGACTCCATTGAGTGGACATAATGCTGAGAGGATTCTGACTGGTCTTAAGGCCAGTTTGGGCTAGGCTAAGGTTTGGGACTAGGCACACCACATTCACAAAGGATAATAAAGTATAATGATGCCCCTTGTGCTTGTTAAACCAGTTTCAACACCACTTTATTTCAATGACGACAGCTTAAGTGCATGGTTGTCAGAATCAAAATAAAACATTTCAGAGTGCCGTATTTTATTCAGCCAATAAAATATGGCACTAAATGTGCATCTGTTACATCATTTATAGATTGTTGTATTTGTTTATATTTAATAGTGGTTATTTAGGGGATCACATTTTAGAGTTTCTCAACATTTCAATCTTTTGTCCCATTTCATGGATAATAGTTGATAGATCACATCACTTTTTAAACAAGGGGTTTCAATACAGTAGATGGGTAATAGTGTCAATATAAAATGTGCCGTTGTCTTTAAACAATCAGTTCTTTCAGACTGCAAAGGAAATTTTAGCATTTTATTTATGTCAGATTATTTTAAAATCAAGAGGTCATCTAGCAACTCTCTTGGAAGTTAACTGAACTCTGTTTTAGAACAGTTCAAATCCAGCTATTAATATGAGGACTTTCCCATGTTAGTGTCTTATTTTTAAAATGCAATTAAAAGAAAACATGTTATGCTGTTGTTCACACTGGTAATTTTATCACTGTTCACCAGAGGTCTGTGTTGCATCACTGTGTTTTATTGCATTGTCTCGTCTGCGATTGTAATGCCTAGCCCTAACCTAGCTAATCACATTTTTACCCAAAAATCCTGGTATTATGTTAGTATTATTACATTCAATGTCATTATTCTATCGTTTTTGTTCCTTAAATTTTTGATAATGCAGTGCTTAATATTACGTTTTACAATATAATGTCTTAAATCACATGTGGCAATTTACAGAATTTTTTTCATATTTTATGCTGCCATTTTGAATCTAATTGTGTTGCTTGGCTTTTATTATGTTACTTGATGTCAAATTGTTCTATTACTGAACCAATAAATATTTGACTGTAAGATTATTGTCATTTTTTTCAAGCAGTTAAAAGGTAATTTTAATCATTGCTAGAGTTTCATTTCAAGTACCAAATGTATTACACTGACCACATCACACATTTGCATGTTTCTTTATAAATCATAATACCAAAAATATGTCTTTAATGACACTCAGGGACATCAGGGTTAGGGGCATACCCTTAATAAATAATGATTATCAAACAATCCAAAATTGTGCATTGACTGTCAAACAGTCCAAGTTTTTAGCCCTTTTTCCTTCCAAATTACCCTTCCTTATCAGAAAAGTGCAATTGATCTAATACTAATATACCTCAGATGATAAACTATCACCCTCTAACTTTAAATAGAGCTTGACTTTAAATTCATGTCTAGTAGATGTACTCTACTAAATAGCCACTTGTAACAGTTTTCTTGTTACTAGAACAGCTGGAACAGTTTTCTAGCTATTTGTAAAAGCTTGTGCTTTTGCAATGTATATGCTCTTTGTTTGGACTAGTTTAAGCTCAATGTTTGCAGCTGAAAGCAGCAATGCCAAGTCCATATAAGGTCACATGGCTCATAGAGATGATGTCATCACCACAGTCCGAGTGGAGAGTCCCTTCTGCCCTACACAAAGTGTAAGAGAAAGTAATGAGGGAGGTGAGGTAGGAAGAAAGAGAGATACGTTTGCACAGGGAATATTGTACAAGTATGTTTATTTGTATGATGCTTTGGAACATTTTGAGATTTATGGACTGAAACATTAGATCACCGCTAGTGTAGCTGGAAAACACAAGCAAGAGAGCAGCAGATTAAAGAGAAGGGTGGGGAAAGAAGTGCTGTAACGGCTGCCAGGATCTGTGAGCGAGGGAACTCTACTTATCAGCACCAACATAAGTTAAAGGAGTCTTCCTTATACCATGGGAAAATCAGGTAAGTGCACACTTCTAAATTCCTGATTCTGTTTAGCACCTGTGATGCTGTCAGATGAATATAATATCTGTTGCTGTCGTCTTCTGCTGCTGAATGATGCTTTGTCAGCTTAGGCTGAATATATGCCAGCTTTATCAGTATGTGTGTGTGTATGTGTTTGTGTATATGTGCTGGGGATTGTTTGGTACTCAATCCTTGCTTTGTCTGAGAGAACAGCATCGTGTAGTTGGATTAATGCCTCTGCAGTTGTCACATGCACAATTGTTTGGTGACATTTGTCCTGTTTAATGGTTCTGGTTAAAGGAGCTAACATCATTTGCAGTCAGTTCAGTACATTTCAAATAAACTGCTTTAAATGGAACTTTGGTAAAATCATACACAGACATAGACAAAATCTGAACAGACATTTCTTATGCTGTAAAGGAGTAGCTGTGCCAGTGTTTTCACTCATTAGACATTGACCATGTTAACGCCTTTGTACAAAAGGTCAGATTTTCTTAATTACATTGAAGCACATAAGATGCCCATTGGAACATTACATTACGTTGATAACATGGATAATCAGGTGTATCAACATGCAAACTTGAGTGCATGTTGTAAATTGCCAAATATTAAGAAATCTTGAAGCTTATTTCTCAAACAGACTTTTGGACCCCACTGTATGTATGTACTGCACTGTATTGTATACAGTAATGCATACTGCACACTGTAATGCATGTAGATGATACCAGCACTAGCTCTGTAGTTAATCATAGTCATTTTCCCCACAGTCAAACTACTGCTGGTCTACAGCCAGTATACAGTATATACTTCTCAGTTCCGTTCCTAGTAGGAAGCTATAACCTGTACATCTGTTGTGCTTCAAGTTGCACTGCTGCATATTTTGCTATTGATTTCTTGTTCACTATACAGCCTCCAGGCTTTTTTGTGAAGATGTGCTGAAGACCCATAATGAGTACAGGAGAAAGCATCAAGCCCCGCCTTTACAACTCAGCAGTAAACTGAGCCGTGAAGCAGCACGGTGAGATCTGTTTAGATTTTCCCTCTCTGTGTTATTTCTGCTGTTTAAACTGTTTATTTCCTGCCTTCTAAACCCCCTCTGTTCCTTTGGCCCTCACATCACTTCTCTATATTTAAATGCTAATGATGTCCACATGAATGCATGTCTTGTAGATATGCTGAAAGTCTGGCTAGCACCAGGATTCTAAAACACAGTGCTGAGTCTAGTAGAGGAAACTGTGGGGAAAATTTAGCTTGGGCATCTTATGATCAAACAGGTATGAAAACTGTTTTTCTGTGTCCTCTTCTTGCTTTCTCTTTCTTTTGACTCTTGGTTGTTCTTTGATTGAGCCTCCCACAAACAGGAACTCTCTTCCCAACAGCTGGGACTCATTATGAATTGAATACCTCCATGTTCAGTCTAAAGTTGATTACTAAGTCCGATGGAATGTCAGGCTGGTCCAGAGTGATTTGTAAAGTGTCACTGAATGTATAGTGGGTCATATAAAGTTTCATGGAAAAGTCTAGTTGTTCTTTGGAATCTCTGATCTCCTGTTCAGAAGATTGTAGTTACAACCAAAATGTTTAATCCTACATTTAAAAGAAAATTGTGATAAATTCTCCAACTCCATATGATTTTGAGGTCTGTCTCATTTACAAAAGAATCTTTGTGTGTATGTTTGTGTGCATGTGCTGACAGGTAAAGATGTATCTGATCGCTGGTATAATGAGGTAAACCAGTATAACTTTAACCAGCCAGGATTCTCCTCTGCAACTGGTAAGAATCTTAATAGCAACTCAATGTAATATAAACATACAGCAGAATACAATGTAAAGGAAGATCATATTAGTCTCTCATATCTGTTTCATGTCTCATTTCTGCATCATGTCTCATCTGCACACTGAGTTTTCATTGGTTTTTAATTTATGTAGTTTTTTTTAAATCTAGAATCATTTAAGTTATGAGCTATGACTTATTCTATTAGAATGAGTCTTTCCAAAGGCCTCACAGACACAGGAAGTTCCCCATAAAATTACGGTGTGAAATCTCTTCCAGCACTGTCTCACAGCTGTTATCTCACACCCTCTGCTGTAATCCTCTCCATGCTGATGTCATATCTACTTGGATACACAAATGAGTAATACCATTGACCACCTGAACAGGGCAGAACACATTTGAGAAATTGCCCGTTTTGCACCGACCCAATATTCTTCCAAAGTGTCTATGTAAATTGTGGTTTGCCTTGTAAATCTGTGACTAGCACTGCCTCTAAATCTGTAAAATGAGGATAAGAATCTTCTATAAAAAACAGGAATCCCCCACTTATATATTCCCACACTCTCACTCTTGCCAGTTATAAATATTTAACTTGGAACATAACCACGTGGTTTATGGAAGTCAAACATTTCTGTTCTAGGTCATTTTACTGCCATGGTCTGGAAAAGCTCAAAGAAACTAGGTGTGGGAAAAGCTGTGGCCACAGATGGCTCTACCTTTGTAGTGGCACGTTATCTCCCTGCTGGCAACATCACCAATCAAGGCCACTTTCAGGCTAATGTCCTGCCCCCTAAAAGCTGATCCAAATGTAGCTGGACAAAATGAGAACAAGAGCAGACCCAAAAAGTTGGAGAGAAGACCAAACACTTTCCAGCACAGTAACTGCATAGTGCAGGCTTCGGTTGGCTTACATACACAGACTGTACTTGAATGAAGAGCTTAACTTTTTAACATTAAAGGCTTTTAAATAACCTGAAAATAAAAAGAGCTAATAGTTAACCTAATGCTAGTTCCACAATGTTTTCCAAGTAACAAAATTGGTTGTCTTGGTTACTGTATTTTGGTGCATATTTTAAGGTTTCAGTGGAGCTGGTGAGGGGAAAATGTAGATGATAACAGTATTAAAAAAAATCATGTTTACTTGTTAAAGAAATAGTAAGATTCAGTAATGGCCATCACTGTATGTAATAGACTGATCATTTCTCAACACTAAGTATGAATTTATGATGGTTCTTTTTGTGCTTATGTGTTTGTATATTGATATGAATTAAAGTCCCAGTGTTCAAATTGTCTACCAAATGTCCTGTTTTATTTTAACTTTGACTTAAAGTTGACTAAACTTTGTCTCTCTATAAATACATGACAGCACAACCTGTTGCATGTGTATAGAATTATGATTTTAAGATATATAATCAAGGAAATATTCTAGAAAACAAGTCAGATTTAAAACAACAATTTTCGGTACATCAGCTTTTATTTCAACAATCTTCTGCTCTACCAGCTGAGCCACTGAGGCAATATTAAAAGTGTGTAAGTTCAAAATACTTGATTGGATAGAATGCCATTTCTTCTATAAGGTGCATGAATGTGACTTGTTGAGAATGTTGGGAAACAAGCAGCTCTGGTTGTAACAGATTTATTTCAGCAGGAGTTTGGGTGGTGCAATATAGCAGCATTACTAACGGGGAAAAATACGCAAAGAGGGAGAAGATCTGACATCTCTCCTACATGGTCAGCTCCTGAAAATAACACATAGGGTGAAATATTAGCATAGCATTTTAGCAATCAGAGTGATTTATGCTGGAGGTAGGACCAATGAATGGTCAGTAGAAAACGATCTCTTACCATGATAGCGTTGACAATGTCGTTTTTATTGTGACGCAGTGCACGGACAGCTTTAGCTCGAGACACATTAGCCTGTGTCATTACCAGCTCAATATCTCTCTGCTCCAGTCCGCCATCGTCCACCTTACCAACAGAAAACAAGAATCAGGTTAAGCTTAGTTCATTCACCTGATTGCAATCAATCAGTCGTGTTTCTTGAGATGGTTTGTACCTCCTCTTCTTCCTCGCTCTCTTCTTTTATGGTCAGACTTGGTGTAATGTCTGATGGCAGAGGGGAGGGGTCAAGGGGAACCTTAAATTTCTCTGCAGCTGCCTTGTGTACCTGCTGTGACAGGTCTTCAATCTTACAAAAAAGAGTGATAGACAGAAAAGGCTCAGATTAATGAACACAAATCAACTAATTGCATATGTTTACTGAAAAAGTTTTTCCTAAAGCTGCAATCCATAAATCTGTGGGGCTAAAAATGAACAGATTGTTCAACTCAATCTCCATACTTACCCCCAATTCCCAATGGCAAATTTAAAATAATGATTTATAATTTTAGCTGTCTGGTCTGATTTCCTGGGAAATGTTAGTTTGGCTTCATTTGACTTCAACAGACGTAATGAAGAGTACGTAAAGTAACCTGCAATTAGCGAAAGTTACGGATTGCAGCTTTAATGAGCATTTATTGCGTAATCTAACAAGTAGAAATGTACAAAGCATCTGGAACAGAATCTTTTTCTAATTGCTTTATATTAGGGGCAGTTTTTAATGTGAAAAGCAAACACCAACCTTGGCTTCTCCAAAGACTATATAAATATCTGATGCAGGACTTTTGAACACATCTGGACGTGTAATAACAAAAAGAATGTTCTTTGATTTGCGAATAGTGATGCGTGTCACTCCATGGATTTGTTTTAGCCCAAGCTTTGACATTGCCTGTTATGAAAACAACCACATGGATGAACAAGAGAGTAGGTCAGAGAGTATATGCACGATACAGTTTTTAATTTATATAGTACAACAGTCCAACCTTTCGTGCTTTTTTCTCACTTCGACTCTGCTTAGCTCTGCTCACTGATTCATCAGCAGGAGAATGTGGCAACTGAGAAATAAGAAAGATAAGACGAACACAACAGAGATGCCAGTATTTAAACAGTTTGTACAGTTCACACTTGTTTACAAATGCTGATGCCTTTTGTGTACTGTGTAGTGGGTTACTGCAGTTTATGTAGATGTTTCATCACTCATTTGCCTACCTGTGGGTTTGAGGGTCTCAGCATAGTTCCAATGGGTTCCTCTAGATCAGGCACTGAACCATCACTATCTGTCTCATTACCTGAACCTACTGAAGGAGGGAGAATATTAAACAGAGGTATAAACCAACAAGATCTCTTTATTGTTCGTATAGTTGCAAACGCATGGTTGCAGCGACTTACAGAGGGTTTATGATCTGTGTAATGTTTACACAAACAGAACAGTAAAACTGCTTTGCTAGAGGCCATAAAGAAGATACTTATAAAGGATACTGATGCCCTATGGTTAAAACAGATGATGCACATACTGTCGTTTTTGAAGGAGAGATCCATGTCATCTGGGCCTTTTGATCTGTAGCTAATTGGACACACATCTTGCTCTATACTCTGTCGCTCTGCTTGTGTCTGTTGAGTTTTTGCCAAGAGGTCTGGTCTTGGACTAATGCAGGGTAGAAGCTCCCTTTCATTCGGCAGATTCAATTTTCTCTGGAAACAGGTACTGTCCCTTTGCCCAGTGGATGTTGTGGGGTGGGACTGCTCTGTTCGCTGTCCTTTACAAACTGCTTAAGATAAACACAAGACAATGAGAAGCACTTCCTGGTCATTGAATACACATTTAACATTCACACATTTACCCAAGCTAATAGGGAACATTGTTAGCTGAGTAAACACATTATCAAATAAAACAAAATTTACCTAGAGGGTTTTCATGTCTGCATGGCTTGGCCTGCTTTGTTCTGTCACCCTCATGATGGCATGTGTCATGAATAGGAAGCAATGTTGGTAGTTGTTCCTCTGTATCTGATGATGAAAATTCCATCCTGCTGAACTGAAGTGAACAGTGAGAGTCAGGCTGGATGGGTTTATCTGGAGCTTGGTGATTGTGTGAGAAGACAGCAGATGTTTGGGAGGTGTCATGTATGAGCTGTGACTCCTGTATGGGGGTAGAAAGGTACTCCTCCTGGACATCTGGAGATGAACACCTTGGGGAGTCCCTGCCTTCTTCTGAGCCCTCAACCCTGAGTGATAGACAGCCCTCTACATGATTGTCATTGATGTCTCTTGTGCTTTCTCTCAAATCATCTATACTCAAAGAACTGTTGGAAAGTTCTTTTTGAACATCGGGCCTTGTAAGGTCTGTTGTGTCTGTTACAAGCACAGACTCTGTATGAATAGGCTCCTTTGGATCAATAAAGCCAGAGTCAGGGGAGTGAACAACTGATTGTTTGTGGGTTTGAACAGATTCAGTTTTCTCTGCTATAGAGACATCCTCTTTTTGCTGAGTTTCAGAGTTATCTACAGTCTCCATTTCCCTCTCTTTGCACTGGTCCTCTTCTTTATCCTTTGAGTTTGAATCTTCTGTGTAGTTTTCAAGGGCATGAGTTACCTTTGGCACAATTGTTTTTGGTGTTGCCTCATCTCTTTCACTCCCAGCATCAGAAAGAGCTAATTTAGGTGAACCTTGATCAAGAGTTTTGCTACTCTCCATAAATGGAACATTCTCTGTAATATTCTCCTCTCTCTTTTGACATGGTTTTACTTCTTTGTCTTCTTCCTTAGGTGAGATAAATTCACCTCTATCCTGCGAGTTAGCTGCAGGTTTTTGCTCATGGGGTTGTTTGGCATCTGTTTTTTCTTTATTGTTTAGCTGTTCATTTTCAATCTTTGCCTCTAATTGGTTTACTTTTTCTTCTACAGCTTTATTAGGGGACCTGTCATTGGAATTTAATGTTGTCTCTTTATGTTTAATTGTAGTTTCTGAGGAACTAGTTATCTTTAATTTGGTTGATTTCTTTGGTAGGGTGAATGTGCCGAATGATCCACCTTTTAAGTTGAAAGTGAACTTGTTTTCAGAGACAGAGTCTCTAGACAGAGTCTCTACAAAATCTCTGTTTGCTAGGTCAATATGCTGAATGCTTGCATGACATTGATCTAAAACAGGACCAAGATTTTCTGACTGGTTTAAAATTACTGTCTTGGTAACTGGTGTGGTAGATCCAGAAAGATCAGCTTGTTCTTGGGAAATATTTGATGTTGGTTGTGGTAGTTTGTCAGATCCTTGAGAAGACTTCACATCCTTGGGCACATGCTTAGAAGATCTTAAAAGATCACTTTCTTCCCTGAATATGTCTGAAGACAAGTCTTCTGGAATGTTGAATTCTGTGTTTAGAGTCTGATCTTTTACATCCTTTCCATCATCTGAAAGCATATTCAATGCAAGTTTGGATGAAGCACTCAAAATAATTTTTTCTGGATTATTCCATGATGTTTCCAGACCCCTTTCAGAGTTTTCAGAATGTATAAGTGGATTGCTCTCTGGATTTTGAAGATTATTTGCATCATCCTCACCACCTCCTGCTTCTGAAAGATCCTGGATAGAGCTCCAGCTGGCAATGTTTGACTCAACAACACCAACTTCAATATCTGCCATCTTCTCTTGGAGGTCACAATTGGTATTGTTGTCCTCATCATCACCCATGATGTCTTCACTAGCAGCAATATTATGAGCTACAGACACACCCTTACTCTGCACTGATCTGGCTATCTCACACATAAGCAGATTTTCAGCCTCAAAGTCACAGCATTCATCTAAAAACAAGGGATCTCTTGGTGTCCAACTCTCAGAGTACAGTTCATTTTCTGTCATGTTGGTTTCAGAGTTCTCTTTTTTTGGTGAAATGACAAGTCTGCTATATGTAAAACAGGACATATTTTGGGAGTAATGGATTATATCCTCATTGCCAGGCTGATTCTCTGTCAGATTATCTTGATTTATGGAACGTTCAAATGGGACAACATCTGCTGAAGTTAAATTATCTGCCACCTCAGAGAGTTCAGGATAGGCACAGACTGGAATGTTTGTGGGACTGCAGTCATCAAGGTATGTTAATTGGGGGACTCCCTTATTCAGGTCATTGGTGGCTGTTACAGCCAGCTGTAGCGAAGTGTCCATCAATTCCATAGTATTTACATTTTTGTGATCTAGTTCCTGTTTATTTTCAACATTAGTTTCATAGCACTTATCAGCATCTGAGTTACCATCAATTTGACTGTGCTGTCCTGTTGCTCTGTCTTGATCAGCTGATGTTTCATCACCTGTGGTGTTCTGCTGTCTTTTCTCTTCAGTGACTGTGGCTGTTGATGCATCTTCATTCTGTATGCCTTCCTCATTTACTGTTTTTGTCTTTGCTGTTAATTCTTCTGAATACTCACCCTTCCGTGATTCTTTTTTTGGTAGTTGTGTTGTGATTATGCTTTCATCACAGACACTGCAGTTTGGTAGATTTTCCTGTAATTCTGCATTTGGAGGATCAGATAGTCCAGAAGATATCTCCATTTCACTCTCACTGCCAGAGGATTCTGGTTTTGCATGGCTTACTGACTGCACTGCTTCATCTGGCCCAGGAAACTCTTGGGCAAGCTCAGCATGCTTTTCTGTGCTATACAGATGGTCATCTTCATCCCCGTTGTAAGACGTGGAATCAATTGACTCCTCTGTGTCATCTTGATAAGCAAAAGACTCATCTACACCCTCCTTTATTGAGTTCTCTGAAAGTGAATTGAGGAAAGATGCTGAGGTATCATCCTCATTTGGGTCTTCCATACCTCTTCCACCTCTCCAGGCTGCCACTTGCTGTTGTGTACCATTGTCATTTCCCACATCATCATCACCATCATCTTCATCCTCTTCATCATCATACTCATCTACATCTGCTTCCTCCTCTCCAGCAGCATATGCATCCACGTCATTCCCCTGGTCATCATCTGTGGGAAACAGGGTAATCTCCATGGAATCTGCCTGGAATATCAGGCTTCCATGGAAAGGCAACATAGAGGCAGGAATCATTGCATCACCCCCAGTTTCATCCTCCCTAGAGTAGCCATAGAAAAGAGGAGCAGAGGATCCTATCTCAAGATATAAACTGTTACTGTCTATGTCTGCAATCCCTGAGGAGTGGGTGACAGGGGTTGTTATGTCTGTGTCAAGATCAGTAGGAGCAGTTGCCAAGCTCTTATTGTGTGGGGATGCTGTTACATTATCCTCTGGTGTCAGGCATGCAAGGGGCTCTGACCCACAGGCATTGAAATCTATTTGCAGACTATTAGCATCATTAAAAGCCTGGGGTACATCAGGGGATTTCTGGATCTCTGTTGACACCCTTGCCTCCTCATGGAAAGGGTGGTCTGAGTTTCTGCTGCTACTATTCTCATGTGTGGAAGCATGTTTGCAGGTGTCTCTTGTAAGCATCTCCACCTCACTGGCCACATCTTCTAACAACTCTGGAATATTAGGTTTACACAGGCAAGCATCTCTGTCAGTCCCAGTTCGCTCATCTCCAAGTTCATCACCAATCTCAGACAGGGACCCGACGTAGCAAGCAGGGGCCTCTTGTAACTCTGCCTCTGCTGTTAGATTTGGGGAGCAGGAGTGGGATGTGCAAGAGGTCCAGCTGCCACCCTCAGCTGTGATGTAGGAGCCAGAAGGAGAGGTAGGAGGGGAGCACAGATCAGACTCATCAGTTGGAGAACCGGGACTTTGACTTGGGCTGCCTGGGCGCCATTGTTGTTTGGGATGTGAGCAGTACGCCATCTTAATGGGAGTGGAAGGGGCTGTGTAGTAACGATCAGGATCAAGTCCTGGAAGGACACCAATGCGTTGTGGGTCAACAACATAGGGAGGTTCAGAAAATGACAAGGAAGGCACTTCACCCTGAGATAAAGACAGAGGTTCTCCCTCATTGTTTGAGAAATGAGTATTGTTGTCGATCAAATCTGCATCTTTCGCTTTGGACTCTAGGACTGGACATTCAAGTAGCTGACCTATGATTTTCTCATGTTCTGAAGTTGAAGTACTGTCTGCAACAGGGCTCACCTGACCAGTATCCAGCTTTGCTTCTTCATTTAGTCCCACTTGACCTTTTTGGGAAGGTTCTGAGGTCTGGTGACCTGAAATTATTGTCTCTTGGCCTGTCTGTTTTCCTAGTGGAATTCCACCCTGAGTTTCCATGTTTCTTAATAAAGCCTCTTGCCCCATTACCACCCTTGTGTCCATGGTTTCTGGTTCTTGGTAGTCACTTTCTATTTCTGCTCCAGTTAGGACTTTAATCCGTTCCATTTTCACAGGACCTCGTCTGCAGGCTCCTCTACCAAACCGTCCTGTTGGTCGGCTGATAGTTCCAGACCGCCCTTCTAATTCAAAGCTTGCACCTTCAGGCTGTGGACGAGGAGAAGTGGCTGGTTTGGCCATTATTAGGCGGGGACCAAATGGAGTACATAGTGAGGAGAGTTTGGGAGGGCTGCTGGGAGAAGGGCTGGAGGCGCTGTCAGTTGGAGTTGAGGCCGAAGACCTGGATGTTTGACCAGACAGATCTAAAAGGTTAGGAGAAATAATACATTAAGTGGTTGTTTATATGAGGTAGTCTGCATAAATTATATGTCATTAAATAAAATAATCATGGACAGATGTTATGAGCTTTAAACAAATTTGGACACTTTATACAAGTTTAGACACCAACAGACACTCTCAATTATATCTTATAACAGCAACTTATATAGTTTATCATATAAATAATAAACTTCTTACTTTCTCACTGTCTTTCTTACTTTGAAAAGGAAACAGAAATTTCCCGATAGTCACTTTAAAGCCCGGTACATGGGTAACCGATCTCTTTTTTATTCCTACATGTTGCCCCAAACATGAATTTTCTCTTTGTAGTGTCACTTAAATGTCAATGCAAAACGTCATCTGAATGCAGTTATAGGTAGTGTTTAAAAGTGAATTGTATACAATAGCTACAACTCAAGCAAGGGAGAGAGAGTTAAACAAAAAATTGGCACCATTCAAAATTAGCATAATGTGGAATAAGATAAATTTACAAACCAAAAAAGCCATATATTTAGACGTGATACACAGCCATATTGTTATCAGTGCTAATTAGCTTGTTCAAAGCCACGGCAATCTAATAGTATATAAAATCGATATAATGACTGAATAACTTATATGAATAAGAGACTGAATAAGAGAAGAGCGAGAACAGAAAGATAAAAGTGATGAAGGTGGGGCTGTGATGGGGCCTGAATTGTCAGTCCCCGTGGGGAGCATTTTAATGTCCACAGAGTAATTGAACTCCGGAAAAGAAGGCTTTTTGGCCTGCATGGCAAACTCACAGTAACAGCATGGATTTTAAAGGGAGCACAATAAGCAGCAGTGTCAGCAAAAATCAGTTTTCTCTCTCGTTTTCTAACACCTCTGCATGCACGCCCAATAAGGACAAATTTCATTCAAAAGTATCACTCCTTTGAAGGGCAAAGCACTTGAACTGTTTCAATGCTTGTTTGTAAGAGCCATCTAAAGTGTACTTTCAAGGGAGCAGGGTATTACTGTCAAATGTGTTTGATCGGTGCAACCTTCGGCCTACGCAAACTTCATGGCTATTTTACTTTGAATTGGGGTTTTACCTTTACAATACTTAGCAGACTACTTTCACAAAGTGATCATAGCCTTACAAAACAACCTTATAGATGGGCCTTCTGTAAAAAAAAAAATTGCTCACACAGATATAATAGATATTTCAGTATATAATAAATGGTAAAAAAAGAAAAAGTATTTATAGAAGCTGGCCAAATGTATTTATGTGTTAAGAAAATGGTAAGTATTGATGGTAAGAACTGTAAGTATTTGTGCGCGTTAACAACGTTTGCTGTAAACCAGCAAACTCTCCGAGCTTTTGCCTCGTGTAAATCATGCATTGAGATGTAGCATGAAAGTGTCAATGCAGCTCATTATGATTTTTATGCAGAGCAGTGCATTTGTATGTGCATTGCATATTTTTATAACATGATTAGCGCAGTGTAGTTCCTGTCAGCTCTTAACACACTGCACTTGTTATCAGCCTGACAGGTTTGTCTGTGGCAAAATGAAGCTGTTATTAGATTACCTGCTCCTTCTTGCTTCACTTCCACTAATTCTCCCTGTATCCCAATAACCTTCCAAAAAACCACAAAAGTGTGAATTATCATTGCTGTCTCTTTGTGTTGACATTGCCTCATACTGCTGTACTGTCATTAATCTAACATTGTGCATACTCTCAGTATATGTAATGTGTCAAGCAAACTGATATACATGGAGTATAATGATTTTCAGAAATGTCTCAGACACAGGGAAAGAAAAAAAGATTGTCCTAAGGTTGTCCTTGATGTCTGCCAAGCAAACAGATTAATTTGAACACCCTAAAAACACCCACAACAACACACAAACCAGTGTGGCTACAGACACCAATGAGCTGACATCATGTAATGTAGGGGGTTGGGTTGTAAACACACTTCCCAGGTAATATGCAGTCTTATCTTAATGTTTGCCCTTATTTTTCCTTGCCACTGTATATTTGTGTTTGCCTCTTACCATTCTGCCATTCTGATTGGCCATTGCCCTTCTCATGCCATTATGTGTATCCCCTCCCTTTTCTCTTCTTCTGTGTGTCCTAGAAATGTCACTGCTGGCCAGATCTATCTTATTGTGCTATAACAGTGTGTATCAGTATGTCCATCACCCAAACCTTTAAGCTATACTGTGCATGTGTGTGTTTGTGTGTGTGTGCATGCTTAACAGCTTGTTTACGTGTGACTGTAGGTTGATTGTTCTGCTTAGTCATGATTTGAAAGCATAACGTCACTACTCCTGTTTTCTGCACAAGGCAGCATTGTTTTTGAGCTGTATGCAAAGTGATCGCTTGTGTGTGTGTGTGTTTATGAGTGAGAGAGGTCTTTGTTGCCCTAAAACATCATCTGTGGAACAAAACCATAATGGGGTGAAACAAAACTATGTGTGCTTGTTTTGTTTACATATGTGTGAAAGAGTGTTTTTGCACACTTTGTTTCCAGATACACCTGCTCAAGGCATCTTCTCAAATAAAACGACAGATGCAGATTTGTGTTTCTAACCTTTTTCTTGAGTGCCCTTCGCTCTCAGACCTCTGCAGTTTGCCAGATACGCAGCACAGATGTTGCCGGAGTTTTCACAATATTTGGAACTAAAGTTAGACTATCAATTTAATTTGCGTAAGGTACATTATCTGATGGAAAGTTAAAGTGAACTTTAAATGGGAAAATCGTTACAGGTGTAGACTGGACTATGCTCCTAGAGTTTAACTGATTTGTAAAACTTTATGGTATATATAATAATCATTATAGTTCTTGATAGTTCTGCTTTCAGTAGAAAAGTAAATTCAAAATTCTATTCACTGTTTTATCAGCTAGTATGCTAACAGAGATGTGCTGTTTAGATTAAAAAAAAAATGCTGAAGACGTAGCCAAATCTTCTAATGAAGACGTAAGCACTGGTTAATAGACAGAATGATGAAACAGCCCTGTTATCTTAAAAAATCATTCCCCAGTGGCAGATCTCTTGTGTCACAAACATAGGTGTCACAAACAGCGTCAGCAAATTAACCCCAATTGTCTGATCCTCTAACGCCTGACCCATCTGATTCCTTGGTATGTGTGTGATGTAATTGTCAAGGACTGAATAAAATCAGGCCAGGCAAACCTGAACAACATCCACTTAGCTTATCAGACTCTTAGCAACAAACTATTCCATTAGATAATGTCTCCATTAGAAAATTTTAAATCCACTGAAACAAGGTAAACAAGGTACACGCTACTGCCATCTCTTGCTGACTAATCGCTTTTCCTGGTTAACAAGGAATTCTGTTATATTCCACACAGCTGTGCAATACCACACCCTTATCACCATCGAACACAACTGTTACTGTCCTATTGTGCCTCATACTGTGTAGTGGTTCAGACACAAAACTCACTGAGAAAACTACAAATTTCAGCTACTCACTTTTCCTTATTAGTTCGGTCATCTAAAGATAGTGCACACAAACTATCACACATGGGGGTTCTCGTTTTTAGGGCAATCGTTCCGCTCAATCAAACACACATACACACACGCCCGTGTGTATGCTTACTGGAAATTTCCATACCTTTTCACACACTGTGCTTCATTCTCTAACTAATTATTTAACTAATCAATGTTCACTGTAAGTATCCTGTGTCTAAGCACACAAACACTCATCCCAACAGCTTCATTTTGACAAGCACTCCACCTCCACTGCACCATGACTGTTAACTCCATTACGCACTGGTGACAAATCAGTGACCAAATGTTCAGACCTTCACAATGATCACAAAACATAACGCATAACAAAAACTGTAAATATACATACAGTGAAACATAACTGGTAATTCAGCTCAAATTTACATAGAAACCTGATATTTATAAAAGTAATCTGTAATTTATATATTTTTAGGCACATAACATATGGGTGAAGTTCAAGTTCTTTTAAAACAAACAGACAGATATATACCTACAGCATGAAGATCTTATATGAAAGTAACTATTACATCATACCAGTGTCATTTTTATGCAGGCATGTTATAAACACCTATGCTAATATAACCTTGATTTCATCTGATGGGGTCCTGAGAGTGATGCTGTGTCATGCTCCTGTAATTGTAGGCAGGAAGGAGGAGAATGTCTCTGTGTGTACTATAACCACTTAAAGAACATAAAGCTTTTTGGACTATACTGAAAGATGTTTTTGGGTGCGGCTGGACCTCTTCCTGATTTCTTACTTCCTAGCTCACTGTCCTAGCAGATCATTTGATTAGACTTCCACTCCCTTATCCACTCCCTTATCCCATCTGTTGTCCCTCATGTAGCATACTGTGGTGAGGTGTGTGTTTGCTCACCTGATCCCTGTAACTCTGATTGTGTGTCTCCAGAGTCCAGAAGGCCCTGCGTGGGGCCGCTCCGATGTGCAGCATCACCAGGCATATCCGTGTGCCACAGCCTCTGACGCAGTCCCTAAAAAACAGCCCACAGGAGCCAGCTAACACAGAGGAGAAAATAGAGTGTAGGCTGTTGCCTCCTCAGCACAAAGATGCTTTCCGGAGTGTGTGTGTAAGAAGATCCGTGTTCAGTGCGTGTGCATTTATGCCAGTGTGGACGTGTGTGTCTGAGAGAGGGGGCTGCAGAGCCACACCGGTAACAGCATGGGAAATCTGAGCATGAGCTGCAGTATTCTATCTGATTATGAGAGAGCCCGCCCCAATCTGACTCTCTCCTCTTTCTCTCTCTCTCTCTCTCTCTCCACCCCTCCCTTTCTCACTGCTGCTTCATAACCTCCCTCGCCCTCCCTTCTTCTCTCCTCCTCTCTCTTCGGTAAATGGGTCTTGGACAATGATGTCAGCAGATTTCTCTATCTCTTGGAGGCTGGATGAGAGTAACACAAAACACAGCATATAAAAAGACAGAGAGAGTGAGAGAGAGATGCTGGACATGGAAAAAGAGAGTGCAAGGCCTTTATAAATCTAATCTAATAAGCAGTTACATGATAGTCATACTGCAGAGAAATCTTATCAAAGAGATCTTATTTTTTGCTCTTCTTTCTTTCTTCAGAGTGACGCACACAATCGCTCCCCAGGGAGCATGGCATCCGTTTTAACATCACATGCTTAAAAAGTTTGCCACAGCAGCGTTGGTTTGTGCCAAATGTCCTATTTAGTCCATAATGCAATTTAAAAGTTTTTTTTAAACCAACTGTGTGTTTTCTCAAAACGACAAATTCTATGAAACTGTTGCAGGTCTGCATAAAATAATAACAGCTTTGAAAATCAATGAAACTGAGCTTTGTGAAAGTGAGGGACACTGCAGTAAATTTAGCCTCAGCATGCAGGCCTATGTTTCCACGGCAACTGTGGGGGAGAAGCCGTGGATGCTTTCAGAAAGAGAATCCAATATTCAGCAGGTTCTGGCACTGGCAAGACTTGGGGAGTTTCCTGAGTCTTTTTTCTTTCTGTATCACTTTCTTTTCAAAGATTCAGTTCATTTTCTGGAATTTAAGGGACCTGAGCAGCTGTGCTTATGACTGCCAAAGGCTATTTAGCATACAAAGAAATTGACACCTGTTCTACTTCTCAGTTACATATATTGTAATTGAAAATGAAGCATGCACTCCCCTATTACAATATATTGCAATATACGGAATATATAAACGGAATATAAACGGAAATTAAACAACTGTATTACTGTATTAATGTAATACTGGCACTGTGTCAGCGTGGGTTTCCTCTCACAGTCCGAAGACATGCAGGTTAGGTGAACTGGAGATGGTAAATACCCCATCCCTGGCTTGTGTGTAGATTAATCACTTTCTGCTATGAAAATAGCCTTATGCTGAAATGAAAACAATATGCTGCTGCCCAGTGTAGATGTGTTAAGATGTTGTTTTTCGCAGATTACAATTATAGTGCGTGGATTTGTAGACGTGCTGACATTAAAGTTTGTGTATGTGTATGTCTAGGTGCATAAAGCTTTATTAAAATTGTAATGAGACATTTAATAAAAGTTCAAATAAAAGTTCAAAAACACTATTTAAAATAAACAATGTAAAAAAAATATTAAAAATACCTATTTTTAATAATTTTATAGTGCAATTAAGCGGTATAGCTGTACGCATTTTCGCTACGATCTCTGAAAGCCTACACGCTACCGGTGTCACGTAACGGCAACAAATTTCTGTCTAAAAAACTACTGATTACAGAACTATAATATTATTTACTATAATTTATTTTTTATGTTTTTAAAAACGAGGTACAAAATGTTTAAATACGTACGATGAGAAGACAGAAGAGCCGAACTTTTCCGTGTTGATATTCAGCGCAGAGCGCGGGAAATTAAATCCCGTTTCTTCACATTCAAACGCACTACATGACGACACAAACTAGAACCAATAAACTCTGCTGCAGCGTTTTTAACCCGCCCACATCTCCATATATGGCCTTAATGACATCATTTACTTTATGGTTAGCTGACCTTAAATATTGCTTTTGCTAAATGTATTAATCGATTAGTGAATGTTTTAAAATCAATTGTCTATAAATGCAGTGTATTTCTGCAACAAATAACAGAATAATTAAATCAAATTTTATTCTACCACGTTTTTCAGAGTGGCGTTGTTGCAAAACAGGGTTACAGAAATAACATTTTATCATGCAACAGTAGAGACAATAAAAGAAAATTAACAGTGCAATAAAAGTGTACATCGTTTTCTTTTTTAAAAGTATAAAACGCATCATTATTCAACATAATAGTGAAGAAAAAGAGCACATATCATTTTCATGTTTGTCTATCTGTCATAACAGTTGGATAAATGATGCACGGAGTGACAAATATGTCTGTCTAATGAGAAAACATCTCGTCACCTCCCCTGTAACCTATTAATGGTAAGATGAGCCTGGAGAGAGGACAGCTCTCATTCATTCTTAAAGGCTCATCAGAGCGGCCCTGCTTAATGGGATCTGACTGAACTGACCAAAGCAGGGGTCAACCAGCCCTTCAAGATAGAGCACATGACACACAAGGTCCAAAACTGTAAGCTCAGCCAGTCTCTTTCTTTTTGCATGTAACTCTCTGCTTGGCATGAAAACTATTTTTGTATAGAAAACCCTTACGTTATATACTGTGGCCGAAACATGGTTTTTAAATGGCATTCCAAAGATTTTAAATAGTACCATCACTACTATGGTGATTATCTTTAAAAGCATGATAGTTACCTGGTATATGTTAGGTTAGTGAGAAAGCAAAGCGAATAACACTGTAGAATTAAGATAACATCACAGAAACATCTGTATTTTTGTTAATTGATTAAAGAATGTTGGTTTAAAATGTTTATTAGATGATAATCTGTATCAGGACATCTGCTCAGCATAACCAGCAAACCAAAGGATTTTATCTTCAGTTCATAATCTTGCAAATCATCATAACTGATAAAAAATAAATAAAGACCAGTTTCATCAGAATGCTACACGGATACAAAACTGAGTCATAGAACATCACAGCATGACAAACAGCAAACACTAGAAAACAACTCTATATACAGCAAAAATACAGCAATGAGTCACTGCTTTATGAGAATGAGTTTGGTTTTATTGATGCCACACACTAAGGTGCTTGAGTTGAGTGTATAAAGTGGAAAATCACCTTTTCTGCACTGACTTCAATACTATATAAATCTCTTTCTCATCTATTCTCATCTCAAGACTGACCATAGGAAACAACTTCAGGTTTGCTTGATAGCAAATAACAGGTGATACTCACAATAGGTCTGCAATTACTCTGTAAATACCAGATGTGGGTGACGGTCATGTCCAGTATTATAATTTTATTGAAGTTATTTCCCCTGATAAATATGTTTACGTTAACTTACGTTGCCTTTATAAAATCACAAACATATTTGTTGCGTAACAAATAACAACAGGTGAGGCATGGGTAGTTGGTTTCAAATTACAACTTCTATCGTGCACCTTTACTTATTAACAGTAATTGTAGACTGGTACTTTCTGTATATAATAAAAGGTTTTTTTAAGTACTGAACTCTTTTTTCTGAGCAATCCCTTCTCTCTTAATATTTTCAACTTTAACAACTGTTTCCTTGGCAACAAGGAAACCCCCAAGTGTCGTCTAGGCAACAACATGAAAAACATAAGGTGCATGTATTTATTATTAGTAGAAGAGGGTGTGTTTGCCCAGCTGTTGTTGAGGGTAATTAAAAATATGATGGTTTAGATTGGCGTGGAGTTGTTTGTCCTCTAGTGATCATCACTTGCGCCTTTCAGTTTAGTCCACATCTTCACTTTACAACCTTAAGATCTTTGGCTCCTGCTTGGGAAGGCAGAGGATGCACGACTTCATGTTGCTTCAAAGAATATGTTCAGTTCTGGAGTTTCAGTTCTCTTTTTATACAGACACCGTCGCAGTTTCCAGGCACTTCTTCATTCAACTGTGATGTTCAGATTATGGGACTTGAGTCTGCTGTAGTGGTTGCTCTTTTATGCACACATGTATATGTAGTACTCAATATCTGTGTCTTTCCCTCACCTGCAAGTCAGTTTTATATTGTTTGGGTCTTATGATTTCTATCAGCAGCCTGGGCTGCCCCACTGTTTGTGTAGAAGCATTTAAAAAGGTATTGATAGATTTGATGAACAGTTGGTCCTTTGGTTCACTTAGCCATGTCCTCAGCCACTGCTTTCCCTAACTTGTCTTTTAGGTACGCAGATTTCTGCCAATCAGATTTCAGCTCCAGCCATTCAAAGTATGGCACCTGCAGGGGGACACATGAGGATCAAGTTCAGACAAAATCAATATGTTGGAAAGCGAGAACCACAAAAGTCTGAACCAGAGTCAAGATCAATGACAAAAAACAATGGAAATGAAAGGAATGGTACCATTTTTATTTTATAAAAATGTCTGGTTTCGCTACCTCATCTCATAGCACAAACAACACCTCAGCCTTGGGCTCGGCTGGAAGTCAAGATGAGTCCAGCCAACTCTATCTAACTGTACCCCAGGCGGCAGAAGGCTAACAGGATTGCCCTACATGCAGCAGACAGAGCTTGAGTTCTGTTTCGCAGTACTGTTTTACTGTGGCTATTAATAACCTAAAGCCAGGGGGGCTGCCTGCCATGTAATTGCTATGCCAATAAGAATAGGGCTAACCACGCTAACTACACTGGTACTATAAGACGATCAAAAAAAATAATGTATTTTAGAAGAACTGTTGTTTGAGAATAAAAAAAAAAAACAGTAAATGATATACAGTTAATCCTTACCGTCAAACGTTAACGTCTAAGTCACTGGTCCTGATTTCGCGTACACTTACATAATTAACTTAAATATTGCCAATATTTGAACATATTTAACACATTATAGTAATTTTATAGTAACATAAGTATAGTAACTTTAGTATATTGATGATTGTTTTTAATTGTTTATAATGAAAACTTTTGACATTGTGAGCATTAATTATTTGCTGTTCATGAGTTGCATGCATTATACACTTATAGCTCTGACCTTATAGCTCATAATACATGAATTTAGCCAAAATTGTTTTCACTGCTTATCTTCCTTATACTATGCATCTCACCTCAACTACTACAAACCCAGCCAGTTGTAGGTGGCGTTTCTGCATGGCAAAGCGTCCCAGAAGATCCTTACTCCTAAGACAAAAATTTGGAAACTCCCAAGCCACAAATGCTATCCTGTATGACACACAAACACATTCATGGTCAAAACCTCTCCTGCAGCTCAATTGATAGTACATTGCGTTAGCAGCGCAAATGTTGCGAGTTTAATTCCCAGGGAACACACATACTGATAAAAATATGTAAAGTGAATGCACTGTCTCAAAGTTGCTTTGAGAAAAAGCATAAAAATAAATGCATAAACATAAATAAATGTCTTTGTGTGTGACAAAAACATTGTTCATACATAGATGTGCTGTCACTCACCTTTGCGCCCCTTCAGGTAAGTCATCAGGACCACCACCCCCAGGCAAATGAGGAGCTTTCAAGTTCTCCAAGTCAATGGGCTTGTTTTCTGAATCTACCACAAGCTCTCCATCTGTGACAAACATATTCAGAGAATATTCAGAGAGTTAAGTCAATAAAAGTGTATGTGCAGCTAACAGGTTCTTTTCCATATAAGGATGGAACTGGAATCAAACCTATTATCTTCTTGTCCTTGAAAATTATATAAGGATGGAACTGGAATCAAACCTATTATCTTCTTGTCCTTGAAAATTACAACTAAATCATGTTGTTTTGTAGAAGACACTTCTTGTATCATACAATACACTTTAATGCTTATTAATAAATGTATCTGTAAATGGATCTATGGCTTGAACAATTCACAGTCACCTATAGTCCAGCCGTATACTGTTTTGACAGATGTGCGGAGGGCCTGTGTCTTCCTGTTGGTCAGACTCTGCAGGGCTGTGTGCAGGTCACTTTGCAGAGGGGTGATGGAATCCACTTTTTTCTGGGGAGCTGGAAGCAGAACAGCTGAGTTGACGGTGGCAACTCCTAGAGGCTCCAGCTGAGCATAGGCTGAGATATGTAGCAATTTCTGACGATAGTTCTCTGTCCGTCCCACACTGCCACCTGTTGAACAAAATTAAAATGAAAATCAGTTAACAGAATAGATATGAAGTGAGGTCATGCTGCCACCAGTTGTTTAAAAGGAGAACTGCAAAGCATATTAAACTTGCATCCTATTGTGACAATGGAATTTTAGATTTAACAGTTTTTCTCATTGTAAAGATTATTTTTGCACATTTAGTGCTACACACCTGAGAGTTTATTTTGAAAGGCAGGCTTTGTGACAGCAGAGATGTGATCAGGCCTGGCCTGGCCTAGCACACACAGTGACCAAACTACATCCGTTTTCAAAAAGGGCTCCAAAGTCTTAAAGGTACCTTCCAAAGCTTTGTGTACCTGCACCCATATTTATAACACTTTACATATCACATATAACATAGACAACACACAGCACAAACATAATCAAGGACAATGACAATACAAAACTTCAACACTCTCATTGGTCACCTTTTGGTAAAACTCGTCCCCTTTGCTGAGCTGGAAGTTGAGTTTGGCGAAAGACATGAGGAGGTTACACACCTGCAGAGTGCTGTATTTATCACTGTTGCTCTCATAGTGCTGAGAAATAAACAGAAAGAGAAGACAATTATTACAGAGATAGAGAGTGATGCAGGGATGTCTACACAGGGACAGGGACATCAACCAGAAAAACCTAAACCAGACATTAGAGGTTGCCTTTAACAGTCAAAAAGAATAAAACTTCTGTCCAATGCACCAGGAAACAGGACGTATAGAGCCAAACTGATAAAGTGGCTTCTGTGTGTAGCGCTAACCTGTGCAAATCCTTCAAACAGAGGCAGGTGAGACCACTTGAGAAAGGCAAGGGACTTGGCACAGCGTGTGACATCAGATGAGCCCATTTTTGATAACGCAGGCAACAGCTCTGCTGCTATCCTTTGCAGCACCTGCGTCTGATGGAAATTCAGCTTACCTTTTTTCCCAAAAGAAAGGACAAGAGGACATTAGGTAGGAACTTTTTTGTTTTTTTTAAAGGAACTGTATTACTGATCTGGCTGCGTTTCTTAAAAGCATTGTGAGTCTTAGTGGAGACCATTGGTGCGAATTGGTGCTACAATATACTGGCTTACGAAGCTTGTGAGAAACGCAGCCACGATCAGTTAAGAAATGTGCTACAATGGCTTCTATGTGTTTTACAGTTATTTTAAAAACTATTTTAAGAGATTGTTTAATGAGTTTGAATGAGTGTCTTTGCTGACCATAAGCGTATGCGATGTCAAGCAGCAGTGATGTTTTCAGTTCATAGGAGGGTTTCTGGTTGAGGTGATAAGAAAGAGCTCGTAACAAGGGAACGCACCTCCTGTTCTGAGAAGCCAGTGCAATCATTACCCTGCGGATATCCTCTGTGCTAAAGCTCTCTGCCAGTTCCAGGGCCTGGACAACACAAGATACAGTTTAGTGTTAGGCTTGCTTAATACAACATGAGGGTTTTGTGAAAGATTTGAGAAGAAATGCCAATGCTGAATTAAATTCAGTCTGAGCTTTATTAAATGCTCATTGCTGCTAAATGTACTAGCATTAACATATTGTGTTAGTTAAATGTTTTTTTTATTTTTGTTTATACATTGACTGTTTGTTAGCAATATTGCCAATCTTGCAAACATCCAAATAAAGCAGTTGAGACTGAATATTATTTTTGTACAATTTAGTTAACTACAACACAGAAAACATGTGTGTAATTTTGCATGTGTCCTGATATGTCCATGGTTGGATTAAAGGTGGCTACAGGTATTAGTGTATTCACCTTATCCTCTAGTTTGTCCATGAGAGTGGAGGACAGAAGTGAGGCGCGGCTCATGAGAATGCTGACGGTACAAGGCTCACACAGCTCTGTCCAGCGCAGCTCCAGCTGTTTCAGCAGGGTTGTGGTAAGAGCTGCATTTTCCTGCCTATCAAAAGATAAGCAATATTACAAGAACAAACTGGCCACTGACAAACAACAGCCTTAGGAACTTGATAAAGGAAATGATACATAGAGTAGCAGTGCTTTTCTTCAACTCTACGCATTGATATATTGATTTAAAACTATCAGACAGATAAAAATAACACACTCACTATTAGTAGTAACAAAAGTAGATTACAAGTAACAACATTTTCTTCACTGCCTGAACAAAATGAACCACAATATATCCCATAAACCTGTAAAATAATACCTTAATACATTTTTTGCTGAAATCAAACATCTAAGAAATAATACATTTTGGAGTCCCTGTATTCCCTGACTGTTGTGGAAAGTTGTGAAAGTATGGAACAAATCATTTTTGTAGCTGTTTCATTATTTTTTATTCACTGGGAGGAAGCTCTGACTCAAAGTTACAGTACAACTTTTAATATGAGGTAATATTTACTTTCCACGCTCTATCTCGATATCTCTGAACCTCACCCTCTGCTGCGCTGAAATGCTACCCAGTCCACCAGGTAGGCCAGGTGACGGTAGGTGAGGCGTCTGATTCTCCAGAGCACTTCATTCTGGACAGAGCTGAGTAGTGGGGCATCAGAAGGAAGACCCAACATAGTGAGAGCACGCAAAAGACCTACCAGAGATCCATTCCAAACCGAGGACACCTGAGACAGAAAGTCAGGAGAAGAACAAAGATGGTTTACCACTGCTATCTTAACATTAGCATCAATGACAAGGGCTGCTACTCCAAATTGGTTGTCATGGTAACCTGAGAGTTTACTGTCTCCAGCATGTTTTCACAGCGTGGATCCTGCAGAATTCCATCCCCACCCTTCTCCACGACCCGCAGACTCAGCTGCACCAGACACCTGGCTGCATCGCTGGCCGATCCACCATTCTCTGCCCACAACTGAAGCACTTCCTGTGGAGTTGTTGCCTTTTCAACAAGTCCAACTACAGCTGTGCGTTCATATGGAATCAGAGTCTCCTCCATCTTGGTCAGTTCATTGCTTTGACAGAAGTGCCTAGCAGAAAGGCGAAGCCAATACAAGGACACTGGGCACACCGGCTCTGTGGGGGGGATTGTGAGGGCCTGTATGCGGGCTGCAGTCACAGCAGCCTGAGGGCAGCGAGGAAACAGTCGTGCCCATCTGGACAGCAGCCTGGTGGTCATTTTTGACTTTCGGTATTCAACAACAATCAAAGCATTTCAAAATCTCTTTTGAGCACCTAAGAAAAGTATAAAAAATAAAGGAAGACATGAGAAAATATCACAGCTGAATGTAAGTATCTGGCTTGAATAACCAGGCAGATACTTATGTTGATGTGTGGTGCTGTTTTAGGGTTTTAGCAGTTAATTCAATTCAAGTCTAGTTTAGCAACATTGTTGCTTTTAACAAGAGAATAATGAGCTTCGGTATGCACCGATTATACAGCATCAAACACTACATTAAGATCAGTCATATTCGTCAGATGGCTGAATTACCTGCCTGTCTGAAACTGAGCTGAATACTATTCTGACCTTGCCGATGCGTGGAGGCACCGCATTAAGTTTACGGAACTGTCAACATTAAAATCATACCAAGAGCTTTCAGCGCCCCTGTGTACATTTATACAATAAAGTTACTGAAGACGTATGAACTGTCACCACAGACCGATAACCGATTCATCACGATCGCTCACTTACCTTGTCAAATTAGCTTTTATAAGACCGGCGACGACATTTACATGGACGGAACAGTCAGTAGTAGTCGCGTACATTTTGCGTCAGTGAAGCTGTACCACGTGATTTCAACAGCGCCACCACAATTCCTCTCTGCACGCAGAGCAAGACGTTTTATAAATTGAGCTGCTTACAATATATATTAATATTAGCTTGTTATTTAAACCTAAATAGCACTCATAGCAAACTGATACAGAATCAACGTAGATCGATGTCTCTTCGGAGATCTGCGTCGTCGATCCAACCATTTTTTGAT
Organism: Chromobotia macracanthus; assembly: GCA_036877525.1. Taxonomy (NCBI): domain Eukaryota; kingdom Metazoa; phylum Chordata; class Actinopteri; order Cypriniformes; family Botiidae; genus Chromobotia; species Chromobotia macracanthus. The sequence continues at coordinate 7,138,261 of JAZGTH010000015.1, read as the reverse complement.
GGTTGAACCGACGTCGTTTGCACCATTAAAAAATGCAAATTGCGATCTGATTTGCTTACTTTGCGTTGAATCAATGTTGATCCCCGGTTGGACGAAACAGCTGAAAAGTGCGACATCGCACCATAAGTGCCATGCAAGCACGACGGGTGCATGTGGCTGAACTGAAGCCGCGGAGAACCGCGACTGAAGCGCGATTAAATGTCAAACGACCGTCGGTGGAGAGTCCGCTTTAATTCACTGAGTAATTTCTGTCAGTAAAAGCGCAAACGAAAGCTGAGATTATACTAATTTCTGTTCAGATGTACGTTGAATGGTTTTCTATATAACCTAAGACGCTGCTCTGAACTTTGGTTCATTATGACACAACGTAGTATCAACATTACCCCAATGTTGTTACAGCGTTGTTTAAACGCTGACCACGTCCTGTGTTTGCTGTTTTCTGTGTTATGTAAGGGATAATGTAAAGCCATTTTTGTATTTTTTACAAAAAACCCTCACAGGGTGACCAGGTCACACTAAAGGGTTTATTCCGCAATAACTGTCTGTGCATTATCCCGCTTATTACATGGCTGCTTACCGCACGATGAGTAAATTATTGAACACGAAATGTGTAGCATTTAAATAATTGTTAAACTTACCCATATAAATATAGTTATGTTTAGCTAATTTGGCCATTAATCATGTCAAATCAAATCAATCAAATCAAAAAACCCTGAGAACTAGTCAAAGGGCGATAAATGTGATGGCACAGAAAAGTTTCTTTATGGATCAATGTGTTCCCATTATGCAAGTTGGTGCAACATTAGAGAGTCCTCTCATAGCCTCCAAGGCAGCAGGACCAGCGGCGCACAAAGCAAGGTTTGTGTTGCCTTTTGTATACTATCATACATATTTAATAAAGTCAATTTTTGAGTGTTTTTGCTTTGGAGCACTGTTAAATATTAAAGTGAATTAAAGTAAATATAAAAGCTCTCCTGCAGGGATCCCGGCAATGTAGTCTCTGGAAAAGGACTGGCTGCCAAGGTTTCAGGAGGTGACACACACTATACAATCTTAGTATCCCTAATTAGTTTTATTAATATACAATGTATAATGAACAATGTAACAATACCATGTATTCTGTTTTCCATGTTTGCTAATTTTTTTGTTTTCTGTGTTTTATTTTTCATTGTATATGATGCTGCTTTGAAGCAGTGCATCATTGTAAAAAGTGCTATATAAATAAAAATTGAATTTGAAAATGTGCATAACAACGATGAAATGGGAACAACCAAATGTGTAACATTACCAGACATTGATTGCCAAAGCAGAATGTAAAACTTTATCAAATGTGGGTGAAGATCAAGGTTTTACTACCTAGTAGCCCACATTTGCCCTCAACCAAGCATGGCCAGCACAGTGGTCTGGGCTCCCATGTTAATTTTGATCAGCCCAACCTGGTGTTTAGCCTCACACCCAGCCCTGTTTACATAAAATTGTACATGTAATGCAGGTTGCATGTTTATGCCTAACATCTTAAAAACAGCAGTGTTTTCTGAACACCATTACGTGCCTCATTATAGTGATCACAACTCTTTATCACTTAAAATAATAAAAAACAGAAGTGAAACAAGAAAACATGAACTATGGTTTGAGTTTGAGAGTGCAAATTAAGAATATTCAGCTTGTTTTGAAACAGTATGAGCCCAGTCTTATCTGCATTGGTTTATCCAAGAGAACATTCGGGATTTAGTAAACGAAACCCAATAATATAACCCAGTCCCATGAGAAGGTGATTATCAAGAGCACCAGTAGAGGGCGACATTGATTCGTTCATAAAATAGAAAAATGTTTTGGCGAGAGGAAAAAGCTGTTTCAAAGGAAAACACACACACACACAAATCGTCTTATGTGATGAAAGTAGGCATATACTTATTACTTTCTCAAAATGCTGTGTTGATTAAAAACGTATTCGGGCAAATCTAGTGATTAGTAAGCTCAGCCATAAAGCTCCAGTTTTTTGTGCACTGAACAATATAGCTGATTGAATTTATCAAATCTTTCATTAACTGCCCCAGTGGTGTTATTCTCTAATGGGAACAGAGGGTACACAAGCACAACAGAGGTCTATTTCTGGCAACAGAATGAAAACGGCAAACATCAGAATGAACATTTTTGCATTATTTTACGAGGATGGTTGTCTAAATCAACCACACGCTGTGTCTATAATGCTGTGGAGTAAAAGATGAAAAAGCAGTGCATATAGAATTATTCATGATTTATTTAGAACAATCTAACAATGTTGTTTCTCTGGGAAGTTGCAGAATCAGTTTTTACATTGTAGATTAGGTGACTCTAATGTCATAAATGTCATGTTAGATATTGTATGCAAGTATTGTTGTAGTAAAAAGTATTGTTGTAGTAAGGTATAGCGTGAAAAGTATTTTTGCTATAGTATGTTTTCTGCTTCAACTGTTGGATCATGTAGTGTTTACTCTAGGTGTAAGATATTTATATTGATTTTCCCGATCTCTTTGTAATTGGTTGGTGCATTCAGAAGAACTCTGGATGCTGGTAAATGAGCATAATGCCCTTAAAAATATACAATCTCAGGTTAGACACTACAGTATGACAGCATTCAGCAACTCAAGGAAGTTCAGGTCTAAAGTGGTTTCCCGCAGGTTTGTAAAGAGAGTCATTTTGAGTTCAACGTGTCATGAACGCGTGAAAGAACAGAACATCTTGCTAGCTTTCTCCTCAAAGCAGGCCATGTGACTGGCAACTGAGAAGGAAAACGGTTCAATTTCATACAAGGCTGTAGCTTTCAGGTTTTGATTTAAGAGAAAAGGGCAAGTGAAACGTTTTTCACTAATAAGAAGCCTCAGACAAGAGGTGAATGGAGAGTGTACATTTTTAGAGGTAGTGTGGTGTGAAGCAGTTTCACTAACAGGCTTAATCAACTGCCGCTTTGTTTATGAAGTGAGAGGAAAAGTGAGAAAAGGCAGATACAGTCATTGGTAGAACCTTTATTCTGTGATATATGCTTCATTCCATCAGCTCTCCTCAGTGTATATACTCATCTGGCTAATGGTCTGATTTACATTAACGACACAAAGAGGAGCAGCCTCCTTTTTATGATCTTTAATGCACACATCAGAAGTTTAACATGCTTCACGGTAAGTCAAGGCAGATATAATTTGCGTAGACTGAACATCATCTTCCGATAAGTCCCACAAGGTGCTTCAAGACAGCTTAACCATTATATCACAAGCCCTTGAGATACAATTTGTGTAATGTCTTATGCCGTTTAAAGAAAGCCGTATTTTAATGACCTTTTAAAACTCCTATGTTCCATCCTATTCAACCATAAAATTTGAATGTCTGTTAAACAGGAGGAGGGGTAGTTAGTCAAAGGGTTAAGTGAAGTTAAGTATGTGTCAATCACACTCACAATAATTTAACAGTGATGTGCGAAAAGTTAGTGACTCTAAGTATCATAGTACAGCACCCAGTTTGATTTTTATTACAGATTTATACTTCAGAAATAGAGTGGGTTACATGTTGAGGATCTGTTTATAAATCGAGACTCAGAGATGGGTTCAAACTGAAGGCAGTCTGTCATCCTGATTTAACTGAGAGGGTAAATCTATTAAAGGCTTAAAAGTACATCGTCAATAAACACTAAATCCCTTTAAGACCCCGAAAAAACAGGCTGGGTGCACACTTAATATTAGCCCCCTCTGCATCTTGTTGCTCAAAATAAATTTAATTAAAATAACCTCTATGATTCTGAAAATGCTCTGTTAATGTAAGGAGAGCATCTGGTGATTGTAAACTCTTTAACAAAATAGTAGTTTTATCAACATGCTGTATATAGTGCAGCAGCCTTTTGTCTGTTGCAATATATCTGGTGTGTGTATGTGCATTTATTTTGTTTCACATTGTCCTTTTGGTTATGGTGACCAAACACACTCTCACACCCCCAGATTGCTTTTCCTGGGCAGTGTGACAGCAATGTATACATCTCCAGTGGAGCGAACCACACTCCATTCTTTTGCTCATCTTCTTGTAGATCTCTCTTTTTTCCACTCACTCTCTGTCGTATTGTTGTATCACCACCTCTCTATCTGTAAGATTGTTGTTCTCTCACCTCTGTTGTCTTTCTGTTCATTTCTTCTGTCTGTCTGCAGTTTGCAACTTTCATTTTGGCATGATTATTAAGCAGCTGTCTGTGGTGACAGTGCCATCAATTGGGCAAAAGATAAAAGCAATTGTATTGTGACAGAAATGCTTTCACTAATGCTTTTCAACAGCTTTCCTTAAAATCATCATCATTTGTACATATATTTTGTACATATATATATATATATATATATATATATATATATATATATATATATTATATATGTATATATATATAGTCATTGGTGTGCTTGGTGTCCAATAATAATATTTATCACAATATTATATTGTTGTTTTATGTCTGTATTGTTCTTTGTGAAGATGCACAAAGTAAGTTCTGGTAATGAATTCCAGACACTCTGCTAAACTCTGCTAAAAATATTAATATGTTGACGGTGTTCTTTCTCTTCAGAATGTTAAAACTGCTTTTTATTACTTCCTGTTTGCATGACTTCCTGTCGTGCACAGGTCTGTTGTTTTTCAGTAAGCCGGTTTCAGGGATCTCAGCACGTAGCTGTTTCCAGGGAAATCAGGTCACAAGAGTTTAAGAGAGTAATTATTTAATCATTAAATCACTGACATGAACTTTGTATTAATACATGGCGACTGTGATTCTGTGATGTCATTTCCAATAATTACATGACTCATTTACAGCACAACTGTTCTTTAAGATTCATTACTTTATCCAACCAGGAATTCTGCTTAACTAGGTTATAAATAGATTCAAAGGGAATCAGCAATGATCACTTGTATTTCATCAGAACTGGTATCTAATTTTAAACAGGAGAAAAAATACATTTTTGAAGCAGTGTTCTTATTTTGCAGATATATTCTGAGATTGCTCAAGAACATATGGAAGTCTGAGAGCACTAGTAAAAAGTTTTGTTTTGCTTTCTGTTTTTTCAGTTTTACATCACAAATATATTATCATCATAACATTTAAGTAAAATGTTACATGTAAAAAAATTACATGTATTTAGGAAAAGCTTAAATTTGGTTCCCCTTTGGCTTTGATAATAGCATGCACTCAAACTGGCAAAACCGGATGATTCATATTATCCCAGCATGATCAGAATGTTCCAGAAAGAAGATCTGTGCTGCAAAGGAAATCTGACCTTTTGAACAGAGGAGTTAACATGGGCAGTGTCACAAATTGGCTTAAAATGTGATTTGTTGTCTACAGATAATGGAGAATAATATTTCTGATTCATTTTACATTATTGAACAATCTCATTTATATCTGAAAAATTGAAACCTTTTAGATTTTGAATCCTAGATTTACAATTTTGTCAGACTTTTGAATATATTCTAGGAAATGATTTGAATTTATGTGCTTGTTTTGGCTTTTACCACAGTGACAATGGAACAAAATATGTGCTGGAAGAACATCCTTTGCACAATTGTGGATTCCATTCTTGTTTTGAAGCCGTTTTTGAAACCATTTTCATTCAATTGGACAGACCGAAACCTTTCAGAATTTTAAAAACAGAATCCACTTTAAGCACCCAGACTTTTTCTAACCTCTTTGTGACCTCACTGCTGTACCGTAGCCAACTTTTATCCAAAACATTTTGCACATCTGACCTCAAGCTGAGTTCTATAAATCTGTTAAATCTGGCTGCTTTGGTGGATTACACCAAAGAGGTGTGCGATTACTGAGTGGACGAACACTCTCCATCTCACACACACAAGTGTGCACAGAACCACACACCAAACATTCCACACATTTTTTAAAATGGCTTTAAGCCTTTAGAGACATGACCTTCATCTCCACTCCTAGAAAAGGAAAAGAACTGTTTGAAATAAAATAAGCCTGAGAGGATGAGAGACGGGGACAGTGTGAGGACCAGGGTAAAAGTGTGAAGACCAGGACCTCTGGTCTACCTGCAGACTACCTGAGACTACCTGCACTGGTGATTGTTCAATCCCTCTTAACTTTCTCAGGCACATTTTCACAGCCATTAAGAATTCCTATGGTCTGCTTGTCTGCAGTCTTGTCCATGCACAGAGATGACCTGTGATCAACAATGTGCAATTTTAAGATCAAGATTTAGAGAGTGAAATGAGCGCAAGAGACGAATTTCAGGAATTTTAAATGATTTTCTTTCATCTGGAGCAAAATTGTCTTTGATCACTTAGTATGACATTCTCATCAATGGGCAATTAATTGCCATTATGATGTGTCATCCTTATGATTCTATGACAATGGTCCAATGAAAAAATAAATTAGGTTTGTGTGTGTTTGAGAGAGACCGAGAGAGAGAGAGAGAGAGAGAGACATTTTGTTGGTGGATACTACTAGCTTAGCCTATATGATATATAGAGATCCTTTCATGTGGTCATTTTGATAAAATTAAGTTTACCTTAAAATTACCTTTAAGTATGAGAAGTATGAGCAGTGTACAAATTCTTCTTTTGCAAGCCCTGAAAGACTTCTAGGGGTGAGAGATTTGGGAAAAAAATTCAGGAAAGATCCAGATCCATTTTGTCCATGTTGATTTCTAAGGCTATTTTGTTTTTGAGTTACTGAGCAGTACAGCAGTATTTCCCTTATTAAAAAATGCCCTGCAAGCCCTGCAAGGTAACAAAACAAAATAAAGATAAATGACAGACCCTTTGGGCCAAAGTAGAAGTGGGTGATATGGCTAAAATCATTGAAAAGTGAAAAAATTTCACTTTTATAATTTGTTTATTTTAGTGTTTTTCTTTGTTAGTAAAAATAAACAATAGGACAAATACAATATAATAAACAAACAATAATACAGATGCTTTACATTTGTTAGGTTAAAATGGTCTGTTTGACAGTAGCATTCAAGAAATATAGTAATATAATGAAAATAAAACACTGCACTGTATGAATGAAATACAAGCTTATTCTTGTTAAAGGTACCAAAGTTGTTGGCAGTGAACATTCATTGTTTTTGTCTCTTGTTGTTTCACTAACATTAAGACTGTGTTTATGTGAACTTTGTCTGTTGTGGACATAACCTTGTGTATATGTGGCAGTTGAATATGTTTAAGCGCAATAAGACTCGAAAGAGAACCCAAAAAACAGAAAACCCTGTCATAAAAACAGATTGCGAGTGCTTGAAAGTTTAAACTGGCAAGCTTTTAAAATACATGGAAGTAATAAACTATTGTGATGACGAATACCTGCAACACCAAGTGAGCATAGCTAGATGCATCACATTACATGTTAGGACGGGACCAAAAGCCATGTGCACTCTAGCACGATATAACAGTCTTTCTGGAAAAGGCATCCATGGTCTAAAAATGCTCTTATCACACGTCTACTTCGGAGCATGTTATTCTTTTTCAGACAAGACATTGCCAAGATCAGTGCAAAAGGTTGCTGTGGTTTATTCTGAACCATTTCAATTTCATGTGTCAGTGGGTATGTCTGAACGTGACACCATTGATCGCCCTGTCAGCGCTGTCAATCGTGACCAAAGTCTTAAAGCTAAAACATGTATGGTACAGTCTGACATATAAGGCGACTGATGTCGCACAGTCTGTCCTGACATTACGATCTTTGAAGATCTTACTAAGCTGGGATCGTACAATTTCAAAAACAAGCAACAATCACAAAAGACAGGAAAAAATCTACTTTAGATAAAATGTACTGATAGTCTGACATAAAAGTCTGAAAAGTCTGACATAAAAGCTGAAGTCTCACAGTTTTCCTTGGCTTTTGTGCAAGATCCCACCAAGCTTAAATTGAATGAGCTCTATCTTACCAGACAAGCAACATTTGTATAGTCTAGAAAAAATCATCACATACAAATTCATCAAAGCTTAGTGTGCTGTTAGAAAGTGTCAAGTCAAGTCATGGTTATTTGTATAGTTCATTCTGCAGTACATATCGTTTCAAAGCAGTTTTACAAAATGTACAGTACAATATTTTCAATGCCTTTGGGCCCTAGGGAACAACTTCACTGAAATTTAATTTAATTTTTATAAGCCTCTACTCAGCAAGCAAAATATGATTGTGGTGTGGTATTTAAAACTAAAACCTTGAAAGGAATCAGACTTAGCTGGGGCAGCCAGTCCTTGTCTGGGAACAAATTAATGTCAACATGACAAAAATATATAGCTTCATGATATGTACAATATAATACAAGTCATATGATCATTAAACATACCAAAAATATAATGCATGATCCAAATTTCACAAGCGTCTTAGTCCATTCATAATTGACTGTTGGGATGCAGCATGCAGGGAAATATGGGCGGCATGATGGGCAGCATGATGATGTCTTATCAGTATATGTAGAGTGTTGCAGCTGGTAGTCATCACACGTGATGCTCAACTTAAAGCTGCAGGTGATGCAGTCTTTAGTAACCTTGTGATGAGCATTCTGAGATAAAAGCACATGAAGACAAGAAATCTACAAATAAGAGGCAACTACAAAGATACAAAGTACAGGTAGTGTACAGGATAGATATGGAAAAAAAAAGATTGGGGTAATTGACCATTGAACAGTGATGTCCCACAGAGCACCTTTACAGCAAGTGACTATGGAGAGAACGAGATTGAGCCGTGCCCTAGACAGACATATCTTTAACTGCAAACAGACACAAATGACCCCACATGTCCAGCTGCCATCCAATCATTCAGTCACTTTCAGTTCTTCATGCTGATGTAGACAGACAGAACAACTATTTCTGATTTAAAGACAACATCACTGCAGGTGTCATCTTCATATTGCAGTTTTTGGAAAAGAAATAAATGTTGCAATATTAAGCAACAGAAGATCCATGGAAAATGTCTGCTTGTTTGAAATAGAATGAGAAGGGGAAACCCTGGGGTTGTGATGCATTGTGATAACCTTGGGTGAGAGAAAGGTAGCAGATAAGGGCCAGACGTGAGTTTGGTTGGATGTGGGGCAGAGGACAATGTCTTTGCCCTGAGAAAATAAGATGTCTGAAATGGATAAGGCCTGCTCTTCAAATGAAAGAAAAAGACAGAGGAAGCATGAGAAGAGGAGAAAACGATAAGGCTCTGAGAAAATGTTGCAGAAGCCTGACCTGACATTCATAACCCTGAGCTGATGACAGTGAGGGGATAATCAAGAAAAAAATGAGAATGACAGCAAAGAGGGTACAAGGTGGAATAAATGCAAGCATGTTGCAAGCAGATGGACAAACGGACATTGGACAAAACAGAAGAGATGACAAGGACAGAGAGAGCTGTTGGACATGAGAATAGAAACATCTGCTGTTATTGGAATACCAAGCCTGAGCAGCTCTTGAATTTAACTGTTCCTGTATAATTTATGAGTTTGCATATGAATTGAGTTGGCCATGCCAGGATGTGGAATTGGAATTCAAAGAATTTAGGATTAGAATCAAATAACAGGAATCTCTGTATTCAAACACAACACAATAGGAAAGAACTGATAACTAGGTGCTGCTTAAGGTTTTCCATTTTGTAAGCCTGCTTTTATGCTGTTTGGCTCCAAGTTTAAAAATTAAAGTAAATTCTGAGAAAGTATTAACATTCTGAGAAAGTATTCTTCCACCATGTTTCATAAGTTGAAAGTTAATTAACTTAATAAATACAATTAAATATTTATATATGCAATTTTCTATTGGTTGCATTTCAAACATTGATTAATCATATCATCTCATGTTTCTAGAAATAGATGATATGTGGACTGTGAGTTATCTTTTATGCTTTAATATGTGATAACATATTGAGATTCAAATTAAATTCAAATTCTGCTTCATTTTTGCTACCTTAGTTTAAATTTACTGAATTGGATTTCAGAACGAGGCCCTGCTGAAAACACACGCACACACACACTCACTTAGGGATGTGCAAACATCCATACTGATATTCATAAGAGAAAAGACAAAGAGAGAGAGGCAAGAGAGAGATGGCAAGAGAGAGGATAGTGTCAAGTTAAACCATGTTTCCTCTGCTCTTCAGAAGATATATGATACATGTATTTGCCTTTTTAATTGTTGCACACATGGGCTCAAGGATGTTGACCATCTGGGCACTGATAACTCAAGCTCAAATGTCTAATCAAGATTATAATAGATTATATATCAAAGATTATAGATCAAAGATTATAGCCTTTGATATGAGGCTATCTTCAATTTGGAATGATAATTTAGTGCAATGTTACATAAGTAAACATTGTCAGAGATGTAGAGCAGAGACTTGTAATTCCCACGGATGTGAGAGTCGTGCCTCTGTGCTATTACTTTCATAATAGTGATAACGATAACTGATGCTTGGAAATCACAAGCTCTGTTTTGCTGTATGTGTGTTTTTTGTGTGTGTGTGTGTGTGTGTGTGTGTGTGCGTGCCTTTTAACTGTCAGGTCAGCATGTGATCTTAAAAGCTCTTTACCCCAAACCCCCAGGTTATTATAGATAAAATGATTCACCGCAGCTAGGGTCAGCACTAAAAAACAAGAAACCGAGGGGTTTGTTGGGGTGTGTGTGAGGAACAAAGGGAATATATGTGTTTTTTTACCTCAGTAATTCTGTTTAAAATTACAGACATAAACGGTGCAGATTATAAATGCATTTAGTCTCTGTGTGGCATTAATAAGAGCATACATTTAAGCAAAATATAAAGGGAAAGGGAATCCTCGTATGAGACCGGTTTGATATACAGTCCTATACAAGCAGTCATCAATGCATTACATCCTAAATGGGTGAATTTGAGGTGTCATAATAAAAGACTGTAGGCTAAATGGGGGGAAAAACCAGATGAGTTTTTTCTTTCCAGTAAACTGGATTTATATGGTGGTGTGAAGCCATCATCACAGCTTATGAAAGCTTTGAAATCCCTCTCTCTCTCTTTGGGGAGGCTGTAAACACAACATGTAAGTATATCAGATGCTTTGATACACAGACATGTCATTGTATTTGATCTGAAAGTTGAAAAACGTGTTTGCATGTGCACCTTTGAAGTGAGCATGAATCTGATCACAGTGGAACATATATTGTTGATTCCTGTTGTGGCAGAGTCCTAAACTGAATAATAAACAGTAAACAGTGAATGAAGGATGATAGTTTTTATGTGAGACTTCCACTGTGTTTGAGAAAGTGAGTGTCTGTATGAAATTTCAGATGAAATATGAATCATGTCTGCTGTTGTCAGCCCATCTCTGTCTGTATATACTAGGCTGTGTGGATAATTGGGTAGATGTGTTTGTATAGAGAATCTCAAAGAGATTCCCTGAAGCAAAACTAATGAATGATCTGGTGATAAAATAAAACAATGAATGAATACATTAATAACATTTTTAAGACCTCTTCTTTGCACATTCAATAAACTATACAGTATTTGTCCTGTTCGTGCAGAACAGAGACATTAGACATTATGTAACCTCTCCTAACATAAGTCTATGTGTCTAACACACTCTTTGTCTCGGCACAGGCGTGATACTATAAAACTTTACATTCAATTAGATTTTGTAAAGGGCCACTTCAATAAATGAGATGAGGTTTGGCCTGGAGCATTATAGAACTTCTATCAGGGAGCATCGGGGGTACGGTGGGGTGAAACCGCTGGATGTCTCCTATGAAAAACTGTCATATAGTGCCGCTTGCTTATATATATTATAGATGAGTACTTAATAATGCATCGGGAGTTTTGTTTCTGAGCGAAAAGGCGGAAAAGAGGCTCTATTAAATATGAAGATGCAGTAATGAGGGCTAGGTGTCGTGTTGCCGTGGTAACACAGGGATCAAGTCTCTGTGATGCTGTTTGACTGGTGACGGAGCGCGGAGGCGTACAGCTCCTGACCCTGGCTGCTGTGCACTTTAACAGCAAACCATAATGATGAAAATATTTCTGTTTCGAGAGATAATTTAATGAGAACCTCTTTTCTTTGGACACAAATTCAAATGTCAAATTCACTTAAAATAAAAGCCAGTATTAATATCTGTATTGATAATTGTTAGCTGATCACTGTAGCATGTGCAAAGCTAGTCAAATATGCAAGGTAACAGCCTTCAAAGTTTGCACAAAAATTGAAAAATAGCAGCTGATATATATAATAATGGAAATTTTAATGAAATAATGGTAGATTGGTCACAGATGGTCCTACTGTTTTTTTTATGTTTATGTGTAAATGTGTACCCTGATTTTGGCAATGCTCATCAATGATTGGTTTTAGAGAAACATATACTGATAAGTGATTGGTTAGTTAAACAGGGAAGGAATATCATCTGCCAGGTGTCATAGGTGATCGTACTCAATTTGAAACACTCATTTGAAATATTGCAAAGTATCAGGATATTTGCCCAACACTACATTACAGAAATGAACCACACAGATGCCCATCAAAGCATTTATTTGTGGGACAGACCTGTACCCTCTTATCAAAGCAATATATAGAAATACAGGATTGTTCATGGTTTTGAAGACTGTTATTTAGTGGACATAGTTCTGAGTGGGAGCTAATATCCTATTATCCATCCAGGAATTTTAAAACATGCACTACTGAAGGTAAAAATACACCAACATCATAATTAGATAAAACAATTGGCTCGACTGGCACCGCATTAGCAGCGCAAAGGCCATGGGTTCGTTTCCTAGGAAACGTGCTTATGAAATGTATACCTTAAATGTGCTGTAAGTTGCTTGGATTTAAGCGTGCGCCAAATGTGTTTTGTCATGTTCCAACTATTGCATCTTTTTATAAGACTTTTCTTCCAACTTTCAAATACACAGTAGCCGTTTTAAAGAAATTATTTAATTAATTATTTCATTTTGATTTATTTTATTAATTTTGATTTATCTTAGTTGTACTGTCACAAATCTACCAGAGGTTTATTGTGAGCAGGGGACTTTGTACATTTAGGAATGATGACAAAATCACTTTCCTGGGTTGCCTTTTGTTCTACCATAAATACTTTGGAGAGCATCTAAATAATATTTATTTAACAAGTAAACAGTAAATTTATATGATATTAGTTCTTTGGCTTAAGCCCCATCCATAGTTTAAATCCTAGATTGCAGATTCCATCACTTTCTCAGTGATGAAGAAGGCAGGGGCGGGGGCCTACCCCAGGTAAATGGACAGGGAACGACTGTCCATTTAAAAGTTCAACTCTGTTACATCAAAGGTCAAAGGTGATGACCCATGCCTTCTCAGGCAGCACAGGTTATTTTGTAGCAATGCATTATCAACATTATGGATTTTTTTGCTCTTTGGTCCACGTTGTGAGGGAAAAGTGCTAGTGGACATCAGCAAAATCTTTAGTCTGTACCCAGAATCCATTGCAGTACCTGACTCAGAAAAGCCTGGAGAAACTAGTTTAACACAATAAATTACAACTTTTTCATAGAAATCCATTATATAACCAACAGTATGTGGGTGTGTGCATTATTCAGGAAAGATTATATTAAAAGCAATTCAGAAATGTATTATGACATCCCAGCTGATATCCCCCACACACTCCTGCTCTTTGCTCCAAAGTCTGAGATCACTGAGTCAATAAGAAAATGGTTTAATTTTGTTTTCTATTGGCCAAATGAATTCAGATCAGTTTGATGAATAGGTTCTGTTTCTGCAAAGTCCCATAATGACAAATGATAAACCTCTTTACACTGTGGATGTCCTTCGATTTCAGTGTACTTTTCCTTTCATCAGTTATTTGGAGGAAAATTGACCTTTTTGATGTTTGTTAAGAACGTTTACATTTTCCTCTACATTTCAGAAACATTTTCTTAAGCATTACAGTTTGGGTTCAATATTGGGTTTGACTATCAAAGCAAAATAACATATTAATATAGATTGGCAATATTTTGACTAAATCTGTAGAGGGCTTGACTAAGAGAGAGAGAGAGAGAGAGAGAGAAAATTGGAAGTAGAATTTTTGAAAACATGAAACATAGACAGGTCTGCAGCATGGAATCCAGATTAGATCACAGAAATTTATGATGGAATAACGTGTGTGTGTGTGTGTGTACAGAGACCAACACAAAGAAAGTGTGTGTGAGTGGGGGAGTGCTGTATTCAGATTGTTTTTATAGTGTCTGTGAAATGTTTCCAGCTTCATTCTGCAAAAGAGAGGAGCTGATTGTTTGAGGAAATACACACAGGATACACAGACACACACAAAATCTTCAGTACAGGGGAGGCCCCTTTAAGATGTAACCCAAACAGCATTTCCCTCTATGATGATATTTTCTATCACCTGAGAGATGTCTGTGGTGAGGCCACAACAACAAAACTCTGTGTGTATGTGTGTGTGTGTGTGTATTGCTGGCTGTTTGATCACAGTCCCAAAAGGCTTCTATTTGGCCTACTGTTTTATTCAAAGAGACACTCTGTATCCTGTTTCTTAAGTTTAAATAATTCAAAAAGTCATGTTTTTGTGAAGGAGCAGTACTTTTAGCAAATTGAAAACCATTCACCCTGTTGACCCCACTGAAAATGAAGCCAAACGTTTAATGGTAAATTAACTGCAGTCTATACAGTTTCAGCATGTTTTTTTCTGGTCAGGTATTGATCTGACTGGACTGATGGCAAACATCTAGTGGTGAAAATGGCCCAAATTATTGGTTTCACCAATAAGAGACTCAAATTAGATCAGTGAGTTGGAGGATCTTGAAGATCTCTAGAGATGTCCTTCTACACTGCCAATGTCAAAAGTGGAACATCATGAGCTCACTAACTCACATTTCTCACACACACACACACACACACACACACAAACACATATACTTACATACTATATAAAAATAAAACATTTATCTGTTTTAAATATCGGCCATAGATAACAGCTGTTCAATGTTATTTGAACTAGATTAGAATATCAATCGCAATGGGTCTCATTCACTAATAACTGTGTACAGATATCCTTACAGTATGTGTATAGGAAATGGTCTAGTGAATTCAGATTATTTTAAGGGACCAGTTAGTAATAACATAATACACGCTCAGACCATCTCAATATAAATTATAACCTGTGTTAAACATTAAAAACAGTTTTATGCACAAATATATGTGTACCCAATGGGACCCACTGTATTGGTTTGTACAATAAACCAATAACATAAACAAGCTACTACCAGTGATGGCTATGCCCTTCCAAATATCCATCCATATGGATTATTGTTGTAAAACCTGAAAGCTAATATAAAAGACAGATATGTATTTCTGAAGTCTTTATTGCATTCTGATGCTTCATATTTGATATCAGGTATTACAAAAATAATATCACAATCAGTGCGAATATCCAATATTTATGCTAAAAACATTCTCAGAATGCCTATGCTTGGAATAAGTGAAGTGATTAGTTTTCTTCAACAGTGTGCACACATTGCTTTCAGTAACATTCATGCCTTGCTATTTTGGTTCTGAAGCCAGCAATTCTTCATAAAAGCGCTATACAGAAAAACCCATCCATGAGCACGGGCACCTGAATGCCTGTGTGATTGACAGGTCCTTTATACTTCACAGGAGAGAGACTGAAGAGCTTTTCTGCAGACAGGAAAAGCCAGAAACAGATCAAGAAGGAAGTTGCTGCTCAGTTTTGGATCGATAATATCTAAAGGGAAAAGCCCACTGGGAGGCTCTTGAGAGGAAATAGCTCAGAGGAACAGGTAATAAAAAGACAAGCAAAAGTGCTTTACACAATACAGAAAAGTGTTCTCTAATAAATGTGTGCGGGAGAAATCCTCACCTCGGCTAGCTTTGTGTTCTTTAAAGAGGAGAGAAGATTTCTTATATTAACCTATCTGATATGGATTATGATGTAATGCACTATGAAATCTATGGTCATAAAATATGTATGCATATCAAACTACTTAATGTATTCCAGGAATAAACTGCTTTTTAAATGGAATTTGTCGGATATATGGATTCATGTGAGATCAGCAGCGCCAAAGAGTCTGTTAACTGTAATTAAAAACTGCTGTTCAACCAGCAAGTTAAGTAGTATTGAGAAACCAGACCCTCTCTAATTCTCTTTGATCATAACTAACCCTCTCTGTAGCTCCCTCTCTGGTCATGACTGAAGTATTGGCACTGCAAGCCATATCATTGTAATAGGTAATGTTCCAGCTATATCTCAATTTCAGGTGCAACAGAGCTTACATCATCTCCAAAACACAGTTTTTATAAAGACGGCTAGGCCATTAGAGGTTGGCCATTTTTCGCTGTAGTCGTGTTCGGTCGTTCCCAGCCTTGACGAATGCGAGTGACTTTTTGGTTCACGCAGGGAGTTATCAGGATCAGCTTTAGTATCAGAACAACGCAGGGGACCACCAGAGACAACATGTACGCAGGGGGCATCCACCACCTATATAATGAAGGTCTCAGAAATTTGTCCCAGCCATAGAGGAATGCATGGAGAGTGCAGAGCAGCAGGGTGATGTAGCCCAGTTTAGACTGTATAGAGAAGAGAAAGTTTAAAAAACGTGATTGTGAGTATACGGTTACTCTATAAGCCCTCTACATAAGGATTCTTAGAGCTTCATGGAAAAGTTAACATTAAAACTTTAAACTCCTACTGGAGTCCCTTGTTCTGATGTGTAATGTAATTATAGACCTAAATCTGATTATATAATAGAAGTCTCTCAGCACAGTGGAAAAGCAATACAGAAATAACCAACATAGTCCATATATATATATATAAGTATAATGCTTTATCATTTGTAAACGAATTACTAATAAATCTGCCAAGGTCAATCAAATTGATGCAGTATCACAATAGGATGTAATACCTGTATAAATCTGAACTCCCTCCAATTCAGAGAGTTGCTCACAGATGGAAGGGATGTGATTCCTAATAGGACAAACAGCCCAAATCCAAGAATTCCCATGGAACAGTAGGAATCAGAACGCCAGGCTGTTGTCTTGTCAAACTCATAGGTCACGTTGTCTTTAATCTGCAAAAACAGCATCAACATTAATTATCCAGGGCTACGATTTTTGGTCATGCTGTTTGTCCCTGTTTAGTCACTTGTTCTGTATTTACTATTTGTGCATGTTTAATGATGTGGTGTGCGCATACTGTATGTCCAACACATATACAGCTACATAATGAACAATAAGTATGGCAATTTGCATCTTTAAATTCACCCAAAAATGGAAATTTTGTAAATATTGACTTATCCTTATATTGTTCTAAACCTATATGCTTTTCGACCCTCAAAACGTTTTTAAAAAATCTGAAGAATGTTTATACAGATCTTTTCCATGTAAAGTTCACAGTGACCATGTGTCAAATTACAAAAATGACAAAATCACAGATTAAAAGCTCATATGACTGCTGTTTCTTACACAAAGAGATTATATGTCTATAGAATACTTGGGAAATAGATTAAATATACTTTCTAGTGCGTTTTTGTCCTTTTTAGAGCTTGGCAGACATGATCATTATGGACTTGATGTATGTATTAAATACATTATATATATATATATATATATATATATATATATATATATATATATATATATATATATATATATATATATATATATATATATTCTTGGGTATTAAAACTCACCAATGATATAGTGTAGGCATTTCTTTTGTAGCTCACATAATATCTGATGGGAATAACTAAGGTGTAGAGAACATGTAGAAAACCAAAGGCCAGAGCTAAAAGTCCAAGTTGCTTCCTGCACAGCATCCAGCGATCCAGCCAATCAGGGAAGCGACGATACTTTGTGCCGTTGTAAAGCTGCAAGAATCCAGCCAATGCACCCGGCAGGTAACACAGGGACAGCATCACCAAGGCGACGATCGGAAAGGTCTTATTGGCTAGCGAGATCATGATCCGAAAAGTGATGTCTTTACCATTGGTGACACGCTCATAGATTACATCCCATGTGAGTGCGTAGAAGAAAATGAAAGTGGTTAGACCGATGGCGATGCGCAGAGGAAGTCTCCAGAGAGGGAAGAGTTGCAAGGGCAGATCTTCCAGCTCAGCAGCTGCTCTAAGGGAGCCTTTGTCCAGAGCAGTAAAACCAAGAGCCTGTGCAATGCCCACCACCAGTTGTTTAGCATCAGTCCGGTCTCCACAGACAAGCACCTTATTAAAGAAAATACAACAAGCAAACATCTAATCTAATGTAGAAATGTAAAGTGCATTATAAATCATAATGAATTCATTTAAGTTGCATCAGATGTAGAATCAAACACGTCCCTGTGGATATTGTGCAAATGTTTACTCAGTCTATTTCATGTGTGTTGTGTGAATTAAGTGCCTTTTTCTAATGTGAACCTTTGTAATGTCCAACCAATTAACCACACAGGACAGATAAAGTACTCATCTATCAGTCTTAAGTGTTAATATCAGCTTTGTCAATAACAAACAATATTCCCTTGCAACAAGCTACTTTCAAGTGGATTGATTGTTTTTAACTTATTCTAACGAGTTGCCATATTTTGTTGACCTACAAACAAAATCCCGTAATAGTTTTGTACAATGTTTAAATATGCTCTGGGAATTTAATTTAGTGCATGGCAATGTGCAGAATAAGCCAGAACATTCACATTTGTTTGTCACAGTTGGTCTTTAGGGGGAAAAAAAATAAGAAATTATAATTAAAACAAGAAATAATACCAAATACACAGCTCGGCTAATTTTTATTTAGATACACACTTTTAGACACACATAAGTGTGACAGAGAACATACGCAATAACAGAGCGATGATGATAATAATAGTTTGCGACAGCTCAGTTTCCATCTGGCCGGTTTCTCAACCACCACCTGTGAGTTTCTACTAAAAAGTCTCAACTTAGCTAACAGGAAGATAGTGGCCTCATTTCACAGGGAATGGGCAGCTAATGGAACGGTATGACATGAATACAGGCACTTCTATAGAACATATGTGTATTTACATGTGTTGTTCATGTAAACCGTTATACTGTTTATGCTGTTTGTCTTTGTACTATAAAAACTGTACTATAATGTACTATAAAAACTGTGCTATATACTCTTACAAAGATCTAGAACTCCATGTCTTCATTCAGGGCTGTTTGTTGAGAAACAATGTTAAGCTGTTAGCAGTGCATGTTGACTCATTCAATTTTAAACAGTTCTTTGTTCAAAACAGCTTCTCTTTGCTTTGACCCTTGTTGCTTAAATGATTAACAAAATTGCAAAATGTTGGGATTGATACATGAGAATTTTCCTGGTTACTTTCTGTCTTTCTCATGCTAATTTTACAGCTCTTTGAGGCTCTTTTGTAATTTTGCAGTGAAAATGTAGGTTGGATGGGGCTGTAGACTAGAGTGCAGCTCGATTGCTTTGTTTGTACAAAACACTTCACCGTGCATTTATTTTTGTACATTTAAGAAAACACGCACGCTTACCTGTCTGTTTGCATCCAATCCTCCGGACTGCAGTGCCCAGGCGGAAATTGTATTAAAGGCTTTGACCACAGTTGCCCCTGGAACCAGCGTGCTCAGGTACTCCGCATTGGATTCTGGGTAAATTCCCCTCTTGAGATTATTGCTAATGTCCACCAGCACTTTTCCCTCAAGATCAGAGGCCAATGAACTCAAAAATCCATAGTGCTCCCTCTGCACAGCCACAAATATCACCTGCGCTTCATGTGCTGCCTCTGCATGAGTCATGACCTTTGCACCCTTTGGCACCAGTTGGGAGTCTTTAGGGTATCGGGATCCATATACAACATGGTACCCCGACTGGAGCAAACGAAGCCCCAATGAACGTCCAAAGTCACCTGTCCCAAAGATACACACAGTCTCCTGTTTTTGAGTCTTGGCAGGTAGAGCCGCCATTGCCACTGAGTCTGACATAATTTCTACAAAATAAAGACAGGACAGCAGGCACAGTTTATTAATAGCCTGTGTTAACTGCTACATATAGAAATACATTTTTCATGTTTAAAATGTTATAAATCAGCATCAGTGAATGTATTATGAATGAACATGAATATTTATAAATTAACATTAACCCAGATTAATTAACAACGTAAAGAATTCTTTTTTGTAGTTGATGGTACTTAAAGCAATAACTTGTAAAGTAATTCATTAACTTTACTGTAAAGTTTAAACATTTTAGTAATGCCTATAAAAAACGTCCATACCAGTTTATTCTAATACTTGCAAGCTCTGTGGCTGCAGATGAGCAATTCTGCTGTAGTGATTTAAATGCTTGTTTTTTTGCCACCACAGGCTGTGATGGTGTAATCACATTTAATTATGATCCTCACACTGTATATTTGGTTGCAGCATGGTTTATTTTGCTCCATTTAAAGTTCAAAGATGTACTGAATAATATGTCACACTGTGATATATTGAAAAATACACATTAAGGTCAAGAAAGAGCGAGAAAAGAATCCGAAAAGATGTAGAATCAGCATGTTTGTGAAATTCATTAGTTCAGAAAGAGTAATAATATACTTACAGCTAAAGAAGTAAAGACCTTGTTTTCAGTAACTTTTAGGTTACTGTTTTCAGGTTAAAAAAACCACAGGTCTCTCTTTGTAGAATCAGATCCAGACTGAAATTTGCAATTTTTGCAATTTTATTGCAGAATTCACTTTGCCAGTAATTGTTGTCATATCCTGAATAATTAAGCAACGCGGTGTGATCAAAAAAGTAGTTCCTGATCTTCTTTAGACCAGCAGCTGAATCTGTTGTCACTTCTGTATGGGAGTGAGACTGTCTCTTGCTTGACTGGGTCTGTGTGTATGCACATGTGTAAGAGGAATTTATTCATGAGCTCCTGACCTGCCCACAGCTTGGTGGGGGTTTGGATTTGTGAAGAGGGGGTTGTTTTGATTATGGATAAAGTCCAATGTGGGAAACTCCAGGATAACTGTAACTTTGTGTGTGTCTGTTGAAAGGCACAGTGTTTGCTTGAGTTAACCTGTGCTTTTCTGAGGTCAAAACGTTCCTGGAAATTTGTTGCGCAACAGTGGAATAACTGTGACCATCTTGCCAAGTGTCTTTAATCCTCAGTTTAGCTGTTTGTCTGTTGTATAAACTGCTCAAAAGGGGAATGCTATATTTACTTATTTCTTTTATTTGTATATTCAATAAAAGTTTAAATACTTTACAAACACTAGACTGAAACACCTTTCTTTCCATGTCTTTATTTGCTCAAACGAAGAAAAAAGGAACCAGTGTGGTGTGCCAAAAAAACTGTTTTTCCTGAATCCTGCATGGTAGAGTGCAGTTATTACTGCATAGTGTAATGGTTTGCCAAATGTACTGGATTTGTCATCCACCAGCATCATTATTTATGAATATTTATGATTGCTTTAATACATGAGTAGACCACCTCACCACATCAGGGCATCTGTACTAGGGTTCAGATCTGAGGACTGCAATTACTGCAGTCACATACATCACGTAGCTGCACATTACAACTGTACACCAGTGTACTGTAACTGAGAAATGGTAATACTGGATTTATCTCTGTGTCATTTATAATTATACCTGCTTGTGCTTACTTGCACTCTGGGCCATCTTTTGCATGCCTCTCCTGTGCCTCTCCTGAATGTGTGTGTGTATTATATGCATGAGAAATGACTTCCAGATGACTGTGCAAATGTGTTTTAAATGAATCTTTCACCCACATTCTCACAAGCACAAACACATAGGGTTCAGATATGCACAGAGATCTCTGTTCGTTAAAATGCCATGTGTATAGATCTCTATGCCGTTTTAATTTATATCAAAGTTGTGGCACAATAAAACTGAACTATGTTTAAAAGTGCTTTTGCTCAATTTTTCCCAACGTTGAAGTTTTAACTGCAGTTTTTGCTATACATTGTAGTATTCAGTATGTGCCAATACATCTTTTAATGCAGGATTGACTGTTTTACACTGAATATTTTTCTAATTTTTCTCCTTTTATGTCTCTTGTCATGGTTATTCGTCATGGCAAGACACTTATTACCCCATCTGGGTTTATTTTTTGGTTGAGTGAGGGCATGTGACATGGGTGCGATTCTTATTCAGTCGTTCCAAAAAAAGAATAAAAAAGTGTCTAGCATGTGAGATTCATGCTGTATTTAGTCATTACCAACTCTAAACTAAAACAGGCCGCACATGTGTAAATTCTAAAATACTGTAAGTGAATAAGAGCTTAACTTCCCATTTCTCCAGACAGTAATGAATAGTTCCTCTCAGCTTCATTGGTTTCATAAAGAACATAGACTACATTAATTAACAGACATGTGGTCTTATATTTGGTAGACATTGCTCCCTACCCCCAAAATGAGTCATTTCCAAGATGTTAACAGGAAACACAGCCTAGCAGCAATAGTTAGTTACAGATACAGAAAGAAAAGATTGTTATGGTCCCTGATGAAACAAACCAAGCACAGATAAGAGTAGATATCAAAGTACATTATGTAGGAAAAAGGCAAAAAAAAAGGAAAAAGGCAAACGTCAAAACTTCCTTTCTTTATATTATATTAAGTGGCATAAAAGCATGTTTTACAGTACTTTTCACTGCCAAATCTACACACACAGTTGTATTTAACACATAGTTTAACACATAGTTGTATATTCACAAGCTAGAATGTTTTTCAAGATCATAATCCTTTATCTCAAACCCGTTGTCTGTCACTGCCCCACAGTATTTCCTGCCCCCTTCCTGTGCTAAGATCTGGGTTTTGTGAGGTTCATTGGATGCAGAATATGGCATCATCTAAATTTGAATGTCTTCTACATCCTTTATCCACTCTTTATGAACATTACATTGCAGCATTATTGCGTATGAAAGTGAGCAGATGGAAGGTTACTCATAATGGGATTGACACAAACATGATGAGACAGCTACGACATAAGAATAATGAGAGGAAACGTGTTACTTTGACAGCTTGAAAACATGGATCTCATTTCACACGTTGTCATGTTTCTGAAGGAGATACAGTATCTGGAGAATGCACCGTTTGTTGTGTGAAATGTTTACTGTAATCTTCTTACATAATTCATTTGAAAAGCTGAAATTGCTTCCACTGTGTTGATATAATTTTGACTCACACACTGGATGCAGACAGAGCAGATTTTGGTCAGAACATGTTCTTCCTGGCTTACATTTCTTAGAAACTCCACCTCATAAATTCTTCAATTTAGTTTGCATAAGCAGAGGATGTTTGTGCAGACACAGATGTCTGCTCCCTAGTGGGCTGGAATGATAAACGCTGAAACACCAGTTTTGGCTGTATCTGGAATAGAATACGGTATTTTGCTGTAGGGAATTACAAACACTCCTACAGTTTTCAGCGTCTGTTTTCCCAATATAGTGGGAGATGATCCAAAGGAACCTCTGATAACAGAATGGGTTTAGGTACTGTAATACCAAGATAGTTTTCCATTCAGGGAACATATTGTGACCTTTGGGAATTTGGTTTTTGGAGCTATGTTTAAAAGGTCAGATAACAAATGGAGCTTTGATTCTAAATTCCTGTCTGAAAGCAGTCGGGACCAAAGTTATGTGCATGTATATTATAATGGGCACTGTTCCAAAACCTTGAGAGCTGTCTAAGGAAGCAGTATTTCAAGTTATCATAGGCACACTTCCAATATGGAGGATGTTCCTAATAGTGGAAGGGATAGTTCACCCAAATATGAAAATGGTTACTTGTCAGTTGAGAGTCTGTGTGTGTGTGGGCATGTGTGTTTGTGGTTGATTGTATGTACTTATATTTTGTGTCACACACATGCATCACAAATAAATAATACTATGCTCATTATAGGTGCAGATTTAAATTAATAATTTATAAAACAATTTCATCTCTGATCAGCTTTGGCCCAGCTCTGCTGTCACACACACAGTTGTATCTAAGAAAATGTTTTAGATATTTAATATGCTTTGTATTTAATATTACTAAAAACTTTGCACCGCTGTAAGATCTCTAAACTTGAGGAATCACATGACACATATGACACATGACACATAATCCCCTTCTGTGTTGCAGAATTGTTTTCAAGATCCTTCAGTTTATTTAAATGTCTGCATGGTGTTGGATGACCTGCTGCTCCTGCCACCCACAACAGAAGGTCCTTAGCAGAGGCTGGAACATAACTGGAATGGCACTGATTTGTCAGTCTGGACAAAACCAGTGTCACTAAAACAGATTGCATTGCAGTTCATGTATGTAGGAGAGGTCCTATAGCACAGTCTGGTGTAGCCAAACCTTTGACTTAATCTGATAGTGACTGAATGGACTGTGGGCGGTTCTGGGTGTGAAGCTGTCACTGCACAGCACTGCATCACCTGCTGTAATTTAGGCATTGAGATTGTAGCCTCAGGTGGTTTGGGTTTGGCTGTGAAAGCATTGAGTGAAAAGACTCTGAGGGCTTTTATGGCATCACACTGTGATTAAAATATGGATAAAATAATAGAACTCCATCCGAAAACCAAACTCTTATATGAATATGAATTATAGGATTTTTTCAAACTTTAGACCTTCTGTAGAAAAAGATATGTAAGTACATAGAAGTATGTCCAAAAATGTCTGCAGAGCTGAAAAACACTGTAAAAATGTTGTTGTGGGTAACCACAGTGTCTAAATTAATTACCATATAAATTAATTGTATTTTGAGGTCAAACATGCTATTTTACAAGACTAAATCAACCATGACTCAATAAAAATGTTGCTGTAGATCAAATGCAAATAGACCTTTCTGTTCTGTGCAATACTGTTCTCCAATTGTCATGTCAACAAACCTTAATTGAATTGGATTGGAAGAATATTCATGTTTACAAGCCACAGATGTGGCCAGGAGTAACATCTGACTGTTCCTCCTGAGACTAAATGTGCTGTGTGTCAGTCTGTGTGGGGGGAGAAACAGCAGACAATGTAAGACAGACATAAGCACAGAAGAATGCACAGAGGAATTCTGCCTATATGAAACAAAGCCATTGTAAAATTCACACTCTGTAGCCACTAAAATTACCTTCCCAGCTCTCACGCTATAAAACAGCTACATATTCTATACATAAAATTTGTTACATATTCTTAGAATAAAATGCTTGAATGGTTGTGGGTGGAATTTGGCACAAACTACAAGACAAACCCCATAGGAAAGTGAAAGTGTAAGAAAGTGTAATTATCACATTCCTCTATTCTGTTGTATTCTCTTATGTAATTGGTCAAATAAAATTTCTGATTTTTCTCGCAAAATGGCTACACCACATGTCCTGTGAAGTTTCAACCACAATTTGAGTAATGCAGAAGAAGAGGACGGTTAAATTAGCCATGACAAATCCATTTAATAAGCAGATAGGTAGAATGAAATGAGAATTATTCAGAAGCCTGTTAATTCAATTACTCAGCTTCTATTAGCTTCTGCTAAATGCTACTGTTCTAATTCCTCTCCATTAGACTAATTATTTCCTTCTGTTTTAGATCTCTCTCTCTCCCTCTCTCTCTTTATCTCTCTCCCTCTCTCACTCACTTTGTGCTGTATGTGTGTCACTCTTCCCACTTACCCCGCAGAGGGGTAATTGCACATTCTGAGTGTTTTACCCCTGTGACCTTGTTAGGACTGACCATTACAGGTTGGCAGTTTAATTTCTGATAAAAGGTATTGGTACATGCTTCAGATTCTGCAGAAAATGTTTACTAATTATAGGTTTAAGTTACACCTGGGAAAAGACTTTTTGGGATGCCATTTGAAATTAATCTGTTGCTGAGGTAAGTTTGGTTCTGTTTCAAGGACAAGCATTTGCAGAATGTCAGGAAAAATCTGAGATATTCCCTCCATAATATTTTCTTTGTTGTTGTTTTTGGCCATGAATACATATCTTGATAAAGTAAAAAGAAAGGTGCTAATTTGATTTACAACATATTGTATATTTAGCTTGATTTATAGTCACAAGCACACTTCATAACCCTCACACAAACCTTTTTGCATTTTTAGATTGTCATTAGAGTGTGTGTGTGTGTTGTGTTTGTATATTTGAAGCTGCTTTCCTCATGGTGGTCATAGATTGGACCCCAGGATGTAGCTGCTTTGAAGTTTCACTGTTATTGTGGACACACACACACAAGTTTTGGACAGCAACTCATTCTATTTTTTAGGTAAGCTCGCTTTCTGCAATCTGTTTTGCTTGACATTCACAGGCCGTTTTCATCTTTGTTTTGATCGGTCAGTTCCACCATGCACATCTTCAAATGTCTTATGTTATTGAATATATCACATACAAATACATTAACATGTCATGCATAAATGTTAACATTAATGTCAGAGGGGCAGACAACCTGAACGGCATTCAAAAATATTATCTACTATTTCTGTTTCTGTACGACTGTAATCACAAAACTGTGGCTTTGCATGTCTGCTAGAGCCCATTTACTTGCATTACCCAATGACGCATTTACTCTGCGCTGTTTACCGAAAAGTCACAGCAGAGATGATCGTCCAATATGATGTTGTTGGGTCAAAGGCAACTGCAAAAGGTAAACGTTTGCGACAAAAATACAGACCGCATGCCTTCGGAAACAAAGTCAAAATCTGTCGTGTTTTAAAACACAGCACCATGTGATGCAAAATCATGGTTAATGACACCACAGAGTTTACCAGTATTTTGGTACTGATGTGTGAACATTACCAGTAGAAAGAATGCCATTGCTTGTGTGAATGGCACATTTGTGTATTTATCTGTTAATTACCAAGTATTATCTGTCTTACTGGTAATTTGCTGGTACACCCTAAGTAGACCAGAAACAGATGCAGTATAAACCAGATACTTTGTTTTACTTTCTAATATTGAGATGTCATATTAAATAAAATATTTTGGCCCTAATTAGGCTTATTTCTTTAGGCTTACTTCTGCAGAGAGAACCACAATGTCAAGTAGTTGAAAACTTATTATGTGTTCTGTTTGTTAAGTGATAAGTATCGGAACAGTATGCTGAGTCTGTCAGAGTCAGCTTCCTCGTCTCGTCCTGGCCTATGTGTGTTCTTACCGAATGCAAGACTCAGACTGCAGAAGCAATAGACAGAACTGATACTTTTCTGATACTGCTTTTAATGTGAGCCAGTTGTATCAATAATTATACTCACATCAGATGGAGGGATTAAACTCTGACGTTTTTCTCAATTGGTAAAACATTTATATGTTTAAATAGCCAAATAACAAAATGTGACATTTTGTACCTTTGCCTCATATTTATATTTTAATCATAAAAGATTTCTTCCTTCCACGGCGAAGAGAGCAATTTCTCCTTTACTGTCTCAATACTTATGGAGGGCAATGTATATTTAATAGCATATATCAGTATAAATTGAAAAGCAGTGTTTATAGTGGAATTCATGACAGCGATACATACTGTAGTATCCTTGTTCATATTTCCTCTCTTCCTCTGTCTTATTATTTAAAAAACAATGAATTACATCATCCAGAGTAAATTCACCACATGTAGCCACTGCTTGGAGATTTTGCAGCTGTGCTGGGTTTATGTCCAGATGGAAAATTTCTAATGGGCAACAAAAATGGATCCACTTCAATCTCTCTTGAGTCCCAGAGTTCTCATAATGATGATAACACCCCGAGGGTGTTTAACTACTTGGCCCTCTTTGTTGAGCGAGCCATTAATGGTGTTAAATATACTAATTTCTGCAAAAATGCAGAAATTATTTTTTGCTCCAGTAATGATTTCTGGTAATTTATGTTCCACTATTTCACACAGAGAGCTGTTGTAAGTAATTTTAGGAATGAAGAAATCTGGGTTGTGCTGTTACAAATTACCATGCCATTTCTGGTGAAATACAAATGAAATAGATACTGATTTTAAATAGTTACTGAGGCGCACGATACCACCACTGTGATTAAACTTAAATTGCTAATACTTAAAGGATGTGGGCAAGTAGAAGCTCTCTCTGTCTGTCACTCACACTCTTTCTGATTCTCATATTACTGTTTTCAGTGACACAGAGACATAGCACTGAGCCATTGAAATTACTCATAGTTTATTTTGATTTCTTTTGTGTTTTGAAGTTTTGCTTAGAAATTAGTTCCATTAATAGGAATAGAGGGTAGGAATGAGCAGAACATGTAGTCAGGGGGCAGACTGCGTGTGAGAGAAAAAGAGAGAGGAAGCAGCAACTTATAAATCTGCTGTGCATTATAGATGAGTCGGTGTCACTTTGCAGAAGAATGTTGCATTGTGGGTAAGTGCGAACAGGGCTGACATTTACTCTCACTTCATATCACCTCCTGTCACATTAGGGATCATTGCTCATCTAATAATGTTAATAAATCTTAACACCCTTTCTGCACCCTCCCTAACACACGTCATGCTACATCTGCATACACAACATTTACCACACACAAACTTACACTTTCATTTATTATATGGACATATCATACACAAGGACAAAGATAACAATGTCATATACTACTATACATTTATAAGCTCTCTCTCGTTCTCTGTGACAAGGAAATCTACACACATGCTCCAATCCTGTACTTGGAAGCCCAGCAAGATATGCCAGAGAGATTTGAATGTGTATCAGTTTAAGTGTAATCCAAGTTACAGCCAAGCTACAGAAAGGATATGTCTCAGTAAGCTTCCCTCACACACAAACACACACACACACATACCAACCACTGTTGTTATCGAAATTACTCATGGCACAGTGTGTTTATTTATGCTGTGTTTTTTGCCATTATTTGCCGAGTTAAGCTGTCTCATTTTTCTTCTTTGTTAAAGAATGTGTTCTGGATACAACAGTTTTTCTTTTTAATATTACCTATTCATAACAGCTATGATTAGTGTAAAAATCACTTAGAATAGCTTGTTCCTATTGCTTTTTGTAATGTTTTTTGACGATAAATCTGTTTCTCGTTTTTGTGTGCATGGTATTAAATTCTTTCCTCTTCTCTCTTATCCATATCAGCTATTTAGTCCATCAAGACAAACAGAATCTCTTTCAAAAAAGAAAACAATCTATCATGACCTAAATAAGTTGAAACAGGACAATATATGGGTTTAGGTTTAATACAGCAAGATTCTTCAGATACTTCTAAAGAACAGTGACCCTCACCAGACATTTAAAATTTTGGTTACAAACATCAGATATTCCATTTCATTAACATTATAAGCTTAGGCTTATAAGGGAATTTTGATTCACAGCACAAAAATAAGTGTATCAATGACCTAATGTGTTGTTACACATCAGCTAAACATCTTTTATTGTTTGTTTTGTGTTTTTGTAAGCTAATCGTGTCATTTAAATGTGCAGCTTATCTGTTTAGCTTCTTTTCCTCGCAGTCAACTCTGAATATCTCGAGCAACTCAAATCATAACAATCATAACAAACAAATATAACCCAAATGTTTCACTTATGAAGACTTATGCTTTAACCCAGATTTAAGTTTAGTTACAGCAATAATAATTAAAGCAGTAATTATTCTCCTGAATTAGAATGTGGAAGTTATGATAATGGCCTGGAGACTTCACTTCAGATTCTCCCCTCCTCATATTCTGATTAGACAGAAATTCTGGCAATCACTGGAGCTCATTATCTGTGGTGGCAGGGGGCGTAATAATAGAGCTGCAGCACTTTATTCTGAGAAATCTGAGAACATGCAGCCCTGGAAATATTAGAAAAGATTTAAAAGATAATAGAGTCCCCCTTCATTGTAAATGAGCTTTAATTTAGATAGACTGTAACTTCATCTTGCATTTTTACTCTTTTCTTCATCCATTTTTGGTTGTTTAAATGACATTTGTGTTAGTGTTATGTTAGTCTTGCCTCATCCATTTGAAGCAGCACAAATTCATCCCCCCCCCCCCACAGGGGTTTCCTGCCAAACTGCATGTCCCAGAGACTAATTGTCCCCGTAATAATCTTTGGCAGTAATTCATTAGTGATGTGCTTCATATTCAGTGTAAACCCTGACGAGCCAAGCAGATCTGCCAAGCATGAGGGCAGTGATTATACAATGTGATTTGATCTTTTCGTATAGAGATCACATTCCCAGTTAACAGGGAATGTTCTCAGAATGTTGTCTAATGTTCTCTAAAAGTTCCCTCAACATTATCAAGAAGCGTTCTTGTAACATTTTTCGAATGTTGCATATCATATATATCATAACTTTATTCCTAGTAATTAGTGGAATGTTCTAAGTAGTTAGTGGAATGTTCTAAAAACGTTACAGAATTTAAAAAGGTTTGAGTAATGTTTAAATAACCAAGCAATAATGTTAATACAATGTATTAAAAACTGAACGTTTGGAACATTCCTAAAACTTTAAAAAGTTTTTCATGTTTTCGGGACTTAATGGAAACGTTACGGAAAGATTCTTACAACCTAAAATTGTTAGCTGTGATAAACTTTTCTGTCCATAAAGACAATGGAAAAGTGTGCAATGGAAAGTGGCATTTTTCACTGACAGTCAGCATGACCTGCAATGTAATTATGTACTGCTACAAATTTAGACACTCTCACAGAAAAATGTGCTTTAAATGCAGAAATTGTGCTTTGGGCTTCGCAATCTCAGTTGGTTGGTGATTTGTAATATCAGCATATAATGGGGAGATCCTTTGAACTTGCTCCTAGTGGTCACTGCATCTTAGCTGATTTCTCTGATTGATTTTTCGTCTGTCAAGTGGCTTAAGTATTCTTAGAAACCACCAGACATGCACTTGAAATTAACTTGAAATGTCACCTTGAGGAGAAGAGCAGACCTCAGGAGGACAGGCATGTGTCTGTGCTGTACTGTGTTGTGTTATTTCTTCTGTATGATCTTCTGTACTTTGTGTTTGTTCAGACTATTACTTTTCATTTGATATTGTTCCTACTCTGTTAAATCTTAGGCTGGCTATAGTTGAGTTTGAGTCTGGTATGTTCGCCTTTTGCTTTAAAAACAGCATTCAGTCAAGCTGGCATGAGCTCCAAATTTGTGCAAAATATGATGATTCATGTTATCTTTTCATATATATAAATTTAATTAAATTATAATTTAGGTTTATGGACAGCCAAAACAGTCATTAATCATGAAGGATCATAACCTACCCTGATATTATTCCTCACAGCAGATAAATAATATATTTGCAGGATCAGGCAATAAAAAAATATATGTGTGGTTGTGGAATTGACAAGGGATGAGACTTTCCCTCACTGGCTACTGCTGGATGTTGTGGAGCAATAGGTCAGAGGAGCACGGGGGATAATGCAAACATAAGCATTGATTTAATGTGTGTGGGCAGTTCTTTATTTTAGGGAACTAGGAGGTGCAACAACTGTGTTCTGCAAACTCATGCATACCCCACGCCTGGCAAACTTGACTAGATGACCCTCTGCTGTTCTCCTTCTGTGTGGGTGCATATATAATTGCGAATATATGTTTGTATTTATATAGAACCAATTAGAATTTCACACTTCTGCACTGAATTTGCAACACTGGCACACTCACTGATTTTGTGCTGTGATCTGATTTGTGAGTGCACAATATATTTACAATATACTGTATGTGTGTATGCACACGTGTTTTCTGTGGTTTTCAGCTTTAGATACTTTTGTCCCTGTGGACTTATAGATAATATAACACATTTTACACTTTCACTAAATTATTTAATTTGACAACAAACAATATTCAGCAGTGTATGCAAGCATTATTTACATTTATTCATTTGGCAGACACTTTTGTTTGTTTATACAGTGCATTTACAGTGCATACATCTGAACTATTTTAGATAAGTGCTATTGGATAAGAGAATAGAATCTACACATACTGTATATCACATTTGAAAAGTTAGAAAATAAACAATGCAGACACTGTGAAAAGTTTATGGGACATTTATTGTGATCTTTATGCCTGTAATAAAACCTTTGAGGGAAAATGTTCTGTTAGTTGCAGTAAAAAATCAATAAGGAAATATACTTTTGTAAATATAATACAATGTGCCCCTTTAAAACAGGGTCAAACCATCATTATGCCATGTGTAAGTGGTTATAATATCAGGAGATATTTACAATATGCTACTTTCATACACATTGATTTCAGAAAGCCAGAAATAAAACATAATGCATTTACACATTTTTGAATACAGACTTTGCTTGCGTGTTAGAGAGGTCTGCTGTCTTCTGACCTCCACTTTATGTATTTTGATTGAGTGTCAGTGCATCCGCCAACACACACAGATTCTCACACATATAGTCACACACACACTCACCTTATTGGATGTATAACCTGCGGTTGTCTCTGACACAGAGCTGGTTTTCTGTAATGAAATTTCCAGTCTGAGTCAGGGCACATAAAGCCATGTGGAAATAAATTCAACCACTAGAATCCCAGCCTTTCATCTGGAGCTTCACTCTTCTGTATGTAATGTGTGTTTGGGTCTGTCTGTATTTAGTGATTGGGAGTGTGTGGGTTTGAATATGTGGTTTATGAGGACACAAATGTGTAGGATTGGTATAGCAACATAAACATGGTTTACAGGGACACTTCTTGTGTCCTCATAAACTAAATTAATAATTAACTAAATTAATTTACTATTTTTTTGTTAATTAATTAATTTGTTAATTAAAAAATGCCAAATGTTTTCTGTGATGGTTAGGGTTAGGGAAAAGAATATACAATTTGTACAGTCCTTAAACCACATATGCCTGTGTGTGTGTGTGTGTGTGTGTGTGTGAGACCTGACTTTAGACAGTCTGTAGATGTGGTATTATCTCCTGCTGATGGATGATGGTATGTCTCTCTCTTAATGAGTCTCATTTAAAGTCTTTTATTAAAGAGAAATACAGATTTGTGTACTTCCCTTAAATGACGTACAGCAAGACAGTCAAAGAACACCTGAAAATGGGCATGTTGTCATAATTTAGTTACATTCATTTATTCATTCTATCATTCCAAACCCATTGATTTTTTTTATTTATTAGACAGAATATCCGAGCTACTGTTTTCCATGCAAAAAAGTGGTTGTTGATTTATATTTTAAAGCTTTAGAAAGACACCATAAAAGTATCATTACAGTAGTTCATATGACTTCAGTTCTGCTCTGTTTCTCACACAAAGCCACACTGTATAACTCTGATGTTATTTAGAGTAACAGGTCAACAAAGTGTGTTCTATAGTAATGGAACATGTGAACACACAGACTCTGACCTCTGCTGTGCATTACAGATATGGCATGCTTTTAATTTGTTTATGAAGTTCCTCAAAATATATTGTCAATAGATTCATGTTATATCTTTCATTATTCTTTTTCTCTCTTTTGCTCTCTTTCTCTTTTACACTATCACCAATTGCCAATAAATTTAGCATGCTGTAATTATGCAGAAAACCCAACAATAAATTTCTCTTACATTTACATTTATATTGCAGAATATTTCATTTCTCTACTTCTCCAAAGGCTGAGTTGTCTCCAGTCATTGCTTTGGTGTATTTGAATCTGAATATAAATCATATATGATGGTGACCCCTTCAATTAACTCTGTAAAAGTGTATGTATGTATTGTGAGCTTGTGTGGTGACTGTACTGTATTATGACACGGGAGGCTGCCTTTTGCCTTGGATCAAGAATCAGATAGGAGATACTGAGGGAAGGGAGGAATACTGTTCTATTTAATATTTCATAATTTCATCAGGATATATGAAAAAGAGTGAGTAAGAGAGATATTATAGAGGATCTTCAGAGTGTATGTGTGTGACAAAAAGAGAGAGAGAGAGAGAACCCAGCTGGGGGGCAAAACCAGGAAAGATTAGATATCCAGTAACTCAGGAATACAATTCAAAGAGTCTGTTTCTTTTAAATTACAGACAACCCATCACTTTATAATGATGGCATGGGCATCTTTTCATAATGGGAAATGGTATTTTCTACCCCTCATTTTGAAATGTACACAAAAGAATTTGTACCCTGGAGATAATGGCAGATCAGCAGTTCAAAGTGCTCCAAAAGCCCACAGTAACTCAAGCCACTCCTGGGCGTAATAATGACATATAAGTTAATTTATATTCACACTAAGCAAATGCTCTTTTAAGCCCTGAGTGACATCACTGTTTCATTTGTTTGCATTGTTTCATTCGTTCAGTTCCAGCTGATTGTTCAAGAGACCACTGACACAAAACATTGGTGTCTACAGAAAGGAAAGACACACTAAACATCCCATAGAAACAAAACAAATGCAACAGTCACACGTATCCTCGCTAGATTTTGCTGTGGTCTGCAGAGTCGTAGCTCCATAAAGACTGTTCATTGCATCACTTACCATAAATGGTATATATTCTGAGAGACAAAGAGAGAGATACAGTGTTACATTTACATTAAGTACTTTTAGTAGACGCTATCAAGACAAAAAAGAAATTCTTTAACTTGACATATGGGCCACTATAATCAGATGGCAAGCATACAAACTATTATATACTATATATATATATATATATATATATATATATATATATATATATATATATATATATATATATTTTATATATACAATTCATAATCCAATATATAAATATTAGTCCATGTAAACCTACCTTCACAAAAGAAGCTCATTAAGATCCATTGAACCCATTTTAAGGGAACTAATGACCAATTAGTCCTACCTGATGGTGCAGTCCAGTCTATTGAACTCAAGAAGTGCTGGCTTGCATTTACACCCCAGACTCGCTGCCAAAAGTGTTAGTTTTATTACCCTTAAGTACAATGAATCGCTCCAGGACCTCTCACGTACGGAGGAGATTTCTCCTTTCAGCATACAGTCAGCGGACAGCGCCCGTCTCAAACTCTGCAAGCGTCCGACCTTACACTGCTTCACTATTCGCTTTAAACGTCAGTGTATTGTAAAGCAGTCGCTCAGGATGTGATGACCAGGCCAATATACAGAAGAGACACATTTAATATGCCCGAAAGTATTCACGTACGTATTAAATACTGTAAATACGACCAGGCTTGAAGGATTGCGAAAGCGTGTTTCCGTACAGCTACCCACGTTTCGTTGAAAGCTTCTTTGCTCTCTCTTGCTTGAATCTCTCCATCAGAAAGAGAGAGAGAGAGAGAGAGAGAGAGAGAGAGGGAACCTCTGCCTTACTCTCATTTGGACTCAGCGCAAGCGGGGATTGTTTCGGCGCAAGGAAAGCGATCTTCAATCAGACATCAAGTGAGTTGAACACAATACGAGATCGACTTGCTTTTCTCCGTGAATAAAACAAACGCAAGCAAACTTTAAACGAGACGGACCGAAACATTGACTCCGATTCAAATCTATTAGCATCACTTACCGAATGAAAGCAGGACTTTTAAGGGGCTTTGGGGGGAGGACAGGACCTCAGTTGTTATGATTTTGTATTGTATGCAAACTAACACGTTCAACATTTGAGGGGTTATCTGTAAGACTGGGCAACACTCGCATAGTCCGGAGTAACATTACGGCACGGTCCAGTATCGGCGTCTGGGCTGTCAGATCTGGTGAGCAGGTGTTTGCGTCTTCCTGAAGAGAAAAGCTGAATGAAAATGTGACACGACAAAGTGTGAGACGATCCGACTGGCGACAGTTAGTAATAATTATAGACCCATTTAACTAGCAGCACGAACGGGATATCCATCCAGCGCTGCTCCTCTACTAACTGATGCGATCGGGTTTATACAGCACCGCGGCGTCCTCTGGAAACATCTGAAAACATCTAGAAAGTACCTCGCTCGTCTGCTCGTCCCTGGAGCCCGCTCATGGGTGACACTGGACCGGATGGCGTGCTACTACCTTGTGATCAGCTCTACGCACCTCAGCAATGGACACTACCGGAGCATTAAAGGAGTTTTCCGAGGTCCTCTGTGCAAAAGCGCTGGAGGCGAATCACCGGTAACATGCATACAATCGCACTTCTTTCACTGTTTATTTGTTGTCTGTTTGTCTGTCTGTTTGTTCAAATAACGTTACGACATGCATTTCGTTTGGGTGCATTTGTTTAATTTGGGTAGTGTCGTTAGTTTTGTTTTTGTTTCGAGTAAAAAAGTATGTTTTTTAAAGCCCCGTACAGCATAATGGATTGTAGTTTGTAATGACTGCACTAGTTGCCACACACTTTTAAATAAAGTTGAAGGAGTGAACGCATTTGACGACCCATCGAGAAATTGTCTTTATGAAGCAATCATGGCATCAGCATGACTTTCCCAGACTGTAAATTACATTTGACATTACATTCAAAACGTACGAAACAAGCGTTTTGTTTCTGGGTCTTGTAACGTGTTTAAAGTACAAATACAAGCGGTATTGATGGGCTTGTAGACCCCTGACGATCCCCTAACAAAGAGTGATGCCGGGTCACACATCCGAGCACCAAACTTTGAGCGGTATGATATACTTTGACCTGAAGCACGTAGATACTGAAATAACAAATGCATATATAGAAAGGAAACCCACCAAGAGATCTTGATTGTATTTGCACATCAGGGCAGTGCTATCTCTAGAAATAGAGTTTGATTTGTACCTTTACATGGTACTGGGACACTCTTGGAGAGTTAATGCATTGGAGGGCATAATTGCCCATTTTCTTTGTTGTCATCACATTTATATTGTATTTATGTAGCACACTGATAGACTGACAAAATGCATTTATAAAGGTTCTTTGTTTGCTTGAAGGACAAAAATGCCCCGAAGAACAACATACGATTATATATAACAAGGTTTCCTCTTAGAAAAATGCATTGTTTACCGTGTCTGAATTAAATTGACTACATTGGCTTATGCCAGTTAAATCACAAAGAAAGTTCCTTGAGGTAAGAACAAATGCGCCTTTTGTAGTGTAGGACAGGTTTAGTGTTTGTACAGCCAGTTAGAAAAGAGCACACATGGTAACAGGAGATACATCAGGATGAGAAAAAATGCTTTTGTATTGTTATAGCCATTTACATTCTAGCTATTGTCTTCTTTGACAGCAGAATTCCTCCTTCTTTCATGCTCAGCTGTGACTGTGCTGGTGTGTGTGCATGTGTTTATATTTTATGTACAATCCACAAATTTTCCTGTCAAGAAAATGATGTTTTCGAATGTTCCTGAACAACAACACCCTAAATATGCAAATTTGCCCTGCCTTGTAAGTACAAGAGGTGGTATAAGGGAGTATATATATGTATGTGTGTGCTTGTTTGTGGTCTGTGTATGAATGTTTGTTTTCTGCTAGACAAGAGCCCCACAGGACAAACAGACATTGCAGGCTGATTGGAATGAAGCTCGGCTGGCTGGTGATGGTTTTGATGGGTAATTTCAGAGCAGCTGTTGTGAAAGGTGCATTTGCTCCAGCTTAAATCAGAGTGCCATGTTCACTCTAACTCAAAGCATGAAGAGAACACATATACACACGCACATTGACACGCATGCAGGCACACAGATACACTGACTGCAGAATGACACACTCGGTTTTCTAAGCTGCTTTGATTGACAGCCTCCATTGTATTACACCAAATCCCTATTAATAATCTTTTGCATATATTGCACTGATGTGCTCTCAAAATATCAAATGCAATAAATCATTTAGACTATGTTAAATGTCTTTAACCGTGCCTCAACGCATTCTTGTGTGTTCATATTGATAATGTAGTAAATATAAAACGTTTAGATTAGATGGCTTTTATTATAACTGCCAGTTCTGACTCTGGTGCTTTGTGTAAAAAGATAAAGAGCTTTTGAGGCCAACAGCGAGCTGCGTGGGAAACTGCTCTCATTTAACAGAACAAAGACACACTTAGGTTTGTAGTAGTAAGAGAAACTGTCTCTGTTATTATGGAGAAAGAAACATACGTGGCACTGAGATCTCACATATGTGTCATTTTATTGTTTTAAATTTACTGTGTTTGTTTTGTTGCTTGTTTTTATTGTTTTCTCCACTAGACAAACATTCACTTACACACCAGCACACAGGTACTAAAGGTAAGCCAAGTATCTGCCTGTTGTTCCCTAGCCCAACACTAGAGGGCACCTCGCCGGTGCAAAGTTGTCCGGGGTTAATTCAGGTTCTTTCTCCTCCTCAGTAGCACATAGATAACAGTGTCCGTAATGGGAAATTCTACAGAAACAGTTTCTAAAAATCATTAGATCAGCAGGGCCAGCAAAGTCTACTACAGTATCCTGTGGTTTAGCACTAAGACAAAATCAAAATCTTACCGAAATGTTCACCATCACTGCTTAAAACAGTCTTTTGTTGAGCTCTACGAACTGGAATGAGTCCCAGAGTGCTTGTTTAGACTCAGTAGCATTCAACCTGTTCATATGCCCTGTGGTTCACCCGGCATCATGCATGTCTTATGGGTTGCATCTTCACTTCATGTGGAGAAGCTCCATTAGATCTTAAGCTGAGCTCAGTATCTGGGTTACTCCACTTCACTCCACCCATGACGCTGTGTGGATGTTTGATGTGGAGCTGCAGCAGGGACCCGGTTTGCATGCCAAACTGCTCTCATACCGCATTTTAAAACATGCATGTCACTGAAGAGGCATATGTTGATAGTTCTGCCTGCAAGAGCATGTCACACAGTGTGCAGTTTATGCACAGTTTATGTGGAAAGTTTTAATTAGTTTTTTTAACATTGTAGCTATTGTGTTACAGCGAAGCAGATTTTAAGTTTGTATTGGCTGCGTTTGGGATAAGAGATATATTTTTAGGGGATTCTGATATCTGTGACTCTGTTATCTGTGTGTGGGTATGTGTTTGTTTTTTGTAACATATTGAAATACTATGATTTTTATTTATTTAGTGGGCAAATTGCTCAGTTTTGTAAGCAAAAATCAAGCAAGTAATGCTAAAAAATGTCCAAAGATTTATTTGATTATTGTAGCTTTTTTGGGTTACTTAATGTTCTGAGGTCCTAACAACTTAAAACACAGTAATTTAAATACAACACTAAATCTACAACACTAACAACTGTTTAAACAACTCACTTTTAAAGTGTTGTAGTACTAATGTCCTGTCTGGTGGACTAACAGCAGATTGGACTCAATAGGTCATCAGACCGTGTTTTACCTGATCCAGTCCGATGACCTTTAATGACTCATAAACCTTATGGTCAGGAAATATCAGGCTGTTTGAAAACCAGCATTACTTATTAGTTAGCAGGGACATTTTGTTTCTTATTTGAAGTGATGAAATCTGTTTGTTGTTCCTGCTGTTTAAACAATATTTATAAACTCTTTTGAACAGCTGCCAGTCAACTTATGGAATGAAATTTAATGCTTTCTAGTTAATACTTGCCAAAGATTGTGTTATTAGTGATGCTACAACTTTAATTTTGACACTCTACCAAAATAAAAGATGAACAAGAAGGAGCAGGTGTTACTAGCATTCTGGCCTCCAGTGTTCAGGGCTGTTGTGTGGAGAGGCAGTTATCTAAAACACACACACACATCTTCAGACACTTTCACATTTTTCTTCTCTCATTCATACAAAACATTTGGTCTGTTAGAACAGCACAGCCTTCCCCTTCATGAGTGCAGACTGTGCTATTGAACTTCTGTGGGATTAAATGGGGAGGGGCTAATTGTTCCTCCTTATTTAAATGTCAAAATTTTCTTAGTATTTTGGTGTTGTTGGTGGTGCATTTTTTGGTGTTTGGTGGTGTATTTATACTCTCTCTCTCTCTCTCTCTCTCTCTCTCTCTCTCTCTCTTTCTCTCTCTCTCAACCACACTTACTAAGTGTACAAATGATTACAGTAGTTGTATTAATTAGTGGCGACTGCTGTGTTTAGCTCAGCTCTTTTTGAGCTGGGATAGCTCTGTTGTTGGACTAATGGAGTGTAGCAGATATCATTTAATATTCAGCCCCAGGCCCGGCCACAGCCATCCTTAGCGTTTGCCTGTCTGAAACTCTTTGTGTTGGGGTCCTGACATTAACACGGCCAAGGAACTCTAATCACACAGGAAAAGCTAATGAATCACTCTCTCTTTTGGCTTACTGAGCAGAAAAAAAACATGAAACATAAGCACAAAATGTACTTAACACACAATTATGCTCCTGTTCCCTTAAATACATTTGAGGATCATTTTTGCAGCAGTAATTAATACATTTGCTCTCTTAAGTCATTATATGCTTTACGAGAACCAGTTAAAGATGTCACACTGGTATGACACAGGTACATACCAGTTCATCAAATGTTCTGCTTTTTTTGTGAAGAAAACCTAACATAGCATAGGAGGAAGTAACAATAAACAAGTAACAATAAACAAGAAACAAGAAGTAACAATAAACAAAAATAACAGTAAACATAGCATAGGAGGAACTAACAATAAACAAACACATTGTTTTCAAACCGTAGGCAGAATTGGATGTTCATTAATGGCACTCATTACTGTAATTATGCAATGAATTAAAAAGGTGAGGTGAATGATAGATCGAACAAGCACAAAAGAGAAAAAGAGATGGAGAGAGAGTGCCTCAGGCTGACATTGCTCAAAGTACTGTATCTCCACCTCACACTGTTTTTAGTGAGTTGAGGACAGACAAAGGGAGTAATAGAACATGACTTGCTGAGTACAGGGAAATAGCATACACATACTCTGAATGGCTCGAGGAAATTTCTAAGATGTTTGAAAGCAATTTGTCCAGGCACTCAAAGGCCATTTTAATCAGAGGAAATGTTGTTAATGGGCTGTAAGTGTTTCCAAATGGGTTTAGAGGAGAGATTATGGGGAGAGAGAGAGAGAGAGAGTACAACATGCACATTTATCTATCTCTAAGGTGACTGTACTCCTATTTAAAAAGATTCTTTCTATGAGCATCTGTTAATGATTGGCTTCATTTAAAGAATGAATATGATGCTGATAAACAAGATAACTAAACATGTCTCAGAATATCATTAATTTATCTCAAGTCAAGCCAGTTACTTGTTGTCCCAGTGAGTTTCTACAGTGGGCCTGTTGTCATGGGGATAACATTGCCAGAGGTGAAGGTGAAAGGTGTGCAGTTCTCTTTATAGACCAAACATTTGGTAATAAATGATGTAGGGTAAGAGAAGGACATGTGAATTGCCACAGGAAAGAAAAAGCACAAATGAGATCTCTCAGTTTCTCAATTACTTCTCCTAGACACCAGTGAGATTAAATGGAGAAGTCTTTTGTTGCTGAGATAAAGGTGCCAGTCATCTCACATGAGTTTCAGACCTCAACTGCAACAATGTCTCAAAAGCTGTAATCAAAAGTCATGTTACTATTAACTGGAATATGTTTCATAAAATTCTCTGAGGTCAAATGCTCTGAGTTGTCCATGTTCATTTTATAGCTCTACACTCTTATCGTATGACA
Organism: Chromobotia macracanthus; assembly: GCA_036877525.1. Lineage (NCBI taxonomy): Eukaryota > Metazoa > Chordata > Actinopteri > Cypriniformes > Botiidae > Chromobotia > Chromobotia macracanthus. Next base: position 7,096,930 of record JAZGTH010000015.1, on the reverse strand, counting down.
ACGATGATCTAATTTATATTTTTTCATTTCACCTATAGAATTTTAGGAGAAGCATAAACTGATATTTACAACAAAACTAAAAACATTAGATCTCTTTATATAAAAGTGCAACCAGTGAGTAATACAATTTTGTATTGTATTACTCACTGGTTACCTCTGGGTAACGCTGTGGGGAGCTGAAGAGTGTGTGAGGATGTGTGTCTGAGGGGGGCAGATTTTACCTACATTGCGGGGACCAGTCAATGGTCCCCATGGGAAAAAACGGCTTAATAAACATACCAAATGATGTCTTAATGGTTTCTGTGAGGGAATGGAAAACAATGGAATCTACCACAATGGATAAACAACGTGTGTTTTCTGTGATAACCGTAAACAACAATGAAAGGCTGTTATTACCTGACTGCGATGTGTTGTGTGTTGAATGAATGCAGGGCACTGACCCCTCTAAAGCAGAAATACATGACGGGTTAACTGAAATTTTTCCGATCACATGACATCAGTAGAATGCATGTGCGTGTGTTGCTTGATATATGTGAGTGTGTTTTTAGACAAAGTTGCATACAATGCATCAATACACTGATTACTCTCACATTGCTTTGTATGCTTACAGTGGTTATAGTGATTGCAGACAACAAAACAAAGCTCAGAAGAGAAGCCATCCATTCAGAGTACTGGATTAAAGCCTGGACATTATTCAGAGAACGTGAAGTGACGTTTAGCCACACAGTAATCTACAGTAAACAGAGGAAAAGAGAGAAAAGTTTATCTGCCTGTCACTGTCAATACATCTGTCAGTACCTAATGAACGAGAAGATTGTGTGTTAGTTAGGGTGTGTGATGAAAACAGAAATGAGAGAAGCTGAGGAATACAGTAATGGAACAACAAGCAGGCTCATTTTAATTCAGCTGATAAGGCTGTAACAGGGTAAACTTAATACAGTGAAAACAAAATAATATCCATGTGACATTTTGAGAGATGGAGGGGGGAACTTTCTCTGTATTTTTTACCATCCATAACAGCAGAATGAGATACTTAATGATAAAATTATTCATGCTTTTTCCTTTCTCTGCTTTCTTGCAGACATTAAAATACACTTCACTTTAATTTGTTGGGCCAATCTCAAACATTTCATACTCCCTGGACAATGCTTCATAGCAGCTGGTTTCACACTTTCTTTCAGTTTTCTCTATTTTTCTTTCATATACACACCTTACAGACACACACACACACACACACACACACACACACACGTTTCTTAGGAAACCTGTTTTCCTCAGAACACATTTCAGTTGTCATTAGTATGTGTAGGCAACAGCAAATGCATTGCCACAGCAACCACTAGAAAGCATACAGTCTAATCATCAGAAACTAATCAAACACTGATGTCATCCAGCATCAATCACTCTATCTCTGCTCTGCAGTGCGTTAACCAGCCTGACTAACTGTGTTTGGTAATCAGCCTTCTCCTTTCCTTCCTAAATGTCTTATACATTTATATATAGTCTATTTGGTTGTTTTCCTCATAGTACAAGAACTTTAAACTGATATATATTTTAAAATAATCAAACAATCCTAAAATTGTAACAACAGAGATGACAGATGAAAAGTGGGAGAGCTCTGCTAATGTCACGCATCTAAATGAGAGTTTAAATTGATCTAATTACAACACACTCAAGCACTCTCTTAGGAAATATCCTGCTTGTGTTAATTGCATAAGTGAACGGGGTTGATCTGAAATAAACATTGCGCTCAGCTCCCCACATACACTGACACAAGTTTCAGCAGTAACTTCAATGTGTACATGTTTGTTAATTAGGAGCTACTGTATATGATTAGCACCTCACACTGTGTTATTAAACCCCTTCATTCATTCACAACTCGGATGTCTGATCTCCCACAGAGATTGAAGGCACGACTGCAGCTCTTGGTCTGTTTGCTACACACTTTGAACACTCAGCCAGGAATGAAGGAATACTGATGAGAGTCTTAGTGTTTATTTGTGTGTGCGTGTGTGCATTAATGTCTGTGGATGTGTGAAGCTTGGATGTAATCACAGCTTAGTCTGATCATCATGATGAGAAGAATTCTATTATAGCAATCAAAGGTAAACACAGGTAATTAATTTCTTTGGCCCCTTATTAACCCCTCTCAAATGCTTCATCCCCGTCCTCCTCTAAATACACAAACATACACACCTGCCTCATGAATTGGCTGCCCTCTTGCTTTTTTATAATTATGGTGTGATAAACAGGTGCAGGGAGGTTCACTTATGGCTTTTGGGCAATTTGTGAATTCATAATTAAAATCTTTGTATTCGGATTATGTGGTGGAATGGAATCAGCATTATCAGCAAATGAATCATTTGTGTGAAGTGAGCTGTACACAAGACAGTGTAAAAGCAGATGATCTTTAAAGCTTTCCAAAATGTTGTTTTATCTTGATAAGTTAAAATACCTTTATGTATGTTTAGGGTTTTCAATTTTCATAGTTAATTATAGTTGAAGAATGATTAATTATTATTTATTTGTTTATTTTTATATTGATTATTATTGATGAATAATTTATTCATCTTTAAGGTTGTACTGTGTAATTATTTTCAGTTTTAACCTACGCTAGCTCAATATGCGTAGGAATGTTATAAAAACATTGCTCTGTCAGTTGGATTGATACAGGAAAGCTGTCAAAGGATGCATGCTTCCTGTCACATCATATTGTAGCACACTCTCACTGTATTCACAGTAAGTGTAATCTGTATTTACAGAAAACACTCTTACACCAGAATATGTCAAGCACGCTTCATTTTTACAAGCCTAGGGCTTGCCCATGTGACATGATATGCAGCATGCAAACTACAGTGTGCAGTCTAGTGTTGCATGACTGTATGAGCAGTGTTTTGGCCTGCTGCACAGGTGATTACTGAATGCATTTGTGATTGTGACTATTTGATAATTGATACTCTTAATTAATTGAATTATAAATGTCAATGACAGTTGTGCTTAGAGATTACAATGCTATATCTTGTTTTGTTGTGCCTTATTGTACAGTGCAGTGTAGCTGATCCTTAATGACGTGACTATGGATTATAATATAGATTGTTAGAATGTTTCCATTAATTAACAAAAACGTTAATGTTATTTTGAACGTTCTAGGAACTTTCAAGTTTGCAGTTTTTTTAGACAATGTATTAACATTAATGTTTGGTTAAAAGAACATTTTTCAAACATTTTTTAACTCTGTAACATTTAAAAAATGTTCCACTAACTACTTTAGCATAACATTTTGAAATATATGTTTAAAAAGTTATACTAATGTTACTGTAAGAATACTTTTTGATAACTCTTTGAGAACAATGAGAGAAATTTTAGAATAATGTTCTGAGAACGTTCCCTGTTAGCTGGGTATGCATCTGCTGTAAATGTGTGATTCAGCTAGCATATGTTTCTCAATGGGGTCAATATCTGTATTATTCCTGATATATTTTTATCCTCATAAGTAATTTTATTGCATAGTGTTTTCCCTCTAGCTTTTATTAGGCAGTATAATACATTAGCGTTTAACAGAGATATGAAAATGACTCACAGTTGTCATCCATGCTGATTCAAAGGCATCCGCTAGACCACAATGCACTGCTTCAGGCCCAGTCAAATTCATGAGGTCAAGGTTACAATGACAGCAGCATCCTGGAGGGTGTGGTATTCTCTCTTTGCATGCCTGAGTTTGTCTCTGTATGTGTTATATATTCAGCTCTGTCTTCATCTCCAAGTCAATTGAATTATTTATTTACAATCATCTATATTTTTGGACTAAAGTCAATAGCAAGGGCAAATAGGAAGAGCCAGTGTCTGACCGCGAGAATAAACTGTCGAGCCAATTATGAGTGATTGTGAAAGACCTCATTTTGAACACTATGGCAACACCAGTGTGACTTTTTCCACTTTTGGTGGCATCAGTTTTAATTGCCTGTCTGACCCTGGTTGGTTTCTTGAACATTAGCCTTAAAGCTAAAATCACTATACCACTCACAGTAATCCCCTCCACACTGAAGGTACTGCCTGAAGAAAATGTGGCTAATATTTTAATGTATGTTTAATTACATAAAATCAAAATTTTAATGCACTTAATTCAATTATTAAATGTTTGTGAAAACCACTGAGAAGTATGTCCTAATTGATTAATGAATTAGTAAATTTTGCTTCAGGCATGATATAAATGTATAATCATATTTTTGTATGTAAAAGCAAGTGCTTACGTGTCTGTTAGTGCTTGTGTGTCTGTGTGTATATGTGAATGAATGGCAGTCAAAGCATTTAAATGCATATTTCATTAAAAAATGAAAAACTAAGTATTTAACAGTGTGTGCAAACTGTTTATAGATCCCCATCCACTTTAACTGTATAGTGAAAAAAATGTTGGGTATTCTGCTAACTACACCCTTTTGTGTTGCAACATAAAGGTTGATGACAGTAAATTACAGATTTTGTATTTTTGGGTGAACGGTCTCTTTAAGTATTCCAAGCTGTAGAGTCTTTGATGAGCTCCCTTTAGTCTAATGAATGTAGGTGAATGTCTGTGTTGATTGGATCTCTTCATGTGAATGTGTGTGAGTTGTGCACATTACGTCTGATGAGCTATTCTGTTACCCACAATACAGTCATCAGGCTCACACAGATAAACCCAAACAGAGTCATTAAAACCAAACGTGTGTGACTGAGTATGTGTGTGAGAGTGTGTATGCAGACCAGCTGGTTTGTCTATGTTTTTAAGACCCAGCAGAAGGGGTTCGCACACCCACTGCCCTCGGCAAAATACTCCATCTTCAGAAAAACATTAAAATCCACTCGCAGCACTGGCTATTTCTCTGAAACATGCAAACCTGCTCATGCACCAATATTCTTCAGTTGACGTTAGCTGTGGGTATTCAAACTAAAACCACATAAAACAGCAGTTTGTGGTGAAACTACCCACAATGCACTAGTGCATCAGCTCTTCAATCATCTGATAAGTCTCCATTCTGCCCGCATATGCGCCACTTTTTTCATTAAGATAAATAACCTGGCAAGATAAAACCTAATTGCCATCCACACTTTCAGTAAAGTATTACTCTCTCCTTCACACGATTTGTAGAAGCAATATTTAGCCTAGGAACCTATTGTGTGTATATTTTATTCTGTTTTCTCTGTTTCTGTGTCTTTTACTGGCAGAGAATCTATTGCATGATGATATGATATGATATAAAGTTATGAAATTTGGCAAGCTAATTAAAGAGTTTCTCAACTCTTCCTTAAACCTGTGCCACATACAGTTCAAAGTTCCATCTGTATTTTAGCTTTAAACTTGTAAACTGTATAACCTACATTTGTTTTTTTATGTTTATTGGATTATTATAAAGTTTGGCGTAAATACCACATTATTTAAAAGTTAAAATGCACATGCAGTCCTGGGAGCCTATGAAATTCTGATACTTCTACATTATGGTACTTCTACACAGTTTATCTATAACTAAATGTCTCGGATCATCCTTCAACCAAGGCTCACAAACATGATTAATTAGATTTTTGATTTTCCAAACCGTTTGGCTGTAACACAACAAATATGATGGTGAAGACAAAGGATTAGAAAGTGAGGCTGTATCTTGGCAACCCTTTTGCATATTGATACAGAACTCTGTCGATTGTCATTGCCATTGTACCTTTACTATAGGTGTAACGTTTCAATTCAGTGCCATCTATTGATCAAAAGTTTTAAACAAATACCTTTCAAAAGCAAATACAACTTCTAGCTTTTAATCGAATTGTCTATAAAATACTAGCTATCAAGTTGTACCATTATCACATAAATCTATGCAACCCTACCAGGCGTATTCCATAAATTTGCTCAGCGATTCAATGCACAATCCACCAGTGCGTCTGGTCCCCGTAATTGCTGCTTGCAGCTATATTTTTCTCTATTTCCATTACTTTTGTGCCCCTAATTTATGTATTTTTAGCTCTACTTCCATGATGTTGTTCTTTACAGTTTACCAAAACTTTATTACAAGTTAATCACTTCTTTTTAAACTCGATTTTAGAGTGTGTTTCATCTCATCCATTCTTGATGATACAAGTGAGGAGGAAGATATCTGTTCTCACACCACCCTGAAGTATTGCACTTATAATCATTCTTTGACTCTCTGCCCCCTCACATCCATTAGTAATGCCTGAGCATCCAGACTGATGAGGAGCTCTGTTCGTCAGGCCTAGGAATACTCGATCATGCGGGGTGGGTGCCTGTCATTACCATAGATTACACGCTCCCCTTCCTTTTAAGATTACCTATGTATGCGTGTGTGTGTGGAGGCGTTTGTATTCAGAGCTCTGGGTTTGTTTACTCATTGGCCCTCTGTGAGGATTCCATGCTGATCTGTGGAATATTGTGTCAATAATGCATTTGCACTCTGTAGCAAAAACATGCCATTTTCTGGATCTGACAAAATCGCTCTAATTCATTAGGGCAAATGTCAGTAATATGATACATTTTGCGGTGTAAAGTCACATTATTATGTGCCCTCATCTCCCACATTCATCTGCAGCTGTATAATAAGCAGAAATATGGTAAAACCTTCATTTCACACGCTTTGACACCTGAGCCATATTCAGGCCCGCTATATGTCTAAATAGTCATATGGAATGATTATATGTTATGTCACATATAACATAACCACTTTATGGGAGTCAGTGATTTGAATCAACAAGATTAAAACCTGTAGGGCAACGTTAATGTGATATCATTATCACCCGTGTCACAGTAACAAATTGAGGCTGTAATTTGAGTTGCTCTGTATTGCTGTCAGATAGCTTATTCATAGCAGTGTTTATGTTGCAGGTTCTACTGCAGGGTTCTCTGTATGCATGCCTGTCAAGCTTGTGAATTGCTTTAAAATTCTGCTGAGCCACACATTACGCGTGCATTTTTAGAAATGCGTGTGTGTGTGTGGGTGTGCCCTCCCTGTATTGACTAATTCTCTGTTCTTTTACAATGCACAATCATTTGTTGTAAGAGGCAGCCAATAAATTCTAATTATGTTTATATTCATTGGTCTTGTATTAGGGATGTAAGAGCTGCCACAGTTATTTTGAAAAAGAAAAATGAAGGTGACAGTGTAAAGACACCAGTTTAAAGTGAGTAGCTAAAGAAATGACATTAGGATGCAAGAGTTACATGGTCTGAGACATCCACTTTTATTCTTACACTCTGAATCTACACATCAGATATGTGCAGACTGGTTGCGATTATATGGCTTTGTGCAGCAATATTGTGTTCATATGGGCATACAATTGTAAGCATGCTGTAATGGGGTGCACAATCCTGATCCTGGTAGGCCAGTGTCCTGCAGAGTTGAGCTCCAACTAGCCTCAAAACACCTGCCTGGACTTTCCAATCTGCCTAGCAAGACCTTGATTAGCTGGTTTCAGGCACGGTCGATTAGGGTTGGAGCTGAACTCTGCAGGACACTAATCTTTCAGGAGCAGGATTGGGCACCCCTGCTCTAAAGATATCCTGGGCTCTATAACACATTAAATAAAAATACTTGTAGTGTCTCATCATATGATTTCAGTGTTATATTGTGATTGTCATGCTGCATGGTTGCATGGCATGGCGCTCAATCAAAGGGAAATTGCTTGCTCAGAGTCACACCCAGCTAACACTTGCTCGTTTCCGCTCAAAAAGCGCCTGTGTAAACGTAGGGCAAGTTTCAGTGCCGCTTCCACCACTGACCTATATAAAATATTTGTCAAAAGTTGACGAGAATATTCTATAACAATTTCCTTAAGCTCTGCAAGGACTTTAAAAGGCTGTCGCACTCTTCTGGAAGCATCGTGATAGAAGTGATAGAAATACAAGGTGTGCGGTATTTATATTCGCTAGCTTTAGCTGATAAGCGCTTTGCGACTACCAGAGCGCGCATGTTCTGACCAACCCGCTGTTCTGATTGGATGGGACGTTGTTGCGTCACGATGCGTTTTCGTTTTCAGTGTGCATTGACGAAACGGATTCCGATTAGGAAATTAAAGACGTTTTTGGTTTTGCATAATTTTTATTACATCTCCAGTTTAGCCCAAGACTACTTCTCTGTTTTTACGGCTGGATATCAAGGTAATGTTTTATAAAATACCTGCTGGGAAGTAAATGTAGTGTGTGTTTTTAACTCTCAAGTTAGGGACAGAGATACAAAGTCCTCAGGTATCCTCTCTTAACATGTCTGTCAATTAAATGAGTTTATGAAGGGTAAACATTTCGGGCATTACAAGTTTATGATGCTGACAAGCACAAAAGCGCTTATGATGTTTGAGAAGCACTAATAGTGTGTGTGTGCATTTTGCTTGGATATTTAATCCAAGATTTTGGAGATTTTCAATTTATGTTGCTAGTGGGAAGTAAAGAGCTCTTTTGAGGTTATGCCCTTAAAATTTCTCATTTCATTCATAAAAAGTTTTGCAGTTTTCTTTTAGAAAACCTATAATGCTACGGTTGAAAACCTGAAGAATATGTATTGTAGGTACACTGCATAGGCTAAGCTGAAGAATCTGTTATTCAACATCATAACTTTTACAGTCATTAAATAACATTACGTAATACATTTTGTGCCAAATAGGAATAAGACGAGGGTAAACCTAAACCTAAAATGCTGCAAAAAAATTATTGAAAGATTGTAAGGTACATTTCTCAGCTGGCCTCATGAATAGAGAAATGAGAGTAGAGTGAGAGATGTGCATGTGAGTGTGTATACTTGTGTAAATGCCAGTTAGGCGCATGCTTGCTAGTCTATATCTGTATGTATTTGTTGTTTGTGTGGGAGGAAGATTTTAGTGCCTGGCATCATGCCAACTCTTGATGCTCTCTCACATGCACTCTTTATCTATCTATCTCTGTCTCTCTCTCTTTAATACATTTGTGATGTTTCTTTGGAGCTCAGAGGAAGAAATTGACACCTTTGATGCATTAGCAGACAGAGAGCTCTGAAGCCCCACATGAATCTTTAAAAGCTTGAGGACGAGTTTGTGGTGTACACGCGCATTATCGGTACACAGGAGGCCCTGCTCTGCCTCGTGCCTCATTCACAGTTCTCCTCAGTAAAGTTCAGACCTCAGTAAACCTGCAATTTCACAAAATGGACGAAAATGTAACTCTCTAGTAAGTGCATGGTATTTTCCATAAATGGTGTTCAAAGTGATGTCCCATTCTTTTTAAAACTTTTAAGCCCTTAATCCCATGTATACCTAAAAAGTAACATCATGTAGACCCTCATTGACTCTTTAGACAGTATATCCCACTTCTTAAACAAATTGTATTGTTGCCTTTATTCATCATGCATAACCATTACATTGTTTTCGTAAGTTATTGTAAGAAGAAATGACCAAAATCTTTAATTTATGGGTAATATTAGTTCAATATTTCACCCCAGAAGCCAAATTTTTGCTGTACTGAGTTTCCTTAGTTAACTTATTTGTGCATTTATAGTTTTTTTTAATGATACATTTTGTCTATTTTTATTTTCTTTCAGACACATTTAGTTTTGGTAGCACAGTTACAAAATTGCAAACCTGTAATTGTTGGAAAAAAGTTGGAAAGCCAATTGGCTTATACAATATTTAGTTTGAACTTCTGAGGTTGGCAATCAACATTTTCTGAAGGCTAAGCACCTTTTTTCACTGACCTGTGACTTCATTTTTCAAAGGGATTCAGGGTCTATTTAGTACCCTATTCATGGATAGTGCTGCATAATGCAAAAAGTGTGCGTGTGTGCGTGCATGCGTTCACACAACTGTGTGTGATTCACTGTGATTTAATGGATGTGTGAGGTGGCGAGGGAGGAAACCTCAACAGACTGGAACGATTGAAAGAACTGATGTCTTAAGATGAAAAATGCAATCTATATAGGCCCAGGACCCCGTGACTCCTATGCAAAAAGAAGAATATGCACTTTTCCATGTTCTGACCAAAGTTCAGCATCATCGTATTTGAAGCCTAGAGAGTGTGTTATTGCAACACTGCTGTGGAACATATACATGTAAATTATATATATATTGAAAGAACTGATTTTATATATATATATATATATATATATATATATATATATATATATATATATATATGCGCACGCACGCACGCACACCTATATATAAGTGTATATTATAGCAATATCATATGTGCAGGAATTTGTTTTGTCAGTAAAAATGTGCTTTGCCCATAGGTACTACATATCACCTTGGTACTTTTGATGTCCCTGCTTTGCAGTATTATATAGTAGAAGGAAATACACGAGTTGATATTCAGTGAGGGAGATAGATGGTGTCATTGGAAATACGGTAAGACAGGGCTGCTGTTTTATATAGGCACAAACAAATACCCTTGATGACAGTTCCTTGGCATGGCCATAAAAATGTGGTAAGAGAGGAGAGTAGAGATAAATAACAGAAAGCCAAGGATCTGAGCATGTGCATTGTGCTTGTGTAAACTTTGTTTACATAAGAACCAGGGACGTAAGGTTGACAGCAGACGGATAAGTTTTGGATGTTAGTGCTATATTGTGTTTCAACATCATGCCAATCAGTTCTGGAATCTACGTGAGAGATTCGCCCGTGGACTGGCGGTGGGCAGTCTGTCTCTGATTAGAGGCATCGGCTGTCACTCGATTGGTCAGAATGACTTTCCTGACAGGCTAAGGAAGACAAACATTGCCATGAATCCACTGCGTTTGTCAGTCATGTGAGAAATTGGCATCTGAGCAGCAGGATAAAACGTTCATCTTTTCACTGCTTTTCTTCACGCTCATACCTTCATCCTGCGCAAGCAACCACCTACTCCAGTTTTTCTCTTTTGCCATGTCATTTAGGTAGCACAGGTTTGTAGTTTTTGTGCACAAAATGCCTCTATTATATAGACCTTCGGTGTAATACAAGTATGTTTGTTAATAAAAGCTCTGTATATCAAAATAACGCTTTGATAATTGAGGAGAAATATTTAGTAGTTCAGACCTTGGCCACAGCTATTTCTTCCCAAGGTGTTTTTGCAATTACCGGCAATTAAACATGAAATATGATTGCATACCTTCCTCATATTCAGTTTGAGATTTTCAATGCCATCTAAATCTGTGAAGGCTTTCCCATGTAATTCCTCTTCTGTTCTCTCTTACCTATGTCAGGTTCCTGCCATTTCTGCTCTGTTCTCTAGTCTGCTCAAATCCACTTTCTCAAAGGTGATAATTATACCTCCACATTTATTATATACCACAAAGGCAATTACTTGTAGAGAAGACATGTATAACTCCAAATTGATTGGATGACAAGAGATTATGGACATTAACTTGCTTTTATTGCTCCTCCGCACAATTCAAAATGTGCTTTCCTCTCGTATAGCTTGCAACTTTGCTTATGTCGGAATGTGTAACGGTTACAAACGTAGCCGTAATGAAGCTGGGATCAAAGGTTGGTTTTTAAGTTTTCTTTTTAATAAAATGTAATTTTTAATAAATATTTCCCTTAAATTAAAGATACATATTTGTTGGATCATTTTCTTAACTTAAAGAGTTAAAGCAAGATTATTTGTCTCCGGCTGTTTGTAAAAAGTGACTATATTGTTTTTACTTGGGTGTCTGAATTTTTTTACATCACATTTTTGGTAATGGGGAAAATCATGCAGTAACACGGTCGTGATCAAAATGCGTGACACTACCAAATGTTAAATTTTTTGTTGTCATAGGTTGTTTAATAAAAAATGTCTGAATGACAGAAGAGCGAAGTGAACAGAAGGACGCTCTTGTCAGCTTGAGTGGTGTTGGCTATAAAACAGTGTTGTCATAAAGTGCTGTGCTGGGGTGTAAGCCAGTGTGGACATTGAGTGGCTGTGCAAGGGAGTTAACCTGCTTTAAATGTGAGGTGTTGCGTGGGCAGATCACATCTCAGCTTTGAGTGTTATTCACTTTGATTCTCAGTCCTCTGTTTCAATGGGAGACACTGATATGAATTACCCTGGTTTAGCTGTCTGTGCCATTTGGGGGCCTGTACTGATCGTGATTATCTGTTTAGTAACAGATGTTCAGACACCGTGCCCATTTGAACACATAGGTGCAGGTATCAGCTTTTAGCAGATGTGAAGGTTGCTTGTGTTGCTCTAAAGTAAGCATCTGCTTTGTATTCAAGATTAAACATTGATGCAAATTGCTGAGATGTAAGTGCTTCAGACAGAGTATCTTCACTTACCTCATTGGAACATTTGGACACCCCGTTCTTTTCTTGTTTATATTCATCTTATTCAGAGCTAATAGTAGCATGTTAAAATATAGACCCATTGAACCTCATGCTTCAAGATAAGAGCTCTGCTTGAGATTTGACTCGCATCTTTTTTTCAACTTTGTTTTTTTATTTTATTCATTTTGTTAAAAAACCCCCATGAAGATTACAGAATATTAAATTATATATCATTACAGAGTAGACTTTCCCACCCCTACATTTATCAAAAAAAACATTTAAAATAATGAATTATAAAATAAAGTAATATACAAAAACTTTAAATAAAAATAAAGATAATAAAAATGACATAGCATTCAATATATACACACACACACACACACACACACACACTATAGTAATTTGACTCAATTCTACTTATACACACTCGTTTTGAAACAGTGACATTGGCTGTGATTAGCTGAGCATGTGTGAACACTGAAGGCAAAGCTTTGATTCCACATTGAGATGTGGGTGTGTGCACACTCAAGCGTGAAGTTTACACGTGAAGCTGTAATACACCGCCAATCTTAAATGATCTTCATCCCATCTGGGAATGTTCTCAGAACATTGGCTAACGTTCTCTTAAAGTTCTCTCAAAATTACAAAATGTTCTTACAGTTTTGAGCACAGTAATTTGCTCTTCATCCTGCGCAAGCAACCACCCACTCCAGTTTTTCTCTTTTGCCATGTCATTTAGGTAGCACAGGTTTGTAGTTTTTGTGCACAAAAGAACAGTACTACTAAGAACAGTAATGTTCTTAGTAGAATGGTTTTTAACATTATGTATCATGTATATCAAAAACGTTATTAAGTAGTTGGTGGAACATTTAGAAATTGTTACAAAATTAAAAAATAATAACCAATCCATAACGTTAATACAATGTAAAAGAACTTGACATTTTGAACATCTCTAGAACATTTCTAGTCGGGGGTCATTTTTTACATTTTTGTTACATACATATTACAAACATTTTCTTACAACCCTTAAATTGTTAGCTGGGATGTATGTGTTGGCACATGAAAGATGTTACTCAGTTCAGCAGGGAATACCATTAGAGAATAACTCACCAGCCTTGTACTGACCTCCTGACCCCACTGATAAAGACATGAGAAAGGAGGATGAGTGTAGCTAAAAGAGGAGCAGTACAAGTTGAAGGAACAAAAGAGTAAAATCAGGGGAGAGATGCTGAAATGCAGAACATTACTCCTCATTTGAAAGAAGATAAGAAATAAGGGGCCACTATAGCTGTCAGTGGGAGACGTGCCTCGCAAAAGCATGTGTATGATCTCCTTCGACGTGTCTTCTTTGTGCCATCACACACTCACACTGACATATATCACAAAAGAGTGTGCAGATGAAATGAAAGGCAAATGATGGCTTTAACTGGCTCAGTGAGAGAGGAGCTGTGATTTCCCCAGCCAGATTCTCCTTTTTGCACACTCTGTATTGCTGTTATTTTCAGATTCATAGTTTCTCTCTTCACTCAGAAAAGAACCAATGTTCCGACATTATGTTTTTGGACAACCGTACAAAAGCACTATGTGGGGATTTTATGGCACACTGATAGTATCAAATGATAATACTGAATTTCATATACCAAGAATGTGATGATAGTACCATAAAAACAAAAACAAAACAAGAAAAGTGTTACTTTTTGCAGTTTATTATTATGGTGCTACCATGTATATTTGGACATATATGATATTAATATTAGAAGTACATTAGAGTATCATGTAAATACCATGGTAAATTGATTTCAGAACCATAGTATACTGTACATCAAAGTTTCATGGAATTACCATCTGATACATTTCAATAACTGCCAGAGGGTTCCCACTCTTTTATTAAATAAATTAAAACGCATGAATTCATAAATATCAAAAGTGTGTTTTCTGGAGTTTCACGTCATTAATGACTTTTAACATAGATTCTGTTTCTCGAGCTTTAGAAAAGAGACTCAGTTTGTTGTAGTAAAATGGTTAGAGCAAAGTATCTGTTTAAAATAAGCTTGTGAATGCTGGGTTAATGAAAGGCTTGGGTCTGAACAAACTCTAAACAAGAAGAGAGAGAGAGTAAAAACACAGTCACTTTTAACCTTGTGGAGTACAAAAAGTACAAAAATTGCAAATGAATACTTCCCATTTTTCAAATTGTTGCAAGCTATTGTAATGGAAGTCTAATAGAAAGTCCAGCACCTGTTATGTAAAGACCTCAGAAGGACACACTGGCGAGAAATGCGACATGCATGTTGCCTCCAGTTAAAGCATAGACATATATATGCTGTTAGTCATATATATCATATATATTGTGAAGTGAGATGTTTGCTGTAAGTCAAACATCTCACTTCACAATACTCTCTTCTGTCCTGTCAATGAATGTGAAAAACAGGGCTAACATTAGTTACAAATATATTAATTCATTGACTGATATCTTTATTATGTGTGTGTTACTCATGTAGACATGTAAATTCTTAGCCTTACATTCAAGACTCTTTTTATTTTCATACAGATGGATGAAGCTGTGGAAGCAAAGCAGCAACTGAGTAACAAAGCACAGAATTGAAAGCAACAGATTAAAGTCTTTTTTTCTGGCCATCTTTCTTTCAGTCTCGTCTCTCTCCATCCCTTTGCCTTCACTTTCATTTCTCCTCTGTTAAAGCAAGATCTTTACTATGCAGATGCCGATCGTGTCATTCTCTGAACAGATCTGCCTCGTTTTGTATTTGCTTTGTGACTGTTAAAAAACAAAATAATTGGATCAGGGGTCAGATACAGCCAAAGTTTAAAAGTCCAGCATGTGCTAGACAATTTGTTTCTTTGCAATGTTTGTTTGGGCCAGATAAAACGACACTGGCTTTTTGCGTACAAAAATCATACAGTGTAATGTCTGCACCACTAGTGACAACAAACACTATTGCAGAAATATCTTTTTTTGACACTTCAAACATTCTCTTTAGTTATGAGTCAACAGGAGGAATTTTTGAGGACCTGCCCCAAACAGACACCATTGGTTTAACGGATGGTGTATTGTCCGGCCCATTTGGGCTGCTCAAACGAACAGATCAAAATTGTGGTGGCACAGAAATTACACACTTCGCCCTTAACTAAATATTTCCAATGATTTTTATGAGGGAGAGAGAAAGAGAGAGGGAATATTCAAGGCCATTTCAGGTTTGATCATTGCCTCAGTTCTCTCATCTGAAACGCTGCATGTGCATGACAGTGACATTTTTAAATGCTTCCCCACTGCTCATTAAAAACAGGAGCTTGATAATAGAAAAGCTACCCGGGTTTTGGAAATGACTAAACAGTTTTTTGCAATACTGCTTAGCACACACTAATACTCAAAATAGGTATACAAAAATTTAATAGTTCTAATCGAGCAATCTTGTTTTTGATTACTATGAAAAAGCCAAGAACATTTTTAAAACACAAACAAGCCCCTGTAAAATAAAATAATGGAGAGAAAAACAGATCTGGGTCACTTCATACTACCTGTCTAAATGTAGCTTTATATCCCAAGGGGGGGTTAGAGGATAGGCTGATAGAGTGATGAAAGAAAATAAAATTAAGGCAGTGTATTCTTTTAGAACCAGCTGGCCAGGAGCCTTTCTGTGTTGCTGTGCTCAGAGTTTGCAATGAATCAGAGTGGACAGTTTCACCTGCTAATATAGAAAATACGTATATGTGTGTGTGTGTGTGTGTGTGTGTCCTCGTAAACCATGTTTACATTGTTATACCCGTCATTATACAATTTGTGTCTTTTAAACCACATATACACCAGTATATACACCAGTATACACACACACACAGACATTTATAGTGCATGTTAAACACTTCAAAACATTGTGCTACATAAACTGTGCCGCTTTATCTGAGCTTTAAGCGTTTAGCCAGTGGGGTCATAGATTTTTGTCATCAAACACTTTGTGTATGACACTAATCACGGTCTACTGGTTCCAGAGGAGCCATCATGTTTACTGGCCCTAGAGTGTGTCGTAAGAGAGAGTCTCTTGTGTCCTGGACTATATAACTGGTGCATATCATCCGTTTGTTCGCAGCTCATTTCACAGTCTCCTAAGGGCTTTGCTTTTAGTAAAAGCGCCTCAGTTTACAGGCTATATGTTTTGCTCAGTTTCTGCTGGCCTGTTGTTTATAGTCTCTGGGTGAATTATTGCTCTTTCCAATAGCTTTGCATTTGATCAGTTATGTGGAATTATTTTAAACTGAAAATGTGGATTGAATCTCACCAGTTTGCTGATTGAATAAGACGCCCAGTTCTTGATGATGTGTATACTTGGGTGAATTCATTTTTAGAGTCACTGGGGATTCTTAATGGGATCTAGAATAATCCGTCTCTTTCTTACACACACACACACAGTACATTGATATTAATATGGAAATAATCTTTGAGGAAAGTGTATGTATCTGTGTGTGTGTGTATGTGTATGAAATTAGTCATATACGGTTATATACGATAAGGTATTATTTAATGATGAATTTCCTTTTTTGGCGGCGTGTAATAGGTTTTCGACAAATGAACCTTCTTCTCAAATCCACTGTATGTGTGTTTGTGTAGGTTACGTTTGTATATGCAACACGCTAAAAGTAGTAAGATGAAGGAAATGGGAAGTAATTTGCTGGCTCACAGTTTTTTTTTTGAGAAAAGTCTTGAGATTTTATTCATGTTGTTTATATCACAGTTTGCTTATAAATAGTGTGTGTGCGAATTACAGAAGAATATTGGGATATAAAAAGTAAATGCATGCTGTCTTTTCCTTTCAATCTGTTAATTTTTTTTGTATCTATTTCTTTGTCTCTATTTAAAACATCTCAAATTTCAACTGGTTTTGTTTAGCACCCAGATTTTACATTCGTGATCAAGATAACCAAAACAATACCAAATGCTTTTATCATACAAAAGTACACAAAAATGTCTTTAAAACACATTTGTTTTTAATTTTATATTTAAATTTAATATTTTTTATGAACTACTACTGCATAAGCTTGACAATGTGGAGTTTTTTTATGGGGATGTTTTTGGTTCTAAATGTCTTTTTTGTTTTTAATATTTGATGTTTTTTTTTTAATGTTTTAATTTTCATCTGTCCATGACCTCAGCAGAATGGGCCAGTTGAGAACCGCTGCTCTAAAACAAACTGCAAACAACTTGTCTGCAGTTTGTACCAAAAAATATCCCTTATCTAACGTCTGCTATCCCCCACAATAACAAATGCTTACTAATTTCCGGCCCACTTTTTACCTCACTCTAATTCTAATTTTAGAAACGGCACAATAAACCTACTTCTAACATGTTTACATGACTATAATGCTATATATCTATATATATATATATATATATATGAATTCATTTGTACTGTTGTTGACATTAAACATTCATTTTAATGAAAGGAAGCCATCCTTTTTCAGGAGGCTTTTTATCATCCTCGATACATTCTCACTTACATCCCCCACAAATTAATCACATGAAGGCATGTTTAACATGTGGCATCAACTGTTTTCTGTTTCTCTATCTTTGTCTTTCTTAATCTCTCTCTACCAAATATTTGAACCCAGTTACAGACAGGGGATGTGAATTTGATGAGCTGTGGTGAATATTCAGATGTGACGAGGTATGAGAGCAATGTCTGTTTAAGTTATGGCAGATCATATGATCTCCGAGCTTTGTGTGGGGATGGGATCATGGCTCATATTATAGCCTCTGACTCATTTCTGCCATTTGCTGTGACATTATGCATAAAGACCTCCACTTCAGTGTGTTGATGCACAGCTTCACTGCACGGTCTGATAGCTACGGTGTGGTAATGATTTATCTGTTGTCTGATCATTGAGCTGATTGACTTACAGTGGAAGAGTTAATCTAATGGGATCTGGAAGTTATTACTTCATGTTAGTGTTAAGAATCTGCCTAATTGCATGTCTTTCCTCTAATGGAACGATATCCTCTGTTACAATAGATAACCAAAAAACGATTTGTTACACTCCTCAAGTAGTGAAAAAAATTGACCACCTTAGTGACCATATGTTTATATGCCATTTCTGTGTGAACTGTCTGTGGGGTTATTATTATGTAATAATTAGTTGTGCTACATCTGCTCCATGTCAGTGAAATGGTTATTTGCATTGTTCATTTTTGTGTTTCGTCAATCATGGCAATAGTTATTTATCATATGGAAAAAAAGCATCATAACTGTGCATCGTATATACTTGCATGCCTTGCAGATTGCCATCTTTGTGTCTTTACCTATTTTACATAATTCTTTTAGTGAATGAGGTGCTAAACGAACACAAACAGCATATGTGATAACAGTGCTATCAGTGGGTGCTATTCATTCTTAGCAATTTCCCCCTATGGCACCTGTCGCTCATAGTTGCCCATTATAGCAGCCCACCTGTCTGTCACTACATCTCTAGAGTTTCAGCAGATTCAGACAGATTCAATTATTCCTGCTCTCATCCTTTCCTAACTTGTCCAACAGCACAACACTTCTTTCTGTAAGCCTCTCACACACTCTCAGACCTGCAAATAACTTTAGAACAGTTTTCATATTCCCTGCATTCCGAAACATCCGGCGGGGAGCTGGGATTTTGCTCCAGGGCAGGAAGCGATCAGCTCTGCAGGGGATCACCCTCGGTGTTTTACTCTGCTCTGAAACACCCCAAGGCCTTTTAGCTCCACCGCAAAACACCACCCCACACACTCTCACAGCTCCACGTTACTTTACAGTCACATCACAACTGGACTGAGTATGAGTTCATACAGTCAAAAGCTGTTACTTCAGGACTTCAGGTGCCATCTGCAAGCAAATGCAAAATTCTGCAATCTGCAAACATTTTAAATGGTCTCAAGGTCATTTTTAATGGATGTATGAAATCAGTGCCCTAGCGGAGTAACCATAGATATAATTAATTATGGGCTAGTAATCACACGAACTAGTGTCTAAATACCTTTATATAATTTTTACAGAGAAATGTTTGGAAAGTACTTGTGTGTTATTTTTCTTTAAAGCTGCAAACTGTATCTTTTGCTTCTCTACTGCCATCTCAGTTTGAACCATAAAACTGCAGGTTAGTTTGCATAAAGTTCTTTACCGATGTTGATATCAAATGAAGGCAAACTGACTTTTTGGGAAACCAGACCTGACAGCTCAAATTATAAATCATTATTATAAACTTGCAGGTGTGAATTGGGGTAAGGTCAGGAGAAGGTTTCAAACACTGATCTGTTATGTACTTGCTCAGTTTTCTTGCTTACTGTTTTTTGTTCATTTTTAACCAGAAAACTTTTTACCATTTTAACCAGCTTTAAATGTCATTTGGTTTGATAGATATGAGATATATGTTTTGAGATATTTCATGCAATTACATTCATACATATTTCATACAAGGTTGGCTTAGCTATCCAAATACTTTTTCGGGCACTGTATATTTAGTCAGTTTGATGAGCATATTCTGCCTGTGTGTTTTTCCCTGTCTGTAGTTGCTATGTATACTGCTTACATAATTTAAAAGCACTTTTTATGAAAGTCTAACAAGTTGTTTGAAAATGCATGCATTAGTCCAATTGTTTAAACAGGAGTGCAGCTGGGTGAGGGGTTGTGGTACGGTCGAGATAGTTTAGTGAGTTCAGTGTAATGTGACGTTAATGTGAGTTGAGGGCCGTGTCCCTGAGGGACACTGGGCTCGGGGAAAGACATACTGGTGCTTTAGATCACCGCCTCCATGCTAATGTCTGCCATGTGTGCCTGACTGCCCCGTGTTCGCCTGGGGAGAAGGCTAAACACACAGTGCCTGCATGCAAAACTCTCAAAAATCAGGGAAATTATATGAAGGAATGGAGCAGTGGAGTTGGAGATGCTTGGTGCAGAATTATTCAGGATTTTAGTACTTGGTATTACATGAGTTAGTAGTTTGCTAACTCTGTAAGGTGAGATGTAAATTATGCCCATAAGGGGGAAATTACATAAGCTTTGTTTAATTTGTTCAATGTAACCAAATTTAGTTTTCTCTGTTTATTATTTCTTTGTGACATTGTTGAAGAGGTTTTTAAACTGGTTTTTAATTAAAAATATATACTTTTTTGTTAATTTACCTTTTATTATATTTATTTAGATCTTAAGTTTGCTATGAAAACAGAAAACAGCTGTTATAAAATAAACACATTTTTAATACTTTGTCATTTTTAGCACTGCTGGAGGTCTCTCACGTTAATAGTGTTTTTCTTTTCCTTGACACACAGAAATTCACAAATATCTCTTTACTTTTAATGAAGGCTGTTTCCACAGCAACATAAGCATCTCCAGTCATTAACAAGCTGATGGTACTTTACTGTTTTAATACGTTCTCTTAATGTGATCTCTAGGCTGACACACACACCAGATAATGTTCTCATTACTGGAATTCAGACGTGTAGTTATGTTCTGACCGACCGTGAGAGCCTATTGGCTACCAGAAGATGCAATCACCCTCCTCAACAGCGTGTCAATAGAAAGCTCTGATAATCAGAGAGGCTGACAAATCGACAGTGCAGTGCCCAGGAAATTCATTATCATTCCTTTAGAAGGTACATAAACAGCATATGGTGGGGAGGCAGAAAATGTGCGAGGGGTAAATTAGCTTGTAATGTTCCCGTTGGTAGAGGAAGCCTCTACTCGTCTCTAATGCCAACCAGCCTCTTTCTCAATCTGCCGATTGAAACAGAACAAAAGGATTGTGATGGCCTGCTTATGTTTTCTGCCTATCGCTTAATACTGTGAAATGGAGATGAGTGCGAGGGAAGATAGGTTGGCAGGTAAAGTGATGTGTTGTTATCTGTTTTTACATTTCTCAGTGATCATTCAAACATACTAAATCTAAAGCATGTCATTTGCTCTCACGTACAGGAGCAGATTTTGACAATGACTGTTTGTCATTAGAGACAAACATTAAAAGCTCTTTTACAAGCTCCAGTAACAACAACCATCATTAAAATTCATAAATAGTTAATTAAATAATTAACCAACTCTCAGAATTCTTACAAATATGAATCACTTTTTGACTGTATAAGCACAAACACCCTGTCAGTTGTCGGATTTAAAATGCAATGGGGACCCATAGTAGCTACCTGCATACTTCTTAATATTATCTCATTTCCACTAACTAGACAACTAGTCGACCAGCAGATAACTAGATCGTTTGTGAGGTCCACTAGTTCATCTACTATTTTTAACAGTCGTGCTTTAATTAGCATGCTAACAGCTTGCTGCGCTTTAGCTGTTAGACAGTTTGCGTGGTGAAACCCTTTCGCAGAAATTGCATCTTTAATTCATCACCTTTAAAGCTCAGACACTGTAGCTTTACACATGCAGGTAGGCGTCTTTGGCCATTGAAAGTCACATCTTGCGCTGTTATGTGTGCATTCCACAACAAAGATTGCATTTCAAAGACACTGTGAAGGTAAATATAGGCAAAGTTATTCCAACATGTCTGACACTTTTGCGTTGTATTTAGTGTTATTGTGCTCCATCTAGCTGTATTTGAACCTGAAACGGAGATACAGGCAAACATTACTAGTTGTTGAAGCAACTCAACTGGATGCCTTTGAAAATATATAGTTTTGCCCTAATTTTAGCATAAGTATTTTTTTCAGCACGACAGGGCGGAAGAAGGGCTTGTTCAGTTGTCTTCCTTATGTAAACAGTTCACACATTAGCGAAGGGTTGTTGGTGAGCATTTGACGTGGCTTTGATCTCCGGCCTGCACTGCTGTCCTGTCTTTGCTGCGAGGGCCCCCACGATGCACCTGTCACTCATGTGATAAATTTCATGGTAATGATATCCCATCAGGCAGCAGCAGTGCTCTGGAATAGAGTGATGGCTCGGCTCTCTTTGCGCAGATGAACTTCTCCAGAATGCAAAGCAGGCGTGACCTGGCTTTGCTCACTTCCTCTTTTTTCTGTGTCTTTCTTTTCCACTCAGGAACATGCTTTTTCTCAGCTTCCACTAATCAATACGCATCCATCCATCTGCCTCACCATTGCTATTTCTTTCATGGTTCGTCCCTAGCTCTCTGAATTATTGAGACCAAGGTTGACCCTTCTCCTGTGGCACATTGGTTATGAGAGCCACAGCATACCTGAGAGTGACTCAGGAAAAACAGACATGATTGATTATGAAGAGCAGGTCATGAGGAGCAGTTTAAGCAGGAATGACTACAAAGTTCTCACAAACAAGGATGAAGTCATTTTATGTAGTGTGGACAAAGATGAATAAAACTGAAGATGGATACATGGAATAAGTTGGAAAAGACATTATGATGGGCAAGGAGACAATAAAGGTGTTGACAAAAAATTGTTTGGGAAAATAATACAATTATACAGAATTGTTTTGTGTTTTCTCGCATATGCTCTTATGCCAAAGGTAGACAAATTGATTATAGTCAGCCTTCCTATGTTGCCACTCACTCCTTAATTCCAGTTCAATTTAGTTTAGTTTACAATACTACACTAGTATAAGCAGATAAGTCCTCTCCATTGGGCAGTGTAGCTCTACAGTGCTCAAGAACTCTGTTAAATTATGTGAACACATACAGTCTTACTAAAACACAGTATTTCTCACGTTGTGTATTAAGTGATTTTTGTGTAATATGACGCTGATATCTAGCCTCAGTGTGTGACTCACAATACATCCATAGTATGAATGCTTCCATTCACTTCCATTAATCTCCACTCTGCTCCTCTGTGCTCTGATCAACTTTTACTCCTACTGTCTGTGCTCCAGTTTACCCTGATCTACTGTTCTCCAGTATACTTTGATCTACTCTGTGTTCCTTGTAGCTCAATTGGTAGAGCATTGCGTTAGCAGCGCAAAGGTTGAGGGTTCAAATCCCAGGGAATTCACCTGCTGATAAAATGTGTAACTTGAATGCACTGCGAGTATAAAAGCACCTGCCAGCTGCATAACTTGTAAATGTAATGTATTCTTTGCAGTTTTTTAGCCTTATGGTTATACGGTTATTGTTACTGTGTCCTAAAGCAATGCTCTTAAACACAGGTTGCTCCATTGCCTTGTAATTTAGTATGTTAAAGTTGCATTAAAGTTGCAGAAACAAATTTCCCCACTCCAGATTGTGTGGCCAGGCTTTTTTGTCTTCCATTACTTTGCTCACTCCCACTCACTGATTTTCTGTTGTGTTCTTCTTTAGCTTATTTCTTCAGTGATGGATTGAGCATGGGAAGCAGTTGAGAAAATGGTTCTGTTATAGGCCTATAATAAACCTGACAAATGGTGCACGCATACCCTGTGCTTACAGAACTGGACATTTTTTTTCTATTAGGTTTTTTGTTCATTGCATGCAATTAATAGCAAGTTTACTAATGGGTTTTGTACTCCAATATAGGCCTAAACCAAACTGTCTAGAATTGTAAGTACTTGCATACAGCAGATGATGGTTTATCACAGAGAAGCAACACTTATATTACTGAAGTTGTGACAATCTTTGGCTTTGCTATTAAGAGAAAAGATGTCTTTGTTGAGTGCAAAGATGCTTGAGAAACTTCAACTTTAAGTGAAGTAGAAAACTGCTTTTCCTTCTTTGTTTTATGCTTTAAAACAAATAATTTCCACCTCATTACTTCATTACAGCACTCATGGATTGTTAGCAATTATAGTTGGAAATGCAATCAATTTTTGAATCTCATGGGAATAATATTTGATCACTGAGTATGATTACATGTGCAACAAACTGCTGATAACTGTAGAAAAAAATGTTTTAAAAAGCAGACATGCATAAAAGACTGTTTACATGAGATTTTGAAATTGTGTTTTGTTTTATTTAAATATATATTTTTTATTTTAATGTTAAAGCAGACATTTTCCCTGCTTTACATGTAAAGGCAAGAATCAGGGCTACAAGCCAGAATTTGAAGACCAGCTAAATTTTGCTTAATTTTTTCATGATTGTCAGGTCATTTAGCATAAAGCAATTCTGGAAGAAGCAGCCACAACAGAAAAGCTCTTGCTGCAAATGTTTAGAGGAAGCAACCATTCATATGCAGATGTAGCCATTACTTAAAGTTGACAGCTGTTCTTTGCTAGCTATATAAATCTGCTCTATATTTGTTGTGCTCAGCACTTAGCAGTTTAGAATGGCACAGGAGAAGCAGAAATTAGACGTTTGAGGACTATAATCATAATGTGAACGATTAATCTGTTTCTTTCTCCTGTGGAACAACACCTTACCTGAGCAATTCAAGTAAACAACAGCCTAGCTAAGACTGTACTTCTGTGAAAGTGTGACTTTTTTATGACAATACAATTTTTACGTAGCCATTCAATACTTTTCCTTTGCAGCTCTATAATTTAAATGGCAAGCTTTGTTGCGTAGAAAAACCAAGAACTGAAATGCCTTTTTGTTCTCACTAATATTGCGATACATTTTATTAGGCAAAAACAAATTTCAAAAGTGAGAATTTCATTTTCATAATTGGTCTGCGGCTCTCAGTGGATATAGAAGGTTTGTTAAGCTGGAAAAAGAGAGATCCATTTTATCTCCATTTAATTAGTTATCGTCATCACGTTTGGTCATTTTTCAGTAAGACCCGAACGATGTTGCATCATTTTATATTTCTGCCAATGAATCCATTACCTCTCTGAATGCTGCGCCTAACAGCATGTTGCGGTTGCGTGGGAAAATAGAGAGCCTATAATGAAGAATGCTCGTAAAGAATTGCGATGCTTGGAGCACCAGCCTCCCTGAGACTTAATGTGCATTATCACAGCATGTAGAGAAATCCTCCCAATCTGCTGCGGCTAAGAAGCTGATATTAGAGCACTGTGCAGAAACAGCCTTTTTAAACCGTGTTTTTCAAGCACAAGGACCTTTTAAATCCCTATCAGCCATTAACAATTGCTGCTACAGTCTAGTTTAAGACCCTCTGAGAGTGTTAAATCTAAAAAAAATTTAGTTGAGGATAAAGAATTGAGTAAGACAGTTAACCTTATATGACACTTAAAAATACCATTTTGTACTTTTTCTTTTGTGTCTTTTGTCAGATCGTAGCACTTCAAAGCTTGCGTACTCTTCACCCAGCTGAAACAAAAAAATATCCTGCTCCTTTATTTGACATGAGACGTGTTTCGCTGTACTGTAGAAGAATTTTTCCTCTCTCTGTTATTCTTTAGAGAATCTTCAGTCCTAAGGCTTTTAAATGCTGTAATTTCGCATAGTTTTGGAATGAAGTGTTGATTTTGAGGCATTATGAAGGCAGGTTATGAATACGGTGCTCTTCTCCAGCTAAGAGCACAAACGCCCACTGCACCTGTAATGAAACTGTACCATTCAAACATGCAGAGGCAGCTCAAGGTTTAATGCTGGAATTTAGTGTCAGCTGTGATGATTTAAAAGCAAGCCTTCATTTATTAGGCTCTTACCTTGGAAGAGGCCATTTTGTTTCCCAGAAGTGTCGGCGACTTAAAATAATTCAGGTGTGACTTTGAACAAACCTAGTATGTCAGTCAATATTATCCGACATTTGAAAGCCTTTCATGTGTTGTATCGAAGCAGAACGGACGATGTTTCAAAGGAAAGAATTATGTAAGAGCTCTTCTACAGTTTGAGAGAGTGCAAGCATGAGAGCCCTCTGTTTTTCCATTGTTGTTTTTCTAGGTTTTTAATGTTGTGTTTCAGTAAATAACAAGTCTTCCATGTTAGAGAATAACAAGTAATCTCTTAAATGCTCAAAGCACCGTCTGTGCTCTGAATTGCTTTTGGTTTCTTGGAGTGTCGTTAAACAGAAATTAAGGTAAGAAATATTGCAGTGCTATTAAAATTGCTGTGTGTGAGCGATCCTTCAGGAAAGTAAAACCTTATAAGGACAAAACTTACAAAATGTATAATTTAACAAAATTGGCACTTGACAGACATATTCATATAATAACATGTAAACGCAACCACCCCACATTAACACCTACACCCACATACCAATTACCACAGTTCCTTTTAAAAACACACTGTAGCTCTCTTATTGGTCCCATTTGCTCCATATGGCATGTTTGTGACAACTGTTACAGTATTATGAATGTCTCTCTGATCTGAACAGTTCACACATGGCCAATTCCACTGGCTGATTAGCATTTGTCTTTTAACTCTTAATTACCGACTTCAGCACTTTGGAGAGTAACAGCATATGCGACTACCCAGAACTTATGCGTATGGTGCATTCCTGCATGCAGACACGCTTGCACGCTTTAATATGCTGTGGTGCCATTGGTGTAACAATGATTTAGAATAGCATATAAAGCCAGGCTAAGTGGACTCCCGGGTAGGGATATTGTCTTTCCCCGGCGTCACACTGCCCTTGTTTTCTCTGTGTATAATAATATCTAATGATGATGAGCCTTGATTACCGCTGCAGAGACTAGCGTGAAGCATAGAGGAAAAATCTATTTAGCCTAGCACAAAATCTCCTGCTGAGGCCATCACCATAGTAGACCACGCTAAGTAGGAATCATTAGTTCTTACAGCGGCTGAATCCTAATATTATCGACTCATCACCTGTGTGTCTACACACTCTGTCTGGGCAGGACGTATCTAATCTAAAATCAGACATCCACATCAGATTGTCCTCATTTGTTTCTGCTTTGTCAGATGGCAACATTTAATCACACAACCATTTTGAAATCCTCTAGCTGCTATTTTACTGCCTGTTTGCTGCTACTGACAATCAGTGTAAACAGAGTGAGCTGGAAGTATGGTAAAAAAATAGATTGTATTAATGTTGAAAAAATATCATTTTTTCATTTTATACCAATATTTCCACAATGTCTAAAATCCATGAAACGTATATACAAATTCTTTACAGAACTAACCTAAGCTTTGTTAAGTAGTGTTTTTTTTTTATCTGGCGGCATTAAAATATTTCTGAATGTGTATTCTCTCTAAATGACTTTTGGTCACTTTGTCATAGAAACTGCTGTCAGTTTTGAATTAAGCTAGAGATCTGATGCAAGATGATGACAGCGACCATTGGCAATTTAGTGCAAATGTGTGTCAGTGCTGTGATAAAGTTGAGCAGAGTTTAACTTAATGCAAATGAGCAGCGAGGAGATGCAGCAACTGTCAGTAGTTCCGGAGACAGCAGAGCTCACTTCATCCGCCTCCTGTCACATATTGAAGCTTAGTGCAGCCAAGATGGACTGTTACTTAATATTAACTGTAGCAATTTCTGTGTATAGAGTTGATCTCTGCCCACATAAAGGATGTAATAAAAAACGATGCATGGAAAACGGCCTCAGAAGTCACAAGCATCTTAAGACTGTTAGATTCATGGACTGATAATCATTCATCATGTTCCTGTTATGATGCATTATGTACTGCCATAATTTATGTAATCACTTCTACCTCTAGAATGTAAATTTTCTTGGCAAGTTTTGTTGTTGTAATGGAATTACATTGTGTTTTAACCAGCAAATACAATCCCATTTGGGAGCAGATGTTCGGTAGCTATGGCTAGTTGTACAGGCAGCCAGCACTAGATGCTGTAAGCTTGACCTTCACAACTGAAATTGTTGTTGGTGTTTACACCGTTTAAGGCATAGCAGAGCTGTCCATGGTGCTGATCTGTTGTACTAGCGCTATGGAGTGCTGAAAAGACAGCAGAAACAGAAGGGCAAGATACTTCTGCCAATAGATATAAAAGCTTTCAGATGGGCATTTGAAGAAATATTTTTTTATTTGTATTAATATATTTAATAATTTGTGGTAGAGCACAGCCTTAAAAGTGCAAAACTATCCTTAAATATTTCAAACCACAGATATGCAGTATAGTTTTAAAATAAAATTAATAGTTTCATAAAATTATTTATTCTGATAATTATTAATAATTATGAACCTGATCTGGATTTATTCATGATAAAGCACAACTGTGATCTCTTCACCTGTAGGTCATTGTTATTTTTGTTGCATAGGAGCATCATGTACTGTTTACATGGGGACTATATCTTAAAACAAGTAACAACTTTAATCTTGTGTAGGGAATTTATAAAATCATACATGCATCATACAATTTATAAAATCAAACATTTGGCTGCTCATAGCTTAGTGTCTTGATATATACCAAAATAGATAATAATTAGTTAGAGTTATTTGAATCAAGCCTGGTTAAGGAAAACTATGATGTGATTGAAAATGAAAGCAACAGAAAATATCAAGCGTCACACAGCAAATGAATGTTGAGGGGAGACATCAGAGTAAATGCGTGTTCCTGGAGCGGGAAGGTTTGTGCAACACTTCTGCCAATCAGGACCCATTTCCTGTCCACCTGCCATGTGTATTACACTAAAGCACTTAAAGAGCCAAGCATGCTCTCAGTGTCGGAGAGCACAAGACAGCTCCAGCATGCAAATCACAATTTTACTCCAACCCAAGTAATTAGACGTGAAAGGTTTCATTTGTACAGGTACACAAAGGCACGCTTGCGCAAACATCTAGACACATCTTCAAACAAACGTTCAGTGACGTTGAGCAGCAGGTGGAGACCAAATGATGAAACCGAACAGGACTGATGAACAAATCTGAACATATGCCTGCACACCCACACACTCAAGAGGAGCTTGTGTAATTGTTATTAATGAGTGGGAAGAGGTCTGCATGTTGCTTCTGATGAGGTTCATTGCTTTGAATGTTTAAAGAGATTAATTATGTAGTTCTTCAACGCCATTTTGATTAAGAAATGGTTCAAAACATAATGTTTAATTGAATTGACTGTATTTTAAAAACATACAGATGTAAAAAGCTGTCATGTTGACGGATAAAAAACATATTGTATTGTATTTCCCTACATTATGACAGTAAAGGACAAAAGGTAGGCCAACTATACATACACTGATCCACTGTTTATATACTGTAAATATATGTATGTACGTATGTACAACCCCAAATCAGAAAAAGTTGTGACAGTATGGAAAACACAAATAAAAAAAGTAGTGATTTCTAAATTTACTTTGACTTGTATTTCATTGCAGACAATACAACAGCACATTATTTAATGTGTTCCTCATGATTGTTATTGTTTTTTTTCTTCAAAAAAACAAAATTCCTATTTTGGTTCTTGCAACACTTTAAAAAAAAAGTTGGAACAGGAGCAATTTAGGGCTAGTAATCAGGTAAATTGGTTAAATAATGATGTGATTTGAAACAGGTGATGTCAACAGGTGATTGTAATTATGATTTGGTACAAAAGCAGCATCCAAGAAAGGTCTAGT
Organism: Chromobotia macracanthus; assembly: GCA_036877525.1. Taxonomy (NCBI): domain Eukaryota; kingdom Metazoa; phylum Chordata; class Actinopteri; order Cypriniformes; family Botiidae; genus Chromobotia; species Chromobotia macracanthus. Next base: position 7,067,399 of record JAZGTH010000015.1, on the reverse strand, counting down.
CCTTTAGGAGCAAAGATGGGCCGAGGATTGCCAGTTTGCCAACAGATACGTGAGAAAATTATTGAAATGTTTAAAAACAATGTTCCTCAAAGAAAGATAGGAAGACATTTGCTTATTTCACCTTTAACAGTGCATAACATAATTAAAAGATTCAAGGAATGTGGAGGAATTTCAGTGCGTAAAGGACAAGGGCGCAAGCCTAAGCTGAACAACCGTGCTCTCCGATCCCTCAGGCGGCACTGCATCAAGAATCGTCATTCATCTATAAGCAATATCACGACATGGGCTCAGGGCTACTTTGGCAAACCTTTGTCAAGTACCATAATACATAGTTACATCCACAAATGCCAGTTAAAACTGTACTGTGCCAAAAGGAAGCCCTATGTTAACAGTGTCCAGAAGCGCTGTTGACTTCTCTGGGCTCGGAGGCATCTGGGATGGACCATCACACAGTGGAAACGTGTACTGTGGTCAGATGAATCAGTATTTCAGCTATTTTTTGGGAGAAATGGATGCTGTGTGCTCCGGACCAAAGACGAAACGGATCATCCAGACTGTTACCAGCAACAAGTCCAAAAGCCAGGGTCTGTCATGGTATGGGGTTGTGTCAGTGCCCTTGGTGAAGGTACCTTGCACTTCTGTGATGGCACCATTAATGCTGAAAAGTACATAGAGATTTTGGAGCACAATATGTTGCCTTCAAGAAGACATCTTTTCCAGGGACGTCTATGCATATTTCAACAAGATAATGCAAAACCACATTCTGCACACATTACAAAGTCCTGGCTGCGGAGGAAGAGGATACAGGTACTTGACTGGCCTGCCTGCAGTCCCGACCTGTCTCCAATGGAGAATATGTGGTGGAATTTGAAGCGCAAAATGCGACACTGAAGACCCCGTATTGTTGCCCACCTTAAGACTTGTTTGCAGCAAGAATGGGACAAAATTACACCTGAAACACTTCTTCACTTGGTGTCTTCAGTCCCTAAACGTCTTAAGTGTTGTGAAAAGGAATTGCAACATTACAAAGTGGTAAATGCATTACTGTTCCAACTTTTTTTGAAATGTGTTGCAAGAACCAAAATAGGAATTGTTTTTTTTTTAAAAAAAAAAAAACATTAAATAATGTGCTGTTGTATTGTCTGCAATGAAAAGCAAGTCAAAGTAAATTTAGAAATCTCTACTTTTTTTATTTGTGTTTTCCATACTGTCCCAACTTTTTCTGATTTGGGGTTGTATATAGATGCAGACGATCTCTACATTTTAAACTGTTGGCTATTTAATGTTGGAAGATGTACAGTTGAAGTGATATCTGGTGTCTACAGCTGAAGCTCTGCTGTTAGGACAGTCATCTCAGACTAAGCTGGGTGCTGGCACATACTATTGTTTTCATACTAGTAAAAGCATGTCTCTAGGGATATTACATGGTTGTGAACTTTGTGGAACCCTTTTATTCCAACCTGCGGCTATAAAGGTGACAGACATTTTACAACCCAGTTTGTCAATGTGACTAATAATTATTATTTGTAGCACAAACTGCCTCAGAGCGACATTTTGTTGGTGCACAGATAAACGCAGATGGAGGGATGTTTCTTTGTAAACTGCATTGTGTAAGTAAGAACTGTTTTGAAAAAGGTCAAACGCAAGTTCAAGTTAACTTCCGTAATTTTCAAGTTCATTCAAACAAAAGCTTTCAAAGCTTTTAGTGTTTATTTAGCTCCACAAGATGGTTCTGGAGTAGCACTGCACAACATATTGGAATTATTGAAATTTTGCAAATGTGCATATCTTAATGGTATGCAATAACTGAATCATTTTGATTTTTTGTTAAATGTTATGTACAGTCAGTCTGAGGTTGGTGCAGTTAGAAAGATTTCTGTCTCTTGATTTTAAGTGATTCCTTTTCCCAGAATAAATATGAAACATTTTGGTTGTATAATTTTCAGTTTAATTATTTTATATAGTGTATTGCATTATTTTGTGTTATATCACAAGTTATCATATATAATATACATATATTACTTTTTATAGCCCTAGTCTGTACTATTACTACTACTATTTTTGGTAAGCATTGTATTGTGGCTTTTACTGCACTTGGATTGGAAAAGTGTCAGTATGTGTAATCATAGGATGTCCATTTGTGAGTTGAGTTTGTTCTGTCAAACACAGAAATGAGAGCCTGCTGATTTGATTAACAGGTTGTCCCACCTGCCTTTTGTTTCAGAGAACTATGAAAGAAACGTTTCCAAGTGCTTTAATGCTTGGACTACTGAAAACATTACAGACAGTTTGAGCTTCATTTCTAAAGATGGGATAGGTAATCAGCCACTAAAAGCAGAAGCAATGAATGCTTTTAAAATTTCATGCTGATTCTAAACACCGTGTGATTTGTTTTGACAGGAAGAGGGGGGTGCTAGAAAAGTTAACCTAGATTTGGCTCTTCTCCTTTGGGGCAGCATTTGCCTGAGGCTTGGCTCTTAGTTCTCACCATGGAGAAACCACAAAAACATATCTGACAGCTCAGATGACTCACTGCCTGAAAAACATCTCATGTTTGTTGCTCATTTGATATTAAAACATTTATTTTACTTTCTTTTGGATATTCATCTAGAATCATTGCTGAGGTCCATATTCTTACATAATTCTTAGTCCTTTTATACACAGCACAGGCTGGAAATAAATTATGATTCCCATTAATTAGGGCCACATATTGTGCTCCTGTAAAAGGAGAGAGAGAGAAAGAGAGAGGGGTGGGGGGGAGAGTGATGAGAAATCCAGCTGGTTATATTCCAGGTGAGTAATATCCCAGTTGATGATGGCAGGTCTTGTTCTGTCTGTTAACAGGTGGAGCAGCCCACTAACTTAATCATTTGGACCAGATTTAATCTGCTGGGCTGATCCCTGTCATCACTGCTGGTTGGATTATCTCCATATTTAGAATGATCATAGGCAGGGCAGCAGATACAGTAATTCTCATGATAAATGAGCCAATAGCACCCATTCTCATATCACCTGATTCATAATACACACAGGCAGACTTGTGTGTGTTTGCCTGTGTGCATGATTGTGTCAGCTTAATTCTCCTGTTGTAATATATCACGTTTCTTTATTCAGTTTTATCAGCAGTATGAAGATCAGCGCAGAGAGAACAGCATAAAGAATATCAGCCAGGAAAAGATCAGAAACAAGACGTTCAGCCACAGAGAGATCAGTAGTTAGACCTTCAGCCACAGAGAGGTCAGTAATAACACCTTCAGCCAGAGAAAGATCAGCTGTAAGACCTTCAGCCACAGAGATGTCAGCAATTAGACCTTCAGCCACAGAGATGTCAGCAATTAGACCTTCAGCCACTGAGAGGTCAGCAATAAGACCTTCAGCCAGAGAAAGATCAGCAATAAGACCTTCAGCCAGAGAAAGATCAGCAATAAGACCTTCAGCCAGAGAAAGATCAGCAATAAGACCTTCAGCCAGAGAAAGATCAGCAGTAAGACCTTCAGCCAGAGAAAGATCAGCAGTAAGACCTTCAGCCAGAGAAAGATCAGCAGTAAGACCTTCAGCCAGAGAAAGATCAGCAGTAAGACCTCCAGCCAGAGAAAGATCAGCAGTAAGACCTTCAGCCAGAGAAAGATCAGCAGTAAGACCTTCAGCCAGAGAAAGATCAGCAGCAAGACCTTTAGCCAGAGAAAGATCAGCAGCAAGACCTTCAGCCACAAAGAGATCAGCATTTGAAATGGCATCCAAAGAAAGATCAGCATTTGAAATGGCATCCAAAGAAAGATCAGCATTTGAAATGGCATCCAAAGAAAGATCAGCATTTGAAATGGCATCCAAAGAAAGATCAGCATTTGAAATGGCATCCAAAGAAAGATCAGCATTTGAAATGGCATCCAAAGAAAGATCAGCATTTGAAATATCATACAGTAAAGTATGAATGGCATATAAAATGTGGCATATGAAATATGAATGGCAGCCATAGAAAGTCGAGTAGTAAATTTAATTGATCAAAGACATAAATGCAGCATCAGCACTAAAGGAATTAAGAGTCAAATAAAGTAGAAATGACAGAACAAAGAACGTCAAGCATTTGGGCAGCAGGGATTGTCTTTATCATCCAGGCCTAGCTTGACAGCTAGACATCACTTATCATAACAGATGACAGAGTTTGTATTCAGGATAGACAGACCTGCTGAGTTTGTCTGTAATATCTCTTCACACTTAGACATTGATTTCCACCACACTTTGTTTTCATTTCTGATTCTAATACATTTCTCATCTCTCCCTCTCTCTCCCCCTCTCTCTTTGTTGTTCGCATTCATTCCCATGTGGATGCACTAACAAGTCTTTGCCCTTGAAAAAAACAGCCTAGACCAGCATAAGTTTATATGCTGGTCCAGGTTGATTTATGTTAGTTAGCACTGGTTTAGTGCTGGTCTAGTCTGTGGACTGCATATTTTACCTGGTTTAGTCAAGAGGCCTTGTGGGACATCAACAGAGGAAGTCAATGGTCTAGTTTAGCATCACTTTTTTCGTTTTAATTATCTCTGTTATGTCTGTCTTATTTTAAGAAAGCCTAATTTTCACATGGACAGTTTTAATTACTAACAGCAGGGAAATGGAACAGGAACAGAGCTCTAGGGCTATTTTCTCCACTGAAAGGTCTAGTGTGAGAAGAAAGACAGAGTGTGGGAGGTCATGTGCTTGTCTGAAATCAGTTACAGCCATCTGGCTTCACTTACAAATGCTCTGTGAAGCTCCCCTCTCCCCTCACCAGTTGTTTTGAATTCCAGCCAAATGCACAAGTTTGCTTTAGTGCCAAATTGCTGATCTGATACATATGTGTATGTGTTTTGTGCAATATTATGTGATATGATCAGCAGTGGGGAAGGTCAAACTCTAGTGAGGTTCTTGTACACACATACACACATGCACACACACTGTGCCGCCCCTGTGAGGCAGATTAAGCTGATGAAAAATTGGCTTATTTACTGGGTCTTGGTTTTTCCTCAGCAATTGATTATCCCAAACACAGACAATGCACACACCCTTAGCTATAGTTAGAAACACAAGGGGATGTGTATGAGTGAGTTTGTCCCTCTACTTTTATGTTTATTCTGTAGTTTTAGAGTTTTTCATACTGATCCGTTGGTATTTGTATGTATGAGTGGGTGCTGTGCTGGCCAGGTTCTGGCCTTTGAAGCCCATCTGGGTGTATGTTAGTGCAGTAGTCATCAGTCTGCCTGTAGCTGGAGCCAGATGGTTGTGCCTTTGCAAACCACTCAGTTAGTACATCACAGATCCGGGCATGTGGGCCAGTTGCTTCGTTACTTCTTACTTAAACTCTCTCTTACTTTCTCTCTCTCTCTCTCTCTCTCTCTCTCTCTCTCTCTCTCTTTCTGTCTCTCTGTCTCTCTGTACATGAAAGAAAGCATTTGTTGCCCACAATATGAACACATTGCACTTACATTTCATACTTACTTAATTATCATCATGTCTGTCCAGTCTGTCTGACATGTATGCTGTTATTTCTTTTCAGTATAACCCAAGATGTAATTTCATAGCGTTCATAGTGACCAAAAAAGCAATATGAAAATATGACTTGTTTGCCTTATTCTAAGTTCTGCAATAAGCTTTGTGTTAAAATCAGATTAAAGTGAAAATCATTCACAAATATTCTTGCCTTACCCCCATCTACAACCTGATTCCATTTTAGTGCAAACTTCCTTTTGCCTCTTTTTATTTACTGAAATGAGTAAATGTAAAGATAATAGAGAGTGACAGGAAAGTGAGGATATGTTGCAGGCCAGACTTAAACCTGATACCTATTAATTCATATGAAACGTGGCTCTGACCTCTTTTTTTACATTCTCTGTTTCCCAACTTTTACGTCTTTCTCCTCTGACTTTGCTCATGCTTACACTGTTCAATCTTCTTTTTGAAAAGCTTTGTCATAGATGGTGGCGTAAAATTCATTCTCTTTCATCCGCAGTCCCAGCTTTCAGGGCGAGATTACATCAGATTGTGGAGAAATGACAGTAAGCTGTGGAAAATAAATCCAGTTGTGGTACAACCAGTCTCTGCGCTTTTTGCTTTGGAGATAAAGAGGTTTTTTTTTTAGTTTTTTAAATAAATGCATTTATGATGATAATGCCCTGTGATTTTGGCCACAGAGGCCATGGCTGTCTTGAAGTTTCAGCTACACAACCAGTAAATGCACATGTGGAAAATAACAAAGCCACAGAGAGGCAAATTACTAGGGAAATTAGGGGCAATTCTGGACCCTCACCACTTAACCCAGCGCCAATGAAAGAGAGAGAAAAATAGGGAGAGAGAGATGAAGAGCAAGTGAGCAGAGGGCTGAACCTGCTGTCCATGATGAAACAAGCCAATGGAATTTAATTTCCCTCCGGTCAAGAGATGCCAATAAACACTACTGAATCCTGTTCCTGTCCTGACATGATAGGAATTTAATTTGAGACCCACAGGGATCCCTCGCTCTCTCTCTCTCTCTCTCTCTCTCTCTCTCTCTCTCTCTCTCTCTCTCTTGCTCTCTCTCTCTGTGTCTGTTTCACTGGAGCACTGCCCTTCTCTCCGTTCTGGGTGTTTGCAAAGGCAGAAAAAGAAGAAAGCAAAATGATTAAAATTCTTAGTCTGCTGCAGAGAACACACAAACAGCATCAGCATCCACATGTGTTGGATAAAATTTTACAACACTGCTCTTCAGACATGATTGCATAGAAGCGTAGGTATGGTAGCCTTGATTCTACTCGTTTGAATTTTCAGAGAATGTTTCGCTCTGTTATGATCTTGCAGCAAAAGTCAAGCATACAGATCAGAAGTGTTGCCTATGTACTTGTGCTGGGATATCGATTAGGGGGCCTGGGAGCATCAGGCACAAATTTGTTTGCAGCTCTAGGCAAGATGAGACATGGCCTAAGGAAAAAGAAAAAACATACAGGACGTTTTGCTCTAGCGGTATGATTTTTGTTTAGCCTGTGAGGTAGACCCAGGTTCAGATCTCTGCTTGCTATATAATTTCTTTTGAAAAGGAAAAACTAGCAGAATTGCAGTTGAACCTGACAGCCTGTGATCACCATCCTTTTCCGTGCATTTCAGTGCTGCACAAGTGCGAGGTTACATTGAAAAACCACTTGGCTCAAAAATCGGGGAGGGCATGCGGCTCTCAGTTTGATCGGGCATGACTCTTCTGAGGGCACCCAAAAGTGGAGGAAACTCCAGCAGGGAGAAGCCTTGAGCCGGAAGAGAACTTTTCAGTGGAAGGATAAAATGAGTTCCTGTGGTTTTAACAGTGGGAGAGCTGGAGAGTGGACGTCCATTAGAGAAGGAATCTGAGAAATTTTCCTTGATCTACAAACACCAGTCTGTCTCGTTCTGTGTGAAGACTGTCTGTAGGGGTAGATATACAGCTCTCCACTTTCTCTCTCTTTTCCCTCTCTCTCTCTGTGAATAGATTCATTAACTGCCATCCACACACAAAACATTTAATGCTCTGTGAATAACCAGTCTGGCCTTGTAAAGGATATTTTAAAATATTAGTCATTAAGTGCGACTTTTGCTGGCTTTACTCAAGAATTCTTTTTACATGTTCTTTGAGTTGCGGTACTGATGTGGCATTTTCTTGTCAAAGAATGACAGCTTTCTCTCATTTAAAAAATCTGTTTGAAAATCTTCTCTTTCTGAATACTCACACACAGCCTAAAGATGAAACTTACAGAAGGGCTTATGGAAATGCTTCTCTTTATCATAATCATAAAAACAACGATTGAAAAAGCATACACATATGGACTGGAGAGATGAGAGAGTATGGGGAAAGAGAGACTTGTTTAGTTACTGAATTCTATATGAATTCTATAATTCTATTAATTAAGAATTCTATATGAAATATGGTACAAGTTAAAGTCTATGAACTGGCTTTTCCTTGCATTAAAAGAGTTTTATAAAACAGGAAGTTAGGACGGGACATATTGATGAGCTTGTCTCTCTTTTTTATTTTTTATAGTCTCTCTCTTTTTAATGTTTTATAGTCAACAGCCTTTAGTTCACATCACAACAATCAGCATGATTTGCAACTTACTATTGCTAGTCAAAAGTAGAATGTATTGGCAGGGTATCCCAATTTCTCACTTTAGAGTATTTTATTAGAAAAATGAATGTGCGGTGTGAGTCATCAATATTTTTTATTCACTTAAAGAAGAAAAAAAAGAGTAATTTTTTTTAATCAGATGTCTGCTCAAAATGTGGTCAGGGTTTGGAAGTATGCTAGCAATACTTAATCTTTGTGTTCCGTGGAAAACAAACAGCAGCATGAGGTTCATTCATTCTGTTCATTCAGAGGTGCTTGGTTATATGTTTGTTAATTTCTCAGCAGTCCAGGTGTTTGGCCTTGTTTTTGACAGGAGAGAGTGAATTTGTTTAAATGTGTGAACTGTGTGACCTGATGCTTTGTTTACCATCAGCCTGTGTTTAATGTGCCGTATGTGAGAGCTGTTAAGGTCAGTAAGCAGACAGAGAAAACTCTCTCTCTCTTTCTCTCTCTCTTTCTTTCTCTCTCTCTCTCTGTCTCTCTCTCTCTCTGTCTCTCTCTCTGTCTCTCTCTCTCTCTCTCTCTCTCTGTCTCTTGCTCTCTCTCTCTCTCTCTCTCTGTCTCTTGCTCTCTCTCTCTGTCTCTTGCTCTCTCTCTCTCTCTCTCTCTCTCTCTGTCTCTTGCTCTCTCTCTCTCTCTCTGTCTGTCTCCTGCTCTCTCTCTCTCTCTGTTTCTTGCTCTCTCTCTCTCTCTCTCTCTCTCTCGCTCTCTTTCTCTCTCTCTCTCTCTCTCTCTCTCTCTCTCTCTCTCTCTCTCTCTCTCTCTCTCTCTCTCTCTCTCTCTCTCTCTCTCTCTCTCTGTCTCCCTCCCTGCCTCCCCAGCTAACAGGGAACATTCACAGAACTTTGGCTAACGTTCTCTAAATATCTCAAAGTTATCAAAAAACGTTCTTGCTGTAACATTAGTGGGAATTTTTTATGCATATCAAAAATGTTGTTCATTAGTTGTTAGTGGATAATTTAACCAAGCGATAACATTAATAACACGATTTGACAATAAAACAATAATAAAAACGTTTTGAACATTCCTTGAATGTTTAAAATACCATTTTTGATGTTTTTACTACATGGAATGGAAACATCAGTGAAACATTCTTACAACCTAAAATTGTTAGTTGTCCATCCCTCCCTACTTTGTCAGGAGTCAAATATAAGCTTTAAATTGCCAAGCATAATAACATTAAGCATTTATATTACTAATTTGATATATGTTTCTTGAAGTGTATTTGTGTGTAAATATGTCAGTAGAAATTAAAGCAGCTTTGTTATGTTTGACAGTTTCTGAATATTGCACAATGTTTTGGTTATTCTCCAGTCATGAATCTGTTCCACTGGATGTTCTTTTGTCATGGCAAGACTTGATAGTTCTCACAGCCAGCTTTGAGTTTGTTGGGCCTTCTCCGAGCTGAGCTTTATGCTTATTTTAACTTTAAATACAGTAGGACAACAAGCAATACAGAGTATCATCCCTGCCTTCACTTTCTCTGTCTATTGCTCTCTCTGTCTCTCTCTTTGTAACAGGGATTAAAGTGGGAGATCTAAGCAGTTATTTTCTGGATGTGGGTGTCACTTTATTCACCTCTCGTCTACAAAGGTTGAAACACAGAGCTTTGAACACCCTCCTTCCTACATTCAGCCTACAACACCCCAGTTAGACATTCAGCCTTGCCTCCTTCCACCCTCCATATCATGTTCAGAACCAGCTTTCATTGCACAGGCACTTAGTAATCAGTTTAGTCGACACCCATGAATGACATGCTGGGAAATGCTCAGAAATTAGGTTTATTTTTATAGTAATGTTAGTTAGGTCTTCTGGTGTAGCATTGCGTTTACCTCAGGCACTGATGGATGAAGTGTAAAGTGCAATATTATTTAGTGGTTTTAAGTAACTGGACAAGCGTGGGGAGCAGAGGTGAAAATTTTTAAAGCAAGGCGGGGAAGTACTCAGAACTGAGAATGCGGCCTTAATTCTGAGTGGTCCTGAAGAGAATTCTGAGAATGAGACCGCCAGCGTGAGGTCCATGTGCTTCGGACACCGCTCAGACTTTTGACCACACTTGGGTCTCTGCTGCGTTACATGCAGATAAAGCCTGACCATATGTATGGACCTCACACTGGTGGCATTATACAATGCAATATTACACATAAGTGTGTTATATTGTATATAAATATAGACAATCCTTTTTAATATACAGCTTCTTTGAGTTGGCTATCTGGTAGGGCTGGGTATTGTAAATTTAAATTCAACTCAATATCAATTAGTTCATTATCATAGTTCATTATCATATTTCATTTAAAAATGGTAGTTTTGCAGACATGGAATGGTAGTTTTACATACATATGCTAATACCTATTGTTAATTTACATTAACAATAGGCCCACACAGGACAAGAGGCGAAGTACAGATAATATTCACATCTTCTTAAATAAAACACACATTTAAATCAGTAATCCAGTTGAACTGAAACTATATTGTTTTGTTAAACTGCAGATTGATTAATATCGAAAAATCAATTTTTTTTTACCCAGCCCTACTCTCTGGTCATCTGTGCATTTATTTTATAGACTAAAAGATTATGCACAAGATTCTGTATGCTTTGTTTATATAAAATCTATTTCTGTTTCATCAGTAACAGTTTACTGTAATCTCACTTTTTAAACAAAGATAAAGGACTTGAGGCTTGGTTATCAGAATTATACAAGCTCTCAGTGCGTGTTGCTTTTGGCTTTTTGTGGTGGTCTTCGATTTCGTTTCAAATTATTTAGTTCATTGTGTTTGGTATGCATTGTGTCTAGCTGTCCAATAGCCTGGCCTCTCATTTAGCCAGCACACTGATCTCATTATAAATGCTTGTCAGTTTAAAGAGGACATGATTAACCCTAAAACAAGCCACATTGTTTCCTTTACCAGCATGCAGTATGAGCTCAGTGAGAGAGAAACGAAGAGTATGAGAGTGAACAGGAAAACATAATGCCTGAGATTTTACCTCCAAATTGCTTAAATTTGAAAAGGAGAGTGTTTGTGGCTCCCCAGACAGCACCATTAAGGAGATAACCTACAAATGCTCAATTTACTTGCGTGTTGTTACAAAACAGTTGCATTTGAAATAGATTTAGAAGCAAACAAAACAGAAAGTAGCTTGCCGTGCAAACATGCAAGTCTTCCACACAAATGAAGCACGTCTGCTTCTAATGCCGCAGTCATTGATTGTGTGTGTGTGGAGCTCAAAGCTGGAGTCTGTAATCAAATGAATGATGAAGAGCGTTTGCTGAATGCAGGGTGGAGAGAACCAACCTCCTTCAGTTCAGACCCTGTCAATGAAACCAGCAGTGCAAAGAAAGTAATATACAAGCTTCAGTACGTCTGACTGTGTTAACACACTGACGTCACATGGCTTCAAGACCATTTCAGCTTCCCTTAATAATAATTAAGCCATTGACTTTCTAATGAAAACTTGAGGCAGCTTTACGCTTTAATTATTTGATAAGATTTCATCCTTGCTATCGAATTTAAGCACTGTCGGTGCACTTGTTAAAGCTATTAGAGATGTGTAGCAATCTGTGCCTATTTCTAAATTTAAGGATGTCCTTGTAGCTTAGGGGGCTGAGCATGATGCTAGCAACGGCAAGATCAAAGGATTGATTCCCAGATAACAAACAAAGTAATAAAACGTACCTTGAAAGTCACTTTGAATAAAGTGCTGAATTAAAGGTCTGCTATATGCATAAATGTAAACACAGGAGGAACAGAGCTTGTCTAATGGCAGGTATATGCTTTAGATGTGTATCATGTAATACATGTGAACTGATATAAACTATTTCATGTTTGTTATATTTTTAGCTGAAACTATTGCTGAATATCACTAAATTATAGTTTATATTCCAAAACTGTTTTTACAGTTTATATTCCAAAACTGTTTTTCTTACTCTGAACGGCACCCATTGAGGATCTGCTAGGGTAGAGGGCAAGTGTTTGGGAGATCTCTTTGCCAACGTTCTGCTTTTATCACAACCTCTGGCTTGTGTGCCATGGGCAGTAAGTAAGTCCAGAACAAGTCTATCTAATTTTGATGCAAAATGCATCCAAAAGCAATTAAGAGTTAACATCTGTTGTTTTTAGTCTTGGGGACGGGGCGCATGTTAAAATGACAGATGTACAGAGTGGCTCTTCTGAGCTCTCTTACTCTATCGTTTCACTCCACCACACATCTGTGAGACTAAATTTAGTTGGGGGCATGTGATGCATTTTGGGAGACAGTTGTGAAATCTTGGGTGGTCCGTATACAGGTATTTTAGAGTTGGTGATTTTGTGTGTGTGCTCATTTTAATGTCTATGGGGACGTCCATGGGAATGCCGACTACAATGTGATGGGTATGGAGCCCATTCCTTTGCAGTTTACACTTGTTACTACTTGGATGTACTAAGGTACATCCAACCCAATTATAGCTGCAAGAGAGACTTTCCTGTGTATCATTTTTGTTTACTTTTGTCTCACAACCCCTTTTACATAAGGCTGCGAAGGTGTGCCGGCTGAACGCTAATCCCATAGCAAAAATAATCCATTTGATTGGTCAGATTCCCTGTGAGTTCATGGCAAAACCCACTTTTGCACTCTCATCAAACAGATGAGCCTTAATTTGAAGTTCTTATATGACTTAATAATAATAATTAATTCTCTGAAGGGTTCAAAAAGCCTTACAGAAACATCACCCATTCATTTTTTTATTGGTGTGAAGTTGTTTTTCAAAGACCAAGTGCCACAGTCAATCAAGTGTCTGACAGTCAAGTGTCAGCAGTCAATCATTATGCCAATTTTTCTTTTTAGTTTGACATCTTGTGTTCGGTATGACACGGTCTCTGCTGCCATCAGATTTTGCCACAATAAGACAGAACAGCCTCTGATTCCCTGATGAGCCTATTAGCTGCATCACATCACCTTGCTTAAGATCTCCTCTCACTCACAGCAGGGTCTGTGTGATGCAGGGACCCTTCCGGCCAGTTAGCAGGCGCAAGTTAAGTGTTATCAACACAGATACATTTTTTCTGTGAAGGAACTTAAGTTCCTTATATACAAATTATTTTAAGCAAATTCTGTCTAAAAACTTATTTTCACAATCTCTGCTGTGGGTGTTTACTGTTACATTATAAGGGCCAAAAACAATAAGGTCTCACAATGTAGGAAAACCTGACAACTGTCAAAAGACACATACACAACAAAAGAAACATACTCATTAATGTTTTTATATAATAAAAATGATAAAGTACAAATGTCAAAAGGTCCCTGTGAGGTTTTTGGGTTGGGGCCAGAAAATATAATTAGCTCAGTATAAAAACCATTAGGTCAATGGAAAGTCCTTGTTTGTTTGTGTGTCTTTCTTTAGACACTGTCATGAGTAATAAGTGCACACAGTGTTATGGAGTGGAGAGATGTGGTGTTAAAGAGCTGTTACACAGAGACCTTTTTCCTTGTTTTGCTGAGATAAATGTTAAGGTTTGTTGTCTGCATGTCATAACAGGCACACACTGGTAATGATGCTGCTGTGTGTGTTACTTGCTTCTGTGAGTGTGTGTTTAATGTTGCAGTCAGCTCAATGTGTTTGTATGGTTGATGTAAGTCCCTGAGGTCTGTGTAAGCAGACTTTTGATACTGAATTAATAGCAGAAGCTTTTGAAGTTACAGGCTAGCTGAATTTAATGTGCAGTTTGCAACAAAGCAAGAATTGAAATACCTAGAGGTATTGACACAGAATTTGTGTGTGTGTGTGTGCGTGTGCGCGTCTGTGCGTGTGTGCGTTTGTGTTTGCGCTAATGGTGAATATTATGTGGTAATCCATCAATCTCATTTCGGTAACAGACTATAGTGTGTATGTGTGTGTGTGAGCCTGTGTGTGTGTGAGTCTTAATAATTGTATGTTAAAAGTAAAAAAAAAGTGATGGAGTAAAATGAATTGAAAACTATAGGTAATTGTTTAATGTTTATGCAAAAAGGGTATATAAAGGGTATATTAAGAGAAAATGCCCAGATCAGTGGTTAGATTTCTTTTTTGCTAAAATGGCTTGTGATTAGTGCTTTGGTTAGTGCTCAGCAGTATCATTTTCACAATGAGGGTTTTTATTTTTAAGGAATACAGGGACTAATATGAACTCATGACCCTGTTGTTATGGTAACTCAGCTATGGTAACATTCAAGTGGCTATAGTGGCTATACTCTCTTTAAATTGAGTCTCTTTACTTTAAATATCAGTCGATTTACAAAAAAGTAATGCAAATAAGCCACAGTTCTCAATAGCTGGGTTGTTTCTTTTTATCTGTTTCTCATTCACTGGTGAGGACGGTCTTGATGCTACAATCCAGCTGTGATAAGGCACATCTGTGTATTGTGAATAAAAACCCAACTTGATTTATTACAAAACAAATCCTTAATATAGTAGATATCCTTAGTATCAAGCCCATACTAATTTCTTAGCTTTATAATCAGTGGGATGATTATCATTTTTTAGAATAGGACTGTGAGAAAGGCAAAGCCGGTTGGGTTGATTTAAATTCAGTGTATAACATAGCATCTGTGTGCCTGACTAATGCGCTCTCTCTTTCTCTTTGTCTATCTGTCCTTCCTCCTCTCTCTCTCTCGGCTTTTCTTTAGGATTGCATTGAAAAGGAGAAAGCCATTGCAAATGCTCTGGGGGATCTAAAGGCTAATTTCTATTGTGAACTGTGTGACAAGCAGTACCATAAACATCAGGAGTTTGACAATCATATCAACTCTTATGACCACGCCCATAAACAGGTAAGAGTCAGACAGCAGGTGACGGAGCTCATTGGATAAAGAAAAAGAGAATGGACAGATGAAAGAGTGCATGAATAAATGGAGAGATATATAAATTAATCAGTCTCTTATATTGTAATTTTAAAAAGGCGTGTTTCTGGATCTTTTGTTGGCCTTGAAATCAGAGAGATATAATGGTTGGATAAAAGGGTGTACAAGCTCCTTACACTAGCATTGGCATTAAATCTAACCCTCAAATCTGATTCTACCTGTTGAAATCACATTCATCGTTTGGATATAATGATATGCATAGAAATGATCATACGCTTGGACAAACACTCACTGCATGATTATTAAAAAATGCGTTGTTTACTTTTGTTTATCTCAAGTGATCTCAGGGAAGAGGAAAGGAGAGGAGAGATCAGATAAGAATACTCAAGAGAAATTTAAAATCTGCTAATGGAATAGATGGAGAGATGGATGGATGGATGGATGGATGGAGGAGAAGAGAAAGGGAGGAGGTGAAGAGCACTGATGATGTGCTAGGATGTCAGACTGAAGCATGGTGCTCATCTTTGTGGCATCTAAGATTAAACATGCTCTCTGTTATTTCCAGCAGCAGATATTACTGTATGTGCAGCACTAATCCTGAAACGTCATATTATTTTTCTCACCGTCCGGCAAGCAAACTAGACTTGAACAATGACACACGGAGCAATTAAACCATACCTCTACCCTCCTTATCCAGCAGCCTCATACTTCTTATCCATCACGAGCCATTGATTGCGTCAATTAATCTCAGTCTAGAAACGCAACTTATGAAACTATTACACTAATGCAATATTTTTCACAGTAGCAGTTACATGAAAGCGAAGAGTGATGCTGAGAGCAAGATATACAGAAGGAGAGGAAGAAATATCTGTGAGTAAACGGACGTTTAGTGACAGTTACACGAGAGAGAGGCAGAGAGAGAGAGAGAGAGAGAAAATTACACATGTTGTTGCTATAAATTTCATCTCAGCACAAACACACTGTAGCTCAGATCAAGCTGTGGATGACTGCACACTTGTTCAATGTGTCTGTTCTTGTTAGTCAAAGTCCGTGACTCTGAAATGATGGCTGCCAGCTCAGCAAGAACATCCGGAATATTCCATAATCAATCAAGAGTGTTTCTCCTCTGCACTTTGTCACTGAGAAATTAGCATGTCTTTCTTGTTTCTGGTTTAATTAATTGTGACCTAATGTTTTTTTCCTCCTTAGGTAATAGGTTAAGATTACTCATCTACAGCCCAATAATTAATGTTGTTTTCTAACAGAGACCTCTTAAAGTCCTGGTTGACACTAAACATAAATGATATTATACTAGATGTCATTCAGCATTGTTTTTAACTTGTATTTAAATGGCTGTTACAGTCATTTATTTTAAAAATAAAAGCTATTGACTTTCTTCTGTGGGGGAATAAAAGCAAATTTATTTGTAAAAGAAATCAAATTGAGTAATTTGTTTCATAGGTTCAACAAAGCAAAATAAAAACTATTTCCAAGCACCCCTGCAACCTGCTTAATTATCCCCTTTGGTATGCTAGATTAATATCAAAGTTGGGGCTGTGGTCTTCCAGCCAACAATTTTAGGTTGTAAGAACATTGAACATAGTTATAGAAACATTCCAAATGTGCAGTGCTTTGGATATCGCATTGACGTTATTGCTTGGTTATAAGAATGTTATTTAAACATTTCTGTAATGTTTTAAAAACATTCCACTAATCATCACTTAAGAATAATGTTTTAAGAAATTTGATATATAACGTTCTACTAATATTACTGCAAGAAAGTTGATAACTTTGCCAACGTTCTGAGAACATTCCCAGTTAGCTGGGCTTGTGTTTACTGCTATACACGCATTAAGCATTGATGGTTGTGAGAGAGACAGGTATAAATTCAACTGATGTCATTCCCTCTCTCTCCTTACATTTATTTCCTCTCTACTTTGTGTTCTATATAAAAGTGTCAAACAAAATTGTTGTACTTTTATGTAAATTTGATGTAATTTACATTGACATTGAACAGCAGAATAGTGTTTTGATTCATAAATTGTCCACTATAGCAGGTCATATGCTTCTATAGCCACCAGATATGTTCTTTCATTTAAAGGCACTGCAGAAGCAATGAAAGGTGCTACTGATCTCTTCCTGCTGGCAGTAAAAGTGTTTCATTAGAGACTGTTTGTATAATCTACTGGGTAAAATATGCATGCCGTGAGGTTGACTTGCTGCTGGGCTTGATTCATTTTGGTGTCACCTAAAGCCAGTGGGATCACATATCTCTCCAGAAACACAGCCTGGTCATGTTCTACTGTATATTTCACAACCAACAAAATCACCAGTCACTTAATGTGTGTGTTTGCATTGATTTGTACCACACATGGATGAGAGGTTTGATTTGTTTTTTTTTACAGTGTGCAGAATTGTTTTTTTTAATCACATGCCTTTTGTGTTTATTTATTATTATTATTTATATTATTTACTTATGTTTTAACTATAGTTTGATCATGCTTGCAGCTACAGAGAGTGAAGCACCCTCAGTTCTTCTCTATAAGGTCTGTAATAAAGAACGCTAATGTATTATAATCTATAATGTACTGTATCATTTAAAGTGCAGTTGCTTGGATTGGGCAGGACCCAAAATGCATTAAAATACATAACCATTTTTATATGGTCGTCAATGGCAAAAGGACCATGCAAGCTTGAGCTCCAGCTAACACATTTTAGCACACTTAGCTCAAAATATGGGCAGAAAATGCAAAATAATCCCCTGGATTCTGTCTGCACCTAGACGTTGATGACAGCCATCATGAATCGCCAGCAGACATAAAAGAAAGAGACCGACCAAAGACGTGAAGCTATAGCTATAAAGTCTGTATATGAAAGTGTGGGAGAGAAATAGAAAAAGAGATAAAGAGAGGCAAATATTAGGGGGAAGGTGTCAAGAGGACTTAAAGCAGAATCTAGAGGGAATCCCCTGCTAGACTTCATGTTCCTGAGGAGGATTTCATGCGATATAGAGACCTACAGATATGAGCTTGGAGATAATCCATATTTCATAACCCGCAGTAACCGGGGGTGGGGGGTGCAGAGGAGGGATTCAGTCAGATCTAAAGAAGTCCAAGCCTAGTCATGTCTATGTTTCTATAAAAAGCACAGCAGGCTGCCTAATGTTTAAAAAATAGCCAAAAGACATGTAAGAGAGTGTGAGCGGAAGGTCAATTCTCCAGGCATTTAGTGGTGTGTGTGTATGTGAGGGGGTTCCTAGAAGAAGAAAAAGAGAATGTATTTTTAAAGCTACACAAATAGACAATTTCTCCTTCTATGAACAATTCCTCTGTGGGTTAGCGCTCAGAAAGTGTTTCTTAAAAACCCCAGGAAGAAAATTAAAAAATACCGGCTGCTATTGTAGCCAAAAGCAGTGAGTCAGTAGATAGCCTGATTAAATGAATGGATAACAGTTACAGAGGAATGAGGGGATAAACTCTAATTGCACAAAACTTAATTTGCAGCAGATGGAGGATTTGTAAGATTCCTTATGAACTTTTAAAAGCCTTGGGGTTTGAGAGCTGTTCTGTTAGGTAAACAGTCACTTTAGAATTTCCAGTCATTACCTGAAGCTGCATTGTGAGCATCTGATAAGACAATAATAGAATCATTCCTAGGGGCTCTCTGTGTACCTACCAGCAAGTTAATATCTTTATTCTAAAAACTGCGTGTAAAATGCACTGTGCTTATATAACCGTTGTGTTATAATGTTCTTTTCTACTAAGTACTTACTCCCCGGCAAGTTAAATCTAGCGTAGTATTGACATTACAACATCTCTCTCTATCTCTCACTCCCTCACACACATTCAAACAAAGGCCAGCAGCTTTCAGCCTGTGTGCATGGAGAGCAGATACTGAAGCAGCAGCTTCTGGGTGGATGAAAGCTTCCCCCGAAAGCTCCTTATTGCACCTTCCCACAATCTCCGGTTCCAGATCTCCTCCCTCACGCACACACACGCACATCCCCTCAGCTTCAAAGGTTCTGCTGTCCTGATCCTCTCAGGCACCTTACACACCAACTCATTACTGCATTCAAACATAACGCGCACCAATGTCACAGATCACCTAACCCGACAGCCTGTCATCTTAGGAGCGACTGAGGAGGGTTTCATCAGACAGCTTTGCGCCCTCAGCCCGTGCACTCAGCACATGGGATTTCCGTTCCGTGTGTGTCACACAGCAGTAAATATGGGGAAGCATGTTTGGATTATCTGTGTCTGAGCATGCAGATTGGGGATGGGATAATCCACACAGTGATGTTTCCCTCCTGGGATAAATCAAAGTGACAGTTTACGATCAGCATTAGTTAAAGGAAACCAGCCTCCAGTTCTTGGATAAGGATTACATAGTGCCTTTACTCTAAGTTCCCTTTTCCCTTCCCAGAACATGGATAGCGGAAGATACATTATCTGAGACGGCACTCTGTAATCTTTCGTTTGAATCTCAAATTGCTAGATAGGTGCTCCTTGTGCATGGGGCTTTATCATATTTTCAGGAATTTTA
Source organism: Chromobotia macracanthus (assembly GCA_036877525.1). Taxonomy (NCBI): domain Eukaryota; kingdom Metazoa; phylum Chordata; class Actinopteri; order Cypriniformes; family Botiidae; genus Chromobotia; species Chromobotia macracanthus. The sequence goes on along the minus strand of JAZGTH010000015.1, from coordinate 7,047,939 downwards.
TTAAATGTTCTCCTGAGCAAAATGGCTTCACTCTGCATGAAACTGTCCACAGAGATAGTACACACACACAAAGAGAGAGAGAGGGAGTTTTTCATTTTCTTTTCAAGTAAATGCCTGAGGCTTATCGCGGGCTCTCTGCACCAACCGCAGTTGGCCACAGAATCAGCAGTGATGAGATTAGGGTGAGCGTGATTGGCGCAGACTCCCAGCAGAGTGTGTCTGCGCTGAAGGTGGCGGAATACAGGTGACAGGTTTTTCATCTGACAGGAATGGATTTGGAGATCAGAGAATGTGCTGATTCCATGCCACAGAGCAGAGTTAATACGTAGCTATTAATGAAACTGGTGTCTGTCTTTGTTGCATGGTTAATCACCTAAAGCCCTGACCTTACGCACACTGAATGCTGAGTAAAACTATTACCCCAATTGCTACACTAGAAACAGGATTACTGAAACAGGTACTCACTTTTGAAGGTTCTTGAAGGGCTTTGACATTGAGTTACCCATGAATAATGTGACACAAGTAGGACATTTTCCAGAATCAGCCTTTGTGGTTCCAGAATCAACCTTTTTAGTTCCTGGAACAACATTCCTATGAACCAGTCGTAGCCTTCCGATTGGGGTTGGCTAAGGCCTTTGATTGTTTGATGGAAATTTTGGTCCAGGAATAGAATATTGATTCAGGAAAGTGTGCATGACTCATTTGTGTAAATGACATTGTGGGTATTTGGGTACATTTGAACACTGATGTCTGAGTCTCATTGCTTTTTTTAAACCAAGTGCAATCTCTCAACTGCCTTTCTCAGAACTAATTTTACTTTTCTGAGCCATTTTAACTTCGCAGCTGGTGTCAAGTTGATATTTATTGAAAGTATTAAGACAGTTCCTCTAGGTGCCCTTGCAGATTAAGCACAGGTATAGTTCATTCTATTTATTGTTGTTAACATTGTTTGTTTTAGATATGAGATATCTATTTTAAGTACATGTGTTAGGTAATACAAAGACATTTTAAGTGTGGCTGAGGTGTCCAATTACTTCTAGGACCAGTATAACACATGGCTTTCTAAATGATTCAAAATAGTCATTTCATATTTTTTGAGCTATTTGATTCTGAGTCATATAATTCTCATTACCTGTAAGTGTTTTACCTCAGCCTGCTGGAGGTAGAGGTGAGGTAGAGTTAGCCCTTTCCCCTTCTAAAGGTGAGGTAGAGGTAGCTTTCTAAAATCTAGTTTCCTGTTCATAAAATCTCATGTCATATCATAGCTGCTTTATCTCTAGATGGAGAATTTAGTGTTAGCAAACCAATGACAAAGACGCAATAAAGAATTTGTTTAGAAAGTTGCAAGAAGATCCGGAGATGGGCACTGCCTGTTCCCGGTGCAGTGCACTTTGGGATGAGTGGGAGAGTGGGGAACCGGTGTGCTGCTCTCTCTGTAGACTGCCAGGTTGAGTAGGCTCTTATTGTCTTCTGCCCTTGTCAAATGCCTTGAGCTCTCCAGGGTCGTAGCAGCCCAGCTGAGCCTCTATTCATCTCCACCTGCCACCTCCTGATAAAGGTACAAGAGGGCACAGTGTTAAAAAAAGAAACAGAGTTAGCAAGGGAGTGAGGGAGATATGACTCATTTTGAAAGCATCTGAGGACCAACTATACCTGAGGGGAAGAACAGACAGATGGAACGGTGTCGGACATCTCACACACATACATCAGTAGACACGCTGAGACACAGGTGTGCAGTCTATTCAGTTTCAATGCTTCATTATGCAGAGGATATTCTTTCTGTTTCTTACGAGCGTTTTTGTGTGTGTGTGAGAGAGAAAGAGAGACAATCCCACCTGTTTGTTGTGTCAGGTTCTAGATTAGGAGGCAGGCAGAGTGCTGTTGTTCACATGTGTTCAGTGGTTCAGGAGGTCCAGAGAGGCCTGTCATAATACAGCAAATTAAACCAGGAGAACTAGAGCATACAGAAAGACCTCACACACACTATCGTTTGCATGGGTGCACAGGTGGTTATAGTTAAATCAGAGTACAGGGGAACGAAAACTTCAGGCTGTGTCTAAAAGCTTAAAGTGTTTCCTTACAAAGGAGCAGGCTATACATGGAACTAAGATGGCAGTGAAGCAAATCCAAATGCAGTGTTTCTATAACATCCTACTGCATCTACCAAGATTTTGTTAGGGCACCATAGTGTACATGGCTGAATTTAACTTTTGCATTGTAGTCATTAAATATTCACTTTGTGATGTCCAAAGCTGACTGGAATGTACAACCTTAATCTGAGTTTCCTTCCTCTCTTTAACTGAAACCAGTTTCCTTAAAGCAGGAGATCTTAATATCTATTCTGGAGAGAATAGAACCACGCTCTTTCACACCTGCCTGTAATTTTAAGATGAAGCCTAATACTGTGATTAGCTGCTGTGGATTTATTAGGGTTGGATCTATGTTCTGCAGGCAGGTGGATCTCCAGTATAGGGATTGCATTAGTAGATACCCTCATACACAGACTGTCTGTTAGTTATTGACCAATTGGAAAGCAAGGTGTTTTAAGCAGTTGTGTTACCTACAGATTAGCGTAAAAGGTTTTAAAATGCAGGTTTTATCATTTTTAGAAAGATTTATAATTCATTTTGGTATTGCATGCTCGAAACATCTAAAGTATGCAAATACTGCTTTTTAATTATTCCTTCTGTAGAAAGATTTGCATTAGAGTTACATAATTAAACAAGGAAGCTATGATTAGTGTTGACGCATGTGAAGAAGACAGCTGTCTCTATGACCAGAACCAAACCGAGCGGACGAACCACAGTGATGCTTCAAATTTTGACAGAAACCCAGCATTTACTGGGTCTGTTTCTGGTGAAATGTTACAAGGTGACACCTCATCGTCTGGGCTCTGCAAGGTGGACAGAGATGTTTCAGCCAATTAGAGAGCAGCTCGCTCATGTCTCATTGCTTAAATGGCAAATCTACTAATATCTACTGGGAGACAGAGTTCACAATTGGTATCGGTTGTCAAACCAGATTTCACACTAAAATTGTGCCTGCGTTAGTTTACGTGTGAGTCATTGGTGAGCGCATTGAGTGATGTGTGTGTTTGTTACTGTGATTAAATGCTGTTTAATGCTCCGGTCATATGTTGTTTGTGTAGGACATTACTCATTCTTCTGGCAAGTAATGCGTGGGACAGTGTGGTCATGACTCAACTCTGTTTTTAAACCACATTTTTCATGAGAGGGTGTGTTTGTTCAAGGTTGACACAAACTCTAGACAAGACAATATAGTAAGGCTGTACTGTATCTCTGCCAAGCCTCTGCTTGAATATATGTTCCTTAATGCGAATGAATAGGAGAGACTGGTGTGGCTACGAGCTGGTGGTGTGTAAAGGGTCAGTTAAATGTTCATGTATTCAACAGATGTAGCTAACTGTGCCATTTTGGAAATTTCATCCAGGAAAATGAAGTTTAGATTTTGTCTATCTGTTAATGGTTAAATGTGCTAAAAGCTAAATGATGAACTTCGTAAATATATCTTAATTCGAAAAATGATGCTGATTCTTTATACTAGAAACACAAGAAAGTTTCACAATGAATAAAAATGGCCCAGGAGTTTTATTAAGTTAATAAAAACACTTCAGCCATCAGTTAATTACAGTAAGTCACACCAGATGTACTAAACACTGATGTTTATTTTGCAGTAATTATCCTGCTTATTTTAACCATTAAATAAATATATTGAGAATAAAATATCGAGTTGAAGTGATTTTATTAGCACACACTGCAAAATTAGTGCAACAATAAACAGGTGCAGATTGCACAGCAAACAGTGAAAAAGACTCAACATCGAGTAACTAGCCTGCCTCAGGCAGACTCTCAGCATTTACAGGAAAGGTAAACATGAAAATCAACCACAATGGCAAAATAATAAAATCAGGAAATATTTCAGTACCACGATAGCCAGTCACAGCTCTACAAAGAACATAAGAGATTCCTTTAGAGTTGAAAAGCAATTAAGAAATAATTTGGTGGTATATCAAGGAAAAGAGATACAACCGAGACAGAAACAATAAAGGCAAAACGAAAAGATAGATAAAACATTTAACATAACACAAAAAACTATTTTGCCAGCGTCCATCATTCACAGTAAAAAAGACACAGGGTAACATAGCAAAACAGAACAAGCAATACTCATGAAACACAGAGACGTGTTCACAGATGTGTATATATACCTCTGCAAACCCCTGCGGAGTAAAAATAATGATCTTGGCTATGTGACTCAAAAGAGTTCTGGGAATGCCAGGATGAAACAAGTGGGTTCTACATACCAGCTGTGCATTTGCTGTGCATTTAGAGGTCTGTCTCCTGCCTACACACTTTACATACACAAAAACCTTCCATCTTGTTTTTTCTGTCTTTTTCATTCATCTTTTTGTTTGTTTGCATTTATTCAGCTGTCTTTGCTGGTCTGAAAGGCATATACTGAAAAGACAAGCACAGATCATACATACTGTATGAATGCAGGAGAAATACCTCTGTGATCTCATGTACCGCCAATAATCAAGCCCAATTTCTGCTCTCTTCTGGAGGGTTTACCATGGAAAGGAGACCTAATGAGAAACCTATGTGCAGTTCACCCCAGCTAACAATTTTAGGCTATAAGAATGTTTCCATAACGTTTCCATTAAGTAACAAAAATGTTAAAAAGTTTATTTTAAAAGTTGTAGCAACCTTCGAAACTTCCAGTTTTTAAACATTGTCTTAATGTTTTTGCTTGGTTAAAAAATGTTATACAGATATTTTATAATTCTGTTATGTTTATAAAACATTCCACTAACTATTTAAGAATAATGTTTTTGATAGATATATAATGCTAAATAAATGTTCTACAATGTTACTGCAAGAACATTTTGATAATGTTGAGAGAACATTACCCAGTGTTCTGAGAAGGTTCCCTGTTAGCTGGGACACTCTTAAAGCCTTTAAAATGCCTCACACATCGGTCTCAGTTTCCATAGTGCCTCTGTATCTGTAGTATGTGGTCTTTAACCTGCACATTGTGATGGAATTCCTTTAGGATCTATTATCGCTAGGATTTTTACAAGCAACCCTTTGAGGTCTGTTATCTCACATGGTGGGCCTTTGAGCTTTTGAGAAGCAGATATCAAAGAAAGAAAAGGACTATAATACAGTACACTGCTGTGTTACTTGTGGATTAATATTCTTAATAGCTACTGCTGCAGGAGGGCTAGTATATAAGTATCCTAATGAGCTTTTTTCACGCAGTGAAAAGACACATGCATCAATAGTATGCTAAAGGGTCTATCCTTAGACATCACATGCATTGATTAATCTGTCAGTGTATGATCATTAGCAAACAACAGAATTGATCTAATGGACTGGGGGTCAGAGGTCAATTAAAGCATCACAGAATCTCCTCCCCTCATTAATCCCAATGGAACTCAGTGTTAAAGTGCTTGTTTGCCATTTCTGGTCCATGCCACAGGTGCAGCAACAGCAAATTTTTGTAATACACTGAAAGTAAATGAAAACGATGTTTAGATTATTATTGTTGCATGTTTGTATTGGGCACGTTTTCTCTTGCCCAATTGCTTTAGTTGACAGTACTGTATAAGTTCCAGGATGTTTGTTTTTTATATGAATATGTTTATCATTGGATGGTTCTTTTGTTCTTCCTTGTCTGTCAGTTATTCATGAGACAGATGTTGCAATTGAAATTTCATTATCTTCTAAAAGGCGAAATCTAAGGCAACATGATTACGAAAAATTCAGAGCTAATTATGAGTGAAGCATTTCGACATGCTCATCAATATTAGCTGCAAATCATCTGATGTGCCGTATTTATCATAGAAGCCATAGAATGGGTTTATGCCATAAACATGTCATTCTGTCTAAGCCATTATATTGTTTCCAGGCTGTAAAACAAGATCAATAGAGCAGAGCTTTACGGAGCAGCACTTGATTAGGAAGAAAATATGACTTGGTCATTTTTAAAAGCCAGAAAATGTTGCATCTTTAAGAGTAAATCTGAAAAATCTGCAGGCAAGCAAAATGTTTTGGATCTCATTCTGTTATTGTCTTTCTATCATTCTCCTTTGTCTTTCTATCATTTAGTGTGAATGTGTTTGTTTGGGTGACTGCCATAGAGTAAATTTCAGCAGTTCACTTTAGGGTCTTTGTACATTTAATTTCATAGTTTGGTAGCATATTAAAAGTGTAAAATGCAGTAAATGATGTCCAGCTCTGATTTGCTCATTTTCTGATCTATGATAATCAGATCTCCCACCTCAGTGCAGTTAAGTAGGAAACCATCTTGTTTTTTTTAGAAATGTATTACATGGTCTTGGTGTCTTTGTAAATTTATTACATGATCTTTGTGTCTTTGTAATTACAGTTAAAAAAAAATTAAAAAGTAAAAAAAAAAAACATCCTCATGCCAAGAATCAAGAACTCACTAGAAGGTTTTAGTACAGAATTTAAAAGTTAGATATTTGTTTCTGAAACTTGTGTTCTTTTGCATGGAAATGTAGGATTGCTGGACCACCACATCATCGCTGTTGTTTTGTAAGCTGGAGGTGTTTGTACACTGACATTTTTGCATTTTTGTTTGTTTGTATGTGTGCATGCTCTGAATGCTCCCCTCTGTGCAGCTCTCCTGCTCTCTTGAAGCCGCATCATTAGTGTGTTTTGCTGTGTAAAGTCAGCAGACTCGGCTGGGAGTTTGCTTGCTAACTTCTCACAGACATGCACTTCTTTACTTGTCAGTGCTTGTCACTGTGCAGAATATAGAAACTGTCCTCCTCCTGGCACTTTCTTCACACCCAACATTTCACGTGTGTGTGTGCGCGCGTGGGTGCGCGCATGCATATGTGCGTGTGTGTGTGTGCGTGTGAGATCATAAAATGAAAGTGTTTTAAAAAACGAAGGTGCTTTAGGTTTATGACATACACCAGTGGCAGCTCATAACACATTTTGGTGGAGGCCAATTAAAGACAGCAGCGTTTTTTCTTTCTTTAATGTGTAAGTGTGTTTTATTACAACAGCAAATGAAACACCTGTGCACTGGCAGTAAGAAGGGAATACAGTGGCCCTGAAGGAGGAGGAGAGTGGTGGAGGGGTAAAGCGAGTTCGTTATGTTTTCATTGCCTCTCATGAGTCGAATAAATATGGCTCTCTTTTTTATTCCCCTTCTTAGTGAAGTCAAAAGCATTTCACTCTGTTCATGTGACTTTCCATTCACGTCCACTGAGCAAATCCAGATGACACTTCTGTTTGTTTTGTGGTTGTAGTTTGACTTTGCTGATTTTCTGTTGACTTTGTTTGAATCTTTTTCTCCTCTGTCCTAAAGGGCTAAAGTGATAAATAAACAGGCATCCACTGATGTGGTCTGTGCCTTTAGAAAGAAACCTTTTATGTGGAGAATAGATAAGATCTTTATTAACAGCTGTAGTAGAAAGAGGTGGCTATAAAACCATTGAACCATTGAAAAACCACTGAAAATCTTATTTGCTGGCTTGAATATTGTTCATGTTATTTCTAATAGATCTCAAGGTCTAAAAGGCTAGGCAGAAACTGAGGGTCATACCCTCTCGAGGAGTCTGTGTTCCTCTTGAATCTTGTGGTCATTTGTTTGGCCTCTGTGGATTCTGGCCCCTAGGTCACCAACACTTTTTATATTCCTGCGTGCAGTGTTATTTTTTATGCAGTTTTTTGTTTGTCATAGCTTATATGACAAGCAATGTAGTCTGTTAACAAAATGTCCTATTATTTCATGATGTCATATCTAGTGTATTTTTAAAGCTGTAATTAACTAACGATAATGTGCCAGAACCCATCAATCTGGAAGCATCTCTAACTGTTGTCATGGTGATGGTGTACTCACGATAAATAAGCACAACATTCTGACACATAACTTCACGTTCACAGTTGCAGCCAATAATGCATTTGTTTTATTAAATCCAATAATGCATTTCATTGTATTCACATAGCCTCATTTTTTGGGGTGGTTTTAAAGTGGGTGGAGTCATTTTTACCCACCTGCCTGGATTTTACCCCTGGATTTCACATAGGCAGCACTGAATAGTATCTGTGCACTGCATTGTAAATATTTCTTTTGTTCGTCATACTGCATTGTTATTTTTGTCTCATAATAATTTATTCAGCAGTTTAAATTAAAAACACTTAATTATCATCATGGTGCATCTCTTCTCTGTTGACAAAATGAAAGAACGCTTTTGTCAACAATGACCTGTGTAATTTTGTTGACGGCAACACTGTCTGTGTTTCGTCTCGCAGAGGCTGAAGGAGTTGAAGCAGAGAGAATTTGCACGGAACGTTTCCTCCAAGTCCTGGAAAGATGAGAGGAAGCAGAAAAGAGCTGTGAAACGTCTGCACCGGCTCGCCCAGCTCAAGCAGCAGAGAGACAGGTACAATTACACACATACTAAACACACTCAATCTGTTCTGACTGTACAAAGCCATACAGTGCAGTGAATGTATCCTTTATATAATGCAGGCAGCTTAAAGGAGTAATTATAATAATCTTTCTTGATCATTTGAAATCGAAGAACTTGATGCACTATGAAAACATACTCTTATTTTCAGAACTCCAAACTTTATCCCCGGTCCAAATGGAGCAATCAAGAGCTTCAAACTCGCATCACGCAGATAGATCAACAGATGATCGTCTGCATTTACACATCAATCAATGTCTGTCAATGTTTTGTGAACATCACAATGGAATGCAGGCTTTGAAAAATGGCTGATATTGAAAGGATGATGACTGACAGTTGACAGCAATCCCAAAAGCTGATGTGGGTGCATGGCCCTCACTACTTTTGATCATTTCACATGTGAAGGGTGTGTTCTTAAACTGACCATTTAATTCTTAAGCTCAGAGAAAGAATAATAAAAGGTCATGAAAAGCTACCCAGCCAACAGAGAACATTCTCTGAATGTTTCTTGCAGTTACGTTAGTAGAGTATTTTTTAACATTATATATCATATATCAAAAACCTTGTTCAAGTTGTTAGTGGAACATTTTAAAGATGTAAAAAACAAACAATAACATTAATCTAAATAACGTTAATCTAAAAAATGGATGTTGTGAACATTTTTTGAAATTATTTTTTTCAAAATGTTTTGTTACTTAATGGAAACATTACAGAAATGTTCTTACAACCTAAAATTGTTAGCTGGGTATAGCCACTTTTGGTACAAAAAACTTCACTAACATCTTAAGTCGACCTCAAGGGGAAAAATAAAGTATATTAAATGTATAATGTGCCCCTTTTGACAGTTACTGAGGGTCATTGCCACCACAATTCATAAAATGTAAAGAATGTTGACTCATTTCACATAATTCAATTCAATTCACATAAATCATTTCAATTCATCTCTACTGACAAGCTAATTACATTGTTTTGTGTTCTTGCCAACAGTGATGACAGAAACGTTTCAAAGTTAAGATCAACAATCAATGATCAGGATCACATTAAAATCTCCCCCAATGGCAGTAGCACTAAGTTTGACACTAAGCCACCTGCATCCTCAGTCCAAGACACAAGTCCCATCTCCACAGACATCTCATTGAAGGGCTTGTCCTCCACTTGTCCTGCACTCACACATCAGCAGCCATGCCTTGACAAACACTCCTCACCAGTAAAGACCTCTGGAGGACACCGGAGCCCCAGGGCAGGGGTCTCGTTCTGTTTCTCCAGACGAGCTCAACTGAAGCTTGACTCTTGTGCATCTGTGTTTAGCGATGGGCTTGAAGAGGCGAGCGAATACCAAGAGCTCCAGCGCCAAAGGCAGAGACTCACCCTGGAGGCCCTCTGGTCGTGCTCGAGCTCACCCAGAACCCCATGTAATGATGACAATGAACTATCCCATGATCCTCCAGCTCTTGGCTGGGCAGATGGAAACTCTCAACTTTCACAAATGGAAGCACAAGCAGAACGTGTGGAGAGCCTCAAAATTCAGGAAAACTGCAGCACAACTGAACCTGAGAAGCTGATGTGTCCTGACACACACTGTCCTGGATCAAACGCAGAGCCAGCTGGTTCAGAGGACAGATTGGTTGATGAGGGGCAGAGACCCAGGGCAGAGGGGGCTTATGGGGGATCAGAGAAGAGCGATTGCCCCAGCCCTACTGTTTACACAGATGGACAGGGTGCCATGGCCCAAAGCCAACTCCAAATACACAAAGATACACATCAACATACTGAGAAAAGAATTATGCAGAATGAGAAGGACTGTGTTAAAAAAAAAGAGACAGGGAACATCCGCCCAATTTGCAAGGAAAGAAGTACAGATCCGAGCACTACGGCTCCAGTTTCTTTCCTAAATGTGCTCAGCAAGGAAGGGAATACTGTGAAGTGGCCTTCTGAACTTGTGCAGTACACCTCTGATGAGCCACGCGTATCTTACAGCTGTAATCCACTCTGCTTTTATTTCAGACACAGGGAGGGCAAAGAGAAGAGCACAAAACCTGTGGAGATAGAACTCAGTGCTGTCAAAAGACTTGCAGGCCAGGATGATAGATCTGAGCCACAAAAACAGGATGTTCCTGAAGATGAATTAGGCATTTTAAAACCAAAGAGACCCAAACACAGGAGAAAGGGGAAAACTCGTAGGCATAAATTAGATGCTGCCAGGAGCCGGCAAGCAGCCTGTGAACTCAAAACCTGCTCACAGACAGAAGCTGGAGGGCGCTTTGAATTCCAAAGCACTCCAACTGACACGTCACAACACAGGCAAGCATGCACTGAGAGGAGGCACAAACTTGGGAAGAGGAGAAGATCAGTGAGAGATGAGACTTCAAATGAAAGTGACACCCCAGAGCACAGCCTGAAAAGCATTATTGTAAGCTCACTTTCCGCCCCAGCACGTAAAAGGAAGAAATGTCAAAGGGTGAGGGGGTTGGTGTCTGCTCTGCGTTTGATAAAAAGGAGGCCTTTTCCGTACCCTCTTCACTACACAACAGGAAGAGGGGATAATTATCGATGGTATGACAATGCCTATGAGTCTAAACGGGATGCTGCTTCAACTCCCACCAGTGACAAATCTGGCTCGTGGTGTGGACTGTCAGACTTGACCTCAGATGGAGAATGGCCTGCTTACCACACAAGGAGATGCTCCACCTCACCAAGATTAAAGCCTTGGAAAAGGGAACACAATCAGCCCAAGTCTTGCATTAGAAATTATCCTCACAATATTCCTCATTACAGTTACAGGCACATGTCGGATAGTCCAGGCAGAGATTTCGAACATACAGGAGACTGCTGGGATTACACAGATTCTTTTATCTACAATAAAAGGAAATATTCAGCCGTTTTTAACAGCTCGGATCAGAATGAGAGGTACAGCATCAGACGGCACAAAAGATTTGAGGAGCTTAAGAACAAAGAGCACAGAACTCAAGAAAATGGCAGGCTGTTTTACAGAGTCTATGACAGTCCTGAACCTCAGGATGATATCAGGGACTGGTGGTACGAGAACCTCAGCCGTATAAGCAGGAGGCACAGGGAAAGAGAGGAATCTTCCTGGTCAAGTCCAGACAGAGGTGTAGACAGGTGGTATAACAAACCAGTGTCCATTCGTAGCCCCAGTACTTTCAGTAGCACTAGCATCTCTGATCTTAGCGAAGACTGGATGTGGAATTCCAATATTAGGCCATCTCCTGCTAGACAGAGTCAGAAACATAGCCATCATTCTGCAGAAAGATTAATCAAGACTAAGTTCTCCCATTCTCCTTCTACAAAAAGTCATTTACCTCCATTAGCTACATGTAACGCAGTAGCTCAGTCTAATTCCTCACAATCAGATGTAGGGCAGGGAGATGTTATGCCACAGTCTGCTCCAGTGTCAACACACCAGTGTGCATTGGCTGAGAAGGAAATAAAAGTAAAGAAAGCAAACGGTACTTTCTTACTTCCTCTAATTGGTAAATTCCCCTCAATAAAGAAAGGAGCAAGAAAAATAGGGATTCATAAAGATGCAAGTGGCAGTATCAGTAATCATCTTCAAACATCTGTCCCATCAAATCCACGTGCTGCACCTCAAACTGACAATAAGGATGCAGAACAATTTCAGCATACAGAAGAGCAAAATTTCAAAGTTTCCAAAGCTTGTCTTAAAATGACCAATCAGGAAAGAACGACAGAAACTTGTACTGCTCTGAAGCCCGACAGCTCTTTGTCACAACCTGGAATTAGAGACCTAGAAGACAAAGTGGAAACTTCAGGAATCTACTGTGCAAAACACACCACCCCTCCCCTTTCTGAGCAACCAATCACCTTCACCGAAGAAGAGATTGAGAAATACAGACTTCTCCAGCTTCAGGCCCAGCAGCACATGCAGAAGCAGCACCTTCAAGAACAACAGGAAATACAGGAAACATCTGTAGACATGAGCCATATACCAGTTCCAACTCCAGAATCGGCCAGTCAGACCACACTGTCAGCCTGTCTGCCATACAGCATACTTCAACCCTCACTTTCTTCTGTTGCACCTCACCGGCCCCCTGTTAACCTCCTTTCCCTTCATCCTTCTCTGTCTCAACCCCACTTTACCCCCCCACTTCCTGCTGCGTTCTTTCCAGCACCTCCAGCCACTGTGTTGGCAGCTCACCCTCTCCACCTGATCCCAGCCTCAGCCCTCCACCCCATTCACCCTCATCATCACATTCCTGGTTTGGCTCTCCATCCCCTACCGCCTGCCTCTCTACTCCCTGCAATGCTCAGTCCAATGCCCATGGCTGCTGCTGCTGCCAGTACTCTACAAATCCACCCCCTGCTACACCCGCTGTTCCACAGACAGGATCTTCAGCATCACCCTGGACCAACAAGCTAGTCCTGCTTAGGCAGAGAATGGAAAAGAACAGAGATGTATTTCTGACATTAAATGTCCTCCAAGTGGGCTGTGAACTTGTGATTTGTTTTTCACCCAGCCAAAGTTCCTGTTGAGTAGTGATTTGTCATTCATCTGTGTGTGTTGCAGTACTGACCAGGTCAAAGAAAGCAGTCCTTTTTACTTTGTTGATTACTGCTGTGCTCTTCACACACCTGCTGTCTCTGTGCATTAACACAGCTGAACGTCTCCTGCCTCAGCGCACTGTGAATTATCAGCAGCTGAGTTCATTTAGCTGTTGACTTTAAACTATAACCTGGAGTCAAATTACAATGTTAATGCCTTCTTCAATTAGTAATATGTATAATTAGCATATTTTTGCCGTTATGCTGCCAAGCAAGTTGCTCAAAAGAGTTTTATTTATCAAGACCCGAGAGCCTAGGGAAAATTCAGAGAAAATAAAACCGTTTTCATCAAAATGTTCTTTTTAGGGTATGCAAATTGAAACAATTGTTTGGTTTAGGATTACAGCATGTGACTGAGTTACTGACATAAAGAACAAAAAAAAGTACACGTTTAAACCCAATTCTTTTTCCGTGTTGTTTAGTAGGGTAGAGTAAGTTTGAATACTGACTAGCTCAGCTGTAATGTGGACATGCAATAATGTTTTTCAATTATTCAAAGTGTATTATCTTGAACTGTATTTATTGTATATGTATTCATACTTTGTATTGTAAGAACAAATAACATGCACTTAATTGTTTAAGATACTTTATATTCTCTCATTTTGGTAGAGCCAAACATACTTTCCTCTGTATGATAACGTCATAAGAATAATATAAATTAAATGTCATTTAAAGACACAACAGTTTTGTCATTACCAGTGTTTTGACAGTCTAGATTTAGACTTGAGTTATTATGGTTTAGGACTTCTAAACTTCAGAAGATGAGAAAGAACAACTGTGAAAATGGCAAAAATCATGTCAATAACAGTGACTGTTAACTTACTTTCGTTTCAAATGAGCAATGCTTCTCTGCTCAGATCTGAGGGACTGAGACTTTGTGGTAATGATGCTTCTCATTGCCAGCAGAGGCCCAATAATACAACTGCGCATTTGTGCTAATTAACTCTCTCTGGTACGAGTCGTCTGCTCTGGCAAGCATGAGCTCAGCTCTGCAGTCTCTCTCTGGCACTAAATGGATTGATGATTCATATGTCCAAACTCTAATTCAAGCTGTTGTTCCTGCCCTTTTATAAGTACAGAATGACGCAAGAAAAGTTACTGTCCTGCTGCATGAGCGCCTTGAGTGGAAATGCGACAGTCTAATGCAACTGGTTAATAGAAGCTGACAAAATGTGTTTTCTTTTTGAGTGCACTTCATTTTGGGGTTGCTGGATGATAACAAAAGGTCCCAATGACTGTCTAGTGCTTAATGCACACATTTGTTAACAGTATACAATATATACAAACCCAATACATTGTATAGACACATAGACAGATACTCAGCCAACAGGGAACATTCTCAGTATGTTTGTTACCATTCTCTAAACATTCTCTCAGATTTATCAAAAAATGTTTATGCAGTAGCATTTATATAAACTATTTAATATATATTTATCATAAATATATTTATAAATATATAAATACATAAATATATTTATAAATATATAAATATAAATACATAAATATATTTCATATATAATATCAAAAATATATTTATCAAAAATCCTATTCTTAAATATTTAGTTGAATGTTTTAAAAAATGTTACAGTATTAAAAAAATGTTTGAATAACGCTCTCATAACCACGCAATAACGTTTAGAATTGACAGTTAAACAACCATTGATGGTTTGAACGCATTGAAAAATGGAAAGAATTATACGAATGGATGAATGGTCACAGTTTGCTCCCTCTCTAACTTAATCTGTATCTTATTAAATTAGAGATGAATTGACAGACGCCTGAGAATTTTGAGAGATTCAATTGATTTTTGACGATCTGGGGATCCATGCAGGCACCTGACACATGAGGCTACCTTTAGGGTTATCCATAAGGGAAAGCAGAGTGTGTGGAGCGGATGCCATCCAGTGCCCTAAATACAGCCTCTGTGCTGGCAACCCCGCTGCCACGTGCTCACACTCCGCAGGACAGCACATCAAACAGACTGTATGAAAACAGAGCGGGATAATTAGCAGATGTTACAGAATAAACTCTCTCGTCAGCCGCCCTCTCACTTAATACAGAATTTTCAAACTGAAAAGAAAGAGATGTGAGACATAAAGATCAGGAATAAATTAGAAATTTATGTGATGTAGAGTCTGAGATGCTTGAGAAACAAATTAAATTAACATGAACAAACAGTCCCAGACGTTAAGCGTTAACTTTATTGTATTGTATTTAAAGTAACCAACAGAAACTCTTCTGATATGACTATCGAAATACATATTCCTTATTATTAAGCTAAATATAATCACAGTATATGATTTTTAAAAAGGTATGGTGTTTTTATGAGTTCTGTAGCCAAGTTGGTAGATTGTGGTTTCAATTTCCAGGGAACACGCATGATAAAAAAATGTATATGTTAAATGCACTGTAAGTCACTTTGGATAAAAGGGTAGATGTAATGTAAATGTAAATGAGGTTTAAAGTTGATCTTTTTCTATGATACAGTATTCTTAATGATGAGATACTGAGATACAGTAAAATGGGAACAGTATATGCCCCACTTCAGTGAATCACACCACCAATATTCTGAAATTTTACTCTAGATGCCCCATGAGCCATTAAGGGTTACATTTCAGGGTACAAATTGCATTTGCATTTGTGTGCGATGCCTTGTGAATTCTGGTGCACACTGTGTGCTTTTGCTGTCAAGTTTTACAAACTGTAAACGATTTCTTTAGTTTTAGGTCAAAGCGGCAGTCTTTGATTCTGCAGTGTGACATGTTCACCAACATCTGATTAATGGCCTTTGAGTCTTTGCCTCCAATGAGGTTCTGACAGTGGCAGAGATTTGTGGTTTCAGTCCTACTGCCTAACTGCTTGTAATGAAGAACTAGTAAGAGCACAGGGATTCTTGTTGTGTAAGTGTATGGGTGAAAGATGTTCAGTTATAATGAGATATTTAAATAATGTTCAATATAAATATCTCATTATATTGAAATATAAATATAGCACTATCTCTGTTTGAAACATAAAATTGCAGGTCGCTCTACATTTTAAGTTAAAGTCAAGTGAAGCCAAACTGACATTTCCCAGCAAAATCAGACCCGACAGCTTAAATTATAAATCATTATTATAAAACTACTGTTGTGAACCAGGTTAAGGTGAGGGGAGCGTTTTGAATACTGATCTGTCATGTACTTGCTCAATAACTGATTTTTGTTCATTTTTAATCCAAAAAATGTTGTACTGCAGCTCTAAAATCACAGACAAGACACATTTTTTTTTAAAGAAATGCAAACCATTCCAACAAAAGGTGCTCTCTAACTATCCAAATGTTTATCATTGTTGTTCTGACTCCTACTTGAGCAAAAAATACCATCAACTTCCTTTTTATTCTAGTGCCCTTCCAGCCCCCTCATACACAGTTGGCAGATACACACCTTATTAAATATGCCTCTGAAGTCAGCAGTCACTGTTTTCAGCTCTATACGCCCCTGCGGGACCTCTCAGAGCCTCTCGTAGCCTGTTTAGCATGTATCAAAGCTGTGGTACATCATCATCTCCATTGCTAAATGCTCAGTATGGGGCAGGCAGTGTACGTATCTTCATTTCTGCACTGCACCCTCTGGAGATAATGGCTCACAGACACCACCCACTACATTCAATTGTAATATTTTCTATTCAGAGCAGCAGGAGGCCTACCTCTTGGTCTACCACTGTCTAAGGTGATTGAAATTTGTGATGGTAATGGCTTGATATTTCCTTATACTGTTCTGAAAGTGGAGGCAGAAAGACAGAGTTAAGATCAGTGATGTGGACTCGAGTACCATCTGATCAGTTGTATACACTGAAGACACTGTTGGTTGATTTGAATAAAAATGTCAAATGCATATATGTAGATGAAATATTACAGGAACTAATGCATTCTGGGTAGCATACTCAAGTCCTGTACCAACCACACCCCAGGGCCCGCGTCTTTCATCTCAGCCCCGTAAAAATCTGCAATTTTAAGGTAGCAGCACACTTAAAAATCTGTGATGATGTAATCTCTTGTCACATTTGCTAAAAACAGCAGAAGCGATGAGATTTAGTGGTGATATTTTACTCTAAATCCTCCCCTTACCAGTCATTAAAAACATAGTTCAACGTTTATTTATCCTTTGATACATACAGTAGCGTGATAATGGTACAAGCACTGCCCAGCTGAAAACACAGCTGTCAGATCCACACTTAGCTCTCATAGTGCTATCTCATTTTAGTTCTAAAGAGAAGTTACAAAATAAAGTACAACCAAATGTGCCATCATTTCTAAAACACTATCAGTAAACAAAGAGATGAGATTTTATTTTGTTTCTAAAAAAATTTCACTCCAGCAGAATTAAAACTCACAACCTTTTTTCTTAAATCCCAAAATATTCCCTTGAGCAACAATAGTTTATATTCAGAAAAAGTGGGATTATGGAATCACCCCTTTGTCATCGACTCACATCAGAAAATATATCAGTATGACATATTAAATCAGAGTAAAAGCCAGAGCCCATCTGCTCACAGGCTCTTTAAACCAGTCAAAACTGCTCAGCCTCACAGCCCAACAGCAGAGAGATTCTCCAGCTCTGTGTGGGTAATCGTCTTCTGCGTCTGCAAAATTAAACTTAGATCAGGTAGAGCCTGTTTTTGATCCAGCTTTAAATGGCTTCACCCGCCCGTGAAGCAACACTCATCTGATTATTCCTCTTCCCCTTTATGTAAACTCTCCTTTTCTTCTGTTCCTCTCTTCATCAAACCTTCTCCTGGGTGCTTGACTAAGTCAGAGCAAACATATTAAAGAGGATTGCAGAGAAATATACAGCAGTGTGTGTGTGTGTGTCTTGTATTTCTGCCCCAGGCCCTTTCATATGAAGGCCTCTCTAACCTTTAATTGTACATTAATACACCTTGCATTTATACACAAACATCTTACAGTGCATTCAGGCTTTAAAGTTCATCAGCATTTCTGTTCACTGGGAATTGAACCCATGACCTTGCTGTTGCTAGTGCCATACAGGAAATATTTTAAACAAAACATCTTAAAAATTTAATCAGTTCTTGTGAATTGGTTTATTGGCAATTCAAATGAATGTACATTATGTGGCTGTAGAAACACAGAAACATGCTGTACACACACACACACACACACACACACTTGAGACAAGGTCTGACCCCAGTAATGACACTGAGGCATGGTTTTTGGGTTTTAGTCTTCATATAAACTGACTATCAACACATCATCCTTTCTCTTTCATTGGCTCTCTTCCAGCACAAGATTAAATGAAATGCTGGAGTCAACAGTAATCTCTAGATCTTGAAAAGATTTGTGTAAAGTGTGATTTCACTAGTAATTTGATGCCCTATTGATGCTCTATTTATTGCTTTGCTTCCAAGGAAAAAATAAATAAATACTTAAACAGCACAGCAAATGCCCAAAATACAAACTTTAGTGTAAATATTGAGCTAACAAAGAAAGAACCTTTGCTTAGCCTAATAATATATTTATATATAAAATTGTGTACCGTGAGTAATGTGTGATACAACTAACTAATAACAGATATATTACAGTGATAAAAACATTGATTTTGGTTTATGTATGTAGTAAACTGACAGTGTTTTGTCACTTAGATGACATGTAACATTTAAAGATTGTTAACATCTGTGCATGATTTTACAAAGCAGCATTTTTGTTTCTAAATAGACTAGAATAGATTTTCTTGTACACTGTATTTTCATAAACTGTACTCTAGTAATTTCCCAGTGAAAACGACATGTCTATACAGTGTAGTTGCAATATGCTGATTGTGCACTTTGTTTTTAATGTTCCAAGAAAGAGAACAGCAAAAAAAAATTGCCAAAAATTTATTTTTTAAATGCTAAAATTAATTGTAATAAAGTTACTAGATTAGTATTCTTGGGGGTTGGGGAAGACTTTGCCTTGGAGAGCTCATAGCTCATAAAACTGTTTTCAGGAGGCCACCATGGTCCTCAGCTCCTGTGGTTCTAAAAGAGACCAAAAGATCTGTGCTGTGCTCTGCATATCAGTAAAACTGTGAAGGTCTGTGAAATCATCTAAATACTCAGATATGCTTTCACTCCCCCCATGTCACCTGAAGTCATGCTTGCATTTAAACAGCTGTATAATAAAACCCGTCATAAATGCTGAGGTACCAGGCTGAGAGCTAGTTTAGTGAAATCATGTAGCACAAAATATTAAAAGAAAATAGAACTGAAAGAGTGTTTTTTGGCTTCTAATAGGATTTACATAAGCTGTACCATGGTAATTTCTCACTAAAATACATTAGTCAGCAGTTACACTATAGGTGCATGTGAAGAGGATATGCAAGAATTGGAGACGCATTAAAAAGCTGCACCCATGCACCACTGCAAAAACCACAAGAACTTACCCAAAGGGTGCTAAAAATGTGAAATTCCTACATCAACTTTAGCTATAGTATATATAGCTATAGCTATACTTTAGGTATAATTTGTGCTGTACAATCTATTCATATCAGGGCCATGGTTCTGCTCTTCTTCCTTTGACAGAGAGAGAGATTTGGTTAAACTTAAGCAGTAAGAGCCTTATTTCAAGGCATCATGCATAAAAAAGAACCATCTCTCACCATGCAAGAGCACTACATCATGAAGAAAGCTACTCAGTAGTTTATACACAACCACAGCCTGGGGTTTGAGCCAGCTGGCTACAAGAGGCAGCATTAGCAATGTTCGGTTTAGTTATTCAGTGCCTCGCTGATGATTAAAGAGACCCGGGCAATGGGCAAAACCTGCTGTGTGTGTGTGTGTGTGTGTGTGTGTGTGTCTGAGAGTGTGAATATAAGAGAAAATGAAGCGCTCACTAGAAACGTCCTCCTTAGGATTGTCTGGTACAAGCTGTATCAGTGTAGATATGCTTTTGAAGCTTGTTCGTTTGCTGTTTTGAGATCTTGAAGCCAGAAGTCTTTTAGTGCCAGGAACAAGTGAGGCTTTCTAAGGCCAACTAAAGCGTCTACACATCGGCTGTCTCACTGATACATAATCATACCTGTGAGCTTCCCTCATGAGAGAAAAAGCTTTGAACCTGCATCTCACTTGAACCTCAAAATCTCAGACAACTTGAAACTATGACGCATTACAAAACTTTTGGAGAAAAAGAAAGTGAAAAAATGGCTGTTTGCCTTCATGCAACAGAAATTAAGATGCTTGCGTGTGTGAGAAAGAGAAAGAGAGAGACAGAGAGAAGACAGTGAGGATCAGTAATCTAGTCAAAGGTCAAAAGGTTTGGGAGATGTTCTTACTAATCAAACTTAATGATTTTGACAGTTTCTGACTCACAGATATCAGTTCCTGCAATAGAAACAATGAGGAGAATGATGCAGGAGAGACAGCAGTATGTGACCAGAGGGAAATAAGAAACATTAAATTAAATTATTATTGTTTTAGTTTAATTAAATTACTATCGTTTTACTTAACTAAGTGTAAGTTTTGTTGTTTAATTTTAAGGGGAAGTTCATTTCTGTGCCCCTAGTGGCACCAAATGGAATGATGACTATTATTCCATTGTTTTCTGTTAAACACTCTCCATCCCAAACTCACACCAGTGCTTATGCCAGACGTGGACGTCAGACCGAAGAGTCAGAGTTTGGCCAGTTAGCACCTGCTGGCAGATGTAACGCTGCAAAAAGTTTCTCTATTGAAGGAATGGTGTTTTCTGACAGAATATTTCATTGTGTTATAGAAGATGTTTATCACTGGCTGTTTTTTGTGGGCTATTAAAAATATGAACTGGTTTTCCACATTCTGCTGCTTTCTAAGTAGCAGCTCTGGATATTTGCAATGTTTAAAGCGCTACAGTACAGTGGTGTTTACATAGTTTACATAGTTGTCTCTGCACTTTAAATTGGAAAAGTATTTTAATAGCTCTTAAGCAGCAGGAAAATACATTATTTTCATATTCTCTTTATCAAAACATCATCTTTACTAAACCTCTCACCTCTACTTTAATTTGAATTTGCATTGGCATTCCAGCAAAGACCCTGATTGGTGGCTTGGGTTTGAATCACCAATAAGAAGTATACATACTGAACTATGTGGGAGGTGGGAAAAACTGTTAGTGTGTGTGCATCCACCTCTGATTAGTCTGATGGAGACCCCGGGAAGCTAATCAGAATGAAATAGAAACTGAATGAGTGAGAGTCTGAGGGAGAGAGAGAGCGAATGTTGTAATCAGAGTTTTTATTTGGGTTGATGGTCTGTGTAAATCATGTCCTGGCCGAGCTCTAGCAGCATCAGTGGAAAGTCCTGGTGATCAGGGCTGTGAGTGAATGCCTTAAGTGACTGTTTTTGCCGGGGGAAGTCCTGCCTTGCGACAGATATGGAACATTAGGCACGGTTCCTTAGCAAACAGGGCCTGTGGTACACTTTGTTTTCCTGTTTGCATGGGTACCTGCTTCAGAACAAACACAGCCCAAAGTCCTGGCTTCTGAAGGCTTTTGTTTTACAAGAGTTAAAGCATTTCTTTTTAATTTGTTACTTCTTCCAAAGTGGAAATATGTTTTATTTTTCCGGGGTGTGAGACAATAAGCTGATATTTTAGCTCAATAAGAGCCTGCAGGCAGATCAGTGGGAAGTGCATGGTGCTGTAAAGCTTCACATATCTACGTTTCCACCGACAAACAAAACAGAATCAATTCTGTGGAAATACATCTGGCAGTATTTAGTTGCACGGCGAGTGATCACGTTTTTTCACCTCAAGCTGTTTTGTGAAATTCAAGACCAATCACCAGGGTTTCAAATAAGTTTCCAAATGCTTCAAGAAATTCAAGACCAATCACCAGGGTCTCAAATGAGCTTTTTGACAAACCTGCCAGTGAATTGATCAACTTCACCGGACATGAATATTTCCTTCCTTCCAGGACAATGTATTATGTTTTATTTGTATATATAAAAACAGTCCCAATGGAATTACTTAGCTTGTGTATTTGTAACAAACAGTAAGGAGGGCAGTCTTTTCAGAAAACTGCAGCTGTCATGACATTAAGGTCGATTTTGTTCCACGCTTGTTTTGGTGGAGTAATTTTTCTGGAGGAACTTTTTACATTTCCAAATTTGGTATTCTTAACTTCTGAGTCAAAAATGAAAAGTAATATTTTATAAATTCAGCAAATCCAATTTTTGCCCACATTTGGTGCTTGATGGCTGTTAATTTCTGAGCTTGCTGATATATACACCTTTGCTGTCCAATACAAGCTCTATATCTCTGAGACTGTCTGTACTGTGTTAGCTGGCTGCTTGTGTTTGCTGGTGTTCCGGCGGTAATGGCTCAGCTTACTGTTATTGCTTGACAGGAATGTGCTGCTCTATCCACAAAATTCAATTAGGAAGCCGAAGCAATTCCCCAATCACTACATTCACCTTTTCACCCCCTTTTCTCTCTCTCTCTCTTTCTCTCTCTCTCTCTCATCAGATCCCATGTTTCTTGTTGTCTGTGTCTCTCTAACACACTCTCATTCCCTCAATAATTCTCACACGCTAATGCTGCAATACACTTCACTTCGCCTCCTGCTAAGGGCCCTCCCTTGTCAAATTAGCTACTTTTGTTTATGTGTCATTTCCCCTGCAAAGTCATTGGGTTCGGTTTCATTTGTGGCTTCAAGAATTGTTTTCTTAATGCCATTTAGGGCTGACAAACAAAATCATGCAAACTCAACCATTTTTTTAGAGAGAGAGAGAGAGAGAGAAGGAAAGTGAAGAAAGAGAGGGAGTAAAAGAAGCGATGCCTTCAGTCTTAATGTAACTTTCAATTTTAAGCTCTTTTTGAAAAAGTGCCACATACCCAACTTTCGGTTCTGCATCATTAAACCTCAGAACCAATTTACTGCTGAAAGAGCCTAATCACACTGATAGGCCTTTCACTGCTACATAAATCACATGTCAGGAGGTGCTTCTCGTTTCTCACTGCTCCTGTTTTCCTTTTCTCCTTTTGCTCAAACCCTCCCTCCCTCAATCCTCCCCATGTTTTTCCTTCTTTACACTGAAAAAATTGCTTCTTAATTTAAGTAATGTTTTAAAGGTAAGTGGTTACACAAAATGGGTTTATATATGTTAGACATCAGGGCCATAGCTAGGAATTTTGGGCCCCTTACGTTAATCTCAGTGATGGTGGTGACTGCAAAAAACACCATAATTTAGCACTAAACAGAAACTAAGCTAAGAAAACACTGTAAATGCAATTATAACCCCTGTTTTTTACCACAAACAAATGCATACATTACCCATAACACACTCCTTGTTTGGTCCCCTAAACCAATGCACAGAGGAAAAAAGTGACCTAATTTGAAATTTCTCACATTTATGAGTGGATGTAATGAGTTGACAACTTGTTTACAACACAGAAAATGTATAAGAAAACTGATTTCTGTTGTTTAGTTAAATGAAGAACAGTTAATAAATCAAACGTGCAAAGTCTGATGAAAGGGCCAGTGTTATTTGTTTTGAGTCTTGTTTTGTGTCTCTCTCTTCCACACCTCTGTTTTATCCACATGCTGTCTGGCTAATCTTCTTTATTCTCTTTCCAGCCGTCTTTAATCTTTGTAAGTGCTTCTCTCCTTTATCTCACATCTAGCTGTATTCTCTTATTATGAAGTTTTACCTCTAAACACTCAGAGTTGTTGCTTGTCACCAATACAACTTCATTGTGGCAAATATATTTTGTTTTATCTTCTGCAACACTCAAGAGGTTTGTTTTTTTTTAAACACAGGCAACAATGACAAGCTTCTGATCTACCTGTGACTGTGGCTAAATGAAACGGGCACAAAAAACTTTAAACCACATTTTATCCTGGAAAAATGCCTTATATTAATTCTTCCTGTCTGAGGATAAAAAGAGAGACGCTGCTTCACTTTAAATAGTCTTGAACTTTCTCAAGCTGTTTATTGCTTTACCCAGTTTTGTCTATAGTTTTTTAAACCTTAATTTTAGTTTCTTAAAATGAAAATCTATGATAAAACTACATAAACACAACAAACACAAAAAATAGATGTGTTTTATTAATAATAATACTAATTAAAGTCACCAGAGTTTGTAATTGACAAGTGCTTCAAGAACAGACAGCAAATGTGACATTTCTCTATCCAAATTCACCCCTTGTTTTAGTCGTCTGACTGAAATAAATCAGCTGTAAGCTATCATTTAAATTTGATTGACTGTTACCATCTATTGTTATGAAAGGAACAAAAAACAATTAAAGTTTCATAAAGAGATGTTCCCAATGGAACAACCAACATGTTATCAAAGAGAGCCAATCAACCTTTACCGTACATACACTGTACTGTAATGATGCATCCAGTAATAAATGAACACACTATATCAAACATTACAGCATCTTTTTGTAATGCTAAAGGCTATTGCACTCTTAAAAACATGGTACCATAGTCTAGTACAAGTAAATACATTTCAAATTCTTTATTAAATTATTAAAATGGGGTTTAGCAAGCAGTCATCTAAAACAATAACAATAAAAAATTAAAAGGTTTGTCATTTTAATTTTAGTACATTTAAACAATTCAAATAGGGAACAAAGTATCATAAATAAAAAACTTGTATAAATCATTTTTATTTTCTCAGTATTTAAACTCAGTTAAATATGGATGTTTGTTTCATTTAAAAAAAGCTTGTAATGTTTCCAATGCAATTTTCTCCTTGCTAACTGCTGTGCCTTTTCACCTCCCCTCACTTCACTCTCTCTCTTCCACGCACACAGTTTTATTCCCTCTTTAGAAATGAGGGGATATGCAGAGGTGAGGACATTAGGGAATAAGGGGAAGCAGGGGGTGCAAACAAGGTAGAGGGGAGGGGATAAAGATGGAGGAGAAAGCGGGACAAGCAAAAGAGTGAAGGAATAAAGGAGGGAGAGATAAATCACATTGTCACAGAGTTTCCTGCTGTCTGCAGATGACTGATTAAATCATTTTCAGAAACCACAGCATTGGGGCCCTCAGCACGATCACCAGCGTTCCCCTGCATTCACATTATCCTCTCCATAATTTACTGCTTATGTGTGTGCGCACCACTGCGCACTTTCCTCCCCATGCCAATTGATTGCTTCATCCCTTGTCAAGCTGAGAGAAATAAACGATTTTTCGGAAATCATATTTGCTCAGTTTACCTGGTCACTGATCAGCTTCTGTTTCACAGCAGAGATGGAGGCTGAAAGACGTCTGTCGCCAGTAATCTTGGAAGATCACCTAAACAAATTCCATATGCAAAGGTGAAGCTTTCAACAATTTTCGCCTTGGCATCATGCCCTATTTCCACTGGCCTGGTTTTAAACTAAAATGCTGATATAATTCAAATAGCACTAAAAGCACTTTCCTCAGCACCTTTCAGTGTAGCCATTGGTCATCTTCTGTGCTCCACTGGAGAGTGGACTTTTGATTCTGTGACCAGCAAAGCCATGCTTAAAACAGTACAGCATCTGCTGAATTCATCTTCACAAATAAATGAGACCTTCCCTGTGAGAGATAATGCTTTAAATACGTGCATAACTTGCATACTTGCATAATAATACATGGTGAATTTAGATTAACATTCTGTTTAAAACTAATATCATTTTCACTTTACTAATGATCTTATTTATAAGCTCATGATTATGAAAGGCTGCACCCAATGGATGATGAAAATGATATTCAGACAAAAATACATCCATACACTCATTTGTCAAACATTTGTATATGCTTTGCATCTTTGTGTTTACTGAAGTATTGCAGCATTACTGCAGCAATATGCTAGTCAAATCAAATTCTATTGGAATCAACCATAAGAAATGAAATTTATGTAGCATGTGGAGTTGCTGTCTATGTAAGCATTCCAGCTCGTTCACTTATGAGGTTCCATGGCTGTTAGTTTTGCTGCTTCAGATGGCAGCGAGGCAGCTTGCTAGATTTAGGAAAAAGAACTGTTGTTTCAAAAGAACAAAGAAATTGGCAATGTATCTGTCTACAATGTGTCCGTCATCTGTGAACAGAGCATTAACTCGGGCACACGCAGAGAGAGACACACCTTCTTTGATATTGCAGCTGCTGTGTGTGGCCTGATTGTCTGCCATTGGATACGCCATACACTGCTTTTCAATGCCAAACCTTTTCATCTCTTCTATTTTCTCATTCTCTAGCTATCTCTTTTATTCTCATCCATTTCTTCTTCTTCCTATTCAATAGACTCAAAGATATTATAATTTCACAGAGATTTTCCTGACCCTGGCAGCCTTTAGGGAGGAGAGAGCCAGTGTTTTCTGGCGGATATTAAATTCAGACGTGTGGAGATTCACAGGCTGTGAGTGGGGAAAAAACTCCCCACATATCATTAGCCCCTGCGGTCTGGATCCAAACACCGAGATCCAGTGAATCCATTAGCGCCTTACAGTTTTAGGCACGTAGAATCACCCCAGCTAACAATTTTTGGTTGTAAGAATGAAGTAACAAAAACATTCAAAAAGTAAAAAATTCTAGGAACGTTTAAAATGTCCAGTTTTTCTGATGACGTATTATCCTTATTGCTTGGTTATAAGATCGTTATTCATTACATTACATTACATTTCAAACATTAATTCCGTAACCTTCTTTCCACGTTCCACGAACTACTTAAGAATAACATTTTTTGTTACATGATATATAACACAAAAACAATTTGACTATCATTACTGCAAGAACACTTTTTGAACACTTTAAGAGTACTATGAGAGAATATCAGCCAACGTTTTGAGATTGTTCCCCGTTAGCTGGCACAGGATCAGGATTCTTCTCACAGACTATTATGGTGCAGGACAGTTCGGTCCACTTACACACAGAGCAGAGATTTTAAATTATGAGGTTTATTACATGCATTGCTGCTAATGTGTCATTTTGACATCATAATGGCTGCCAAGTATGACAATGCATGAGTCGCTATTACTTTTAATGCTCCTCGTTTTTTCCTCTGTTATAACCGTGGATTATTTGTGATGGGATGTTTGAATGTGTTTTTTTTTATTCTAACCTATTCAAGGAATAATCTCCCTGTCAGTCGTTTCTACGCACACTTGTGATATGGAAAATGGAAAATCACATCAGCTTTGCGCCCATACTTTTGAATCTAGGTTTCTTTTCTAGTAAATCCTCACCGTGTCCCCATCACATCTCACTCACTCAATGCACAATACATCATGGCAGACATCAGGATAAAACAGAAAACACAAATCTCGGTTTCCACCCCGCTACCTCAGTCTGAACGGCCTATTCAATACTGTTATTTATTGAGATCAATCAAGCTCATTTAAGCTTCACTCAGAGCCACAAAACTCATTTAACTTTCTTTTGGTGCCTGAATGTCAAAGTGAACAACAACCATGCCCGCCAACCCACTGCTCTGCTCATGGTTTAAAAGACTTACAAAAGCGTTTAAGGGATTAGAAATCCTGGCATACAGGCGCTGGTGACGCACCAAAACGGTGTTGCCAAGTCCAAGGTTTTGGACTACTTTTAAATAGTTGAGGCGAGGTTTTATTTCCGTGGGTTTGTATTTAACTTGACTGAAATGCTAGTATTGAATATTTTACTCGCGCCGGTCATATGGTCAAGAGTTATTTTTTTTACTGATTTTGGTCGGCTTTTGAGCTGCATTTGTTAAGCAGATCTGGCAACCCTGCATCAAACGTCCACATTCTTTGAAGACTATAAATATGATCATGTTAGTTTTTCAATGTTCTTTATGAAACTCCCTGATGGATGTGCATGGACAGATCCGTATTTGTTTTCAGATCCGTATTTGTTTTCAATTAATTTTATCTGTAATTTATGAGCTTGAAGAACCTTACATTTTAACATCTGCCATTGTTTATTATTCTAATCAAGTAATAGTTCAAGCTTGTTTCATTCATTTGATTTTTCTGTGCTGACTAGTAGGCAAACTTAACCAAAGCATGTCACTTTGGTAAAGTTTAAATAACCCCGCTCTGTTACTACACAGCTAGTAGTATTATTTCATTTGCTGATGCAATTTTCTCCTATTTAAATACTTTATCTCCCCTTTCTGTCCCTCACACACATATGGCCTTCTGCATGGATTCCAGATTGAGAAGATGTTGACAGCCTAAAGGATAGAACAGCACTTATTTTTTAATGACACACTCATAACCCTCTGTTATTTTGGACATGTAGACAGTTTTCAGGGTTTTTCTGAGCAATTTAGGCACATAACTGAGCACCTAGATAACATTATCATATTGATTGTATTGCAATGTATTTATCTATTCACATAGCACATCTTGACAATCTATATTTACAAACAATGCCAATGGCATAAAAGCCAAAAAGGTCAAATCAAAGCATCAGTACACAAAGGACTTAATATACTACCATTCTCTTCAATGTACAGTACTTTTTTTGTGATCATAATACTTCATCTATTGTGCCAGAGGTAACATCTCCCTTTGGCACTACAATTTCAAATGCAATCAGATACAGGGACAAAACTCAACATAACAAGATCTGCTGAACACTGCTGCACACAGGTGCATATAAGGATGACAAATACATCCTTGTTCTTGCCCTTCAGAGAGCCCGGAATGCACAATCCCCACACTAATTATTTGTCAAACTATATGATTGACAACTCTATTAGCTTGTTTCTGTATAGCCACAGAATGTATGTGGTTGTCTCACACAAATGAATGATCAGATTATAAATGCTTGTCACATATTTATACATGTCCCAAGCCTTAAGCTTTCTTTTTAAATATCTAAGGCACCACACAAAGTGGAAAAATGTTTACATTTACATTAAGGCATTCAGCAGACTATTTTATCCAAAGCGACTTGGTGAGGAAAACACAAGGCGACAGTGACACTACAGGTAGTTTTTGTGTTTGTAGTGTGTTTGGGATAAAGGTTCTGATAGATTTGTGGTGCATTCATTTTAATTGTTCAATTAAATAAGCTATAAATTACATATCATGTAACATTTTAATTTTCTATAGTATGTCCGTAGTACATTTATTATAGAGCCTTTGCCCATTTTTAGAGCAAGAGTCAGGCAGTTAGTGCAGAGAGCTACACAAACACCAGTTTAAACAGGGTTTTAATTAGCCCTCCTTTTATTCAACCCCTTAATTCCAAAAATAGTCCTTAAGGAATACGGTTAAATTGACTTTTAATGTGTGTGTTTAAAAGAGCAATACTAAGTAAATCTTTCATGAAAAGCGCTGCGGTGGTCTGGATGAGAATTAGGTATATAGATACTGAGTGAGCGTGATGCACAGCTGTGCGCCATTATGCTACAGCTTCAGTAACAGATTTATTACCCTATTTCATAGCAGACATTATAATCACATAATTATTAGTATTATTTAGAAGACTTTATAACTGCTGAATGCATCTGAGGAATATCATAATGGCAAAGTCTAAATCTGAAAGTTTTATTTGGCCTTGAGGACACAGAGGACATTGAAACCCATCAACCTATCAGCTTTCAAGATTTGTTTAGACCAATCAGTGTCCACACAGTTCAAACAAGGATAATAACAAAGCACATTAAAATTTAAAACTATAATTGAAAGAACACAGCACAGAATCTGACGTTTGACACTGCAATGAAACCTTGTAAGGTAGAGTCACACACGTACGTAAAAACAATAACATACTTGTGAATTAAAGGCTTTCCATTGTTCTCATCAGGTGAATTATTTTCAATAATTGCTTGTACAAGACTATTAAAGGTTACTGTAGTTTAATTTTGAAGTTACCCACAGACAATGACATGTTATCAAAACAAATTTCCTTTTGTTGTCTCTAATGCACTGCAACATCCAGCTTTTGGCCTCTTACATTTATAAAGCAAACTGCATTGGCTATATGAACAAAATGTCACCTAAAATGGGCATTTAAAGCTACAAATGTGTTTTAAAAAATAGAATGGTTTAACATTTTTTTACTATTGCGATATGATTGCATGAAGTAAACATTTTAAATTTAACCAGAATCACACTTTTGCCAGAAGTACCTACCCTTAGTGTCAGCCAGGCTGCCAAATAGAAGCCCACTAACCAAGTAGACAGTGACTCACCTACAGAGCCAACCCGCTCATATCCTTATTTTCTCAGCCATGCTGGTAGTAACAGATATTTACTGCAGGCAGATGAGTGACCATTAGTTTCATCGATTGGAGGTGGAGAGGAGAAACAGACGTGAGGATCAGATAATGAAGCCCTTTCATCCCTACACAGAAAATTTCTGTTTATGTAAGAAGAATAACAGTAAATTTATAGGCGCATTAAGGCACAAAGTAAACTCTAAGTCGTAAATCCTGCTAATTATTAACATTTCATCATGTTAATAATTAGGCAAAATAAAAAGAGCTTTTCACTCAGCCTTATTTATTAGGTATTGGATTTTAATTTTAAGAAAGATTTACAATCAGGATTATTTAATCCTTTCGGGAGCTGCCATGATTAGCTTGGTAATTAACTCTTTGATGCAGTTTTCGCCTTGAGATAGTGCTACTGCCTGCTAAAGCACTTTTTCAGTTTAGTTATCCTGTTGTTGTGATGACACACGCATCGTAATCCTTTAATCCTTAAAATATTTATTCTTCCCCCAGTTCTAATTAAACACTAATATTTGGATTAATTGGAGGTTGTCTGTGTCTCTGTGGAGATAAGGTGCTGTAGGGGATGGGCTAAATATGTGTGGTTGTATGTTCAAGCAGCTACAGACATGAATAAACTATAAACTGTGGCGCATTCGATGGCAACTTCATTCCTGAAAGAATCGGTCATTGTCCTGTAACACGCTCACAGTTATTGGTTGAATGGTAAATAACAGTTTATATAAGGAATACAGAGTTTACAGAATGTGATACTGAAGCCTCATTTTCATATTCTGTCATGGAGAGATACAGACATACAATTTCACGCTGTCGTGAAAAATGAGAAGGTGAGAGATGTTTATTGTATCTGTCAATTTCAACTTGCCATTGGATTCAGATTTCCGTCAAATATGCATTGCCTCAGAATAACCACCTAAAACCAATATGACACATTCTACATTCATAAGAAGAGCCGCTGTCACCGAGATATAACCTCTGTCATAACAGAATCTAACATTTACAGCAAAAACATGCTTCAGTGCATTATTCTCTGGGATACCGTGTCCAAACTGAACGGACCTCTTGTTTCTCTTGTTTCAGTTGCTGTAATATAAAAGCTATTATGTTCAAACAAAAAGTAAATACATAAAGTGGGAGTATTTTGTAGCCTGTATAGAGAGATAAAGAAGATTAAACTATTCCAAGACTGTAGAAGCTCTGAAATTCCAAACAATTTTCCAAAACAAATAGAAAAATTTGTTATTTGTCATTTGTTAACATGACCACAAACATGGGCACTATGTTTGAACCTGTCTATGATAGTGTATATTTTTATTGTGTTTTGACATATACGAAGAATTTGTTCCATCTTTTAGATGAAAAAGATGGCTTGTGATGGACAACTTGCTGGTAATAATTGGTTTCAAAACGGCACTGACTTTGAAATCATGAACCATGAAAGAGTCGGTGGGGGTATTTTTGTGGAGGTATATCTGTGACATCAGATCTCCTGCGCTCATCACCTGCTGGCTACTTAGAAGATCTTTCCTGTGGAGAGGAACAGAGGTGCAAATCCTTCTGTCAGAGTGGCGATGTTCGACTCACCAGAGTTAGCAGCAGCGCTTCATTTCAGAATGTACCACACCTCAATGTCTGGAAGCAGTTTCAATGAAGATTACTGGATGAATCCTTAGATGTGCTGCCTTCATTATATACAGTAGCTACATGAAATGAACTGAAAAACACAATTCTTGAATTATTGTTACCATTTTATTGCATGCAAATTAGTTATAAAAAAAAGTTTTGCCAAAAAGGTTTTTGAATACAAACAATGGTGTAATTTTCCCTTAGTTATTAGTTTTCAGTTTAGCTTCCTTTCTCATTTAGTCTTTTGCGCTTTGGAAAACTCAGTTATTTTAATACTAAATGTGCTTAATGCCAGCATCATATAACTAATGTTAAAATTCTCTCTCTGTTTCTTTCTATCTCTCAGACTCTCCCTCTCCTTCCTCCAGGTGCGTTCTGTTAAGAGCACAGAGGATTAGTGTTGTCTGTTAGAACAGCCTGACACTTGCTGAGAAATTTCCTGAATTTGTGTTGAGAATGTTTTATATGTTCAGCGCGCTGACTGGAGGATTACACAGACAGCGGTTTCAGCCAGGAGCCAGCGCATAGGTAAGCTATTCAAGAGCACTACTGCTCCGACAGTAAACATGTCATGAGAAAACAGGAAGGAATTATATTTTTAGGAACATGAATATTTTAGAAACAGTTTTAAAAGATGTAAAACAGAAGGTTTTGCCAAGCACTAGCTGTGCTTTAAATGTTGGCTAGTGTTTTAGTTTAAGTGTTTAGGGATATGATTCTTAAACCGTTCTCTGCAAAAGAAAACTATAAACTTTGTGAAATCCACCACATGGACCTAAAGTTACACTCTTAAAAATAAATGTTCTTTAAAGGTTTATCACAGCGATGCCATAGAAGAACAATGTTTGGTTCCCCAAAGAACCATTCAGTCAATGGTTCTTAAGGACTATTTCTTTCTTACCTTTTTCTAAAGAACCTTTTTTCCACTACAAGGACCTTTTGTGAAACAGAAAGGTTCTACAGATGTTTAAGGTTCTTTATGGAACCATACAGCTAAAAATGGTTCTTCTATGAAATTGTAAAGCACAATTTTTTTAAAAGTGTACTGCCACATATTTAGAGGCAGATTAACCCCTGCAAATGTAAATTAACCTACAGACAGGGAAATTAATCTATAGAAAATTAGAATTCCCTCAGGGTAGTGAAATGACCCATGAAGCAATTATTTTCCTTTCATGGCAAGGGCAAACTGTTCTGACCATTTAAAACTGTAGACCGTATTTGGAAACTGTGAAATGGTATATTACTCAATTCTCTACTTATTTCTCAGGAGTGATGGCTCTATTTTGAAGGGGCGTGTAAGGAACCAAGCCCTTTGCTTGGTTCCTTACACAACATTTTCCCCTAACCATCAGTCCAAGTTAATACAATTTCATACAAAAGGTATGAAAGTCATCTCTTGTTTTTAAAGAGAGGACAGGAGAACATTTTAAATATACTGTTGAAAAAAGACCTTAGTGACTGGACCACATTTTATTCTTATAACAAATAAATTACATTCAAATTTAAAATAAAGTCTCATTCTCACAATTTTTCCTCTTTCTCCAAAAATAATGTTGTTCTGAATATCTGCAAGTAATATATTGCACATGGGTCCACTGAGACTTAAGTAAGAAAATGATTTTCTATTAGACACTGGGTGTGGAACTTTATTTCTGGAAATGATTGCAGATTAGCTGGAATTTTTGGACTTAAAAATAACAGTTCTCACCTTTTGAAAGGGATTTTATCTGTTTTATGTGAGCTTTGCTATTTTTTATTGCTAGTTGCTATTTTATAATGTCAGGAAATTTGTGATTTTGAAATACACTGAAATGAATCTGTTCATAGTTAATAGCTATTACAGTATGACCCCTATTATAAAAAATATTTTATTAAACCATATACACTTGGAAAGATTAAAGAGATGAAAGAGTAAAGATAAAAAGACATCGATCAAAAGCGTTTGCTATGAAGTGTTACACTTTCCCAAATGAGAAATCTAACAGTTAAAATTTACAATAGAATTGGTAAGAGCTGAAAAGAGATGGGAAGGAATACAAACACACACACACATTTGTTGTCCTGAAATTGTACTATATCACATTGATTTCATGACCACTTAGTGCTGCTTTACATGATTATGGTATTAAACATGTCCTGCCTCCTCACGGCTGTCCGGTTTTAAACAAACCCTCCCTAATTCCATTCACTTGTAAAAGAAACCTCAATTAATTATACAGTCTTAGTTGGCTCGAGTAAAGTTGAGAACATGAAATATTCATGTGTAATTTCTTGTGTGTGTGATGAAGAGAGAAAGTGGGTAGTCTGAAGGGCCAGTTCTGTGTTGTGAGCCCAGCTCTGTCATCTGTCTACCCTTCATTCGGTCTCGTTCTATAACCTCACTTTGTTCCCTCTTCAGAGCCTCCATCGTTTCCATGACATTTCTCAGCTTTGCCCTTTTCATTTTCTTCAATTTCACACATCATTTTTGCTACCTTCTTTTCCTCTTGGTATGTCACTCTTTAAAATTGCATAACACCTGTAATGATGCATTTTTGTTTTACAAGGTTTTTATTCCTCTTGTTCTACAACATCAATTGACAACAATTTCCCTTATGTGTATTAAAATTGTAAGTTGCTACATAAGGAGTACAGCTACTCTGATGTGAGCTTATGTATAATTTGTGTTGTAAAACAAAATGGGAAAATCTCTACTGATAATGTTAACCACAGATCTTTAGTGGTTTTTAAAGGATTTTTTTAAGGAATGCTGAATTAGTTATCTAGGTTAGCCAACAAACTGACTTTATAAACAGTGCTATTTATCTTGTGATTAAGCGTTTTCGCACCAAAGCTTTTGATGTACACTCAGATTTATTTTACATCAGAGTTTGGTTCCTTCAGTTGGTGTGAACACTGTTTTCCGAGACCCTATTTAATACCAATTACAGGCCAACATTATACTTAATTTTTCTTTCATGGTTTAAACAGGCTTTGAATGTGTGACTACTGGAACTATATTAGAGTACCTGCAGCGATACTGTGGAGTTCATTTAGATGACAAGTATGACAACATCTCCCATTGACAGTATATCTTATGAATAAACAGAAGTGATGGGTGAACATTCTTCTAACAGGAAATGAGGAGGAGGAATGTTAATCTTTAGCCCTTTAGCTGTATGATGTGCTGTTTTCATAACTTTAACACCTACATCCAATCTTTATATCCTGGGCTGATACTGTCATCTAATGACATTCACTTCATCTACTGAAAA
The DNA here is from genome assembly GCA_036877525.1 of Chromobotia macracanthus. Taxonomy (NCBI): domain Eukaryota; kingdom Metazoa; phylum Chordata; class Actinopteri; order Cypriniformes; family Botiidae; genus Chromobotia; species Chromobotia macracanthus. The sequence continues at coordinate 7,012,862 of JAZGTH010000015.1, read as the reverse complement.
CAAACGCATTACTGTTAGCAACAATATCAGCTTGCACTACTGTTGGCTCCTTTTGCTTTGCTTCCCCTTGGTTGTTATTTATCATTTGTTTATTTGTTAATTTTTTTCCTAAAAAATGTGTTGTGGCATCTAATTTGCATGTTCCTCCAGTGTGTGCCCACAGCAGTGTGTTGTGCCAATGTATCAAATTTGAATATTCTTGATGCTGAGGGCTCCTTGTGTTATGAAAGTAAGAATACGGAAACAGCTTTCCAGATGAATACATTTCCACAGATATAAATAAATACAAAGCCTGGTGCCTTACAGATTTCACATATATTGTATGTTACAGGGATCTTCAACATTTGTCAGACAAAAGACACCTTGGTGGATAAAGCAGGGGCCCCACTTCTCATATCGCATGAAACTGAGTTGTATTGTAAGTCTGGCATATAACATTTTTACAGTACCATATTAATGTATTTAAATACATGTCATGGTGCTTACATTGCAAACCCTTTAAAATAATTTTTAATTGACATACGCAAACAAATACTGTACTCGTGTTTTAATTTTATTCATGTTTTAATCATAATGAAACAGCTTTGAAAAATGGTTAAAGCAAATATAATATTGTATTTCTGTTTAACATGCTTTCATTCTTTCACAAAAATTAGCCTGAGATCAAATAATAACAAGCAGACCCCCTGCAGTACTGTAGCGGACCCCCTGTTGAAGACCCCTGGCGTTTTGCATGCTTGAAAATATTCTTGCTAAATATGAATGTTACCCAAGAAACGTTTCATTAAAAATAAAGAATGGGCTCAAATTCACACCCACTACAGTGTTGCCATACCTTTACCCTGCTGAACTAGATGATGTCATCATCTTCCCCAGTATCAAATACATAATCTGATGCAACTTCTTCTGTCTGACTCTTTATCTTCAGTCTGGTGGTTGATCTCTCCTCCTCCATCTTCCTCTCTGTCACCTCCTGCAACACCTATATGTCCATGTCATCACACTCAGTCATACCTTCAATCATCTCATCCACTGTTTTCAGCAGCTCCATGACCTGGTGGCTCTCACGTTTAGCTTTATTATTAAACACATGGTACCTGTTACCACGTCTGTCAACATGCCACTGCAGGGCTTTTCCTTCCATTTCAATGTGCTGCTCAATCGGTCTGTTCCCAAGATGGTCCCCAAAGGTGAACAGAACTATACTGTGGAACCTAGATGGCTTCAGATGGTCTTCCACAGCATTCTGCTCTTGCTTCTGAAAGGAACAGTCTACACGAAGGACCATAATGAAAGCAACTGCTCCTGATGTGGATAGAGACAAACTTTGCACAAGTTCCTCTTTATGCGATTCAGGTGTGTCCTCTTTGGGCAGATGTTTCCACCAGCGAGAGGCGTCTATGATGTTGACCCACCACCTGACCATCTCGCCACGTTTTTGAACACACAGGGATGTTCTTCTTGACCCAAACACCTGTTTGCCAAGGGCAGTATTTCCCGCTGAACTTTTTCCAGCCTCTCCGTAACCAAGTAGCATGAGACAAGGTTGAAAAATGTTCTCCAATGCCTGGCAGGAGACATCATGAAATAGAATACTAATAAATGCCCCAACCTTTCAGAACAGCGTAGTATTTCGCTGTCATACACTCTGTATGTTGTTATGTATGAACAGATCTGACAGGCAATACTTCTGTCAAACACAACCATGAATGAGCTGATCAAAACAATATTCACTGTTGGAGATGTTGAGCTTTGGTGCTCATGTGGGGGATGCATGTTTGAGCTTAATACCATTGCTCCTCTCACCCTAATTACTTTCTTTTACTGCCCACTTATGTCTCTCAAGTAAAATAAAAAGAGCATAACTTTTCAGTTGTCACATTTTAAAAACAAATGTTGACTGAAATGTGTTCATATATACAATGAAATTTTAATGTAAACAAAACTATACACTGAAATAAAGCTTAAGATTAATTTTGCATCACCAAATCCTTAAACACACTTCAGCACTCATCATTAAATTAAAAAACTACAACCTCAACAACAAATAATGCAGCTTGCATTTCACAGCAGCATGATAGTGTTGCCAAAACAGACATCAGAATGAAACTAATGCAGACACTCCATTTACATTCTAAACCCTGTAACCACTCAACTCCCATACGCTCTCCAAAATAATATATGTACAGTACCTATTGTAACAATTTCAGCTAGTATAGTTATTGTGTTCTCTTCTGTTTTTTCTTTCCTTTGTCTCTTCTCGTTGTGTTGTCTCTTAAATTTTCCTTTGTATTATGCTGTCTTTGAACTAGCAGTAATGATACCATGTGATACAATGGGAAATGTGTTAGATCCACCAAAAGGCGTGTGAAGAGTGCATACATAAACTTCCAAATTGTTGATGCAATAAAAATGTGTTTATAGTCATGAGGAAACAGCACTCAGTGGCTCTAAAATGTTATGGGACACTTAAGGTAATTTTAGCGCATGTTAACAGTCAGGTACCCTCAAGTTGTGATAAGTATACAGGTGTTCTCACAGTAAACAGTAAACTTTACATATAAACATGTTTCATAAAGTCTGACAACCAGACAGTCTCCAAATACACTCTTAATTTAAAAAAATGTTTTTTATACATTGTTGGAGGTTTTAGGATTTTATGATGACCTTATTTCTGTCAATTTGCTTAATGTTGTTGTTTTTATTTTGCCTAAAAATAAGCCTTGTTTAAATTGTTTGGCCTACTTTTGTTATATAAAATTCACATTGTGGGTGTGAATTACTGAAATTACCTTTAATTGCACTCATCTTTCTCATGTCTTTGCTCTCTTGTCTGTTCCTTTCCGTTTCTGCCTTTCTGTTGGTTGTGACCTGGTAAGGAAAATAGCTTATCACTTAATGACTTTTTCTGTAGCTTATTTGGTAGGGCATTGCATTAGCAGCACAAAGGTTGTGGGTTTGATTCCAAGGAAATACGCATACTGATCAAATGTATACCTTGAATGCACTGTAAGGCACTTTGGATTGCCAAATGGGTAAACGTAATGGCTGCTTTTCAAGAGTTTGTTCATGTTGCTGGTTCTATACGTGAACACCACTACAGTGTGATTCCTGACACTTTGGTTTGTGTATGAAGTGTATGAAGTGTCCACACGTATGACCAGCAGAACAGCATGAGGCCCAGACGGACAATAAACCAGACTAAGCACAATCTCCTGCTTTTGAAATTCCGCTGTTTCTTTTACAAGGTAGTTTTCCCACCAACCATCAACTACAGTGACTTGCCTTCCGGCAATCTCTTCCTGCATCTTCACACACTGGGCTCTTCTCCTCAGAAGAGGCTCTGCATGACCTATTATAAGGTTTGCTAAAGAGATTTTTCCTGCTGTTCTGTTCTCCAATAACACAATCCTCAAATCAGAGTGAGACTGGATTCCTGCCTATGAGAGAGGATGTCTACTTAAATATTAAAAACAACAAGATTTCTTGCCTTCTGCTGCTGTCTTTAGGTCTAGTGATGGTACTTAAATCTAAACCTTTCCTAACCCTCATATCCAGCTTGAAGCCTGAGAGAGGGCAATTTTAACAGATCAAAGTATATTTACTATTACACTATTAGGTATATAATTTCAGACTGATACATTATGACTTCTTAAACTTATGAGAACTAATTATAGACAAGCTTTCATCTCAACATTTCCATTCAAAATGTTACAATACTGTATGTTTGAGGTCTCCAGACAGAAAAACCATGAAAAAATTCCATAAACTTTCACGTTCATTAACATTCACATTCTCTGATTGGTGTACACCACAGGTATCTAATCCTGCTTCTGGAGGGTGACCATCCAGCAGAGTTTAGTTGGAACCCTCATCAAACACAACTGAACAACCTAATCAAGGTCTTCAGAATGACCTGAAAATGACAGGCAGGTGTGTTGAAGCTGGATTCAGAGAAATAAACACTGTAGGGTGGTGGGCCTCCATGAGCAGGGTTTGACACCCCTGCTGTACACATTGTAGGAATACTGTTTATTAAAATGATATTATTGCATGTATTTATATTATTTGTAATGTGTGTTTTTGCATGGCACTACTAGAATGCATACCAGTTTCTGAAAAGTGCTCGTTTGTAAATGTAGTAAAACCAATGGTTAAAACTTTAATAATTACATACTGTTTTTCATTATGTTAGATGAATTATTAGGATAATTTAAAAAATTTAAAAACAAAATAAAAATGTTAATGTTAAAATTACTGTTGCTACTTATTTTCCATGTAAATTCATTTTAGTTTTTTGGAACCCCCCCCCAAAAAAAGAAAAAAAAAAGCAAGTATTCACTCCTATAATACTAAAATAAGTACTTTGAGAACTTACTAAATTCGCAACTTGTAGCCACTGCTGTACTCTTCTATTTAAAACCTTCCCTGAAATATTTTGAAATAATGTCACATTTGGTTTGCATTAGTTTCAGCACTGTTTAAAAGATACAGAAGGGTTAAAAATGAATGCTGTCTTCAACTTTTGTATTAATGTGTTTTTGAGGCACCAAAAGCAAGCTAATGGATGATGCTTTTAAAATGACAAGATTACCACCCATACATTTATGCCTCTTTTCAACAAGCTTTTAGAAGCCATTATCTGTAAAGAATGAATAAGTGAGGTGAAAAAGGTTTTACTCTTGTTCTCATTGCAGCAGAAGACCTGACAGTGAAATGAAGGATATTATACTTGTGTGCATAACAAAACTGGTTACACTGGCTGAACAATTGACTCGAAGCTTTATAGACTCATATCAGAAGGGGCTCTGTTCCCATTTCACTGACCAATTTAGATGGGGCCCATCAATTTAAAAGAACCAGGGTGAGTATAATGTTGCCTACTGAGTTTGTGAACATTATGGACATAATAACTACATATGTATATTTATTATGTGTTCATTAACTATTGCTCTGTATTTTATTCTGATTGGTCAATTGTACCATTTTGGGGTCAAATATTTCATGTTTATGTATTTATTACACAACAATATAATAAATGGGATATCCTACAGCAAAATAACCCTCTTCTGACCGCTATGGGACTACAATCATGTCAGATTTTATTTTGTGATAATAACTGTCTTACTGTACATTATTTGTATAATTCTTTTTTTCAAAACTAAACGCTTTGTTACAGCACAAAATACCTTGAAAACATATGCAAGGCTCACATGGCAGTGAACATGTGAACATCTTCGCAAATGCTAAACGTGTCTTAATAAAAGGGGTTTTACCCTCTCCCCTGACGTAGATCACAAAAGATGAATAGATATGTTAGACAGGAAAGAGAATAGATAAATGGGCAGAGAGGTTCAGCGAGAGATGACTCATGGACAGTGTCAGAAAGAGCTTGTCTTGTTTTGATGTACAGCACCGAGATCATTCAGGGACAGATATGGCGGTATCTGATTTCAGAGAATTAGAGAGAAATTTCTTATAACCTTGAAAAGACAGACCTTGAGAGTGACAACAGATAAAAATATAGTGGAAAGCAACCATACAGTAAATCTTTTGATTAGCACTGCATGCAGGTTATTTGTCAGATGTGAGATTTTGCTACACTGCCCCAAAATGTAGTTAATAAAAAATAAATAAATACTCAACTACAACTTTTGTGCTAATAATTAAACAGCAGAAAAAAAAAATCTATATTTTGCCCCAAGTTTCTGTTTTGACCATCCTTTTGGAATATTATTTTCACGCGGGCTTTATCGCATTTTCTATCAAACCAAATTACAAATGATTTATATGGTCTGAGAGGTCCACTTCAGTATGTAAATTTAATTAGCGCTGCTTCCCTTTAGCCACACAGCACCGACGTTTAGACTGAAACAGAGGATCTGAGCATTTGCTTTTCTATCTGTACAGAGCATTAAAATTGCGTTTAGCTCATACATCATCACCGTTATCTGTGTCTCTCAGTGGAGGATTACAGCTTGTAAAACATGAAAAGTGAAGGTTAAGAACACAATACCAGAGATTACAATCAGTTCTTATCTCCAAAGAACTTGCCGTCTTAAACAGAGCTAACTCGTTGTTTACATGCCCGTGTATCAGGTAATTGGAAAGTTCTGCTCGGCTGGAACCTGCGCCGCCTCCAGTGATATTGGTCACAGTTATTTCTCTCTCGTTCTGTATGGAAATAAAGCTGCTGGTAGGTTGCGATAAACAGAACGTTTTTATCGTTCTAGAGAGATTGTGATGGTACTGGATTATACTTTCACAATCCTTCTATCTGTACTAAAAAACAATCTGTCTAGAACCTTTCCAAAGTCTTGATTTTTTTTTTATTGAACTCTTAAATTTGCAACATGGCAGAGGCTAATCTGTGAGAAGATCTCTCTGTCCCGAGATTATTTTCCCACACAGCCGAATGTAAATTATTCAAAGACATGCATGGATGCAAATATATGGTATTGTCAGATATGGTAACCCATACACAAACTGTGACCTCTGCATTTAACCCATCACTGGTGAGGAGTGAAAACACACTGCAAGTCATGAATACACACACACCCGGAGCAGTGGAGGTTTTTTTTATTTAAAGAAATTGCGCACTCAGAAATAAAGAAAAATGTCATTACTAATTCTCATGTCTTTCCATGGCCGTATTTCCTAATGTTTTAAAGAATATCCTTGCCACTCTTACATATAATTTAATGAGGTCTCTAACTTTATTATTACAAAACAGAACCATAAAAAGGAATTAAACCTATTTAAATTTAGGTCTGCTCTTCACATAAAGCTATTTCATGAATTTAGAAGGTATGGAACATAGTGCACAATTAAAGGGCAGCGTTTTGTCACCTTGTGTTGCACAGTAATAGATAGTGTGGGTTTTTTAATGACATAAGATTGAGTAAATCCCCTCTCCTTTTTAGGTGTTGTTTTAACATTAGGGCCTCAGTGAGCCCCAAAATGACTCATTTACCATCAGGTGTAGCAACAGAGAGATCCAAACATTACCAGATCATGATCTGTTAACTATCTCTGTAGTAACTCTTAATTACATTGGATGGGCTAGAAACTAAAGCCTATTCATGAATACTAAAGAGTAATTATCTCTTGCTTATAACATTAAAGAGTCTCTTTAAAAAGTTTAGGCTTAACAAGAGAATGTGATTCTCATTTAACCGAATAATTAGTTTCGAGCAGTCAAAAACTTCCTCTTGCTTTCTACAGCTCTTATTTTCATGCCTTCCAGGAGCAAAGATGAAGCTACTGTTATTCTTGATAGAGTGCTTCTGTAATTAAAACTAATGCCATCCTCCACCGGTTTAACTAAAAAAATGCATAAGAACAAGAACAAAATATTTAGGGATCATAGAGTGCCATATCTACACAGACTTCCTTTCCCTTAGCAAAAACATTAATTACCAATAAATAATTAAATGAGTTTTAAAGAGAAATTGGAGCCCTTTTGTACTTTAATGCAGTTCTGCTTTTAACAAATGAACTACATGTTCATAGTTCCAAAAAAAATTATAATTAGCGCTTCACACCGTTTAGTCGCAAACTCTTCACTCCATAGTGGTAACTAAAATATCTTTAATTCCAGCTGAAGCCCCATCAGTCACTTGATTTGTTATTAATGTGCTTCAGCCGTCCACTCAATCTTCCTGTTAAACTGACGCTGTACACTGATGCTGAAACACTGCCGTACACAGAAAACAGGCAAATAATCTTGCAGTAAACGGTCTGGTTCTTTATGTATCTTAAATTGGCCAAAACATGCCCACAAAGTGTCTGATTGACATGCAAGTTATTTTACCCTATGTGCCATTTTTGGATGGGGTTATCACTGGCAAGTTATACCACATTGTAAGGTACATGGAAAGAAAAAAACTGTGCATCTTCACTTAAAGTCAGCCAATCAGAGTAGTGCTAACTAAATCGAGAGTTCTTTCCAGTTTTGTGTGCCATCTGCATCAGACAGACAGACTGCGGGTGTGGGGTCTGAGGTTGAAACTACAGGGCAAACCACACATTACAGTATATGTCAGTGCAAATAAGTAAAAACCCCTTGGACTGGTCTCCCAACAGAGATTAAACCTAAAATTAGACTAAGGCTTTTAAAAGTAGTCTGCCCTTTGACTCTTTACTCAAGAGCTTTATTTCAAAACACATTTTAACATGTCTATGTTCTCTGTTCTTCTCTCCCTGGTGGAGTCCGTGTTGTCATCTTAAGTGCTTTTCCATTATTCTAAAAGGCCGAAAATTAACTCTTTGATGACTGAGAGTCAATGAAACAAAAATAATAAAAGAAATCTGACAGGAAAGCTGCTTGCAAGTGAAAATGAAACAATTTGTTCAGTGATGACAGCTACAGTATTGTAACACAGTAACACAGTATTGTTTGGTTCAAGAACGCTCCATTTTCAATTACTTTACACAGATTCTCATGATCAAAAAATGAAGCTGTGTGACATTTATGCTGCATATTGTCAAATCCCACGAGTACATGGATGACTGACCTTTATAACTGAAATGACAATACTTAATCTTCGTATAGGACATCAGCCCCAGGAGGACTTTTTTCTCCACTATATAGCTGACCTGATATACAGTATGAAGCATCCTTGTTTTGCTATTTGTTTCTTGATAATCTATAATACAGCCTTTGCTGTGTGAGAACATAAAACTTTCATTCTGCAGTCAGCACAAGACAATCTCATTTGTCTTTAAGGGAATTATTAAATACATCACTGAATTATTAGTATATGACACGCATTGTAGCCCAATCCTGACATCCATCAGCATAAATGTTTCTCATTAATACAGCCATGATCTGCATTAAGTCTTTTCTTTCCAGAAGTTTCACTAAATTAATAATTCACATGAAAATGTCTTCCAAAGCCCGTGTGTTTAAAACTTATTGTAGTGTTTACAATGCCAATGAGATTTCAAGATTTTAAAGCTTGTACAAAGAAACTTTATTTTTACAGACTTTAGATATATAACATATACTGTAGTTTGAACACTGCACCACATTATTCACTCACTCACATTAATCTGTAAAACTTTTGAAATGGTTTAGAGAAAACAAATAAGCAGATAAAAGAATGTGGTCTTTGAGAAATAACCTTAAGAGGAAAATCTCTGCTTCTACACTCACATTTTTGGCACATTTCAGAGATACATGCCACTTTGCTATGAAAAAGATGTCAAAATATGACTAAATTTCATCCAAGCTCTAAATCTGTAAGAAGCTAAATGTCCATAAGCTTAATTAAAACCTGAAAATCTTCATTAGCGCTGGAAATTGGCATGCCCTGTGATGGGATTATATTGGGATTTGCTTAGTAATTCCCAAAATAAAATCAAATATCTTTTTGGAAATCATGAAGCTTGATGTAGCAGCTCTGAAATACTTGGAATAAAATGGAGCATTACAATAATGGCTCTCTATGATGAATTCAGCTCAGATATAGAGATTAATAACAAACAAAAACAAAAAGTGATATTAATTTTGAGAATTTGAGAAGTTATTTTCAAGATACTTCAATCCCTCAAGGCATTTTTCATAGAATATCCGCCTCTCTCTCCCTCGCTCTCTCTTGCGCACACACACACTCACATACTGTATATATCTCAGAGAGAGATAGAGAGAGCGGGACAGAGAGAGAGAAAAGAGTTTAATTTTGCATTGCTAACCTTAAAAATAAATGAGCCGAGTAGCATCTTGATCAGTGTTCATGAGCATTGTGACAGATGTCCTGTGAAACTGCAGTCTCATGCCAACAACAGGGCAACTGGAGAATACATTCCAGTTTCTGTCAGACACAGAAACCAACCAAGTAAAGACGGGAGGAGTAGAGTGATTGGGAAAGAGAGAGGACGGATAAGATTTAGATATGGTTTCAACTGGATACATTTCAGTTCTAGTGACTTTTAAATGGGCGATTTTTAGAGAAGATGAAGAAAAGTTGAACATATTTGTCAGTGATCCATGGCATCGTCTTCCTCATCACTGCTTTGAATGAAATCATCTTCAATGTCTTCTAGAGAAGGCCCAGCTTCATCATCATCATCCTCAGCTGCATCTGCCTCTCCACCAAGCTCTGCTAACAGTTGTTCCGTGTGCTCCAGCATGGGTGCATCCTCACAGCGTAGCTTCACATATAGCTGCAGATCAGAGACCAAAAAGTGAGAACAAAATAACAAATATGATTTATTATCAGAGGAATTGAAGCAGTGTTTGTTTGAAGTAACAGAGAAATCGTATAGAGAAATCTTTGCAAGCCTGGCATGTTTTGCAGTGTGAGCATGTTGCTATCAAAAGTCTCCAGCGCCAGCTAAGCAAGTCAGCCGGCAAATTCCACAAATTAGTGACTCCAGCGCAAAAGAACTGGGTTCTGGATCAGTGGGAAATAGTTCGGAAAGTGACTGAATGCTTGCCAAGAGAGGCAGAGAATTCAATCCTCCTCTGTCTTAACTCTTAGCACTGTAAAATATATCCTGAAAGAACATGATAAAAAAGGAATTTTTAGAGTCACTGTGGTACGACACATCTCCTTACAATTCCTCCCTTTGGTTTATATATAAAAAAGCTGTCTGTGACTTCTTCCGTTTGATCAGGGAAATTAAATATTGTTAATCATGCGACAGAACATTTTCCAGTGCAAGGAATCAAAGATCGGCAGATGTAAATGATAGTGTGGATGTGAATGAAAAACAGACATGATGTGATATGAATGTGGCTGATGATGGCAAAGCTACAAGATCATCATCATCATTTCCAGTCTTGTCAGGACTTATTTACACAGTACACTGAAATAAACCACTGAATCAGCTGTGCCAATATATGTAAGCATTAGTCATGTTCACTTAAAAAAGTGAAAGTCAGATAGGATTTGTCAGATAGGGTAACCCATACCAGAAATGTGACCTCTGCATTTAACCCATCACTGGTGAGGAGTGAACACACACTGCAAGTTTGGCAGTGGGCAGCACTGCTGCACCCAGGGAGCAATCAGGGGGTGGGTGCCTTGCTCAAGGGCACTTCAGATGCTACCTGCAACCAGCAACCTTCTGATTACAAGCCCGACTCACTAACCAGTAGGCCACAACTGCCCCCCACTTGACGCTTTACAAAACGCGACACAAATTTGTAAGCATGGACATCTGAACATTGTGCTCCAAATTACCAAATCTACAGTGTATCAAATACAGGCTATATATACCTACCTATGATTTACACGCAAATAGGTATTTAGTAAGTTGCAAATGGCTATTTATTTAATTACTATTTGTCATATGCACTGTCTACACTGCTCACACATGATTGTTTTGTCACGTCACACTGTTCATTTGCAGTGGCGTTACAGTATTATGAAGCAAATCGGCCAGACAGCTCACAGACTTGTGTAAACTTTTGTAAAGCACCAAGTGAAAATGACTAATGCATACTATTTTTTTAAAGGTCACTCCTTGAGGTATTAGAAGTGGTTTTAGGGGAGAAAACTCACTTCAGTGAACTGTAATCATGCACACACAGAGGTTCTGTCTACTCTAACATCCACACTTTAATTAAAAGAGCACATTTCTTATTAATACATGAAAGAGCAGTCATTTAAAGAGCTGAAGAAATTGACCCTACAACTTATCAACCTCTCCCCTGTCTTTCTTTTCTCTCCTTCCTTTTTTAATTTAATGAGTTTTAGCACTGCAGAACCTTATTTAACTCCCTCAGGAACAAAAACTACAAAGTCCTTCACACTCGCAGACTAACCAGGTCATCTCACACATGCAAACTGTCAGTGGGCAGCCGGCTGCTCCCTTATATCACCCTCAGAGCTGTGGGAACGGTCGCTAAGCAACAGTAAGCGGCGACGGGGCTCTATGGGCCTCGTGGGATCTCATTTACTGACTGATCATAAGACCTCAGGAGAGTCTGAAACTCCTACCTGCTCTTCAGACCTGACCTTCACACACACACACACATACACGTTATAACCACTGACCATACAGGTTTAGTTAGACCCATGAGGACAGTTTAAAACAATGTTGATGTGTGCTCGCGTTCTGCATGGCCTCTTTGCTTGCCGGATATCAAGGTTAATCGTGATGATAAAGTGATGCTTAGACATTAAACTCGCACTGGCCCACAGGCACTGGACTGAAACATTGAAATGCGTTTTAAATTATCTTATTTGATCTTCAATGCATAACTGAAGTCGATTGCTACCTCGAAAGCGCATCACAAACCATTATATAAAACTTTTAGTTGTGCTTTCAAATTAATAGACCAATCCATATCACAGGAAAAACATTTCTAGGTAATGTGGCACGGTTCATTCAGAGAATACAAAAACACACAGACACATTTGTGTTTATTAATCAACGAAAAACGCCTTTTATTTTAAGCACTCATCAAAGTACTAAGTACATGTTAAATGTTATTTTGGTAGATTTATTCATTAGCTCTCTAAGGTCCTCATTAGCTGCTACTTAGTCGCCTAAGAAGTGAGTAAAAGTGTGAGATTGCTTGAGTGGTTTGGTGATTGAGAGAGAGACAGAGAGAGAAAGAAACAAAGCAATGTTATTAAAAAATACATATTTAAAAGAAAGTGCATTTTAATAGTCTATTACTCTAAACTTTCATTTAATATATTCCACTCTGTTGTCTAACAGAATGGACAGGTTGCCAACTGAAAAAGCTGTAAATTTAACAAGTTGCAAATCTAAACGTTGTGACACTGTGCTGGGCTCAATGGCTAATTCTGAGGTTTTTATTTAAATATCATTTAAAACACGTGTTCATTGTTTTGCACTATTTAGCCATTTAGAAATCACTTACTACACTATTAAGTTAATGTTAAGAGATGACTTTCCTCAATAATGACCCTGTATCACTCCACCCACCATTTTAATAACTTTAATTAAATCAACAAACTGACAAATGCCTGTGCCACAACTCCAGGATTGGATTCTGTTATTTAGATTCTCAAATCTTAGTTTTATTTAATTAACCCTGAGGAGGATGGCACTTCATCAGATGTGGTACCTCCGCAACAGACACCATCTGGAGTTCCACCCTGTAATTACTGAGATCTGATCTCCAGGCCTGATAAGAACTTACACTCCAATAGCCGCTGATACACACACAAACATGGTATCAAAAACATCTTTCATAAACACACAGCCAAATCCCTGCAAACCATTATCTTCTCAATGCTCTCATCTGTATGTCTTCTAATGAGCTTTCAAAAATCTTCACAGCAGTGTATTTTTCACCTCAGATGTTTTGTCGAGGGGAACCAGCTGCTGAAAAGATGTCTTTTCTTTCTGCAAGCAGATCCCTCTATTATCCGGGTTTTCCACCTTGTCCTCACTGGTGGATTTGTACGTTCTGAAATGGCAGCTTTGCTGAGAATCTCTGTTTTGTGGGTTGTCTGTGTTGAGGAAAATTGGTTGGAGGTGGGGATGGTGTGTGTGTGTGTGTGAATGAGCAGAAAAGAGTCTGAGAACTCCTGCTATGGCCATCTAACTCACTTGGGATTGGGTACAAAAATGAATTTCACACACGACTGTGCAAACCACACACACACACAGGCACGTACGCACACAAACACACAAATACACACACGCTGACTTTCCATTGACTTCTATTGTTTTATACTGAGCTAATTATATTTTCTATCCCCTTAAATCTAATCCTCAAACACTTTTGACAGTTTTTGACTGTCATTAAAATTGTCATTATTCTGTACTGTATATTTATAGTTCTGTTAATCTCATGGGGACCGGTGACACAATATAGGCAAATGTAGGCAAAATCTGTACTACACACATACTGTACATGCATGTTTACCTCAGTCTAAATGAAGACATATCATAGACTTTCACAGTTTTTAAATAAAGCTTGTTATAAAGCTTTATTTACAAATCCTAAAATAAAAATACAGTGTGTTTATTAAAAAGTATTTGTTTCATTTTTGAAGAATTTTCCAATTGAGCATGTCCCTGGATGAAGTTGTCTGATCAAGGAAGAACTTTGTTCCAAAAGTAAAGCAAGTAAACAGACTGAGTGTTTTGATAGTCTGTGTCTGTCCTTCCTTGGTTCTCTGCCTGCTTTTATCATTCAGATTACCATCAAGGACTCCTCCCACTGTTCCTAAATCACCCTCTTCTGGCCCATATCGCTCACTCTCAGTCTGCTCCTCTCTCTCTGATGAACTGCTGGGCTGGACCAGTGTCTGATCCACAGCTGACCTTACTGTCCAGTTGACAGATAGTCATTTATATCAGAACAGCACGCACGCGCACACACACACACACACACACACACACACACACACACACACACACACACACACACACACACACACACACACACACACACGGTACATACCAGTGTTTCTTGAACTTCTGATCTACAGCCTCACAAAAGAAATAGTTGTGTATTTAGTCTGAATTTAAAGTGATGATATAAAAAATGAGAAATAATAAATGGTTCTTCTATGGCATCACCTTTTAAGAATGTAACATGGTTTTGTGGACTATGTACCATGGTAGTACTTTATTAAGAACCTTAAATTACCAAATGAATACCACAATAAAATAACTGCAGTACCCTGGTATATATCAAGATACCATGGCATTACCGGTGAGTTCCAGTTGTTGTCAGAGTTTAAGGTGGGTTGAACACACACCATTCCTTTAAATTACTCAAGGTCCCAATGGCAGTGGCTCACAGGGACTTAACCAGCAACCTGATTATTAGCCTTCAACGCTTGCCCACTATACCAAACAAGCCCAGCGGCTATCAAAATTATAGAGAGAGCAATAACTGTGTGCCATTTAATAATACATTTTTAGTACTGATATTTGACCCCCGCGGTGTTAAACGTGTAAACAATGTGAGAGCACTTAATAGCTGGCTTTAAAGACAGCATATACAAACAAAGACACATTATTATTCACATTGCCTAATCTCTGTATTTCTCTACATCACTCTACTGTGTGTGTGTGTGTGTGTGTGTGTGTACGGGTCAGCTATATTTCTGAGGGCTATTGACTGGTCCTCACTAGATGAAACGGCAGATAAATTGGACAAATCAACATTTTCTTTCAATCTAGTACCATGCTTGTGTTTTTGTGAAGGTTATGTTTAGGGGACATGACCTCACTAATATAGTAAAACAAGCATATGTATGTGTGTGAGCGTGCATGTGTCTGTTTGAGAAAGACAGCACTCTTCATATCTAGCACACAAAATGTAAAGAGAACTAAATCAAAACAAATCTATCAACATAACTGCCATAGATATAAACATAGGGGAGGGAAAAAATACACAAATACATACAAACAAACAAATCTCTTAATATCAAATTTACAAACAGATGCAAAGCATTCATACATGCATGTTTGAAAACACAGACATACACCTTTCTTCCAAGAAATACAATATCTAGTAGATATATTGGAAGAAAATAGCAGACCAGTTATTTGTTGAATTGGATTTGTGAGGAAAGGGTACAACTCAATTTCTCGCTCACACACACTCACGCACGCAGAAACTCTTGAACTGTGTGTATTAGTTTCTTAAGGTCACATACATGGTTTGTTTAAGCCAATGTTTGATTTTTAAGAGCTGTCATGTAAGACTGAACAATGAAACACTGGTATTTGGAAGCTGGTAATGTTGCATAGATGAACATGAATATATACATGAACATGAGAAATAAAGAGAGAAAGAAAGACCTGATGAATGGAGAAAGAAGCAGTGAGCTACAGAGGCATGAAAGAGAAGCAACTTGTGAATAGAGACAGAAATGTGTGTAACTTATGAATGGAGACTGAGTTAACTGAGAAACAGAGGCGGCTAAGAAACAGAGGCAGAAAACTGAAGAACAGATGCAGAAAACAGAGGTGACTGAGAAACAGAGGCTGAAAACAGAGGTGACTGAGAAACAGAGGCTGAAAACAAGGGTGACTGTGAAACAGAAGCAGACAAAAAAACGGGACTGAAACAGAAGCAGAAAACAGAAGTGACAGAGGTGAAACAATGGCAGAAAGGTGACTGACAAACAGAGACAGAAATCAAGAGATACTAGAGAAATAACTGAGAAATAGTGTCAGAAAATAGCAATACTGTGGAGTGGAGATAGAAAAGGGAGGGACCAGGGAGGTAACAGAAACAGAGGCAAAATAAGTGGAAGAGAGGCAGTGAGGTATGGCAGGGGAGGGGATGTGGGCACTGAGGGCTGGACGTGTAAAAAGCTGGACATTGAGCAGAAGGCAGAAAATCAATGATGAATAGTGGCTAAAGTGGAATGTGAACTCTGCCTGAAGTCACAGAGTGTGACGGAGAAACAAGCAGAGAGTAAAAAACGAGACGTATTGAATGAAGGCAGAAAATAGCAATATGAGTGCAGACACATAGAAAACAAATCCACAGCCAGGAGAGTAGCCACAAGCTAATCAAAACCAGAGTGCAACCGTGGAGAAGCAGAGGAAATCAATCGATTTAGGAAAATAAAATCACGGTAATAAAGAAATTAGCCATCAATTACAACTTGCTAATAACCACTAAAGCAACTGCATGAAACTGAAGGGGTTTAAAAATGTATGGAAATACTATATGGTATTAAGTTAAATCCACAGCCCTCAGGCAATAGCTAACAAGGTAATATCTTTTCAAATATGTCCACAGCTTAGAATTTTGAACTTAGAACAGGCCCTATGAGAAGTGTAGTGCATAGAAAAAAAATCATATTCCTCTATGGCTCCCACTAGTGGAAGGGGCTAAACTTTGCAGTCTTAAGAGACAACGTTTTAATTTATCCTGATGATATCCCAAAGGCCAGGAAATTTACAAGATCACCAAATCTAATCAATAGTTTAAGCGACCTCATTATTGAAAGATGAAAGGTTAACATCTTTATTACTGAACTGTATACTAGAAACATCAGTCTAACTCAATTATAACTGGCTGTATATTTAATAGCACAGAGATATGACCTTCTAAAAGGCTAATTAATAAATAATTACTGTTTGCTTTATTACAGCCGTATTAATGACACGGCTAACAAAAGCTCAGGCAATATCTTGCTGATTAAAGATCCGATGAATAATTACGATGTTGGTGGAAGTAATTTAATATTCATGAGTCTGATCCAAAGCCAAGTGCTTGACTTTTCAGGTCTTATTTGCATATTTAGAGCTCCTGTCCAAATTTAGTTTTTGGTCTGAAACTTTCTTCTGCAAAATTTATATAGTATCGCAAACAAAGATTCCACTGCCGAGATTAAAACAGTTTATGAAAAGACTTTACAAAGTCGTTCACAACTGGACCTGAAGTGAATGCATTGAATGTGAAAACCACTGCCAAAACCACTGTCATTATCATAATGAAATGTAGAAATAACAAGCATAAATAAAGGAATTATGAACATACAAATAAGTGAAAAAAGAATAAAAATAGAAATAGTAAAATTAAATATAAACAAATAATGTATAATAAATCATTACAGAAAATAAGTAATAATTCGATTTGAGGCTAAACTTTGGGAAAATTCTGTGTAACTTCTCCTTTTGTGTTCCACAGAATAAAGTAAGTTATATGCACTTAGTAAAAATGAAGTTCACTTTTTGGTGAACTATTCCTTTAGTTACAGTCAAGAAGTACATTTACAAGTACTTTACAGCCCTAAGATGCTTTCAAAGGCACACTGAGACAGACATTTCCTGCTCTCTAGAAGGAAAAAGAGGCTACAAGATGAAGCAGAAGGAAATGAGAAACAGATCACAATGTATCCAACAGAGAATAACACACATAGAAAACCTACAGTGGAGGAACAGAAATGACTGCACACAAAAGCCAAAGGTTTCAGAGAGAGCCAAAGTCCGGTAACAGTAAAAAGCCAGAGAAAGAGATGAAGAAGGGCAGGAGGAGCAACAGGAAGGAAAAGACAAGAAGAAAGAGAAGAAAGGTACTGTCATAACTACCCCTCCCTGCTTCTGCCTCCCTTTCTCATTTTCTTTCAAACTTCGACTTTCATTTTACGTTTCTATAGTGCTCGGACACCAGCAGAGCTCAGGAAATTTCACAGCAGAGAAAGAGCTGACGGCATGCTGAGAGAACCATGACAGATGAAAAAATGAGACGGGGCCGAGGGAAGAATGGAAGTAGCCAGGTAGAAAATGTGTGTGTGTGAGCGTGTGGGGGAGAATGAAAAGCGAGACAAAAGACAAAACAAAATGGTCTCATCATTTCCAAAGGAATTCTATGCCTGTGTGTTTGTGTACCTTTTTGGCCTTGGTGAGGTGCGTCAAGGCTGATTTTCTGAAGTTTGCTGAGTTGTTTGTCAAGTCTTGTTTGTCAAGTTGCAAATAAAACAGCCACCCCAACAGGTACCACACCTGAGACGAGAAGAGAGAGGTTTACAACACAGTACTGCTTAACAACAGCTCCGCTGGGCTTGAAACCATACGTTTTTAAAAACTGTTTTAGCATACAGCATTTAAAAGAGCAGGCTGCACAGATCAAATGAGTCAGTCATCCAACAATTAACAAAATAAAGCACTTCATGTCAGTAAAATGAATATTTGATGTTGTTCAAGATTAAAGGGAGAAACAAACAACAGAACAGCTTTGTTTTTTCCCTAAAAAATGAGAATGTCAAATAAAGAAAAATCAAGTGCAAATGGGCTACAGAGAAGAGCGCATGTTTTTGTTGCGCTGTGTTGAAGCGTACTTCACTTCATCATCTAGTGTTACTCTGTACACCCTCCTCTGATGTCTCAATAACACACCACAGAGAGTTCAAACCTTTCTCACTGACTCTCTCCGTTTCACACTCTCTGATTCTGTGCGGAAGGTTCCTAACGCTCTGTAAGTGCTCTCAATCTGTCAGATATCTATTAAAGAGCAACAGTGTGTAGGTGGAGTGTGTGCACATGTGTGTGTGTGTGTTTGTGTGGGGGAGTGGACCAGGAGACTTCTGTCTCAACTATTTGAGAGAGGAGATGGAAACAGAGTGAGAGAGGGCAGGAGATTTGTCCTCCAAACGCTACACTTACTGGACGTGTGAAGCCTCTAGAGGGTCTTGCATTAAATGCGTCGCTGAATCCAATTTTCATTCCCGTTTTGATGTACAGTGGAGCAGAAAAGTCTTTGTCTACTTGTTATTGTGCATTTTTAATCAAATGTAAGTGTCTTTATTTATTACAAGTTATATTATCAGCCCAACTTAAGTGAAAAGCTACACACACACGCATACACCACAGAACAGAACAATCACACACCACAACACTAGTGCTTTTGGCATCACTTATTGTCACTTATGGAGAGTCTGAAGCTCTAATGTTTCCTTTGAATCATCTGTTGCTTCACTTGACTAGTCACTGTGTTCCTTTATCAGACCTGCTTTAACTGAGGTAAGTGTAAACCTCGGAGTCACTTTCCAATATGTTTCACATTCATTTAATAATGTATCGGTTTGCAGTTTTGCTCTCTATTTATGCATCATCTGTCTGCAAGTTGTTTGTATGAGTTGTTTTAATCAAGTCTATGGAAAAGATCAGAATGGCTTTCTGAGTTTAATGATGCTTTCTGATGTATTGTGGGGCACCAAAGAAAACCACAATTTATCTGGCATTGGGATTTTGCATCACGTCCATATGTGTGGATTTTCTGAGCCTGCTGGGCCATAAGATAAACTCTGACATCTCAGTATCTCAGTTTTAAGTGTCCTGGCCTTGCCTTCATAATTTTCATGATTGATAATGTAAACGGAAGACCAAAGCCTTTCAGACAAACAAACTTCTGTTTCAGCAGGATATTAAGGCATCAATTATTTATCCAGCAGTCTGAGCCAGTGAGAATGAAGCCTGTTGATTGGGCCTGATAACAAGCACATCACACAAACAGGAAGCAAACACTGTTATACTGTATGTCAAATGTTAGCCCTTCATTCTACCCTTATAACAGCATTATTTGCTTTTTTCCACCATGTTAGTTTGTTGTGGTTTAATCTGAACTGTTTACCTTCATTAGCATTAGAACATTGTTGCTACTGTACCTTTAAGACTGTTATGATTGGCTGACCTCTTTGCAGGTAAAATATGTAATAACTTAACAACACTCACCTGCACAACTTCATCATCCTCTTCTAGAAGATCCTCCAACACTTCTGTGGCCATCTGAAAGAGAACAGCTCTTTATTTTGTGGATTATGACATATATAACTTCTGGAAGATATGCTGTTTGCCTAATTCTGGTTCCTAATGAATTAATTTTCATTACTTCATTAAGTCAGGAGAGTAGACTATTCTCCTTTTCCTTCGAGAAAAATGAGGGCTACTATATAATGCTACAATACCAAACACTTTGGTCCTATAGGCTTGGTTTTGTCCAGTTTCATTCTTTTGGTTCTACCATTAGCTGAATCATTTCTCAATCACAGTCAAGTGCAGTACTGAATAAGTTAAGGCTGTTTGCATGACCTCTGGTCAACAGCACTGATTCCCTGCTTCCTTCTGCTGAACTGAGCTCTGTCTGCTGGTCCTCAAGAGAGAGGAAAGTGCTCATATTCAATAATCTAGTTATCACCTGAGTCCTTATTGTTAATTTGTTAAACACAGTCTTTATCTCTCCTTTGAGAGCCTGACATTTAGTTGATCAATGTAATTGATCTATCCGCTGTCAATTCATCTGTCAGTCGTTGTCTATCTGCTTAACTTCATTCACCAAACGTGTGTTTTAATTAAACATCTTTGCTAAATCTGATCAAGGACCAATGGACAAACCAGCTACTCCAATTTGGACAAGGTCAGTTAATTCTTAAGCTGCCACCCTTTGACCAGTTAAAATAAATAAATAAATCAATCAAACACAGAATAGAGCTGTAATCAAGTGCACAACATTTAAGCCTCAAAAAAAAAGAAAACATAGGGTCTGGACCCAAGCTAACACTTGATTTTCTATTGAATTTAGCTTTTATTACTCACAACCACATCTAAAGTGCACATTTACCCCTCCTGCAGAGCACCCCCATACACAAAAACATAAAAAGGCGGCATTTGCCAAAGACTATAACAAAGCAGTGATTTTAGACTTTTTAACTATTAAATTGTGCTAAATGCTTTTTACAAGTTTCATGTGAATTATATACTGAGAAAGACCTTATTTTTCTGTCGTGATGGTCATGCCCTTGACAGAGGCGGTGAGGAGGGGCAGTTACCCACAGTGACCTCATAACCTCTTTAAAAACCCAGACACCAGCCATTCCTTGCTCCTCTTATACTCTGTTACACTTACGCCATCCATTTTAACCAGGGCCACAGAGTGGAGATCAAGCGTTCGTATAGGTGTGAAGTGAAAGGGGGGGTGGAAAAGACAGTGAGGAACAGAGAGTAAAACAGGGAAAAGTGAGGATGGATAAGGCACATTGCTCAATGGATACGTAATTTAAGAGGTTGACCAGCCAATTTACAATCCTGTGAGGCCATAAAATTCAGCCTGGGCTTAATAATAGCACTTTTAATGCGACACTTCTGACAATTCCAATCTACCACAATCACACTCGCCCGCCTATTTGTATCTGCTTCTCTGTGTGCGCGTGTGGCGGCGGGACAAACCTCACTATGGAAAATTTATACTGGAAGATGGACTGCAAGGGTGTGAATGTGGAATATGCTAAAACACACATACCCACTTTCACAGCTGAAGACAGTATGAATTTTATAGTCAAGCCATTTATCAAAGGCAACATGGCTGCCGTTGGGAGCTAAAAACTTCACTTATATTTAGCGTTTTGGAATGAGGAGGAGCTGAGATAATTACTTTAGGGATTGATGCTTGTGCAATCTCTCCTCGGCCGCATATCATTCCCTGATGCTGTCTCTCACAGCTCTGAGAAACAGATAAAACAGAGGATATAGTCAAATCCTTGGCCCAGAGGAAAACATCTTTGAGGTACCCAGAATTCTGCATTTAAGAAGTTCAAATTGAATGCATAAATCTGCTGAAACGTTTAGATACATATGCGATTATGGGCGTTCGACAGTGCTCTGCGGTCCAGGAGTTGGAAACTTGCCTGTGCTCCTGTGGAGATGTATAGCCCCCGGCATTTAGTCTGCCTTAATGTAGTCTATCTGATGAAGCAACATGGTTTTAAAACAAAACGGCTTTTTGAATTCACAGCACAGTTCATATATCAGAGTAAACTGTACCCAAGGATGGTCAGTGATATCTGATGGATTGCATTTATATTCACAGCATTAATAAACAACATTTAAAGGAAGGGTAGGCTATTTTTTTCCAGAAACATTTTTGTTATACTGGTTAAAAGTCTCTTTACATTCTGATAGCAATCACTAAGTAAAGTGGTATAAAGCGCAGGATCAAAATGTTCAACCAATCATGGCTGAACTTCAGGATATAGGATGTCCTACTTGCCTGTCAAACTGCATTTGCATACCTCAATGCACTACTGGAGGAGGTGTGGCTTTGGGGATCACTCTAAATATATGGTGGGATCTTATGGTTTCAAACCTAATTTGCTCTTGCTAGCCTCTGCAAAACTGCTTACCCTACTTTTAACTGTAGTGCCTTTAAAAAGCCATGAGCTAAAAAGACAGATGCTTCACACAGAATCATCAGGGTCAAATTCAGAATTGCTTTCGTTGAAATCTTCTTTTGTGGCAACTATGAAAAGCACTAGAATGGAAATGATGTGAAGCTGTAATTGTCAGGTCAAATGAGGTCGTTGTCTGAGTGAGACTGAAATTAGAGGAATGCAGGCATTAATATTAATATGTTCATACTCTGGAGGAGGTCTGGTCATTGAAAAGTGATTATTTCTCTTTCACCCCCTGCTTACGCATCCTTCTTACTCTTATCGTATGTTTTTTCCTATTTGCCTGACTCTCTTTGAGCCCTTAATTACATATCCACTGAGTGATGTCTATTCTCAGTATTAATTTAGCTCAGTATTAATTTAGCTGTGCTCTTTACCTTAAACATACATATGCTCATGTCATCTATAGGCCAACAGTGGCACTAATTAAAATTTTAAATTGGCTTGAACATACTGCCTTTTTTGTTCATGACGTACATTAAAAATTGCGAATGAATAGAGCTACTTTTAGCTCACTTATCCATCGGCTAATATTAATACACGCTGGCTCGCATTAAAATCACATTTCTGATATGAGCTACAATTTGCATTAGTTATATTAACTGATATAATTTTAAACAGATGACAGTGACCGAATGACTTATGACTATTTATTTTATTTAAAATCTCTACCACAGACTCAATCACTGGATTTTGTTTTTAATTAAATAATATAATGTAAAGCTGTTTTAATATTACATCTCAATAAAACAGCATCTACAATGGCTTGAGATGAAGACTTGTGACTTGTGCCAGGTCAAGAGTTGTTATTTAAGAGCTTAGTGAAAGTAAACTTGACATATTTGGTCTGTTAAATTAAGTTCTGGAAAACTTTGACACTCAAGATTCAATATGAAACAGCCTGAGATAACATGAAGCTGTGCAATTCTTAAGGTTGTCCTCAATAATCCATCACTCCCAAAGGAAACTGCTCTAACAAAATAAAAGTACCCCAACTGTGTAAAACATTTTAGCTTTGTGGGTTGAAAATAATGTTTGCGAATACGAACTTGCTGTTAAAATTTTGCATTACACAGTGTATTCCTAGACAACGGTGTGTAAAATTGTTTTGATAAATGCAGAAATTATACATTACAGACTTTTAAAGTCCAAAAAAATCAATTTCCTAAACAAATTAGTTACAAGCTACATTGTAACATTTTAAAAACAGTGTTGAGAAAATCTCAAACTATTATGCTACAATGTACACCAAAGAACTGCTTTTCCAACAAGCTAGTTGCAATTAACATCAGTAAAACTGTGTTAAATGGGGGATTACGCGATGTGCACACCATTTAAAATTTGCTTAGCATTGCAGTTCTTACTGCACGGTTCACTTCTCTTCTTGTTAAAGCTTGGGCTGTATACGTTCAGTAGGTTTGTATGTGTTCAGTAATTTTGCCAAATCAATGACATGCCAATTTACAGCCCTACAGTAAGAGGCTATTTGCTGATGCTATAATCAGTATTCTAAGGTATTAAAAAGTTGTCACAGCTCTCTGCTACAAAGTGGAAAATAAGTTTCAGTGCACAGAAGTGAACAGGATTGAATTGTTCACATGAAAGATTTATAAAAAAAAAACATTTTAGTTGTTCACTGGGGTATTTAAAATTTCACTGGCATGCAACACTTTAAGTGTCAACAGACAGAAAGACAACCAGATCAAAGAAGGTGTGCATTTAGACAAAAAGAAATGAAATGAAACGAGTGTGTAATTAATGGTTTTATGAGTAACAGTGTTTTGATAGCTGGTGGTATTGATTCTGATATTTCAAAGGCCTTCACAGTAGCTGAGCTATTGATCTGAGTGAAGCAGGAGGCAGTGATGTTCTCACGGGAATAATGGCTTAATTTGGCTACAAAATATGAGCAAGTTTCTCACAAACAGATGTGAGACAAAACAAGTCGCAGAGCGCTGCTGTTAAAACGGACATGCACGAGTGCCTGAGGACCCCTGAAGAGCCAAAAAAACCCATGAAACTAAAAAAAGAAACTGCAGATTCATGTTAGAATGTGCATTAGTGCCTTCATGCAGATTCCACAAGAGACAGAAAAAAATAGACAGAGAAACAGAAAGAGTCGGGCAGCCAGCGAATCAGAACGAAGCAGAGAACCTCATAAAACATATATCTGCCACAAAAGGAGTCTATATTCTAAATTGCTCACTTAAGTTTAATTTGTTCGTCTCTTCAGCAGCACACTGGGCTGACCCAGGGGAATGAAAAAGCCTATTTTCTGACTCCGTTAACCATTGGCCCACACAGACCCTCATTATGACATCATTAACCAGAGACAGGCTGCAGCTCTGCTAAATGACCCCCAGAACAATGCGGGCACATCAGGCTGTCTCAGACCTTCAGAACCATGTCATGAAAAACTGCACTGTTCCGCGGGCCGCATTGTGCCAAAGAGCTTTAAACAAGCGGCTGAATATAATGACACGCACTCTGCGAAGCAAAGCTCTGCCAGATCTGCCTGTGAGAGGAGCGCAGGAAGGGAGAACGAGGGGACAACGCAATACCTTTTCTTCTAACAGAGGTGAAATTGCTTTTTACAATACATTTAAGAAAGCTGAAGGTGAGATTGGGCATTTTCTCTGTCTCACACAAACACAATTGGTCTGTCGGCGTAAGGCTTTCTCTGTGCATCGGTGCAGCAGTGGTGCTATTGATTTTCAAGAAGTGATTGTGAGCAGTGAAGGTCAGGGTACGAGTGTTAAATCAGACGGGGCAAGAAAAGAATCCCTCTACACTGACACGTTAGGTTTCGATGCTTTGTGGAGACTTTCCATAGACATAATGACTGTTCAAACTGAATATTCTATCCCCCAACCCCTAAACCTAACCCTCACACAAACCTTTTTACATTTTTACATTTTCAAAAAAAGCATAATTTGGTATGCTTAATAATTTCCCTCGTGGGGGCGGCTGACTAAATGTCCCCATAATGGCAGAGAACAAGACCACAAACACAGGTATAATCACACACATCCCATTTCTACATTCTACATATCAGATCACCGAAAAAGCATACTTTGCCTTTAGGGGATGCTGCTTAGTGAGAATGAAGATAGAATGAAGATAAAACTCTACAGTATGTAAAGACAGGGAGCAGAGTTATGAAGTATGAACTAGGAAAGCAAGGTTGGGGATATAAATGTTCGTCACCCATGCTTGTAGATACCAAGCAAAAGACATGGTACAACAGTTCTACAGTCAGAAGAAACAAACTGACTGCTTTATTTTAGACAAGTTTATTTACTTTAGTCACTCCATCTCACTTATATCACACTGTCCAAAGTCCCAAACAAATCAATACAGGTGTTAGTATGGGAAGCAAGACCTCAGCCAAGAGTGCCAAAACCCTGTCGAGAACTGACCCCTACAGCACTTCACTGCCCTGTGCCTGTCTGTTGACTTATCAATAATACAGGAACGCCTCTTCCATGATGGAGTGGCTTTAGTCGCTTTTGTCAGTTTTTCAAGTGCTGCGCTGACCTTTGAATCTTGCTAAGAGGTGACAGAGGTAGATACAGGTCCTTCAACAAGCGTTTATGTAAAACAACCACCAAAGAGCTAATATAATTGCACATACACTCAGTTTAGAGGTCATTCTGAGCACTTTTGAACTACCAAACACATGCAAACACTTCAAAAGCCACAGACAGGTTGTCAGGCAGCAGCCGTGACAGCAGGTTATCCAAGCCAGCCATTATTAAAACCTCATTAGTGTGGAGAGCGCTCTCATTCATTCTCCGACTCACACACAAGCTTTTTTCTCCCCTTCTATGAGATCTGCAGGTGTCTCAGGCTCTGTAGGGCCTGTCTGACTGTAATTAGGAAGCGCTCATTAAGATGTTGCTCAGACCAGTAACGCAGTTGGCATAGCGACTACCTGTTAAGAAGCCATGCTGATCGAAAACCGCTTAAGTGATGTCACGCCAGCATGATGTCAGAGACTGAAGACAGTGATGTCATCATTATGTACCCAACAGATTCACCTTAGCAGATGAGTTAAATGTTCACGCCTCAAAAAAATCATGTGTGTCCAAGTGTGAAGGGCTAGAAAGACAAAAGTGTTAAATAACTCCAAATTATGTGCTAAGTATAATTTAAATATAACATGATTAACACTAATCAAATGAACATGATTAACTTTTCACTGTCACAGCCTAAACCTTTCATCTAAACCTTCTGGTTTATCTTCAGTCTTTGGTGTCAGACACTTTACAACATTATAGTTGTGGAACGAACAGCAGAGTAAAGTGCAGCTCCAGGGGAGTCAAAATTAGATTGAACATATTAAAATCGCCGCTAAGGACCCGACGCTTCATAACTAGCAAGACTGAAGTTATGATCATTATCAGGTTCACTGAAGTGGAGATTGGTTCATAATTCATAAGAAAGGCCCAGCAAATGTAGTATTTTACAGATGAGAGGGAGAGACAGCAACAAACAGAATAGAGTATTTTACTGTATAAGAGTTCTGCATTCCTGTGGGATTCTCTCAGGTACCAATTACATCTGCTGCCGCACACAACTAAATTTTTGATTGTGTTGATGCGAGTGGACTGCACTGCTTAAAGTAGTTGGTGTGTGGAGGCAGTTTGTAAGTAGTTTGTTATTTTGGCTCTGTACTTGAATATTTTATACTTAAAACATGATCTCAGAATCAATTATTTCAAAATGTTTGTTTCACTAAACCGGTTCAAAAACGATCAAATTTGTCTTTGATCCTAAAATTTGTTGTACTAAATGGTAAAAATGCAGCCAAAATGCAACCAGCAAATCGCTATTCTGTGATTTAAATCTCCACAGAAAGGCAGACTAATAGATAAACAAACACAGAACAGATAGAACAGAACAAACAGAACAGAATAAACTGGGATACTTTACATAAAGCTAGTGGTAAACAAAAGACAACTGCTTATTCTTCTGCCAAAATGAAAACGGCACATGTGAGAACACTTTTGAGAAGTGCGTTAAATGGCACTGATGTTGCTGCTTTGATCCCCCGTAAACACACTGACAGACAATTAACCTCCACTCAACGCTGTCATCCATCAGCTCTGAGCAATGGCATATTCTTCCCTGTTGGCAAGCAATGAGTGCACATCTGCTCGGATGTCAGGTGGCGATGACTCCCTGATAATCTCATCTTTAGGAAAGATTATGGGTTTTTCCTAAGATTTTCCACCTCTAATTACAGAATTCTCTAAACTGAGTGAGCTGGCTCTGTTTCCCTGGTGATTAAGACTTCAGCGGTGGATTCTGACTTTATTCCACGTAAACTGAGCAGAGCACTGAACTGATCCCAGTCCAGAATCTAACCCACCATCGGATGCAGTTCATCTCAAGGGACTGATTTCTAATGTTTTCCTAACATAGTGTTTGACTCCCATCTGCTGTTCTACAAAAAGGCCTTTGGACATGAAATAAATGCCTATCCCTGTTTATTCCACAACACCTGCTGGTACACGGGTCATCAGAAGCGTTTTAGATCACACAAGACTTTTTAGATGTAGCCTGGGATGAGGATTAAAAGGTAAAATGAAGTTTGCTTGAGACAAACAATTTATAGGGTCTACATCTGTGGTTCTCCAATAGTTTTGCTGCTGGACCCAGTGGCAACAATACTTAAATTGCGTTACTAAAGCACAGTAAACGTTTTATCTAAAGTTATTATATATTCTCAACAATACTGCTAACATGAATAGGAAAACTGACAATTTTGGTTGTAGTCTACACAAACCATGTTTATCTTCCCCACAAAAAAAACATATTTAACAGTCTGTGTTGACTGAATTTGTTGCATTTTCAATTACTGTCTAGCTTTTACTGTGTTATGTGACATGGGAATCTGTGGCAGTATAGATCACCATTAAACTTTCTCCTCCTCTCTTTAATTGTTAGTTAGTTGTTACTGTAAGTCTGATTACTTTGCTATCTGAACCAGACTGACCCTAACAAAAGAGATCTGTCATACAGTAACAGCAGAGTCTCTAAATAAGACCAGAGCCCCATCAAATGCTCCAGTCTTGGTGTGATTATTTGTTCGCACTCATTCACTCTTTGCTTGTTTATGAGTCACAGCATGCCACATGCAATGAATTGTGACATGAACACTAATAACGTGTTATCATGCGGCACACATTCCCTAGTTTTAATGCTCATAATAAGCGTATGTGGAAATGTTTCCAGACTGCCAGTAAAAGCAGGCGTGCTTTACAGAAAACTGATAAGCTGAAGAGGGGAACACCAGTCCTCCATTTTTATGATTTAATACTCATTCTCTAATCCATCCAGCAAACCCTCTGACAAGACACAATCCCTCTGGTTATAGCAGTACACATAATTGAAAACTCCATTGTAAGCTGATGTTTGCAAGCTTGTATAAACTTGCTCTTTCTCACTCCAATTCAACATTCAGTGCTTCTTGCTGTATGTACAAATAAGGCTGTCATATGGGCAGAACACCAAGAGCCTTCTCCAGGTGACTGTAAACATCTCATATATAACTGGTCTGAAGTAAGAGGAACATCATTATTTTGTACATGGACAATGTGGTCTAAAAGTCAAACTGAAAATAAAATGTAAAAATGACAAACAAACAACAAATTGAAACATAGTAAAATAATAAAACAAAGTTAACCTGAAGCATTTAAGATTTTGAAATTTAAAAAACTAAATTTTTACCAATATTATATTATTATATCAATAATTATTATATTATTATAATTATTATATTATTGTATCAATATCATTATATTTTAAAGATTTATCAAAAGAACAAAGCAAAAACAAACCATTCTGACTACTGGTCTTGGACCTGCTTTTGGACCCCATTGTATGAAAAGCTTAGTAACTGTTTATTAAGATTCTATCAAACAGATTCTATCTGTGTAAATAACAGCACAAGTCCTTTCAAGATCTAAGAAGAAAATGAGCGATTAAGACTAGAATACACAGAAGAATAAGGGCTTGAGCAGTGCTGGTCTAAACACTTATTAAAAAAAGGAATATACTTCACAACTATAAAGACTATTCAGTGGTGACCTTCTCACCTCCACTTAAACATGCCAGAGCAAAAAAACAACAACAGATTTTGCAAAGATTTAACTCAGTTACAGTATGTCTGAAAATTAACCAATGTAGAACACAGCTCACGACCACGTGGAATGATGGTGGCTCCTATAATGCATGTAATACCTCCTTTTTCATGTGTGGAGTCAGAATTAGAGGAGAAAAAATAAGAGAAACAGAAAATTCACCCAGACTGGAGAGTGAGTGCCCAAACCACTTTTTTTTAATATGCTGTATTATTCACTCGTTTATATTACTAATATCTTAGACTTGCTCATATTCATGAAGCAACAAAGATACAAAAGAACGAACATCTTAGAAATATGTCATCTAGGAACATGATATTATGAAAATAAGTTTTCTGCCATAACTGAAGTGAATGCTGTCCCTAAAATGACACACAGTGATGATCAGCTGCCATTTTTTTAGATATTTGTTTACTCAGCTGGCTGAGGCTCCCAAATCTACATTTGTATTCTACAAACATCACTGAACTGCTTAATTTTTGTCAAAATAATTGTCCTCAAAGGTCTGCACATAGGCCTGCGTGCACTCTCTTTTTATAAATGAAAGCCACAATTCTAAAGCTGACTTTGTGACGGGTTAATCAGAGTAGAATGTGAGGGAAGTAACACTGCATTAATAGGATACAGAATTCCTGTTACATGTTTGGACTCAAATAGCTTGATTACAACAATGCAAATTTTAAAAAGAGGGAAGAGAAAGTGCTAGAAAAAATATGTCCCTCTGTAGAGACATGTCTACTTGTTTCTCAGTCAAATTGACAGATTATGAATTTGGAACTAATTTAATCAGCTTTTGTCTCCCACGCTACAACAAACAAATCAAAATGAAACTGAAATGACAGAAACACAGAAAGACAGATAATTATGGGTTAAGTTGATTATGGTTTGGGTACATTCTATTTGATTAACTATAACTCCGACGTGAACTGGGGCGACAAATGAATGAATGATGTACTGAATACCATATAAAACCATAACATTATTCTTAATGTATTTAATATAAAAACTGTGTAACAAACCTTTCTGACATGGTAGCAACAATTAATAAACTCTGTCAGTTGTCTTGATTCTACACAGGGGGTCTACAGTGAAGTACGGTATTATCTTTCTCAACAATGCTCTTTAATTACTGGATCTATATGTGGAGGCTGACATTTAGATATGTAAATACCACTTACATCACTGTTCGCTCTGGAAGTGATGGATGGACAAGAATCAGCCCATGTGGCTTTGGTTCCCCCAGGAGCAAACCGAAATAGCAGACCCTCAAATGCACACACAGCATCTCTCCTAAAAGCACAGGTCAGCCGAACACTTGCTCTTTAACTAGGCCTGTTATTTAAGGTTAATTAATGCCTTGTAAAAAAGAGAACAAGCCAATGTGTGTGCAATAGAATGTGTGTTTAAGGTTTCCTATTTTGACCACTGACCGTCAATATAACCTATATTAGTATGACAGATTCTGTGAGATCTTAATGCACACACACTCTCTTATTCTCGTACACACATACTACACTATGTATCAAAACACACAAAAGAGGATAAAGACAGATCAACATGGATAACAACCCCAACAATGTCTTATGGTCTTAATTTAAGACATAATACATTCCTTGCCATTGGCACTGTAAATTTGTTGACATAATGCGATTAACACCTAATATAATCTTATATGGCCAGAAACTAGATTAATGAGAGCATGTGCGCTAATGTTAGCCAATGGGCTGGTTTAAACTGGGCCAGCCTGCTTCCATAGTTCTGAATTATTCCAGTAAACCTCTTTCTGACACCCTTATAAGAACATCTTTTTTATTTCCCAGCATAAGGTAAGAAAGGCAAAAATACAAACACATACAAACACACACACACGCCGAAGAATAAAATCAGAGCAGCAGAGTGGATCAAATCATTTTTCACTGTAACCGGACATGCACTCTGTGTGTATTCGCTCTAAATGGGTGATGTGAGAATGGGCCATCAGCCATGCATGAGCCAGAAACAACAGCATTACATCTTGTATCTTACCAGCACATTTTCTATGACAAGAGCTGATAAAAATATGTCCATGCTTTTTCACAGTTCAACCCAGTGAAGTGGAAAACATACCAGAATATCTTAATGTAGAGCAGAGGCTAAGAGACTTAACAAATTCACACACAAAAGAATTAAAGTCCTTCTTATTTTGAATGACTTTCAGTTTAAATGTTAAACACCTCTCACAAATTTAAAAGTCACAAGCTATTTACATTCAGTTTAATGTTTCAATCACGTGCAGAGATAAATAAAGTTTATTGATGGAGTGCTAATCAACAATGATCAACTGTGCTGTAATTAGTTGGTACTGATATAGATCATAGATCACTTTGCACCTGTTTAGATAACAGGAAATGATTCATTATCTATACATTGACATGCCGCCACCCACAGAGAGACACTGAGGTCTCTCTTTCTACAGCACACGCAAAGACAAAAAGACTGTTAGGACCTTATTCCCTCTACAAAACGCTCTGCATTCTGGGCTCATCCATAATGGATCAGGATTGTAGGAAAGATGAATGAATCTTTAACCTTATGACGCATCCCCCTCAGATCAGTTTTACCTTGTCATGTATTTTTCATGAGGTCCCAAGTCGTTTTATTCATCTTTGTTTTTTATGATGTGGTCCTGGAGGGCAGGGACACTATGGATGTTCAGGTCACAGAGAGTTTCAGACATGCTTTCACACACATATGTTGTTTAGTAAGTGTGAGAAGAGAGTGAACCTCTTACAGAAACATGAAGAATGGGTACTTACTAATCTTTTTGTACAGACCCTACATATTCATAATACTTTAAAAGTGCTGGTTGTGACTCAGGATGCATTTAATCGATGCTTATTATCAATTATTGAATACCATAATAAGTGAAATAAAAAGAATTTCAAAAGAGTACAAATACTGAGATACATTTTTCTATAAATAGCTATATAACCCAGCTCTCATTTACAGTGTGTGGTAGCTGGCTTGCTGATAATTATTTACCTGTGATTTCTTGTTCTCTTGCGTGAGTGGGTTTTGGATTAACACAGGACAATGAGCATTGTGATATGTCAAACAGCATGTGTGACTAAATTAGGCATTTGTATGTAAAAACAACTTGTTCATAAAAAGGTCACCACTTCACCTCCCGTGAATTCTGCCATCCCTACATCACCTGCTGCTGGGGTCACCATGGAGACCGCTCCAGGTAAAGACATTGAGATGTACATGCACTTAAGGGACCAGCTTAATTTGCATCCCTAAAATAGCCTAACCAATCAAGGTGCAATGAAAGCATATGGGCATGTTTATTAATATGATGTCACCTTCCCCTCATTTCTGTCTCTTCTTGCTCTCTCTCTCTCTCATTTCTTTTCTTCACTGTCTCTCACCTGCTGGGCAGGAGAACATGTCACTCAGCATGGCGGCACACCAAGGGTGCGAGAGCAGACATGCGGGCACCCAAATACACACAGAGAGATAAAAGAAGCCTAGAAGAAAGAATAAATCTATTTTTTGTGTGAATAAAGGTGTGTATGCGCGTTTATGTGTGTGCGTGCCCGGTTCTTTAAGGATTTCTGAGAGGCCACTCAAATGCTGTTTATTGCTCTCCGCTCTAAAGGTGAAGTGCTTTCAATCTGCACTGAAAGAAAAGAGGCATTTATGAGAGCAGACAACGCATCAGAATAACAGGTTATCATCAGCCTGACTCAAACAGCAGATGAGAGCTTTGACCCTTTTCACAAAGCCTCGCCACTTGCTCGTTTTTATCTCACGCCCTCATTTACTCATATTCCTTTGCCTGTGATTGGCAGAGTGCGATTTGCGCTTTCTCATAATGACGCTTAACGCCTGTTTTCTTTTGTTTTCAATAGAATGCTGTTAAAAACAAATCTGAAATGGATGTGCGCGTCTTGCTTTACAGAAAGGTGAGACCCAGAGCAGGAGTCAGTCAGTTGAGCCCCTGCCAAATCTCCTGTGACAAAAGCAGACCGGCCAAACGCTCACGCACGCACTCACATTGGACAAATTAAAAATTGATCCTTTAGGCTTGAGGTCTATTTAATTTTTTTTGCTTGCTTCCGTCCTCAGTTCCCCTTTTCTATCTCCTGCTATCTCTCTCTCTCTGTCAGGCTGAGAGACTACTGTGGGAAATATAAGGGTTGTACACACAGGGGAAATACAGCCATATAGACTTCTGTGTTGCCACTTCAGAAAATGCCAGAAGAGAGAACACACAATGTGGCAGAGATGGTTTTTAGAAGCAGGGTTGGCTATATAGAATATTGGATATACTGCATACAGTCTTTAGAATATACAAAATACCATCATAATGATTTTGATGAAAAATGTATTACAATGAATTTAAAGTGCTTTTTAAAGATTTACAAAGCATCTCATAACTATATACAACAAAATCTCTCAAAACTAAATCTCATAACAGTGTTGGAGTTCAATTCTGGTGAGTTCTGTCAGTTCCACTGAACAGATTCAGGTTTCAAAACCACACACACACACACTTACATCTCAAAATGAAAAGCAAACTAATCAATAACAGGACAAATATCCAATTACATGTAACCACTGCCAAACATCAAGTTCTCAAACACACAGTGATATGTGTTTTCTGTTACACACACGTACAGATCATTGCAGACTCAAACATGACAGAAAGAAGCAGAAAAGGATATGGAAGCTTAGTCACAGATGAGTCCCCAGAAGTGACAGTTTTACCATGGTGACACGTTTATGTGCAATAGGTTGGCATGATGACAGGTTCGCCACAGCAACGGTTACCTGGCGACAGGTGTGCATTCTGCAGGGACTGGTCCCTGGGGCCGGTCCAACCAAGCCTCGTTTATCACTGACGCACACCACATGGAGTAACAGATGCCTGAATAGAGACAGCAGCAGGGAGCGAATGTGTGTGTGAGTGAGAGAGA